>JARQOC010000006.1:326820941-327420941 GCA_033576535.1 Allobates femoralis
AGAGATAGTGATTACAGAGACCCAGAGGTACACAGGTAATAGTGCATAAGAAGATGTGGCAGTATGTACATATTTTAGTAATATGACCTGATAGACGTTATTTCGGTTTTGTATTCCATCTAGAAGAAATCCCTTAGCAACCAAGGGGTTCCAAGGTCATCATTGACTAGTCCAGACCATGTGAAGCAGAGGTTGAAAGATGGAATGAGCCCACACACCTCATATGTAGTCAGTGGACTACTTTTTACTTGTGTTTTAAGTGTGTGTCTTTTATATTGCAGTGTTTAATAAAGTTTGTTCAAATTTTGCATTGATCCTGTGTAACTCATCCTCTTTGGTTTCTTCCACTCATTCATATTTGAATACTTATAGCGCTGGTGCCTTTAAAATACACCAAAAATCCTCCTTTTTGCAAAGCTACTCATACATTGGTGTTTGGCACAGAGCTGTGTACTAACTTATCTAGTGGTGCATACTTAGATTGGCCATATTTTGGTTTAATTGTTAGGTATTCATATGATTGGTCGCCGGCAGCACACAGCGACCAATGAGAATAGCGCCTCACTTGCCATAGAGATATAATGGACGACTTTGAGTTTCAAATTTACCGCTGAAAGTGAGGCGCTATTCTGATTGGTCGCTGGCAGCACACAGCGACCAATGAGAATAGCGCCTCACTTCCCATAGAGATATAATGGAGGATTTAGAGTTTCAAATTTCCCGCTTAAGTGAGGCGCTATGCTCATTGGTCGCTGTGTGCTGCGCCGACCAATCAGCATAGCGCCTCACTTCCCATAGAGATACATAGCGGTGTTTCGAGCGAAGTATAGCCGGGCCCTTGGTTCTATTTTCGGTCACGGGTCTCGGCTCTCGTCGGTCGTCGCCGGGGCAGGAGACTCGCAATGAAAAGCGGCCATTGCTCGCGCCCCTGCAACGGCTCGCAATGGCCGCGAAGTGGCCATTGCTCACGCCCCTGCAACGGCTCGCAATGTTCGCGGCCATTGCGAGTGAGTCACGTGCCGCGAACAAAGCCACGAACAAAGCCACGAACAAAGCCACGGAAGCAGCGCCGTGTGCGACGGAAGTCGCTACGGCAATTATATAATAGATATATAAATATATATATACATGTATACAGTGCATTGTGAAAGTATTGAACCTTTCAACCTTTTGCCACATTTCAGGCTTCAAACAAAGATATAAATTCAAATTTTTTTGTGATGAATCAACAACAAGTGGGAGACAATCGTGATGTGGAATGAAATTAATTGGATATTTTAAACTTTTTTAACAAATAAAATACTGAAAAGTGCAATATTATTCAGCCCCTTTACTTTCAGTGCAGCAAACTCACTCCAGAAGTTCAGTGAGGATCTCTGAATGATCCAATGTTGTCCTAAGTGACTGGTAATGATAAATAGAATCCACCTGTGTGTAATAAAGTCTCCGTATAAATGCACCTGCTCTGTGATAGTCTCAGGGTTCTGTTTCAAGTGCAGAGAGCATCATGAAGACCAAGGAACACACCAGGCAGGTCCGAGATACTGTTGTGGCGAAGTTTAAAGCCGGATTTGGATACAAAAAGATTTTCCAAGTTTTAAACATCCCAAGGAGCACTGTGCAAGCGATCATATTGAAATGGAAGGAGTATCAGACCACTGCAAATCTACCAAGACCCGGCCATCCCTCTAAACCTTTCATCTCGAACAAGGAGAAGACTGATCAGAGATGCAGCCAAAAGGCCCATGATCACTCTGGATGAACTGCAGAGATCTACAGCTGAGGTGGGAGAGTCTGTCCATAGGACAATAATCAGTCATACACTGCTCAAATCTGGCCTTTATGAAAGAGTGGCAAGAAGAAAGCCATTTCTCAAAGATATCCATAAAAAGTCTCATTTGAAGTGTGCCACAAGCCACCTGGGAGACACACCAAACATGTGGAATAAGGTGCTTTGGTCAGATGAAACCAAAATCAAACTTTTTGGCCACAATGCAAAATTATATGTTTGGCGTAAAAGCAACACAGCTCATCACCCTCAAAACACCATCCCCACTGTCAAACATGGTGGTGGCAGCATCATGGTTTGGGCCGGATTTTCTTCAGCAGGGACAGGGAAGATGGTTAAAATTGATGGGAAGATGGATGGAGCCAAATACAGGACCATTCTGGAAGAAAACCTGTTGGAGTCTGCAAAAGATCTGAGACTGGGACAGAGATTTATCTTCCAACAAGACAATGATCCCAAACATAAAGCAAAATCTACAATGGAATGATTCAAAATAAATGTATCCAGGTGTTAGAATGGCTAAGTCAGAGTCCAGACCTGAATCCAATCGAGAATCTGTGGAAAGAGCTGAAAACTGCTGTTCACAAACGCTCTCCATCCAACCTCACTGAGCTCGAGCTGTTTTGCAAGGAAGAATGAGCAAGAATTTCAGTCTCTCGATGTGCAAACCTGATAGAGACATTCCCCAAGTGACTTGCAGCTGTAATTGCACAAAAAGTGGCGCTAGAAAGTATTAACTCAAGGGGGCTGAATAATATTGCACACCCCCCTTTTCAGTTTTTTATTTGGTAAAAAAGTTCAAAACATTCAATAAATTTTGTTCCAGTTCACGATTGTGTCCCACTGGTTGTTAATTCTTCACAAAAAAATTAGAATTTACATCTTTATGTTTGAAGTCTGAAATTTGGCAAAAGGTTGAAGGGTTCAAGGGGGCCAAATACTTTCAAAAGGCATTGTATGTGACGGGGTGTGCGGCAGAGCAGGAAGGGACACTCGGCCAATGATCAATCCAAGGAGATTTATTAAACAAGAAAGCTGGAACAACACACAAGAAGGTATGTCTGAAGAGTCTGCAATGAGTCCAAACAAAGGAAACAGATTCGGGCACCTCCCAATAATCATTGTGCCAGATAAACGAAAGCAATAGTCCTTCCAAGAGTCCAATGGAACCAACACAATCCCACGGACGACGAGATCTGGCCTCAGCTCAGGTCTCGCTCCGGTCACTTCCACACTCAACTCACATCTGATCCTAAAAAGATGAATGTATAGCATGGGCTCCTGGGTTCAGCCCATGCGAAGGGGAGCAGGGGTCACACCCACTGCTGAATGGTTTGCTCCATCAGAAGACTCTGGAAAATCATGGCTCCCTTGTGTCTGGCAGTATGTGGATTGGACTAGCCACCTGCTGGAAGCAAGAATGGCCAATCCTTCACTAGTTGTTGACTGATGCTAATTACATTACAATCCAGGAATGCAATTCTTGGGGAAGGGAGACATGTTAAATTATAACACAATAAATTGCATAGTATACAGCTAATAGAAAATGGAGAAAGGTTACAACACATCAAATGGCATAGTATACAGAAATACAGTACAGGGAAGAGGCATATATCATGACACTGTATATATCCTATAAAAAAGTAAATAAGTAAATAATAGTAGCACAATTAAATGACATAGGATATATAGTTACTATTGTTTGATAAAAAGGCCATCCCATCGATATAAGGTGTACCCAGTCAGGATGGTCCTACTCTTTCACTAAGAACGTACCTTGCACCAGTGACAAGTTAAATAAGGGCAACCAAGGACAAGTCCGAATTAGAGTCACCTGTCCATGGGAACCACCTCCCCATTTGTACAGAATTAAAAGAAAAACAAGAAATAAATAAGCCATAGCTGTTGGTTTATGTGCAGTAGGAGCATATTCACTCCGTAGCCAATTTGCAGACACAGCTTATAAGAAAGACACAAAATGAGCATATACTTATAAGAATGTTAAAAAGTAAATAGTAGTAGTACATGCAAATAACAGGATACTTGGTTAACACTGATTGAAAAGCGTAAAGGCTTCCCACCACAGCAAGCTGTACCCAGTCAGGATGGTCCTATTCTACTATTAAAACCTTACCTTGCATCAGTGACAAAAGTATAAATATAAAGGGCAGGAAAGGACAAGGCCTGAACAACAGCCAACTGATGTAATGTCTAGTTCAGAAGGTGGAGCCACCCCCCATTTCTGCAGAGTATAAAATGCTCCCTCCCACTCTGGTCTGAGTGTTAATTTAATCAAGAGTCAGATAGGATTATCACTCGGAGAAGGGAGAAGGGACCATTCAATTTTAGTGCAATTTCCATTCATTTCAATGATTTTCCACTACCCCAACCCTCCTGGTAGGATCTTACAGAAAAATGTTCAAGTTTCTTATTGACTTCCATTATACTAATTACTCGAATGAAACCCGTCCAATTGTCCGACCTGCTTGATTTGAGTACCGAGCACTTGTGCATTTTAGTGCTCGATCATCATTAGTTGTGACGTAACAAGATGGAGGTCACCAAGATAGAAAATAGTTGTCAATTGAATACATTAAAGGATGTGAGGTGCAAGAAATGAGTACAGAGCTTGCCATATAATACTAATTAAGCTGTTTGTATGCAGTTACTGCATTTAGTGATTGTCACTGTAATTTATAAAATGTTCCTGAGATGGTTAATTATGGCCTTTAATGACTCCGTTGAAAGATGTATGGACCATTTATGGTGTTTCATCGTGCTTCCCTCGTTTGTATTCTGTTACTGTTATTCTCCATCACCCAATATCACCCTAATTGTGATGAGATTCTTCTGACAGCTAATTTACCCACCAATCTTGTATCCTTAGAATTTTTCCAATTTAAGAGAAATAAATATTTCTAAAAAAACACATTCAGTTGCATAAGGGTCCACTGTGAAACTACTGAGGGTGACACATATATGTGCGGCATTAGAGAAATCTATCGGCCATAATAAAATACTGCCAGTTGTGTTTAAGAACATTCAGAAAATGGATACTGAAATAATTACTTCCAAGCGCACATCCCCCATCAACCTGTATTTGCAATTGTTGCACAGCAGGAAAAAACAACTGCTGTATACGGCACATTAGAAATGTTCTCTATGGAGCTGGGATACAATTACTTCTTTGTAATTAGTGCCAGTCACATAAATCAGTCAGAATCTTCTCTTCTTCACTCGTTGTGGAATTAAATGGGGTTTGAGGCTTTATCTGTGCGATTGATTTTCAATTGAATGATCAAATATAAAGCACTGACATGTCAAGATTTTATCACGTGTAATAAAACCATTTATTACGCAAATATCACTGCACTAAAACCCTTAAAGGATCATGACCCTATTAAGTATTACAATATTGTGAACACTAAAATAGGCTTTTGGTATTTGTAACTTTTTGTATTGGAGTAAATTTTAATTCAAATTTTTACTGCCTTAAAATATGCTACATTTATGTAAACTAATATAAGAAATTAGGGATACATTTCTTTAAAAAAGTTCTTAACCTAAGTAAATGGTGGATGGCATAGCTTGTCTGCTTCTAAGATCCTTTTTCCTAGGTCAGCTGTTAGAAAGGTTTCCAACAAGGGCATAACGAATGGGGTCGCAGTTGTCATGGCTGCGACTCGGCCCTGCTTCAGCTGAATCTGTGACCTTGCCGAGGACATATATATATATATATATACACACCAGGAACGGGACAAATGGAGGACCATATATTAGGAATACCATATACATCAGAAAGGAGACATATATACACAACGAGGACCATATATACTAGGAAGGGGACATATATACACAAGGAGGACCATATATACCAGGAAGGGGACATATATATGCAAGGAGGAGCTTATATGCCAGGAAGGGGACATATATATGCAAGGAGGAGCTTATATGCCAGGAAGGGGACATATATACACAAACTCCTCTTCGCTCCTGTACCTGTATGACTTGATTGTCCACATATATTGTACTTGTCCTCGTCTGCCCTTTCCAGATGTAAAGTGCCATGAAGTCTAATGGCACTATATAAATAAATAATAATAAAAAAAGGAGGACCATATATACCAGGAAGGGGACATATATACACAAGTAGGACAATATATACCAGGAAGTGGACATAAATACACAAAGAGGACCATATATGCCAGGAAGGGGAAATATGTACACAAGGAATACCATATATACCAGGAAGGAGACATCTATACACAACGAGGGCCATATATACCTGGAAGGGGACATATATACACAATGAGGACCATATATACAAGGAGGAGGACTATATATTCCAGGAAGAGGAGATATATACTAGGAGGAGAATCATATATATCAATAGGAGGATTATAAATACCAGAAAGTGGATCATATATACCGGGAAATATACAAGGGCCCATACATCTGACCAACATGTGTGTGTGTCTGTCTGTGTGTGCGAGGGAAGGCAGGTCCAAGTTTCACACTGGGGCCCATCAGACTCTAATTACACGACTGGCTTACAGAACAAATAGTTTGAGAGAATTGTCCTATTAAGCAGTTGTTTCAGATCAATACCTGAGGAAACAAAACTGGGTGAAAGTGCTCGTAATATGGGAACCATTTTATTATTTCTGTCTCAGTTTCCCTAACAATAAATACATTATTTGGCTACAAGTTTTTGATTTACATCTAGTAGAACATTGGACCTACTTTGGATTTCAGAGGTGCAGCAATTTATTGTGGTATAGATTCTCCTAAGTGTTCAGCAGAAACATTGGCCATGGAGGCAAGATAGCATCTTGTAGTTGGGCTGAAATAGATGGAGGTACTGACATTCTCTGTACAACTCATTCTCCCTCACTCCACAGATGTATTATAGCATTAAGATTTGTAGATAGCAAAGGTCAGGGGAAGCAATGTAAACTCACTGTCATGTTCGTAGAACCAAGCCGCCACTACTCTACTATTATGACATGGTGTATTTTTCTGATACAGTGTCCATGATAGAATGAACTAAACCACAATGTAGATAAGACCCACTAACCAAATCTTAAGCCACAGGTATAACAAAACCCAGAGCATGCCAAAATGTCTCCTCCTCCATTAATCCACCTCCACCAACCAGAACTGTTGACACCTGAAAGGAAGGGTTCATTGAATCGTGCTACTTGTGCCAATTTCTGATTCTCCAATCAACATCATGAAACAGAAATATGGATTCACCAGACAAGGCAATGGATTCCACTTCTTTGTGAAACACATTTTGAACTCTTTTGTACACTGGAGTCTTACAGTACTTTTTTGCTTTCCTTATATAACAATGACACTCGAACTGGTCATCTACTTTATAGCCTTTATAGCAATGAGTTTGAATACATTAGTTGGAGCACCAGCATAGCTATACATTTGACTTCAATTTGCTTGACTGTGCTCTGTTCTACAGATTGATCCTCTTCTGACCACTTTGGCAATTATTTAAGTCCATAGGATAACGTTTTGCTGGATGTCTTTCCTCCATCTCATCATCCTCAATTTATTCTGTTTTGTAAAATTATTATTTAATAAAGCACAGCAAGAATACTTGGGATGGACAATCCATTCTTCATTATTAATACTGTAGCAATAAGCAACAAAACATACATGAATTAATCTTGAAAAGTTCATGTAATTTAGGATAGGGGTGGGGACCCTCAGGCCCCAGGGCTCCTCAATGACCTTATCTGTGGCCCTTGGGCAGATTCCTGGGGACAACAGTAGTTGGGCTGGCAGACATGTTTTGCCGACTGCTTGCTTATTAAATCAGTTCCCCAGTTATCTCTATGCCCAGTCTCAGCCACCCCAGTGATGTATATGCTCCCAGCCTCTCCTGTGATGTCTATAGCCCTAGCAAACCTGGAAAACCAGTTGTAAATCAACATGACCAATATCACCTAACATCACAGCTGCATCAAAGAGTTTAACCAAATATAGTAGATCAATTTTCAAGTTGATTTTGTGCGGCCCCCAAAGGATGGTAGAATTTTCCAAATGGCCCCAGGCAGAAAAAGGTTCCCAACCCCTAATTTAGGAGAACATGCCAAATAACAGATAATACAAGAACATTATACACATTAACAATTGGAAATAACCATACCACAGCCTCAAAGACCTTGTCTTGTTCATTTTTACTATTCTAATGTACATTCACAATGACTCCTGTTCCGCTGAAAACTCGCTCCCAGATTGTTTTTGCTGCAAACACTTGTGACAGGTGTTTCTGATAAATTGATCATTTAATGTGCACTTACAGCCTAATTCAACAAAGCTCTCACATCAGAAATCTGGTATATAAGCTTTGAAAAGTCACAAAACTCAGAGTCTCTAAATTTTATCATTGTCATCTCAATTTCTCCCAGCTTGACCATTCAGGGTTGAGCTGGGGCAGGTTGGGAGGGCAGGGGGGAATACACCAAAGCTTGCCTAATTCATGATGAGCCGTGGCCTCTCGTGTGCTAGAAGTCTCAATTCAGTACCTGACTAGAATAAGATTTCTGGCGTAGCACTAAAGGTACCTTTACACGCCGCTACAGCAGGGTGGAAACAACCGGGTTTATGAGACAAATGTATCTTGCACCGTCAAATCAACCCGAGGTAGCGGCGTGTAAAGTAGGTTGTTGCCACCCGTCACTTTTGGCACCTGTTTCAGAGCAGTGCTCTAAAACAGGTTGATTTCAACCCGATAGTAGTGGCGTCTAAATAAGGTAGGGTAAGGTTTTTTCGTTACCTAGATAACTCCCCGGGGCGTGACACAGCCTCTGTGAAACCGCCCCCCTTCAGAGATCATTGGAGGAAGCTCCTGCGTTACGATTGGTAATCGCTGCATAGGGCGGCATATTTAAGGAGCTGACCAGTCACACTACACATTTGCAATAGCGTCATGTATTAGCCAGCCTCCTGCGCTGGCTGGCCAATCATGATACTATTGCATTGTCCAATCATCGTACGAGCGTCTCGTAATCCACAACTCTGGCACGCCTATGTGTTGTCCCTGCTGCCCCAGGTCCTCCCATATTACCCTCTGTAGCGGCGTGTAAATGAGGTAAGGTGCTCTGCAGAAGGTAACTTGAGCACCCGGCGGTGCCTCCAGGGATAGATTAAACCTTCTGTAGAGCACCTTGTAGCGGCGTGTAAAGGCGGTATCGGGTACCGTTTGTAACCGTTGCTACGTGCTCGTGCACGTGAGGCACCCGATTGTTTCCACCCTGCTGTAGCGCCGTGTAAAGGTACCTATAGAAATGCATGTGTCATCACACACTCCAGATTCAAGTAGAGGCATGCACCTCTTCAGGAATCAGAAGTGTGTGTCATCATCCTGCCCCCAACCTCAAGTTCGGTTTACAAACATTGCTGGTCTTGATGAATAAGGGCCTTTTTTCTTTTCTTGTCTCTCCTTGGAGAAATGGAGGAAACCCTGAAACTTATTGTAATAAGCATATATATACCAGACATAAATATCAACTTGAGCTGAATGAGCGAAGTCCACAAATTTGAGGCACTTTGCTTTGTGGATCTAATGCTGGCAACTCTATGGCTAATTTTGACTGGAAATAGTCTGGGTCTCTTTTGGTTGCAACTATAATGCAGCCATAGTGACTAGCTCACATGAGGTTAAAAATGAAATAGGCATATCCACACTTCTCATAAAATATATAATAAGGGCACTGATATTAGTTACTAATGAGAGAAGCCTAGTTAGCCAGGCAATTTTGTTCACATTTCGATGCTGGGATCCCATTGATGTCATGAACAAAGCATAGTAACCTTCATATACAACTGAAAACCCTTTGTCTCTGATCAGAGATATGTAACTTAGAATGTCCATGCACGCAAAGAAAAAAAAAAAACGTCTTCCCTAGATAAATAATAAATGAAGTGTATACAATCAGTCTTGCTGTAGTGCCTGCAGCAACAGGAATGGCTTTATAACTCATCACATACTGATAACTTTAATTGTCATTTTTCAATGTATATATTTAATCATTGTCAACTGTTCAAATGAGTAACACCCCTGTATTATCATTATGGCACAAATGTTTGCCTGTTTCTTTAAATTGGTTGTCTGCTTATTAGTTTCTTTGTTATCCTAGATGTGTACAGTGTGAATTGACTTATGCTCTTACATGGTCCTGCTCCTAGACTTCTTTTTATGTTTATTTTTTTTTTATTTATATGCCCCATTACATCTCCCTATGTAATGCTACTGGGGCAATGTCACATCCACAGAGTCTTCTCCTACAGACGGCTGTGTCTGTCGCCAGGCACTGCTATGTTCATTCCAAAGGTGGGGCTGGTGATATAGTAGTTTGCCTTGTGGATGAGTTGTATGGCTGCCAAGCTGCAGTCATTAACTCTGACTTCAGCCAATCAGGAAATACTGCAGTTTATTTGAATCCTCTATGCTTCTGCTTGTTGCCAGATATATTCCCTGGTTCACTTGGTATTCCTGCTATTGTATGATTGATTTTACGGATTGACATTCTGCCTGATTTTTACTATTTTCCAGCTTACGATTTTGTACTTTTCTGACCTCTCAGCTGTAACGCTGCCTGGCAACTCTCCTAATCCTGGGCTGCAACCCACCTATTGGCAGCAACCAACTGGACCTTGTAGTAAAGCCAGATCCCTGTATAGGGTTAATGGGTATGTATCTATGTATCTCAGAGTTCTCCCTGATGGTGTGGTTTGCATTTGGTCTGTCTGGGAGTAGTAGGGTAGAAAAGTGTGTGGGTGGGAGGAGAGCGAGGCCAGTTAGAGAGCTCCATTGGGGAGTAAGGAGTGCAGGACGGCAGAGAAGCTGTCTGGAAGGAAGGGAATCCTAAGGGCACCAGGTAGTGTGGTGCGCCTGAATCCAGAGCCGGTACATCTATGTGGCACCCTGGCACCTGTTGGGCACCACAGAAATCCTTAGAGCACAAATGGAGTAAGTAACAGCACAGCAAAACCCACAAACACAACAACACCTTAGAACACCTGGTTTCACCCCGAGCCTCTAGGGGAGCTCCACTGGTGATTTTGAACCAGTTCCCCCTATAAATAGAGTATTGGAGGGAGAAACTTCAGAGTGTGGTAGACGCTACAAGAGCTGTCAGCCTGTGTGAAACCTCCACCCTATGAGGAACACACTAGGCCCAACCAGCCTGTTAGCAAGTGGAGGTCCCTGCAATTGGGACAAGAGGAAGAAGGAGATCACCTCTCAGGAAAACAGAGTTATTCCGACTCTCTCCTTAACAACCGGTTACTGGAACCGAAGCTGTGAGAGCCACCAAGCCATCACAGAGAACCAGCATACTTCACAGGGAGTCTAGCCCCATGTTCACCTGTCGCACCTACCAGCGAGAGCCCAGGGAAGAAGGTAGAATTATCGTCCCCCTTTTACAGTGCCCTCAGTGCTGACAACCAGGTGAAATCCGTTCTATTGAACACACTGCCCGGTCCGGAGGGATTCCACATCCACCCGGCCTTAGCACCAGAACTAGAGAAAGGAAGCCTAACACTGCTTGCTGTGAAACTCCAGAAGTGCCAACTTCACTATCCCGGTCCGAGTGTACCTGATCACCAACCAGTAAAGGTACCTAAAAGAGACTTTGTGTGGTTGTACATTACTCCTGGATTCAGCGCGCAGCATCCCACAGCTGCCTCACAACATCTTGCGCAGCTCCCGGCTCCGGGGATTCCCGCTCATCCTGTGGGGAGCGTTCCATCTCGCTGTATAACATCCCCCGGAGACCCGAACAGCGCTGGTAAAGTTACCAGAACACCCGCAGGTGGCGTCACGAAGACAAATCACCCCTACTGTTCCGCCATTCCCCTATTGATCTGGACCACCGGGCCTACACCACCGCAGGCGCGGTTCCGTGACTGGAGGAGAAACAACGCCCGCTACGTGTACCCCCGGCTACGGTGAGTCAGAATTTGGCGTCACGAACAGGATACGAGCAGGCCCGTTATAACGGGTATTGTGTGCTATTTATTGACTGTAAATATCGAACTGTACATTTGGTCCGCCATTGCTGCGAGAAAAGGCGGGAAAAAGAAGGGGCGTGACTGTGCAGAGGGCGCGAAGATTGGCCCCGCCCCCACACTCTGACGACTTCCTCCGTACGCAGCAGGAACCGGAAACTCCCGTGGTGCCTCACTCCTCACCGCGAGGCCGACACTTCCGTTTGAAACCGAGGGAAAGGCTACGCTTAACTAAGGGGGAGCGACCATGAGTAACCCGGCTTCCGATCACGCGGTGCCCCCGCTAGACCAAGCGGCACCCCAAAATATACCTTTTGATGGACAGCAAAAAGTCGGCGGTATGCCACCGCAACCCGCTCCGATTATGCCGATGTCTCTACCCTACGTTCCTAGTGCGACCTGGTTACCCAAGTACAGCGGTGTACCCAGTACCTTGGAGAACTTCCAGAGGAAGATATGCCAGGCCCTGGACATGTACCCGATGACCGGTAAGCAAAGAGCTTCCGTTATTATGGGACAGTTAACCGGCGCGGCTGAACTGCAGAGCCGCAGCTGGCCTGTAGAAACTCAGGAATCTGTGGAGCAGATATTCGCTAGATTAACCCGGGTCTTTGAGCGCCATACCGAAGCTGAACTAAGACTGTCATTCTATCGTTGTAACCAAGGGGCACAAGAAAGTGTCCTTGATTATTCACTGCGCTTGCAAGAAGCATACAGACTGTTAAAACAAGTTGATCCTGATGGTGTCCGAGATGAGAACAAAGCGCTAATTGGACAATTTATTGTGGGCCTTAAACTGTCTGAGGATAGGAAGCAAGCAAGCTGGTGGTCCATACAGAATCCAGGCGCAGAGTTTGACACACTGAGAGACTTAACAGTTTGGGGACAACGACTCGCTGAAGTACCTGATCCCGCTTCACAGCAGCAGCAGTACACTGACACCCCTTCCGTGCCGGCAGCAGCATCTCCAATCCCTGCGATTCAGTCCAGTGCACAGACTGTAACACCTGACCGGTTTGAGCAACTGTGTGCTAATGTCGAGCAGCTGATGAAAGACGTGGCCAAGCTACAAGCTGGGAGAAGACCCAAGACAGATGCAAGGCCATCGGACAAGATTCAACTCGCCGACAGCCCGGACGACGTCCCGTGGATGAGGAGAAAGACACAGCCGTCGCGAGGAAAACCTGCAGACCGACGCAGTCCTGACAGACGCCGCAACAGTCAGCAGAACGACTTAGGAGGACGCAACCTGCAATCCCGTCCTTTAAACGAGCGACCCCTGGGCGAGAAGGGCCAACCCCAGGAGTAGACTGTCCAAGCCCTACGTCCAGCTGGGAACACAAGTATGTGGGAGACTGTCCATACTTACCAATCGTCATCGATGGCATCGCTATATCCGCCTTGATAGACACTGAATCCCAGGTGACATCCATCCCCAGTACCCTTTACAAGCAGTTCTGGCCAGATGTTAAGCTAGAACCCCCTAATCCCGAGATGAACCTTGAAGCCACTAATGGTATACCGGTTACCATAGAGGGACAGTGGGAAGCTACAGTAAAGGTGGGGAGGGTGCAGTTGAAAAACCAGGGTATCTTAGTGGTCCAGGATAAGCCTAACCACAAGGATCCATATGTCATATTGGGTACCAATGTCATGATCAAATGCCTCGATGAAGTGTTGTTTTTACTCCAACAGAGTGCTGAAGCCGGTAAACCCAGAGAAAGAGGGCTATCCAAAAGCAGATCAGAGCTCTGGTGTATCAACAACAGGTAACATTGTCAAATGGTGAGATTGGCAGAGTAAGGGTCACAGATCCCATTCCAATTGTGGTACCACCCAGAAGTGAAATGATGATCTGGTGTCGAGCAGCCATAGGCCTCAGAGGCCAGGACTACCAAGCTGTAGTAGAACCTGTAATGTCCGACAGTAGTCCTACGCTCTTGACAGCCAGACGGTTAGTCGACGTAAGAAAGGGGAGAGTCCCCGTACGCATATTGAATTATGGTGATGACGAAGTCAGACTGCCAAGATATGCAACTGTTGCAAAATTGTACCAAGTAAAAGATGATGCTGTGATTGATGTAAAATCCTCAAACCAAACTGTCACTGATGAACCCCCTCACTCCAAAGATCAGTTAGAGAAATGGTGTCAAGAGCTCAGTGTAGGAACTGACAATACACCCTCTCACCAGAAAAATGGAGTATACCGGGTGGTTCGGGAGTATGAGCAAGTATTCAGCAAACAGCACTTGACTTTGGGAGGATTAAAGGGGTACAACATCATATCCCCACAAACAACCATGCACCCATCAAAGAAAGGTACAGGCCTATACCACCCACTCACTACCAGAAAGCAAAAGAGATGCTTCAGGACATGAAGAATGCAGGAGTCATTAGGGATAGCTGTAGTCCCTGGGCCGCACCACTAGTCCTGGTTAAAAAGAAAGATGGTAGTATGAGGATGTGCGTAGACTATAGGCAAATCAACAAAGTCACACACAAGGATGCATACCCGTTACCACGCATAGAAGAGTCACTAGCTGCACTCAAATCTGCCAATTACTTCTCCACATTAGATCTTACTAGTGGGTACTGGCAGGTTGCCGTTGCAGAGGAGGATCGTGAGAAGACAGCTTTCACTACTCCTATGGGCTTATGCGAATTCAACAGTATGCCATTCGGTTTGTGCAATGCCCCAGGAACATTTCAGAGGCTTATGGAGTGTTGTTTGGGCCACAAGAACTTTGAGACTGTCTTGTTATACCTTGATGATGTCATTGTCTACTCTCAGACCTATGAAGATCACCTCCAACACCTGAGTGAAGTGTTCGAGTCACTGTCCAAGTACGGGATGAAACTGAAACCGTCCAAGCAGGGCCGGCTCCAGGTTTTTGTGGGCCCTGGGCGAAACAGTCTTAGTGGGCCCCTTTAACACATACCACGATTCATGAATCTAACATAGAAGCTGTGGGCTGTGTATATAATATAAAGACTCCTGGGTGGGTTTTATATATAATATTAAGGCTGTGCAACGCTGTATATATTTGGAGGCTGGGCCAGCCCAGCACAGCCTCCAACTATATACAACCCAGCACAACTTCCAAATAATACATACAGCCCAGCCTCCAATTTATATATAAGCCTGCACAGCCTCCAAATAGCCCTGCACAGCCTCCACAGAGCCCTGCACAGCCTCCACAGAGCCTGCACAGCCTCCACAGAGTCCCCACAGAGCCCTGCACAGCCTCCACAGAGTCCCCACAGGCCCTGCACAGCCTCCACAGAGCCTGCACAGCCTCCACAGAGCCCTGCACGGGGGGGGGGGGGGGGGGGGGGGGGGGGGGGGGGGGCCCCCCCCCCCCCCCCCCCCCCCCCCCCCCCCCCCCCCCCCCCCCCCCCCCCCCCCCCCCCCCCCCCCCCCCCCCCCACAGCCTCCACTACCACGATCATGAATCTAACATCAAAGACTGTGGCTGGTATATAATATAAAGACTCACTGGTCCGATGGTTTTGCTATAAGCTTAAGGCCGTGCAACGCTATATCATTGGAGGCCATGGGCCACCTGCACAGCCTCCACTATATACAACCCAGCACAACTTCCAATAATACTACAGCCCAGCCTCCATTTATAATAGCCTGCACAGCCTCCAAAGTAAGCCCTGCACAGCCTCCACAGAGCCCTGCACAGCCTCCACAGAGCCCTGCACAGCCTCCATAGAGTCCCAAGCTCATAGAGCCCTGCACAGCCTCCACAGAGTCCCACTCCACAGAGCCTCACAGCCTCCACAGCCTCCATAGAGCCCTGCACAGCCTCCACAGAGCCCTGCACAGCCTCCACAGTAGTCCCCATAGAGCCCTGCACAGCCTCCACGAGCCCTGCACAGCCTCCACAGAGCCCTGCACAGCCTCCACAGAGTCCCTCATAGAGCCCTGCACAGCCTCCACAGAGCCTGCACAGCTCCATAAACCTCCACAGAGCCTGCACAGCCTCCACAAGCCCCACAGAGCCTGCACAGCCTCCACAGAGCCCTGCACAGCCTCCAGAGCCTGCACAGCCTCCAGAGCCTGCAGAGCCTCCATGTCCTGCACAGCCTCCACAGAGCCCTGCACAGCCTCCACAGAGTCCCCATAGAGCCCTGCACAGCCTCCACAGAGCCCTGCACAGCCTCCACAAAGCCCTGCACAGCCTCCATAGTCCCCACAGAGCCCTGCACAGCCTTCACAGAGCCCTGCACAGCCTCCACAGAGCCCTGCACAGCCTCCACAGAGCCCTGCACAGCCTCCATAGAGCCTGCACAGCCTCCAAGAGCCCTGCACAGCCTCCATGTCCTGCACAACCTCCACAGAGTCCTGCACAGCCTCCACAGAGTCCCCATAGAGCCCTGCACAGCCTCCACAAGCCCTGCACAGCCTCACCAGAGCCCTGAACGCCTCCAGAGCCTGCACAGCCTCCATGCCTGCACAGCCTCCACAGAGCCCTGCACAGCCTCCAAGAGTCCCTAAGAGCCCTGCCAGCCTCCACAGCCTGCACACCTCCACAAGCCCTGCACAGCCTCCATAGTCCCCAAGAGCCCTGCACAGCCTTCACGAGCCCTGCACAGCTCACAGAGCCTGCACAGCCTCCATAGCCTGCACAGCCTCCATGTCCCATAAGAGCCTGCACAGCCTCCACAGAGCCCTGCCAGCCTCCAGCCTGCACAGCCTCCACAAGCCCTGCACAGCCTCACAGAGTCCCCAAGAGCCCTGCACAGCCTCCACAGAGCCCTGCACAGCCTCCACAGAGCCCTGCACAGCCTCCACAGAGCCTGCACAGCCTCCATAGAGCCTGCACAGCCTCCAAGAGCCCTGCACAGCCTCCATAAGTCCCCTCAAGAGCCCTGCACAGCCTCCACAGAGCCCTGCACAGCCTCCATAGAGCCCCTAGAGCCCTGCACAGCCTCACAGAGCCCTGCACAGCCTCCAGCCTGCACAGCCTCCACAGAGCCCTGCACAGCCTCCAAGAGTCCCATAGAGCCCTGCACAGCCTCCACAGAGCCTGCACAGCCTCCACAAGCCTGCACAGCTCCAAGAGCCCTGCCACTCAAGAGCCCTGCACAACCTCAAGAGTCCCCCCAAGAGCCCTGCACAGCCTCCAAGAGCCTGCACAGCCTCCAAGAGCCCCATAAGCCCCAGCCTCAGCCCCACAGACCTGCACAGCCTCCACAGACCTCACAGCCTCAAGAGTCCCCAAGAGCCTGCACACCTCCACAGAGCCCTGCACAGCCTCCACAGAGCCTGCACAGCTCAACCCAGAGCCTGCACACCTCAAAGTAGCCTGCACACCTCCACAGAGCCTGCACAGCCTCCATAGAGTCCCCAAGCCCCACAGCCCCAAGAGCCCTGCACAGCCTCCAAGAGCCCTGCCAGCCTCCACAGAGCCCCCAAGCCCCCAAAGCCCTGCACAGCCTCCACAGAGCCCTGCCACTCCATAAGTCCCCAAGAGCCCTGCACAGCTCCACAAGCCCTCACACCCATAGAGTCCCAACTAGCCCAGAGCCCTGCACAGCCTCCAAGCCACAGCCTCCATAGACCAAACCCTGCACAGCCTCCACCTGCCTGCACAGCCTCACAGAGCACTGCACAGCCCCCACAGAGCCCTGCACAGCCTCCACAGAGCCCACTGCACAGCCTCCACAGAGCCTGCACAGCCTCCATGAGCCTGACAACCTCGCCCACAGCCTCCACAGAGTCCCATGCAACAGCCTCCAGCTGCACAGCCACAGGCTGCCAGCCCAAGAGCCCTCCAGCCTCCACAGCCTGCACACCTCCAGCTGCACAGCTCCAAAGCCGCACGCCTCCACAGCTGCACAGCCCCAGCTGCAACCCCACAGCGCACAGCCTCCAGTCCCAAAGCCTGCAAGCCTCACAGGCCTGCACAGCCCACAAGCCCTGCACAGCTCCCAGAGCCCTGCACACCTCCATGTCCCCAGCCTCCAAGCCCTGCCACCTCCACAGAGCCCTAACAATCCACAGAGCCTGCACAGCTCCAAAGCCGCAGCCTCCATAGCCCCAGAGCCCTCACGCCCAGAGCCTCACAGCCCAAGAGCCCTGCACAGCCTCCAAGAGCCCTGCACGCCTCCAAGAGCCTGACAGCCTCCAAGAGCCCTGCACAGCCTCCAGCCGCACACCTCCACAGAGCCTGACAGCCTC
The DNA here is from genome assembly GCA_033576535.1 of Allobates femoralis. NCBI lineage: Eukaryota > Metazoa > Chordata > Amphibia > Anura > Aromobatidae > Allobates > Allobates femoralis. The sequence continues at coordinate 326,838,953 of JARQOC010000006.1, forward strand.
CACAGAGTCCCATAGAGCCCTGCACGCCTCCACAGCCTCACAGCCGCCGCACAGCCTCACAGAGCCTGCACAGCCTCCTGCCAGCCTCCACAGAGCCCTGCACAGCCTCCAAGAGTCCCATAGAGCCTGCACAGCCCCACAGAGCCCTGCACAGCTCCAAGCCTGCACCTAAGTCCCAAAGTAGCCGCTGCACAGCCTCCACAAGCCTGCACAGCCTCCAAAACCCCACAGCCCTGCCCGCAAGCTCACAAGCCCTGCACCTCAGCCTCACCTCCACAGAGCTGCACAGCCTCCACAGAGTCCCTGCACAGCCTCCACAGAGCCCTGCACAGCCTCCACAGAGCCCTGCACAGCCTCCAGCCTACGACAGCCTCCATGCCTGCACAGCCTCCACAGAGCCCTGCACAGCCTCACAGAGTCCCCATAGAGCCCTGCACAGCCTCCACAGAGCCCTGCACCTCCACAGCCCTCCACTAAGTCCCCACAGAGCCCTGCACAGCCTTCCACAGAGCCCTGCACAGCCTCACAGAGCCCTGCACAGCCTCCACAGAGCCCTGCACAGCCTCCATAGAGTCCCTGCACAGCCTCCATAAGCCTCCACAAGCCTCCATGTCCTGCACAGCCTCCACAGAGTCCTGCACAGCCTCCACAGAGTCCCCATAGAGCCCTGCACAGCTCCTCACAAAGCCCTGCACAGCCTCCATCCCACAGAGCCTGCACAGCCTCACAGAGCCCTGCACAGCCTCCACAGAGCCTGCACAGCCTCAAGAGCCCTGCACAGCCTCCATAGAGCCCTGCACAGCCTGCCACAGAGCCTGCACAGCTCCATGCCTGCACAGCCTCCACAGAGCCCTGCACAGCCTCCATAGAGTCCCCATAGAGCCCTGCACAGCCTCCACAGAGCCCTGCACAGCCTCCATAGAGTCCTGCACAGCCTCCATAGAGTCCCCCATAGAGCCCTGCACAGCCTCCACAGAGCCCTGCACAGCCTCCATAGAGTCCCCATAGAGCCCTGCACAGCCTCCACAGAGCCCTGCACAGCCTCCACAGAGCACTGCACAGCCTCCATAGAGTCCCCATAGAGCCCTGCACAGCCTACACAGAGCCCTGCACAGCCTCCACAGAGCCCTGCACAGCCTCCACAGAGCCCTGCACAGCCTCCATAGAGTCCTGCACAGCCTCCATAGAGTCCCCATAGAGCCCTGCACAGCCTCTAAATACTCCAGCACAGCTCTCCCCCTGTGCCTGTCTACCCACTGCTTGCAGGGGGCCCCTGGACACTGTGTTATTTTCTCCTGACAGGGGATCTCCTGTGCAATTTGCCCCTGGGGGCCCCTGAGTGCTGTTTCTTCCCCCCACCCCCCTCTCTCCCTCCTAACCTGAGCGGCAGCATCTGACTGTAGTGAGCAGCAGCAGATATGCCGCTGCTGCTCAGTGTGGGGGAAAAGAGGGGCAGCACAGAGGTTCACAGGGGGCCTACCTGCTAGACCAGGGCCCCGGGTGCTAAAGACTGGCCCTGGACACCCCAGCCCCCAGCCCCCAGCCCTAGTCACCTGCAGGCTGGCATCATGATCTTCCTGCTCTTCTGCGTTTCACAGGAAGAAAAAGAAAAGGGGCGGAGCGCAGGTCCCTCTTCTATGCATTCCAAAATGTGGAACGCATAATCAGCTGCCCTGCCTGATGTGATGTGTAGGTCAGATGCGGGAGCTGGCGGCCGGCTTTTCAATGAATGGAAGTCCGCGCCAGAGCCGCCGGTAAGACAAATAACAATACCGGCGGCGCGATGTGGGCGGGCGGGCGGCGGCGCGATGTGGGCGGGCGCGGCGGCGGTGGGCCCCTCAGTCACGGCTGGGCCCCGGCACTTGCCCGGGTACGCCGGGTGCTTACGCCGGCCCTGCGTCCAAGTGCCACCTGCTGAAACCCAAGGTCCAATACCTAGGACATGTGGTCAGCGCCGAAGGCGTAGCACCGGATCCGGATAAGGTCACCGTCATCAAGGACTGGCCAGCACCCACCAACCACAAAGAGGTACGTCAATTTCTAGGACTGGTCGGGTACTACCGACGCTTCATCAAAGGCTATACCAAGATAGCCGCACCTATGCAAGATCTCTTAGTAGGTCAATCCAAAAAGGGCAAGAACAGGGGACCCCTGTTCCACTGGGGCCCAGAACAGGAACAATCCTTCCAAACGTTAAAAGAAGCTTTAACTGGAGAAGAAATCCTGGCCTACCCTGACTACAATCTACCGTTTTTATTGTACATTGAAGCAAGCAATGAAGGCTTGGGAGCAGTCCTATCTCAACGTCAGCAGGGCAAGGAGAAGGTGATAGCCTACGCCTGCAGAAAGCTCCGTCCCACCGAGAGGAACCCGGAGAATTACAGCTCCTTCAAGCTGGAGTTCCTGGCCCTGGTCTGGGCGATCACAGAGCGTTTCAAACATTACCTGGCATCCGCCCCGTTCACAGCTTTCACAGACAACAACCCTCTAACCCATTTAGAGACCGCAAAGCTGGGAGCCCTAGAGCAGCGTTGGGTAGCAAGACTCGCTAACTACGACTTCACTGTAAAGTACTGGGCAGGTCACAAGAACGGCAATGCTGATGCCCTGTCCCGAATGCCTCATCTTCCTGAAGAGAGAGAAGACATAGATGACCTAGAAGAGATTGAACTACCTGCTTTCCACCATTACGGTACAGCAACATGTCATCAGAGAAACCAGACACGTGTAGAGAGGACCATGAACCCGTTACCTCACCATGACTGGAAGGAGGCTCAAGCCAACGACCCAGATGTCAGCCTGGTAAGGGATCTGATCACTCAAGAACACGCCAACATGGACTCTGATGCCTCATCAAATGCTAAACGCCTGTGGAAGGAGAAAGGAAGGTTGTTTGTCTACCAAGGTAAACTATGCAGAAGATACCTCAATCCAAGAACCCATGAACTCATCTGGCAGATCGTAGTTCCCAAAACTGAAGTCCAAATGATCCTCGAAGCATACCATGATGATGCCGGACACTTTGGATGGAAGAAGCTGGAGAGACTCCTAAAGGATCGGTTCTACTGGGTCGGGATGCGAGGCTCCATTGACAAATGGTGTAAAAACTGTGGACCATGTCACCTTCGAAGGAAAGACCATCTAACTCAGAAAGCTCCGTTGCAACCAATTGTTACCACCAAACCTCTTGAAATAGTTGCTCTCGACCACGTGAAGCTTACCCCAAGTCGAACCGGTACACCTACGCTCTCACCATCGTTGATCACTACTCAAGATTCCTGGTAGTAGTTCCAGTTAAAGATTTAACTGCTGAGGTAGCAGCCAAAGCGTTCCAGAGTTACTTCTGTTGCCCCCATGGGTATCCAGACCAAGTCTTAACTGACCAAGGACCAGCCTTCGAATCAGCTCTGTTTCAAGAATTCTTAGGGCTGTATGGGTGTAAGAAAATCCGCACAACACCTTATCATCCTCAGACGAATGGTTTATGTGAGAAGATGAACCACATAGTCATTGACATGCTCAAAACCTTACCAGTTGAAGAGAGAAATCAATGGCCAGAGAAACTTCCAGATCTCGTGGACATCTACAACCACATACCTGTCAGTTCGACAAACTACACACCTGCTTACTTGGTGAGAGCAAGGCCAGGTAAACTGCCTATTGATTTGCAGATGGGAACCATCGAACCCACAGAAGATTCTTCTGATGAAGATTGGGTCAACCAACGCCAAGAAAAGTACAGGAAAGTACAAGATAGTGTTGAAAGGAACCTTGAAATCAGTAGAACCAAACAAGAAAAAGACTTTAACAAGCACGCCTCAGCTGAACCATTAGCTATAGGAGACATAGTGCTAAAAAGAAAGCGCCTGGTAAGGTATAGAAGGTTAGTACTGGCCTCCCAAGCAGAGACACCCGTAGGGAATGTATAAAGTTACCGTGTATCCCTGGACTTTGCCTTTTTCCCTTTTTCACAAACTTTGGACAATTGTCACAGGACTTGTGTGACCACTAACTTTACCTTTTCCAGCCTGCGGCAGATGGACTAGTGCCGTACGGACTGCTTTTCACCTTTTTCACACTTTTCACTCCTTTTCAGTGATTTTTGTGTTTTCTTTAAGACTTTGTAAATTGAATGTTATAAAATGCTTAGTGTTAAGTTGTAAAAAGAACTTTTTGCTCAGACGGTGAACTGAAGTTAACTAAGGGGTAGTGATGGGCGAATCCTAAATTACTCGGAATCGCTTGACTCTAGCGAGTCCGAGCCCAGGACTCGCTACTCGTTGCGAGTCTAGCGAGTCCAATGTTAATGAATGGGGAAGCGAGTAATAGCGAGTAGTGTGAGATTTACAAATCGCAGATGTGTCTCGGAAGCTTCAGCCTGAAGCAATCCGAGTTTTGTCATTTATTTGCATTGGATTCGTTTACTTTGTAAGTAATCGCTGGGAAACTCGCACAGATAAGAGAAGAGTCCTGTCTGCTCTGTGCAGCTCCAGGGTCCTAGAGCCTGCCTGCTGCCTGATGTAGCAGTGCTGAGATTGTTCTCAGTCTGCTCATTCCCTGTGTACAGACATGAATGTCTGTGCACAGAGATGATGTAGCAGTGCTGAGATTGTTCTCAGTCTGCTCATTCCCTGTGCATAGACATCTATATCTATACACAGGGGATGTAGCAGAGAGGACATCGCGTTTTGGACTGCGTCGGACGGAAGAGGATTTTTTTTTAATTAAAGATGGAGTCCCTAATGGCTTTTTTTTTTATTTCTAATAAAAAAATTTCCCTGTGTTGTGTTTTTTTTAAAACAATTTAATAGAAATTCATGGCGGTCATGTCTAATATTGGCGTGACCGCCATGAATTTCGGGCTTAGGGCCAGCTGATAATACAAAGCTGGCCCTAACCTCTATTACCCAGCGTGCCACCGCCACCAGGGCCGCTGGAAGAGCGGGGTTCAGCGCCAGAGGATGGCGCTTCAATGAACGCGCCATCTTCTGGGGCGGCTGCGGGCTGCAATTTGCAGCGGGGGGTGCCCAGAAAGCTTGGGCATCCCTGCACTGCGGATTCCAGCCCCCAGCTGCTTAGCTGTACCTGGATAGACATAGAAATTGCGCGGAGCCCCACGCATTTTTTTGACTCCGACTCCGAGACGACTCCGACTCCGAGACGACTCCGACTCCGACTCGACTCCGAGACAACTCCGACTCCGAGACGACTCCAACTCCGAGACGACTCCGACTCCGAGACGACTCCGACTCCGACTCCGAGATGACTCCGACTCCGAGACGACTCCGACTCCAACTCCGAGATTACTCCGACTCCAAGACGACTCCGACTCCGAGACGACTCCGACTCCGAGACGACTCCGACTCAGACGACTCCGAGACGACTCCGACTCCGAGACGACTCCGACTCGACTCCGAGACGACTCCGAGACGACTCCGACTCCGACTCCGAGACGACTCCGACTCCGACTCGACTCCGAGACGACTCCGACTCCGAGACGACTCCGACTCCGAGACGACTCCGAGACGACGACGACTCCGACTCCGACTCGACTCCGAGATGACTCCGAATCCGACTCGACTCCGAGACGACTCCGACTCCGAGACGACTCCGACTCCGACTCCGAGACGACTCCGACTCTGAGACGACTCCGACTCCGAGACAACTCCAACTCAGACGACTCCGACTCCGAGACGACTCCGACTCCGAGACGACTCCGACTCCGACTCGACTCCGAGACGACTCCGACTCTGAGACGACTCCGACTCCGACTGCGAGACGACTCCGACTCCGACTCGACTCCGAGACGACTCCGACTCCGAGACGACTCCGACTCCGAGACGACGACGACTCCGACTCGACTCCGAGACGACTCCGACTCGACTCCGAGACGACTCCGACTCCGAGGCGACTCCGACTCTGAGGCGACTCCGACTCTGAGGCGACTACGACTCTGAGGCGACTACGACTCTGAGACTCCGACTCTGAGACTAAGACTCTGAGGAGACTCCGACTCCGAGACTCTGACTCTGAGCCTCTGACTCTGAAATTCATTAAATAATAAAAAAAAAAATGCGTGGGGCTCCGCGCAATTTCTATGTCTATCCAGGTACAGCTAAGCAGCTGGGGGCTGGAATCCGCAGCGCAGGGATGCCCAAGCTTTCTGGGCACCCCCCGCTGCAAATTGCAGCCCGCAGCCGCCCCAGAAGATGGCGCGTTCATTGAAGCGCCATCCTCTGACGCTGAACCCCGCTCTTCCAGCGGCCCTGGTGGCGGTGGCACGCTGGGTAATAAAGGGGTTAATACCAGCTTTGTTATACAAGCTGGTATTAAGCCCGAGATTCTTAATGTCAGGCCACGTTTGACCCAGCCACTAAGAATCTCCAATAAAGGGTTAAAAAAACACAACACAGAGAAAATTTTTTATTTGAAATAAAAAAAAAAAGCCATTAGGGACTCCATCTTTAATTAAAAAAATCCTCTTCCGTCCGACGCAGTCCAAAACGCGATGTCCTCTCTGCTACATCCCCTGTGCATAAATATAGATGTCTATGCACAGGGAATGAGCAGACTGAGAACAATCTCAGCACTGCTACATCATGTCTGTGAGCAGGCGGGCTCTAGGACCCTGGAGCTGCACAGAGAAGACAGCTGGACTCGGCTCGCAAAGAAACAGCAGTTACTTTGCGAGTTTCCCTGCTATCACTGGCACAGTAGCCGAGTCTAATGCAAACAATGGCAATCCGAGTTTTGTCAGCGTTTCTGACAAAACTAGGATTGATATTGATTTGCATTGGACTCGTGCGAGTAATCACTGGGAAACTCGCAGAGTACCGAGTCCTGCGAGTCCCTTACTACTCGCCGAGTAACGAGTCCTAGCGAGTAGATTCGCCCATCCCTACTAAGGGGGAATGTGGCACCCTGGCACCTGTTGGGCACCACAGAAATCCTTAGAGCACAAATGGAGTAAGTAACAGCACAGCAAAACCCACAAACACAACAACACCTTAGAACACCTGGTTTCACCCCGAGCCTCTAGGGGGAGCTCCACTGGGGACTTTGAACCAGTTCCCCCTATAAATAGAGTCTTGGAGGGAGAAACTTCAGAGTGTGGTAGACACTACAAGAGCTGCCAGCCTGTGTGAAACCTCCACCCTATGAGGAACACACTAGGCCCAACCAGCCTGTTAGCAAGTGGAGGTCCCTGCCATTGGGACAAGAGGAAGAAGGAGATCACCTCTCAGGAAAACAGAGTTATTCCGACTCTCTCCTTAACAACCGGTTACTGGAACCGAAGCTGTGAGAGCCACCAAGCCATCACAGAGAACCAGCATACTTCACAGGGAGTCTAGCCCCCTGTTCACCTGTCGCACCTACCAGCGAGAGCCCAGGGAAGAAGGTAGAATTATCGTCCCCCTTTTACAGTGCCCTCAGTGCTGACAACCAGGTGAAATCCGTTCTATTGAACACACTGCCCGGTCCGGAGGGATTCCACATCCACCCGACCTTAGCACCAGAACTAGAGAAAGGAAGCCTAACACTGCTTGCTGTGAAACTCCAGAAGTGCCAACTTCACTATCCCGGTCCGAGTGTACCTGATCACCAATCAGTAAAGGTACCTAAAAGAGACTTTGTGTGGTTGTACATTACTCCTGGATTCAGCACGCAGCATCCCGCAGCTGCCTCACAACATCTTGCGCAGCTCCCGGCTCCGGGGATTCCCGCTCATCCTGTGGGGAGCGTTCCATCTCGCTGTATAACATCCCCCGGAGACCCGAACAGCGCTGGTAAAGTTACCAGAACACCCGCAGGTGGCGTCACGAAGACAAATCACCCCTACTGTTCTGCCATTCCCCTATTGATCTGGACCACCGGGCCTACACCACCGCAGGCGCGGTTCCGTGACTGGAGGAGAAACAACGCCCGCTACGTGTACCCCCGGCTACGGTGAGTCATCTACCAACCAGAGGGATCTGTACCGAGACAGAGGACTGCACGGTGTGGGTGTTTGGCGCCCTGTGCCAGGTAAGCCACAGAATCAACTATTTCACTAAGGGATTTCCACATCTGGCACCTCACATACACCCAACACATTCCACTCCAGGCCTGTAGGGGGAGCTCCACTGATTGCTGTTAAGCCAGATCCCCTATAAATACAGGTGCTGGGGGTGGAGTTAGCCAGAGTGTGTAGTCACTAGAAGAACTGTGAAGTCAGCTCAGTGCCTAGTGCCATGCTAGGCCCGACACCAGTGCATGCCAGAGCCAGTGTAAGGGTCCAGAGAGCGAGGGCCAAAGGCAGAGGCGAGGAACACTACAGAGGGGGCAGAGGAGCCATCCCGGCTCACCCCACCAGAACACCAGTCACTGGAGACCGAGTCTGCAACAGGGAAAGAGATCAACCCAGCAGAGAATCCAGTACACCGTCGAGGCTTAGCTTCCCGGACACCTGCAGCACCCACATTTGAGAGCCAGGGACCGCAGGAGAGATAGCGGTAGCTGAGTGAGAGCCCTCAGTGCAACACAGGTGTGGAGAAACAGGAGGTCAGGCCTGTTATCATGCCAGCCAGGCTTCAGAACAAGGAACAGGACAAGGAGGCCTATACCCTGCTTGGTGTGGGAATCCTGAGGTGTAGCCTTCAACCGGAGAGTATACTTGCAAGAACATCAGTAAAAGGTACAGAAAAATACTTTATTGTGTGCGTGTCCCTTCTTCAACCTGTCCCACACCACAATGACTACGCTGCCCCATTCATACCATGCTGCCCTATTCCACCATCATACCCTACAGCCCCGGGGAACCTGCTCTTCCTGTAGAGAGCTACAACACCTTGCTGCCGTCCATGACCCCGGAGGTCACAGCAGCACCGTTGCCATCACCGGACTTACAGGTGGCGTCATGACCAACAATAACTTTAATCCCTGTAAATACTCCCCTTTTCATTATCACTCAAGGGCACAGGTTTGGGCACGGACCACCCGTGATATCCCCGCACCCGACCGCCCGAGACCTGAGTACCCAGGCCCTTGTGGCCCCAGATAACTCTGGCATCACGAACAGGATCCCATGCCCGCTGTAACCGGGTACTGTGTGCCGTATATAGACTTTGTTTGTAAACTGTTACTCTGGGCAGCCATTGCTGCACCACAGAGCGGGAAAGGGGGCGTTACAATGAAGGGAGGGAAGAAAGGCCCCGCCCCACGCTCTGACGAAAATCGCCGAGTATAGCCGGCTGATCCAGAAATACCCGTGGTGCTCCCCTCCCCACCTGCAGAGCCGACTACGTACTTTCTGTTAGGCCCCCTGGCACCACTTCCCAGCTCATCTCTCCCGGGTCGGCATCTCCTGCTCCTCTGCCGACCGGGCGTCCGGCATCCAGGCGTGCTGTGTCTTGGAGCCGTTGCCATGTTTCCTTCCTGTCAGCTGACCACCGGGTTCGCACATGAGCACATTACCATGGTCATTTTTATGAGCCTACTCAGCGGCGCGCTAGGTGCACTCCTTCCCTGTGACTCTAGGGGCCGGCAAGGTCCAACCTGACACTCCCCTTGACCAATAGCTGCTCTTCCCATGGTATATCAGGCCACCTCCTCTAATGGGAGGTGCCTGATTATTAAGTCAGTTTGCTTCTGCCTTGCTGACTGTTGGTCAGGCCTTCCTTGTGCTCTGTGTCCTGGAACCCTTGCTGTGCTCCTTCCCAGTAGCACCATTCCTGTCCTCCAGCCTTGTACTCTGTTTCCTGGAACCCTTTGCATGCTCTTCCCCGGCAGCACCATTCCTGGTCTCCTAGCCTTGTGCCATTACCTGGAATACTTATCTTTTCCTTAGTATAGGGTAACCTTACGAGCCACCCCTGGTGCTAGCTGCTGTGGTACTTAGACCCCCTGGGCTTGCCCCTGACAATCCTTATATAGGGGTTGGGTAAACTAGGATCATCTCACCCAGGCGAGTTCGGTACCACGGCCCACTGGGTCCACTCTAGGGCCCCTTCCCCTGGAAGCTTGACAGAATAATCAGGCCATGGACCCTGCTGGTACCTCGTTTTCTGTGCAAAAGAAGCTGGCTTATCTTCGTGAAAAGCAGAACCGTATTATGGCTTTTCTTCAGTCCTTGGATACCCAGTTGGCCTCCCTTCAAATCTCCGACCCAGCCTCTGCCACTCAGCTCGCGAGCCTACAACAGGAGCTGTCAGTGCAACGAGACACGCAGTCTCGCATGCTGTCTTACATATGCGTGATGAATGATCGCCTGGTCTACTTGCAGTCGGCACCAACGACCTCAGGTCAGTCCGTATCCGATGACCGATACCCGGGTGGCGCTCTGATCCCTCCGCCCCGCCTTGGACAACCGCCTAGATACAGTGGAGACCCTAAGACATGCTGCGGTTTCCTCAACCAATGTAGCCTACACTTTGAACTGCTGCCTCAGCAGTACCCCACCGATCGGGCCAGGGTGGCTTTTGTGGTGTCCCACCTGGAGGGCGAGGCCCTAGTGTTGGTTAACCCCTCTGGGAGCGTGATGACCCTGCGGTCTCCCACTTGTCGACCTTTCTGGAGACATTCCGGAGGGTCTTCGATGAACCCGGCCGGGTCATATCTGTCACGGAGTCTCTCTTCAACCTCCGTCAAGGGACGTTCACCGTTGGGCAGTACGCCATCTGCTTCCGCATACTCTCCTCCGAGTTGGAATGGAATAACGAAGCGCTGACTGGTGCTTTCTGGCGTGGCCTGTCCGGCAGATAAAGAATGAACTCGCGGGTCGGGATATCTCAGAGGAGCTGGAGGCCTTGATCTCGCTAGCCACTCGCATCGACTTGCGGTTCCAAGAGCGCTCCCGTGAGTCCGCCAGGGAGAGGAGGTCCATCCGGCCGTTTTACCTCTAAACGCAGTCCGCCCTGTACATGGCCTGTGGTGTCTGCCGCCGCCACCCTTTCTGACCCTATGCAGGTGGATCGGGTCAGAATGGCGGAACGACGCCGAGAGGAGAGGCTGGCTCGCGGCCTATGCCTGTATTGCGGAGACGCATCCCATCGGCGCCAGAATTGTCCCGAAAGGCCGGGAAACTCCTCCGCCTAGGTCAAGTACGAGAGGCAATCTTAGGTGTGAGCGATGCCTCTCAACCTCTTACCCTGCCCGTGCAGGTGATACGTCCGCAGAGACGCTACTCTGAGTTAGCCTACGTGGATTCAGGGTCAGCAGGAAACTTCATTCGGCAAGAGGCAGTGACTCGGCTTGGTATCCCCGTAATACCCCTATTGACGCCTCATTTAATCGCATCGGTGGATGGCAGGCAGCTGCAGGAAACCGTCACCAAGGTGACAGAGGAGGTGGAGGTGCAGATCGGGGCCCTACACCGTGAAAAGATTGCCTTCTATGTCCTGCCTGGTCTCTCCCATGCCCTGCTCCTCGGGCTTCCCTGGCTCCGAACTCATGAACCTGTCCTGGACTGGCGCTCAGGGGACGTTCTGTGGTGGGGTCCTCTCTGCCACGAGAGGTGCCTCCAGTCCGTTCTACCACCCGATTCCCCGCAACCGGCTTCTGTTCTTCCTGGTTTACCTGCTGCGTATTGGCAGTACGCGGATGTCTTCAACAAAACGGAGGCAGAGGTCCTCCCACCTCATAGGCCTTATGATTGCCCTATTGATCTGGTACCTGGTGCTACACCACCCAGGGGACGTATCTATCCGTTGTCCTCGGCTGAGTCACAAGCCATGTCCGAGTACATCACGGACAATTTAGCCAGGGGCTTCATCCGAAAATCCACGTCTCCTGCTGGCGCAGGATTTTTCTTTGTGAAGATAAAGGAGGGCACCCTTCGACCTTGTATTGATTACAGAGGATTGAATACCATCACCGTCAATAACAAATACCCCATGCCACTGATTCCGGAGCTCTTTGACAAGCTAAAAGGGGCTCACATCTTTGCGAAATTGGACCTACGAGGAGCCTACAACCTCGTTCAAATACGTGCCGAAGACGAATGGAAGACGGCTTTCAATACCCGGGACGGCCATTATGAGTATTTGGTCATGCCGTACGGGTTGTGTAATGCTCCCGCAGTATTCCAAGAGTTTGTTAATGACATCTTCCGTGATTTATTGTACACCTGTGTGGTGGTATATTTGGACGACATACTCATCTTCTCTCCGGATTTGTCCTCTCATAGACGGGACGTACGGCAAGTCCTTCTGCGACTGAGGAGGAATCGATTATACGCCAAGATGGAGAAGTGTGTCTTTGAGCAGACCTCATTGCCCTTCCTCGGATACATCATCTCTGATTCCGGATTATGGATGGATCCTGAGAAGCTCTCTGCTGTTCTGAAGTGGCCCCGTCCTTTGGGGACTAAGGCTATTCAGCGGTTCCTTGGCTTTGCGAATTATTACAGGCAATTCATTCCCCATTTTTCGTCCTTGATCAAGCCCATCACGGCTCTCATCTGTAAGGGAGCAAAAGCTTGTACCTGGACCCCAGAAGCTAAAAACGCCTTTTCCTCCCTAAAGCACTCATTCTCCGAGGCTCCCACCTTGCACGACCAGAGGTAAACAGACAGTTTATCGTAGAGGTAGACGCCTCCTCCATAGGAGCGGGGGCTGTCCTCTCCCAGAAATCCTCTTCGGGTCGGTTAGTCACATGCGGGTTCTTCTCCAAGGCATTCACCACGTCAGAGCGCAATTACTCAATTGGGGATCGTGAATTGCTGGCCATCAAGTTGGCACTGGAGGAGTGGTGACACCTCCTCGAGGGCGCTGTCCATCCATTCATAATCTTCACTGACCACAAGAACCTGGCTTATCTCCAGTCTGCCCAGAGGCTCAACCCCCAGCAATACCGGTGGTCCCTGTTCTTTGCCCGTTTCAATTTTGAACTGCACTTCCGACCTGGTAGTAAAAATGTCAAGGCTGATGCCCTGTCGCGGTCCTTCCAGCCGTCGGAAGATGAGCCCTTCCATATCGTCGACCCTACCAAAATAATCACTGTGGCTCCGTTACATGTAGCCGGACTTCCACCGGGTAAGACATTCGTCGCCCAGAATTAGAGGAGGACGGTCACGTTGGAGTTAAAAAGTCTCTTTCTTTGATCACTCGTCACTATTGGTGGCCTACTATCCGTCAAGACGTCCACGACTTCGTTGCCTCATGTCCATCTTGTGCTAGGAATAAGGTGTCCAGAAGGTTGCTGGCTGGACGTCTACTGCCTCTTCCGATCCCGTCGGCTCCTTGGCGACATATAGCAATGGATTTCATTACGGATCTCCCTTGCTCCTCCGGCTGTACGGTCATATGGGTAGTCGTGGATCGCTTCTCCAAAATGGCTCACTTCGTTCCTTTACCCGGTCTACAATCCGCTCCTGAGTTAACCAAGATATTCATTGAACACATCTTACGACTCCATGGATTTCCTTGCCATAGAGGAGTCCACTTCACTTCCCGGTTCTGGAGGGCGCTGTGCAAGCATATGGACGTCACGCTGGACTTCTCCTCTGCCTATCATCCTCAGTCCAACAGGCAGGTAGAGCGCATTAACCAAGTCCTCACCACCTATCTTCGGCACTTCGCCAGCGCTCATCACGATAACTGGACCGGTCTCCTTCCTTGGGCGGAATTCGCATACAACAATCAGTTTAGTGAGTCGTCAGCTAAATCCCCTTTTTTCGTGGTATTTGGGCAACATCCTGGTTTACCTCTTCCGATCTCGTCAGCATCCGGCAATCTGGCAGCTGATGCATTGTCCATAGACTTCTCCAGGATCTGGAATGAGACAAGAGACGCTCTTACACAAGCCTCCGGCAGGATGAAAAGACACGCTGATAAGAGACGTCTAGATTCGCCATCTTTTCTCCCGGGCGATAAAGTGTGGGTTTCTTCCAGATACGTCAGGCTAAAGGTGCCATCCTACAAGTTGGGGCCCCGTTATATCGGCCCATTCAAAGTCCTAGGACGCATCAGCGATGTTGCCTACAAGCTGAGACTACCTGACTCGCTTCGCATCCCTAACTTCTTCCATGTCTCGTTGTTGAAACCCGTGGTGCTCAATCGCTATCATCCCTCCTCCGGTACTGTGCCACGGCCTCTCAGCTCCGAGGATGTCTATGAAGTCAGGGACATCCTTGCCATAAAGAAGAGTAGAGGAAAGACCCACTTCCTAATTGACTGGGCTGGCTTTGGTCCTGAGGAGGGGACCTGGGAGCCACAGGAGAACATTGATGCACCACGCACGCTGGCGAGGTTCTTAGCGCGCCTTCGGAGGAGGGGGCATGAGGGAGGGGATACTGTTAGGCCTCCTGGCACTGCTTCCGAGCTCACCTTTCTCCTGCTCCTCTGCCGACCGTGCATCCGGCATCAGCTGACCACCGAGTTCGCACATGAGCACATTACCATGGTCATTTTTATGAGCCTACTCAGCGGCGCGCTAGGTGCATTCCTTCCCTGTGACTCTAGGGGCCGGCAAGGTCTAACCTGACACTCCCCTTGACCAATAGCTGCTCTTCCCATGGTATATCAGGCCACCTCCTCTGATGGGAGGTGCCTGATTATTAAGTCAGTTTGCTTCTGCCTTGCTGACTGTTGGTCAGGCCTTCCTTGTGCTCTGTGTCCTGGAAACCTTGCTGTGCTCCTTCCCAGTAGCACCATTCCTGTCCTCCAGCCTTGTACTCTGTTTCCTGGAACCCTTTGCGTGCTCTTCCCCAGTAGCACCATTCATGGTCTCCTAGCCTTGTGCCGTTACCTGGAATACTTATCTATTCCTTAGTATAGGCTAACCTTACGAGCCACCCCCTGGTGCTAGCTGCTGTGGTACTTAGACCCCCTGGGCTTGCCCCTGACAATCCCTGTATAGAGGTTGGGTAAACTAGGATCAGCTCACCCAGGGGAGTTCGGTACCATGGCCTAGTGGGTCCACTCTAGGGTGCCTTCCCCCGGAAGCGTGACACTTTCATTTTTCAGAGACTGGCAGCGATTCACTAGGGGTGAGCGAGAATGAGTGCCTCAGGCCCAAATGATGCAGCGGCCCCAATCGTGAACCAGCGCGCTCCCCCTATCGGTGCCTTGAACGGACAACCTGCCGGGCCCACAGTCACCGATGCAACTGGCGGCGCAATAATGCCGATCTCACTGCCATACATCCCTAATGCAGCCTGGTTGCCCAAGTATGTCGGCCAGCCAGGCACCTTGGACGCATTTAAGAGAAATATTTTCAATATGTTGGACATGTATGCGATGACTGGTAAGCAGAGAGCATCTGTAGTGATGGGACAGCTAACAGGTGCAGCCAAGCTGGAAACCCGAAACTGGTTAGAGGAAGATCAGCAGTCTATTGTCAAAATCTTTGAAAAGCTGAAAAGGGTTTTTGAACATCATACTGAGACTGAACTGAGAATGTTGTTTTACCACTGCAAGCAGGGGGCACAAGAAAGTGTCCTTGATTACTCCTTATGCCTGCAGTAGACGCTGAGAATCCTTAAACAAGTTGAGCCAATTGGCATACGTGATGAAAATAAAATGCTTATTGAACAGTTTGTAAGGGGGATCAGGTTACCAGATGACAGCAAGCAAGCACGCTGGTGGGCTCTCCAAAACCCTGATGCAGAGTTTGCTACCCTAAAAGAACTGACCATTAAGGGGCAGCAGCTCCCAGCAGTACTAGACTTAACCCCACAGCTGCGATGGGTTAAAACCCTCTCTTCACCAGAAGCACCTTTCTTATCCCCTGCAGCAGAGACCAGCATGCAGGCTGTAACTCCTGACCAGTTTGACAGCCTGTGCTCCGAGGTGCGCCAGCTGAGCAGAGAAATTGCCAAGCTCCTGGGTGCGAGGCAACCAAAGACAGAGACACAGCGAAAAGTAAAGATACAGCTTGCTGCCAGCCCGGAGGACGTTCCATGGATGAGGAAGAGGACACCGCCGCTTCGAGGGAGGACCACAGACCACTACAGTACTAGTGGACAGCCCATCTGTTGCAAGTGCAACAAGGAAGGGCACATCTACCGGTTCTGCCCTTTAAATGAGCAACCCCTGGGGCCAAAGGCCCAACCCCAGGAGTAGACCCAGTCCAGGCCCATCCAATTGGCTGCGCAGCTACATGGGAGATCGTCCATACCTGTCCGTCATCATAGCAGGCATCGCTGCCACTGCTTTGGTAGACACTGGGTCCCAGGTGACCACCATCCCGAGTATCCTTTATAAACGGTTCTGGTCTGAACTCGAACTTGGCCCTCCTAACCCTAACTTGAATATTATTGCTACCAATGGGTTGCCTGTCAATATAGAGGGGCATCGGGAAGTAACCATAAAGGTGGGGAGGGTAGAATTAAAGAATCAAGGACTCATTGTGGTTGAGGATAAACCAAATGAGAGGGATCCACATGTGATTCTTGGTACAAATATTATGGTTAATTGTCTAAAGTGCTGTTTTTGCTTCAACAGAGTGCAGATACTGCTACTCAAGGAGAGAGGAGGGTTCTTCAGAAGGAGATCTGACTCACCGCTGCCGGGATCTCAGGTCTCAGACGTAGCTTCCCTCGTCACGGTTCCGCGCCTGAGGCTGTGGGGCCCGGTGGTCAGATCAAAAGGGGATGTACGGATGGGGTTAATTCTTACTTGTCGTGACACCACCTGCGGGAGTCTGGTGAAAGCAACGGCACTGCTTGGGCCTCCGGGGATGTACGGCAGCTAGATGGGACGCTCCCCACAGGATGAGCGGGGGTCCCCGGGGCCAGGAGCTGTCTTTGATGTAATATGGCAGCTCAGGTAGTTACTGCGTGTTAGTCCAGGAATAATGCACAGACACATAAAGTCTTTTGGTACCTTTATTGGTGACAACAGGTACTCTCGACCGGGTGATAAGGTTGACACTCCTGGAGTTTCCGCAGCAAGCAGTGGTGTAGGCTTCCTTATGTACTCTGTTGTGGTGAGGTTGGGTGGACATGGAATCCTGCTGGACTGGGTTGTACGTTCTGGTGGAACGTGATTCACCTGAGTTAGCTGCACTGAGGGCACGATAAAAGGGATTAAGTAATATAACTCCTCTTCCCTGGGCTCTTATCTGGTGGTGCTTCAGGTATACAGGGAGCTAGACTCCCTGGTTGCGGTGCTGGGTTCTCTGCAGTTTACGTTGTAGTTCCTACAGCTCGATTCCAGAAACCGGATTGTTAGGGAGAGTTAGGATAACTCTTCTATCCCTGTGAGGTGTTTGTCTCCTGTCCTATGACCCCAGTTGCAAGGGTCTCTCACTCTCCGAGTGTGCTGGTATGGGTCTAGTGTGGCTCCAGTACCAGGTCAGCTCTCCTAGCTGTTCACAGTTCTAAAGCGACTGCACACTCCACTGTTTCTCCCTCCAGGACCCGTATTTATAGGGGGAACTGGCTTAAGGTAACCAGTGGAGCTCCCCCTAGAGGCCTCGAGTGAAAAGGGGTGTCTAAAGGTGTTTTATTTAGTGAGTGCTGCTTGCTGTGTACATTCCATTTGTGTACCAAGAGTTCTGTGGTGCCCCAACCAGGATGCCAGGGTGCCACAGATCCAAGCCCTCGTGTACCAGCATCAGGTAACTCTATCAAGTGGTGAAATCGGTAGCGTATGTGTAATAGACCCAATTCCTATTGTAGTGCCATCAAGAAGTGAAATGATGATCTGGTGTAGGCCTCAGCAGGGAGGAGGATCAGTGACAAGACCTGGTGTGGCTTCATCCCTGTGTGAAACCACAAACTTCCATTACTGCCCCGGGATCCCACTCCACCTAAGGGGAGCGTAACTATCCTGCTGTTCCACTATCACCCCGGAGGTCTGTCCCACAGCGTCGATAACATTACTGAAACCATAGGTGACATCACAAAACTCTTTTCTTTTATTTCCCATTGACTCAAAACCCCTTTTTAGCAATCTCCAGGGCCACGGGATCGGGTACCAAGCCCCTGACATCCCCCATGAACTACAACTCCCGGGACTGGGTGCCCCACGGCTTTGGGTGGGTCATATATGGCTGAAGGTAACTTATTCTCATTTTTATTGTAACAGTCTAGTATTCATTTCTCTGGCATACAACAAGAGCAGATGGATGGGAATTAGAAGTATTGCTTTATAATGTAATTCAATAATGGGTAAATTATATGGTAATTATGAATTGTATAAGACTAGTAGTTCTCTGGGGAGGTTATTAATAATCCAGTCATTTTCATAAATTTTTGTGTAG
Organism: Allobates femoralis; assembly: GCA_033576535.1. Taxonomy (NCBI): domain Eukaryota; kingdom Metazoa; phylum Chordata; class Amphibia; order Anura; family Aromobatidae; genus Allobates; species Allobates femoralis. The sequence continues at coordinate 326,857,136 of JARQOC010000006.1, forward strand.
CGTAAATTCCAAATCTCGTAAAACCTGTCCATTCAGATCCAATGTTCTCCCCCCATTTTACAGGAAAGCAATGATACATTCCTGTCTGCTGACAGATTGATTTTCAGGATGGTTGTGATCCTAATTGTTCAGTGATAAGGTAATAGATTGTCCCCCTGGGTCTCTTTTATCCACTAAAGCACTTGTGCCCAAAGATGAATGGGGTCTCCTTTTCCATCACACCATCTACTACTCCTACCCCCATACTGTGCACCTCATAGGGAGTCATTGTTAATGAGGAATGCTACTGATTTATTACTTCTTTCTGCCTGTTTTGTGCTAGAAGGGTGGGTGATGAATGACTTCTGATAGGAAGAAGTTTATGAGGCTTTCTATGTGCATTAACCTAACGGCAGCATGGCAATGGTGTGAGAGTATGGAAAGCAGTTTTATTTTTGCTTTGGAGAGAATACATAAATTATTCTAGAACCAATAATATTCATGTGATTTATAAATACATATACACATGTGTCCCCTTATATATGCACCTTATTCTTTGATTTATTCCTTTGATTTATGTGTTCCAACCTTTATGGGTTTTCACTTGCTCTCATCAGGCTAAGTAAAAACTTGGGGCAAAGCTATATCCATGTCTATACCTGCTAATCAAAAATGAGAAAGCATTCCCTTATGCAGGATTGGTGTTGGGGAGGGAGGAAACGGAGCATTTATTAAGGGCTCCTAACCCCATAAGGGCCACCCAGTGATTACGTGCAGAAAATGCACTGATAATAGCAATTATGCAAAATCAGTGCCGTTTATGAGGTTAAAACTTAGCAGGACCTTTGGTGACTTCAAAATTAGAGATGAATGAACCTTTTGAAGTTTGGATTCTGTTCTGTCTGCCAAACAAGCATATGTTTGCCCAATAGATCAGTGAACAGTTTGCCGAACTTTCGAACCCCATTCAAATTACTTGGGAACAAAACCAATGGTCTGGAAAACACATTCAAGGGGCCAAAAGCTGCCAAACACAGCTTAAACCATTTTACAGTGGAGCCCCGCTGTTTTGACACAGACATTATCTTCCTACACTATTACTTACAAAACAAAGTATTCACTGATCTCAGGGAGACCAGTTCAAGAAAACACTGCGGGCAGCCGGTTAAAGCGCTCAACACAGTGAATTCCTGGGCCCATTGCCCCCTGGGAATTTTGAATATGCAAATAGTCTGTGGAGCCTCGTTTAGGAGTCTCAACACAGGACTAGCCAGATCTTCCTCTAGAGAAGGACCTAGCCATGATAACCACCATATTAAGTGGCCATTTGAGTCAATATCCAGCTCTTTACAAGCTTAAAGATATGACAAGGGAATACCAAGGCCAGGTATCCATCCACAGACAGCTGTTTCGGGGTGTTGCCCCTCATCAGTGTGGAGTAGGATTCTGGCTAGGTGGGAGCAATGCCTAGTAGACCAACAAAACAAAGTATTCACTGATCTGAGGGAGACCAGTTCAAGAAAACACTGCGGGCAGCCGGTTAAAGCGCTCAACACAGTGAATTCCTAGGCACATTGCCCCCTGGGAATTTTGAATATGCAAATAGTCTGTGGAGCCTCGTTCACTAGAGGAAGATCTGGCTAGTCCTGTGTTGAGACTCCTAAACGAGGCTCCACAGACTATTTGCATACACTATTACTTAGCAAGCTTCAGCACCGCTGTCACCATGCTTCCAGGCCCCCTCATGATCCTCAGACATCCTCATGACTTCCTTGAGGTCTTCTCAGGTTACACAGTGGGTATCATGCAGCAGAAAATCTTGCTTTGGCTGCCTTCAGATTTGCAGATGCCTCCGCAGCGTTTTGCGGAGGCATCTGCAAGCATCTGCATGCAGACCGCAGCCCCTATCTTTATAATGTATATCTTTATAACATGTTGCGTTCCTGGTGCGGGCGAGAGTGTGTGATTTGTGCGCAGGCGTTCGCAAGCATCTGCAGACCGCCGTGCGCTCCATTATAAAGATAGGGGCTGCGGTCTGCATGCAGATGCTTGCAGATGCCTCCGCAAAACGCTGCGGAGGCATCTGCAAATCTGAAGGCAGCCTTTGTGTCCTGAGATAACCTCAATGGCAACAGCACTCATAACACAGGCTTTCTCGTGAAAGCTGCGATATCGCATAAGACATAGAAGATGTATCTCGCCGGTATAGTGAGACAGTGCGTGTGAGGAGTGGTGATGTCAGGGAGTGCAGTGCAGTTTAAACTTGCGTGACAGCCTCTGTGTGACCCCCTTGAGCCTGAACGGCAGTAATGTTTATGATGGGACCACCCGTAACACTCTCAAAGCGTATGGGGAATGCTTTCTATGAACATGACCCCCACCATATTGTTGTAAAGCCCCTTGCCCCTTTTACAGTCTGCATTAAAATCTGCATGTCCATTCTGAAACCAGCAAATTTTATGAGAGTTCAGAAGTGCTGTGCCAATTTGTTTTAGTTCCTTGCAGATTTGGTGCAGATTTTGGGGCAGAAAAAGAAAATCTGAACCTCGTGTCCAAGGGAGAATAGCAACATGGACACAGCACTTCTGACCTGTCATAGACTTTTCTGGCCTCAGTATAGATATTCAGATTTTGACACAGATTCTAAATATCTGTGCAAAATAAAAAGCATCAAACAATGCACCATGGGTACAGGCAGGGGGTGACTGGCGACGCAAATCCTGGGTGGCAAAATTTTTCCGGCAGCCCTTGGGTGAGGACCGGGGGGTGCTGTCGGAAATTTTCGGCGGCCCGTCTCAGTCCCTCCAGCCCTTAGGTGAGGACCAGGGGGAGGGGGGGGGGTTGGGGTTGTCGGACTGCTGTCAGAAATTCAGAAATTCTAGGGCGGCCCATCTCAGTCCCTCTCCAGCCAGGCCGGTATTTGAAGTTCCTGCGCCCTAGGCACTGTCAGCGGTGCGCCCCCCCCCATCGCGCCACGCCCCCCTGCAGACAGAGGAGTAGCTAAAGGGAGCCTAGAGGTTCCCATTATGGTTGGAGTAGATGGTTGCTAGTTGACCGCCACCATGTCACATCAGCAAGAGGTGGCAGTCATGTTTTGGGTCGTAATCATGTGGAGAGAGCTAGTTTGCCCCATAGGGTCCATGAAGGCGTGAAAAGGACCACGGCAAAGTATATATACTTTTAGACTGACCACTTTTTCTTTGTACAAAATCATCCCCATGCATGACAATGCACCATCTCTTGGTACAGAGCATAGCCCTGAGTAATTGGCTGCTATGGACATAAAAGTAGAGAAAACCATGATGTGGTTACCAGTCTCCCCTGATCTCAGCCCTATTGAGAAACTTGGAAGTACCATTAAGCAAAAAAAATCTAAGATGCTGTAAGACATTAACCATCAAACCAGCAGCTCTGGGAGTCAATTCTGACATCCTGCAAACAAATGCAATCTTAAAACATCCAAAACCTGACAAGTTCAACAAATGCAATATTTGTGAAGGTGATATCAAAGAAAAGCGATATACAATATGAGACATACTGGTAGGATGTTTTCATTGTGAGCCCCAATGGGGACAGTGTTGATGATGTATGTAAAGTGCTGTGGAGTTCATAGTGTAATGTAAATGTAAAAAAATATTTCTTCATATGTCGTCACAATACCGGGATCTGAGGATCTTCTATTTCGAGGTCAGGAGCTCTCTGTTGCCATGTCGCTGCCTGTCTCGCTGTCTTCCTCTTTTGACACTGCAGTACGGTGGACAAGAGAGCATTAACTGGTTAATAACAAGAAGTATGGTGTGTACTAACTGAGCCATAAACCCCCCCATACCATGTCCCGCAGACATTGTAGGATTACTATATGGATTTTATTATTAGGGCACGGACACACTGGGGTGAAACTCGGATGAGTGCAATGTGTGATTTTATCGCAGTGCAGTCAGTTAATCAACGTCTGAAACACATTGGCGAGTGTCGGACGCTTTTTTCTCATCCAGATTCTGGATGGGAAAAAAGTCACAACATGCTGCGACAGTCTGCGATTCATGTGCGAGACTCGCCAATGCAAGTCTATGAGTCCCACAAAATCATGGAACGCACACTGACAGCACATGGGCCATCCGAGAGGCATCTGTTTTTTTCACTGATACATTATCATTCTTCAGCTGAGACAACTGTAAAATGCTTCTGTAAATAGCAGTAATAGCTGCTGAGAAACAAAACAGATTGCACATGGATGTGATCTAAGAAAACTGTCGGATACTCGCACAGCATTTGGATGTCCCAGTGGCCAGCCACACAGACAGCCCGCCACAGCCACACACAGAGCCACAACCACACAAAAACAGTCAGCCACATAAACAGCCAGCCACATAGACAGCTACACAGACGCAGAGAGCCACACAGAGAGACACAGCCACATAGACAGCCACACACAAAGCCACAGCCAGCCACACACAGAGCCACAGCCAGCAACATAGACAGCCATAGACAGCCACACACAAGCACACACAGACACAGCCAGCCAAACAGAGACACAGCCAGCTACACACACACAATATCAGCCACATACATACAGCCACACACATACAGCCACACACATAGCTAGCTACACACATAGCTAGCCACACAAACACAGCCACACACAGCCAAAGCCAGCCACACATACAGCCACACACATACAGCCAGCCAGCCACATAGACAGCCACACACGCAGCCAAAGCCAGGCAGCCACACACAGGCGCAGCTACCCACACACACAGACACAGCCAGTCACACACACAGCGAGCAATATAGACAGCTATAGCCAGCCACACACAGACATACAGCCACACACACACAGTCAGCCACACACAGCCAAGCAGCCCCAGCCATACACACACAGTCAGCCACACACAGCCAACCAGCCCCAGCCACACACAGTCACAGCCATGAAGCCACAGCCAACCCCAGCCAGCCACAACCACGCAGCCCCAGCCACGCAGCCCCAGCCACACACAGACATAGTTAGGCACACACAGCCAGCCACATAAAGACACAGTCAGACACACAGACAGCCACATGCAGCCACGCAGCCCTAGCCACACATAGACACAGTCAGCCACACAGACACATTTTGCCACACACAGCCAGCCACGCAGCCTCAGCCACATAGACACAGTCAGCCACAGACAGCCCTAGCAACATAGACACATAGTCAGCCACAGCCACGCAGCCCCAGCCACACACAACCAGCCACAAAGCCCCAGCCACACACAACCAGCCACAAAGCCCCAGCCACACAGCCCCAGCCACACACAGCCACACAAGCCCCAGCCACACACAACCAGCCACAAAGCCCCAGCCACACACAGCCAGCCACAAAGCCCCAGCCACACACAACCAGCCACAAAGCCCCAGCCACAAACAAACCAGCCACAAAGCCCCAGCCACACAACCAGCCACAAAGCCCCAGCCACACACAGCCAGCCACAAAGCCCCAGCCACACACAACCAGCCACAAAGCCCCAGCACACACACCAGCCACAAAGCCCCAGCCACAACAACAGCCACAAAGCCCCAGCCACACACAACCAGCCATAAAGCCCCAGCCACACACAGCCAGCCACAAAAGCCCCAGACACACACAGCCAGCCACAGAGGCCCAGACACACAGAGGCCCAGACACACAGTGGCCAGACACCAAGGCCAGACACACAGAGACCCAGCCACACAGAGACCAGCACACAGGACCAACACAGAGACTCAGCCACATACAAATAGTCAGCCACACAGACACAGCCCCAGCCATACACAGACACGTAGACAGAAAGACACACACACACACACTACCCACCAAAATCAGGGCTAGAGAAGCACAGCACACATCGCTCACATCTCCCCTTTGCTTGTCTGCCATTCAGCTCCTCTGTAGCAGGGCCGTCTGCTGGCACTGAGGGGCCGGCTCAGCACACAGTGTTATTAGCTGCAGCGTCGGCCTCATAAGTGAAAGGTCTGGAGGCCATTAACAACTGCTGGGGGAGCATACAGGCAGGAACCGGCCAGCTTGTAATGTTGCCCGCCACCTCTCCCTATAAGCGCTTTGCCGCGCTCCGCTCTGGGGGGCTGCAGGACCTGGTGCTGCCTCAGCCTTAAAGGTACATCACCCTGCTCCAGCCGCAGGGTGAATTAGCTCGGTAACCCTTTATGCAAATTTACTTGTGTAGATATCCTGCACTAAGAATAGCTGTGGCTACCAGTGAATCAACTTTGCGGGGGTGGGGCGGCCCTGAACTGTTGCTAAGTGACCAGCCCAGGGGGCACTTGCCCCCCTGCCACCTGGGCCAGTCCGCCCCTGGGTACAGGGCCTAAGAGGGTCCATGGAAAGCTGTAGTGTGGTGGAAGGGTTCGAGGATTCCTCTTGCCCCCTGGCTACTGCCACAGAGACTACTAGTAATGATAGAATCCCAGCATATGTATAGGTTTGGCTTTGCTTCAAAATGAAAAAAAAAATATTGTGATACAGTCAGTAGTTGACTTTCGTCCAACTATTGGCCTTGATCACAGAGTCACTGGAAATAAGACAGAGATAAATACAAAGTTACTTTACAATTTTTACAATATATACAATAGTTGCAAACCCATATCGATATAGTCGTCATGTTAGGATGATTAGGTGTAGAAAAAGCTCTATATACCGGGATAATGATAGGTATCACCAAGAGAAGGAGGGTAGATGAGGAAAATGTGTTGTGGACTATAGAGTGTTTGTAAAGCCTGCGACTACCTGCGAGCCGCTAACCGGAGCTCAGCCGCGACTACCTGCGGCACGGAGGTCCGCCACGAGCCAGCCGGGAGATGACCAGCGTCAGTGGGTCATTGCCCGGCTGGCGAGCCGCTGACCTCTGTGCCGCAGTAGCTGTGGCCCAGCTCCGGTCTAAACTCCGGTCAGCCACGAGCTAGCCGCGAGATGACCGGCGTCAGCCAGTCATCTCCAGGCTGCTCCCAGCGGTGGTGCCCTTCGTGGAATTCAAACCGCACGCCAAGCCGCAGTACTCTTCTCATTGGTCGGCGCGGCAGCGGTGACCAATCAGAGAAGTAGCATGGCTTGGCGCGCGGTTTGAATGCCGCTCCTCTTATTGGTTGTCGCATTCAGCGCCGACCAATCAGAAGAGCGGCTCGCGCCATGGCGTCATATTATATTTGAAATATGGCGCCATGGCGCGCGCCGTTATTCTGATTGGTGGGCGCTGAACGCAGCGACCAATCAGAGGAGCGGCATTTAAACCACGCGCCGCTTCTTTCTAACACCGTTTCGGAGCCACGTACCGAGCTCCTTCCTCAGGGAACATCTTCCCTGAGGAAGGAGCTCGGTACGTGGCTCCGAAACACGTTGGAAATAAACCTATATCACCAGTACCCAGACGTCCAGTGTCGTTGGTGTATTTATCTTCCTGGCAGCAGCGCGGACACTAAGGTACTTCGTCCAAAAAAAAACCAATACACAGAGGTGACAGTGTTGCTGGTAGAATACACAGAGGTGACAGTGCTGCTGGTACAATATACACAGGTGACAGTGCTGCTGGTACAATACACATAGGTGACAGTGCAGCAGGAGCAATACACACCGGTGACAGTAGTAAATTTGGCCCCCATGCTCTCGCCTGTAAGGTCCCCCGTGCAGGCCTCTGTGCTCTCCTCCGTGCGGTCCCCCTCATCTCCCCTGTACCGTTCTATCGGGTTCCCCGTGCTCTCCCCCATCCCGATGCCCTTGCGGTCCCCGGTGCTCCCCTCTCCCCCTCCTGTGCTCCGGACTGCAGGGGTTAAAAATAAGAAACATCTTATATTCTCACCTGTCCAGGCTCCACCGGCGATCCAGCTATATCTTCAGATGCTGTGTACAGGACCTCGCGTGATGTCACAGTCATGTGAGCGGTCATGTGACTGTGAGACGACGCGAGGTCCTGTACACAGCATCTGAAGATATACGGTAGCTGGATCGCCGATGGAGCCTGGAAAGGTGAGAATATAAGATGTTTCTTATTTTTAACCCCTGCAGTCAAGAGCACAGGAGGGGGAGAGGGGAGCACCGAGGACCGCAAGGGCATCGGGATGGGGAAGAGCACGGGGAACCCAATGGAATGGTACAGGGGAGATGAGGGGGACCACACGGGACCGTACGAGGGAGAGGATGGGGGAGAGCACGGGGAACCAGACGGAACCATACAGGGGAGATGATGGGGACCGTACGGCAGCGTACGGGGGAGCGGACAGGGGAGAGCACGGGAAGCACGACGGAATGGTACAGGAGAGATGAGGGGGACCGCATGGGACCGTACGGGGGAGCGGACGGGGGGAGAGCACGAGGAACCGGACGGAACTGTACAGGGGAGAGCACGAGGAGTCCGACAGAACGGTACAGGGGAGATGAGGGGGACCGCACGGGACCGTACGAGGGAGAGGATGGGGGAGAGCACGGGGAACCAGACGGAACCATACAGGGAGATGATGGGGACCGTACGGCAGCGTACGGGGGAGCGGACAGGGGAGAGCACGGGAAGCACGACGGAACGGTACAGGAGAGATGAGGGGGACCGCATGGGACCGTACGGGGAGCGGACAGGGGGAGAGCATGGGGAACCGGACGGATCTGTACAGGGGAGATGACGGGGACCGCACGGCAGTGTACGGGGGAGCGTACGGGGGAGAGCACGGGGAAGAGCATGGGGAAAGCATGGGGAGGATGGGAGACCGCAAGGGGGAGAGCACCAGGGGACCGCACCGGGGGAAAAGCAGGGGGTGGGGAGCAGCGGGGAGATGAAGGCGAGGATGGGGAAGGAGCGGGCAGAGGAGAGGTGTGATAGGTGGAGCGAGCGGCGCTAAGTGTGAGAAGTGTGCGTGCGGGGCAGCGATAGTGTAGTGACAGTGTGTGTGTCCGGCTGTGTGTGTGTGATGTTGTTCGGAGGGTGTGTGTTTTGGGGCACTGTAGGGAGCAGACAGGGGGAGAGCATGGGGAACCTGACGGAACTGTACAGGGGAGATGACGGGGACCGCACGGCAGCGTACGGGGGAGAGCACGGGGAAGAGCACAGGGGAAAGCACGGGGAGGATGGGGAACTGCAAGGGGGAGAGCACCAGGGGACCGCACGGGGGGGAGCATGGGGTGGGGAGCAGCGAGGAGATGAAGGAGAGGATGGGGAAGGAGCGGGCAGAGGAGAGGTGTGATAGGTGGAGCGAGCGGCGCTAAGTGTGAGAAGTGTGCGTGCGGAGCAGCGATAGTGTAGTGACAGTGTGTGTGTGTGTCCGGCTATGTGTGTGTGTGTGATGTTGTTCGGAGGGTGTGTGTTTTGGGGCACTGTAGGGGTGGCCATAAGCGTAGCGGGCTGTATGAGTCCCGCTCCCACTTACGGCCACCATCTTGGCTCACCCTGAACGGGTGTAGGGCTGCAGTGATGTCACGTAGCTCCGGACAAAGTGCCGAAAGTGCCATTGGCTTCTATATATAGCTCTGGACAAAGTGACGGAAGTGCCATTGGCTTCTATATATAGCTCTGGACAAAGTGCCAGAAGTGCGTTCGGCTTTTATATATTAGATATAGACTACTAATTCCATAGTGCTTTACATACATTTTGCAACACTGTCCCTCTTGGAGCTCACAATCTAAACATCCTCTCTGTATGTCTTTGAAAGTATAATCATCATGTTTATTATTAATTTAATGCTTTGTTTTAGAAGCCCCTCTGCCCCATCCCATCACTGTAGAGTTCAAGCTCAGGATTCGGACGCAAGTTCACATTATCTCCGGCTAAGAGCTTGAACTTTACAAAACGCTTGGGCAAACCCGCTGATCCCGAGCATAGGGAAGTTCGCCCGTCACCAATGGTAAACACACAAGCTGCTTTAGTTCTGGTGCCAAGCACTGTGGCATAAACTTTCACAAAGTCCACATGAACAGAAAATTGCCCTTTCCTGGACACCAAATAGCAGAAAATAAACAGTCCATGAGCATGGGCGCTCACCTATTTAGATAAAAACGTCTTTACACCTTTTACTAACGGGGGTGAAAATAACGGCTGCTTTTAGTAGGTCGTACTGTGCTTTCCATGCAACAACCATGTTGTTTTTTAACAAACCACATTCTAAGAATTTTATTGTAATTCACAATAATTTGGATGAGCATTAGATGCTTCTTATTTGAGTTATGGGTTTAGAGCTGCTATTTCTCTCCTTCTTATGACCATTGAAAAACCAAGATTATATTTCTTTGGAGTCTTACAGAATGTCTCAGGAGGGCTGCTAAGGTAGGTAGAGGCGCGTAGGAATTTTATTTGCCAGTAAAGTTTTATGAATAACAATATCATGAAAACTACAGAAACATTTGGACATTTGCACTATTTTTTGCTGGCTGAATTCAAACATGTAACCAAGTCGATATTTTATTTAAGAAAAATGCACCCGGGGATAGTTTTGCATACATGTAAAAATTTAACTCTATACATCACAGGTTCCTTGCAAGCCTCTATGGTACACTGCAATATAAAATATGTTTCCCACCCATCGCACACTGCATCTTTAGGGCGGAAAATGCCAGCTGGCGGCATTAACAATTCAGTGCACAGCTGTCTACCTCAGAGCTGAAGCCAATTTACACAACGTGCGTAGGGGTTGTTGGGAGGGAGTGGGTTGCTGCGCCAGGCCGGGTTACTGCATTAGCTGCTACACAAATCAATTCAGGTTACAGAAGAAATGTGACCAGATGAGACACTAAATACAAAGAACTTGAAGTGGGCAGGAAGATGCCTTTTAAGGTGAAAAGCTTAAAGCTTCATAGCCTTATGGAACACAACCTTTGTAACAAAACTAAAATCAAGGAAATACTCATAGTGATGTCAAGTATGATATACGGCTTGTTTATCTTCATTGTGCCACATTGATAATATTTTTTGTATGAGGAAAAAGGTGGTCTATGAAATCCAATTGCAATAAATTTAATGTCAATGAGGATTAAAGAGAAATTCAACAATTGGGTCACTCATAAAGCGATATAATTTTGCTACGATTTGCTATAAAAGAGGTTTTACCATGAGTAAAGTTATATATGTGCTCCTGCTATGTACTGTGTAATGGATGTGTTTGACCATACAGGGACATGGTCTGATCATACCACATCTCCTGTGCTAAGATAATTCCGGAAATTCCGGAAAGACATCTGCTGCAAGATCCGCACCTCCACGGATGATCGTAGTGGAGATAAATTCTAAATAGGACGAAGTGCCACTCAACCTGCACTGCTGCCAAAGACCACCAGAAATTAGGGATATCTGGGATAAGATATTGCTTTAATTTCGACTTGTTTCAGAGCTGCTACCGGGCTCCTTCCTCAGGGACAATTTGCCCTGCGGAAGGAGCCCGGTAACAGCTCCGAAACGCGTCGGAATTAAAGCAATATCTTATCCCAGATATCCCGACTTTCTGGTGGTCTTTGGCAAAAGTGTAGGTTGAGCGGCACTTCGTCCTATTAAGAATTTATCTCCACTACGATCATCCGTGGAGGTGCGGATCTTGCAGCAGATGTCTTTCCGAGCTATCATACTTGGTTGTGAATTACACAACCATATCAGGTGAGCAGTTTTTATTAAGATTTGTATACCACCTCTTGTCCGAAAGCTAAGACCCTATTGCGCATTAGCTCATATTTAAGATTTTTAGTTTCCAAAACAGGGTCACTTGTAGGGGAGCTCCAATGTTTAGGCACACATGGGCTCTCCATACGTGACATGGTGTCTGCTAATATTCCAATTGTTAGCGGACACCATGTTGCGTATGGAGAGCCCCTGCGAATTTGAGCTCCCTCACAACTGACCCCATTTTTGAAACTAGACCCCCCAAGGAACTTATCTATATGCATAGTGAGCCTTTGAAACCCCAGGTGCTTCACAAATTGATCTGTAAAAGTGAAAAAGTACTTTTTTTTCAACAAAAATGTTCTTTTTTAATTTTTATGGATTAATTTGTGAAGCACCTGGGGGTTCAAAGTGCTCAATATGCATCTAGATACGTTTCTTGGGGGTCTAGTTTCCAAAATGGGTTCATTTGGGGGGAGTTCCAATATTTAGGCACACAGGGGCTCTCCAAACGCGACATGGTGTCCGCTAACAATTTGAATGGAAAATCAGCTCAAATTGTTAGCGGACACCATGTCGCGTTTGGAGAGCCCCTGTGTGCCTAAACATTGGAGCTCCCCCACAGGTGACCCCATTTTGGAAACTAGACCCCCCCCAGGGAACCTATCTAGATGGGTGGTGAGCACTTTGAACCCCCAAATGTTTCACAAATTGATCCGTAAAAATGAAAAAGTACTTTTTTTTCACAAAAATGTTTTTTCAGCCTAAATTTTTTAATTTTCACATGGGCAACAGGATAAAATGCATCCTAAAATCTGTTGCGCAATTTCTCCTGAGTACACCGATACCTCATATGTGGTCATAAACCACTGTTTGGGCGCACGGCAGGGCTCAGAAGTGAAGGAGAGCCATTTCACTTTTTGAATGCAAAATTAGCTCCAAAAGTCAAATTGCGCTCCCTCCCTTCTGAGCCCTGCTGTGCGCCCAAACAGTGGTTTATGACCATATATGAGGTATCGGTGTACTCAGGAGAAATTGCCCAACAAATTTTAGGATCCATTTTATCCTGTTTCCCATGTGAAAATTAAAGAATTGAAGCTAAAAGAACATTTTTGTTAGAAAAATTAAAATGTCCAAAGAATTTAACATGTATGTTAGCCATCAGGGCATGGACACATGGTGATAAAAAATCCAGCCTCCTCCAACCCCTTCAGCTGGCCATTCCATCTCCAAATTTGGTGCATTTTTCACACCAATATTATATATTATATGGGGTAAAAAACAATAAAATGCCTGATGGTTTAGAAAATCCAACACAGTTCACAAAAACTAATACCTACCTCAAGAAAACTAAAAGGAGAAAAAACGCACTTTATAATTTGATCTTTCTAAAGATTTGGCCACTCGGATGTCACACGCGTCGATATCGCTGTCAATGTCGCTCATGCGTCACAGATTATTCATCGCCTGAGCGATGTGGAATTATCGCAGTAAAGATGTCACACGCGTCAATATCGCTCACATGGACCCAGCGATGCGGTGATGCCGCCATCTTGCGGACGATCCAGCGAGCGATTTTATTTAGTCGCTTGTACGGTGTCACATAACAGCGTCTCCAGCGATCTTTCTGTCAATGTGGGCGTTTTTTTTTGTGACATCATGGTAGGTAGGCGTAACAGAGATTCTTCTAACACTCCTATTCTATGCTTGTGGTATGTGATATTGAAGTTCGGTGGCGTAGAGATCGTCCGAGCATCATTGCGGAAACGCAGAGATCTTTCGTGCGTCATTCTGGCGACGCAGAGATCGTTCGTGCGTCATTTTGTAATTGCTAAGATGTCCCATGTACCGATTATGAAGGCCCTAACCATCTACATCCCCTCGCGGAGATCTGGTGGCAGGCACAGAGGAGGCAGGGGACACAGAATCAGTCATTTGATTTTTTTTTTTCCGCTTTTATGTACTGTTTTATATACTACAACCCATACATTGCACTATACTGTTTTACTCTTCGGTCTTCTGGAGCACCCTCACTCTCTTTCTCTCAGCTCCCCTCTCCGGTCAGGTTGGACGAGCTCCCACTGGCACCATCGCCGTCAAATTGCCGTCTCTTACCAGATGTTACCCCTCTCCACCCACCAACTGCCTTCTAGATCTTTCCAGTGTCGTTTTCTACTGCTTGTCACGTGTCCTACGTCACAAATGTGTGTCCCTCCAGACTTCACTCCCTCCTGGGTGGTCCCCTAAATTCTGTTCTCCATCCATCCCCGCTACCCTGGTTCCTATACTGGGGTGCAGTATCTTTGTTACCCGCTGTGTACCTTGGATACCAGCCGGTTAGCTGAGAAGGCTGGTAACCAAGGTATATATCTGGTATCTAGGCAGCGCGCCTAGCGCCTTACCCTGCATACGAACCTGTGGACATAGTGGAAACAATATTTAAATCATTTCCACGATGTCGCTGGTCCAATAACATTGACATGTGTGACGCCGGCTTTAGTAGTTTTCAGATGGACAAACTTAGTTTTAATCAAAAGATCTTGGAATAATAATAATTTCCAAAAGTAGATGTGATAAAAAAAAAATTTGTTCCTGTGCTGAGATCTTCTTACACAGTACACAGCCTAAATACACAAGAAAGACATAAGATCTGATTCCCAATGTGACATATCCACCCTTCATTGACAGGACGCTCATCAGGACGCTCAGAACGTTTTCTCAACAGTAGTATTTATTACAAAATTATGTGTCTCTCATAGAACAAAACAAGGTCTGGCCGAATACAACAATCGAGCCTGGCTCTACGTGTACGACGCTATGGTTCTTATTACTAAAATGTCATTGCTACCATATGTACATAAGCAGTTGAAGGTATGACTATAGACCTAAATCTCTGTGTACATCGGAGTAAACTGCTCACCATTGGATCTCGTCTTGACATACAAAGTATATAGTTGTCCCATAGGAATGTGAACACTCTTCTGCACATACAAAGCCTCTGTCAGACACTTTATCTTCTAAAAGGATTGGACATGCTTGATCATTATCACCATCAGATTGTCGGGGCAGATTAGAAAACTCAGCACCACATCCTCAACTCCTGCCTGTCAGGATATTACAGGTCAGCGAGCTCGCTCATACAGTTTGGATGCCGTCATGTTATAGATCAATTACTAGGAAGCCAAAATAAACATCCACAAGGATCAACGTGCATAGATAGTCAAAGGACTGAAGATGAGGAGTAGCCTGCGCTGCTGTTTGCAAAGGAAAGACAGAATCTTGTAAAAGGAAGGTGTTTATTCTACGCGTTTCGAGGCTGTCCCAGCCTCTTCCTCAGGAACACAACACAAAAATTCTTGTGTGGTCCTGAGGAAGAGGCTGGGACAGTCTCAAAATGCGTAGAATAAACACCTTCCTTTTACAAGATTCTGGCTTTTCCTTGCAAACAGCAGCACAGGCTACTCCTCATCTTCAGCCCTTTGGATATCTGTGTGTGTCCTATGGCATTTAATCGAATATCCCATTCAAGGGTGGTGCAGGGCTCTCAGACTTCAACTGCAACAGATGTTGAGTCAGCATTAGACAACTAGCATAGTAGTTACAGTGGATTACCGATGGCCCAAGCTTCACAGTTACATGCAGAAAGTGAGGCACAAAGCTTGGTGGCTGCAGAATAATGGCACAGAGCTCCGCAATAAATCTATTACCACAATTGTTCGAAATAGCCTGCATATACAAATAATATTGTGGACTATCTTTATCTACGGGGTGCTCACTCAAGCTGGCCCAATAAAAATAGCAGTTTCACAGTATAAGCAATGAGAATAAACCATTCAATCAGATTTCAGGTCAATTGTAACCACAGATCCTCCTCGCTGTCACCTGCGCCTTGGCTGTATGTTCCTCTGCTTAGTACACTGATTGGATTATTATCTGGCTATCTGACCACTGGGTATGCTAAACCACCTCATATATTAACATGTTGCCACGTAGAAAGGAGACTGTGTGGCTCAAGGCTACTGTATCCAAAGATGAGACCTCTAATCCAGCCAACATGCATGGCCAACTAGAAATATTGTGAACTGAGTAACAAGGACATGGTTGATCAGTAATCTCTCGCTGCTGGACGTAAACTCTATCGCCTTCTACGTCTGAGCATCCGCGACTCTGCTTTAACTAGACAGACCAGCGTGAAGTCAAAAGTGGGTCACATCGCAATCATGATGTCTCACCGGCCTGTTAATGATTAAAAGAGCTGTGGATGCCATGAGGTAGGAGTCGGTTCTTAGGGCTTCCGTTCAACAGCCACAGATTACTGACGTCAGGGGCGGGCTGGCCCAGGTGGCAGGGGGGCAAGTGCCCCCTGGGCTGGTGGTATAGTCCACATCTAGGGCCGCCCCCTACAGAAACGGGCCGGCCGCGGGCGTCGCTTTGCGGCCGGCACATGACGTGAAACGGCCCGGCCGCGGGAGTCGCTCTGTGACGCTGGAGGTCTCGGATCAGGTAAGGGCTGACAAGTCAGCCCTGACAGCACCCCGACCTCCCCCCCCCCGCTTCTCAAGTCAGCCCTGACAGCACCCCCCCCTAACCCCCCCCTCCCCCGCTTCTCAAGTCAGCCCTGACAGCACCCCCCCCGCTTCTCAAGTCAGCCCTGACAGCACAACCACCCCCCCCCCCCCCCCCCCGCTTCTCAAGTCAGGGCCGGCAGGGCAAATCTGCCACCCGGGGATGGAGGCTCCAGCCAGCCCCTGACTGACGTGGCCAATAGACCGTGTCCTGAGAATCAATTCGCAGCAACTCTAGTAAACATTATTAAATCCTACAATAGCTAAAATGAACCATGGGTCCTTAAAAAGATGCATTGCCTATAATAGCATAAGTTAGTTCACTGATGGTGCACAATTCTAGGATACAAAAACGTGAGTAAAACTCCTTGTGAGTGCATACCCTTACAGGCCACTGTACAAATGAGACCCTTGTTCTCCAGGCCACTAAAGAATTCAGCATGTTGGTTGCAGCAGAAGGCACCCTGAGGTGGAGGAAGCCCTTTTGGTTGCCATAACATATAGTATAGCTTATTTACGATGGGAAACACCACTTTCCCTTAAATTCTATCATATTGTAGACATACTGAAAGGTTACTCAACAAATCCCAAAGAGGAGGAGATGTATATGTATACATCTGATGTGTGCACCCTAGTTAGTACCCTGGATACTAGTGTGGTGGTATGCCCCTAGTCACTGCACTTCTTTATAACCGTAGAGGTTCGATATGGGATGACAATGGAGAGTCACGATTTGGTCTTCGGCAATAGTCAATGTTTTTAAAGTGTCTAAAAATTGTACGGAGCCAAAGTGCAGCCAAAGTGCACATAAAAGAATGAAACATGAACATTTTGAGAAACAACAAACAACTTGTCCACGTCATATGGCGGAGGCGTCCTTAGTCTTCTGCTTCCACATCCACCAGTTTTTCCTTGGCGTCATCTCCATCCGCAGATATGATGGTGTGGACATTTTCTTTTCCTCCTTGCAGACCAGGATCTTCTTCTTTGACCTGAGGTTTCTCAGGTTTTTGAGGTTTTGCATTGTTGAAGCAGGAATCCAATTCTCCTTCCTCCTTCTCTTCATTGAGTTTGGTGGTCAACCCCTCTCAGCTCAGGTCTTTCTTATAATTTTCCACCAGTTTGATGGTATGCAGTGAAGCACAGGTGTTGGTTGAAGAAGTCGAGCTCTGGACAGGGGTCTTGGAGGCTTCAGAGTTTCAGATTCCCCTACATATTCCATCTCCCAGTCTTCATCTTGGGCGCTCGATTCACCAGTCTTGGCGATTGCTTTTTCTCCTTCGCTTGACTTTGACCAGTCCTGAGAAGTCCCAACCTTGGACCAAGATGGAGAAATGCTCTGCCTGTTTTTTGGCTGCTGTTGTAACTTAACAGCTGTTGTAACTTAACAATAAAACTTTTTTTAAACCAAAAAAAAAGGAAAAAAAATTCCTACGGGCGCTGGGCCTTGACATAAAGGTCAAGGAGCCCGGCCATCTCCTGCACCTCTCCACTGAGGTGTGACATCTTCTCCTGCAGCTCCAGGAGTGTAGGTACACCTATTAAGTATAGACAAAAATTACAGTTGGACACTGGGTAACCAATTTAAGGAACATCAATATATAAATATAACATGGTATTTAATGTGTATATGCTTACGTGGCCTCTCGTCTGCTCCATCGGCAACCTGGGCCCATTACGAAGGGCTCCCCGATGCATCTTCCGCTGCTGTACAAATCAATAAAGGTAGACAAAAAAAAAACAACTTAATTTTTACACCAGCCAGCGTTCGTGGAGTCTGCAAATTGACTTTGCTCAAAGAAAACATGATTCTTGCCACTTACCATTTAATGAACCGTCCCCGTGGCTCCATTCCTCTGAGGGGGAGAACTGCCCAATAGCGGAACCTGGGCTCCATGGTCCGCCACGGCCTGGTGAAGGTCGCTGCGGCGGCGTCTGTTCCTGTGGTGAAGATGGGGGGGGAACCTCCGGACTTTGTGCTGCCGTTGAAGGTGGTGAAGCCTGCTGCTGATGACCTAAAAATAACACAAAATTAATAATAATAATAATAATAAAACTTTATTTGTATAGCGCCAACATATTCCGCAGCGCTTTACAGTACAACGGTACATAAGAAAAATATACGGTACAGAAACGTAATGCAGAACAGTAGTTACATACCAAAAACATAGAATCAACTTAGGAAATACAATAAGAAAGGCAGAAAATGAAGGTGACCCTGCTCGAAGGAGCTTACAATCTAAGACGGGATGGGAACACAAAGTACAGGGGCTTATAACAATGAATATCTTACGTCTAAGTGACTACTGTTAGGGAGAAGGATAGGCCGCCCTGAAGAGGTGTGTTTTTAGGGAGCGTCTGAAGCTATGCAAGTTGTGGATGGTCCTAATTTCTTGGGGTAGAGCATTCCAGAGTTTTGGTGCAGCTCGAGAGAAGTCTTGAAGTCGGGAATGGGAGGTTCGGATTAATGCCGATGTTAGTCTGAGGTCATGTTCAGAGCGAAGGGGACGGGTGGGGTGGTAGACAGAGATGAGGGTGGAGAGGTAAGGAGGTGTCGCACCATGAATAGCTTTGTGGGTGACAACGAGCAATTTGAATTGGATTCTATAGTGTACGGGCAGCCAATGTAGTGACTGGCACAGAGCAGAAACATCTGAGTAACGGTTTGCTAGATAGGTGATCCTGGCTGCTGCATTGAGGATAGACTGGAGAGGGGAAAGCTTACTGTGGGGGAGGCCAGCTAATAAAGAATTACAGTAGTCAAGGCGGGAATGAATCAGGGCCACGGTGAGGGTTTTAGTTGTTCCCGTGGTGAGGAAAGGGCGAATTCTGGAGATATTTTTCAGGTGCAAGCGACAGGAGCGGGTGAGAGATTGTATGTATGGGGTGAAGGAGAGATCAGTGTCCATCAAAACACCGAGACAGCGAGCCTGCTGACTGGGTGTTATCGTGGTGCCGCACACCGAGAGAGAGATGTCAGATTTAGGGAGGTTGGCAGAGGGTGGGAGCAGAAGAAGTTCAGTTTTGGAAAGGTTGAGTTTCAGATACAGAGCGGACATGATATTGGAGACTGCGGTTAGACAGTCATTGGTGTTCTTTAGTACCGCGGGGGTAAGGTCAGGGGCTGAAGTGTATAGTTGTGTGTCATCAGCATAAAGATGGTACTGAAAGCCAAATCTGCTGATGGTCTGTCCAATCGGGGCTGTGTAGAGAGAGAAGAGGAGAGGGCCAAGGACTGAACCCTGAGGGACCCCAATAGTGAGGGGAAGAGGGGAAGAAGTGGAGCCAGCAAAAGATACACTGAAAGAGCGGTCAGAAAGATAGGAAGAGAACCAGGAGAGAGCGGTGTCCTTGATGCCAATGGAGTGCAGCATAGAGAGTAGGAGCTGATGGTCGACAGTGTCAAAAGCCGCAGAGAGGTCAAGAAGGATAAGCAGAGAGTGGAAAATTGTTGAAAGGACACCACATACACAATTCTGAAAAAGTCGCTGGCTTATAAACAATGGAGAAGCTCTCTACTGGCTTCCCCAACGCCTCCCCACCCTATCCTGACTTAGGGGATGTCACACGCGTCAATATCGCTTGCACAATCACTGCTGTGCGTGACGTTGCAGCGATATTGACGCGTGTGACATGCTCAATCAACCAGCGATAAATCGCTAGTTGATGATCGCCAGGCAAGGTTTTAGAACCTGTTCTAAAACCTGGCGATGGTCGCCCGGTGTACACGCAGAATCGCTGCGTGTGACACCGGGAGATACGATATTCCAGCTCCCAGCGCCTCTCAGCAAGCGCTGGGAGCTGGTATCCAGGGTAAACTGCGGGTATCTAGGCAGCGCGCCCTAGATACCCGCTGTGTACCTTAGATACTAGCTAGTGAGCGGAGGAGGCTGGTAACTAAGGTACACATCGGGTATCTAGGCAGCACGTGCTGCCTAGATACCCGCAGTTTACCTTGGAGACCAGCCTGCTCCCGCTTACAGCAGGCTGGCAGCGGTAGCAAGACATCGTGGAAACGATATTTACATCGTTTCCATGATGTCTCTGGTCCATTGATCGCTGGTGAGTCTGTCTGTGTGACAGCTCACCAGCGATCATCCGTCAATGTCGTCAGCGATCATCTCACTGACGACATTGACGCGTGTGACATCCCCTTTAGGAGTGGGCGGGGGGAGCAGGGCCTGCCATATCATAGCATAGGTGTTGTATATTTGGGTTCTGGGTTCTGCGCCAGAAGATGGCGCTTCAATGAAAGCACCATTTTCTGGGGCGTCAACGGGCTGCCATTCGCACGGGGGGGCCCAGAAGGCTTGTGCCTCCCTGCGCTGGGGATTGAAGCCCCCGGATGCCTAGCTGTACCTGCCTGGAGATAGAAATCGTGCGCAGGCCCACACTTTTTTGTAGTAATAGTCAGCTTGTGATAGGCCTGGATAGTGGCGCGGGCTTTAAAAATAGAGCGGTGCCGGTGTACATGCATCTGCAGCACTGCTCACAGCGATGGGCACCGGGACACGATCGGGGGTCACAGCTGCATGCTGTGGTAAAATATTGTAAAATAGAGACATGCCTTATTTTCAGGGGGTGCCTTATATTTACAGGCACATTAAACCCTCTTGCATGCCTTACTTTAGGGGATGGCAGATTACTCACGACGCTGTCGCTGGATCTCCGCCACCATTTCCTCAATGCGTCACGGAGTTTTGTAACGCATGTCTGCTATTTTGCGCATTATCTGCTTTGGCGTCCTCTCCACGCCCATGCGCCGACGCAGGAGAGTCTGCACCTTCCGCAGGCAATGGCGCTATTAAGTGGCTGGCTGCTCATGGTGCATGTTGCCCCAGTAGTCCCGCAGGTGCAGGATCTTCACCATAAGCTTCACCTCCCCATCTCCCCAGGGTGCAGCACGTCCTGGCGCCATCACTATCACTATATAAAATGAAAGTAAAACCCAGCGCAGAGCCGTCCCGCCCGCAACATCATGACGTCACGACGCACGTATGTGTGGTGCCAAAACGCTTCTGCGTTGCATAATATTTTGACGCAGAAGTGTTTTCGCTAATGCGGTAATATTTCTACGCATGGGAGACAACGCCAATGCGTAAATATTTCTACACATTGGCGTTTTCGCCAATGCAATACAAACTCTAGTTGTGTATATGCTGTAATAAAGAATTTGAGGACGCAGGTATTTTGTTTGTCTTTTTTATTGTGTAATAAACTTCAAAAATCAACATATAAATAAATTACTTTGCAAATAACATCAGAGTGTCTATGCAGTTACTGAACAACAGAACAAAAAATTAAAATGCTAAACAATGCAGTTCTGCCAGCTCACAGCCCCAGGCCCATTAAAGTATGTATTGTACATGTCCCGATTTTCCCTCGCCTCCCGACGATTTCGGCCATGAGCCATCGGTTCAAGTGGTACAATATCAGGCTCTTCTGCCCGCCAGCCCCCCATCTGTAGCTCACCATTCATGGCATCCACCATGTCTGCAAAACATGGAGGGTTGTATGAGGAATCAGCCGTGCGGCGAAGGAAGTTGTGTAGGACACAGCATGCCAACACTACCATATGTGTGCTAGCTTCATATTAATGGCAGTGTGGAAAATACGGAATCTACTGGCCATAATCCCAAAAGCATTTTCAACTACTCGCCGTGCCTGGGATAGGCGGTAGTTGAAGATCCTTTGGCTTGGTGTCACATGCTTATTGGGGTATGGCCTCAGTAGATTGGCATGTAGTGGAAATGCCTCATCTGCAACAAAGACATAATTCATGTGGTCCTTGGTCAATGCATTTGGTGGCAAATTAAGCTGTCCATTTTTGAGTTTCCCCCCAAATATTGTGCGGTCTAAAACACCTCCGTCAGACACCCGGCCATTCATTCCCACGTCCACAAATACAAACTCGTAATTAGCATTCACCAGGGCCATCAGGACCACACTGAAGCCTTTGTAGTTGTAGAAGTATGACCAGGTGTTGGGGGGTTGTTGGATGCGGACGTGCTTCCCATCTAATGCGCCGCCACAGTTTGGGAACTGCCACTTCTCATCGAAATCAGAGGCTATTTTGAGCCACTCCTCCTGCGTTTGGGGAAAAGGCATGTACGTAGGCATGAGAGAACGCACTATTGCCTCACATGTTTAAGGGATCACGACGCTGAGGAGTGGTCGAGAAATGGCAGACGAGTACTGTAGGTCCTTCATAGTATGTCCAGTTGCAAGGAAAGTGAGTGTCACTGCCAGACGATCCTCAGGTGTAACAGCAGCACACGCATAACTGTATCCTGGCGGCGAATTGCAGGGGTCACAGCGTCCAACAGGACTTTGAAGGACTCCTGTGACATCCTCAGATAATTCCTGAAGTCATCAGGGTTCCTTTCTTGGAGCTCTCTGACAAGTCGCAGATGGCTATTAGCTGGTCGTTGAAGGAGCCAATCCCTGGCCCACATGCGACGTGGTCTTCTTCTGCGGTTCTCCAGCCTCTCCTCCTCAAGACTAGCAGCCTGAATAAGAAAGATAGCCACCAAAGCATCACACTGTTGGGAATTCATGATGAAGAACCTGCAACAATAATGTAACACCAGTTTTATTTGTCGGTTTACTAAACGTGATCCACAGTTGTACACGAACTTTATAGCTTTAAAGCAAATATTATCTGTTATGAGTGTTGATCAGTGATATCAACACACACACATTCGAATAAATGGACATCACAGTCATAATGGTAGCCCAAACTGCTTTGAATCTAACCATGCGGTTATATGTACGCCACTTGCCCAAATGCAAACCAAACACTACACGATAAAAATTGTACTTACGTGATCACCAAAATGCCGGAGAGTGCAACAAAGCCAAAAAAGATAGATGTATCTTGAAAAAACGCCCAAGTGTTGTCGGTTACAATGCGGGTGTGTCCTAAAATATTCGGTCTTTGTTCTATATAGACAGTGTCGTAATTTGAACGCAAGCGCCGTGGCGATTTGCTATTGGTGCGCTCCGACTTCGTAAAGTCGAGTTGGCGTTTGTTGATTGGACACATGAACAGAGCGATGCCATTGGCTGTGCTACGTTTAAAAAACGTCGCCGCCACGATGATGATGCCCATTTATACGGCGAATATTCTACATCGCGGCTCCTATTTGCGAACATTCTGCATCCCAGCTCGTACTGGCGAACATTTTGCATCGTTGATCCTACTGGCGACTATTCTACATCGCTCTTCTTCATTGATCTTCTTCATCCTCGCTCTTTTGAAGGTTAGTAATTTTTAAAGTGCTGTGTGGCTGTACCTTGTATGTTCAATATGCCATGTAATATCTGTTTAGGCGTTGTGAGCACAATAAGTTTAATTATCAAGTAGTGTGGTCATTTTATGTGTGTGCAAACACAACCAATCCTTGCGTTTTGGGCCACGGTACTATGTGGCAATAGAGGTGAAGGAAGAGTAATTTTTAATACATTATTTGAAATCATTTTTACTTGTCTTCACAGATGTCTGCAGCACATCGCGAATTTTTGAGCGCATTTATCGAAATGTACCGTGAAAACCCGTGCCTATGGAAAACACGCATCCCAGAGTACAGCAACAAGGAGGTCAAAAGGGTGGCCTATGAAAAACTTGTCATTTTATCACAGCAGCACCACCCTAATGAGACCTGCCATATTGACTGGGTGAAGAGGAGGATACGATCAATGAGAACTGTTTTTAAGAAGGAATTAGACAAAATGAAAGATAGCACACGCTCTGGCAATGGAACCAATCAGGTGTATAGGCCAAAACTGTGGTACTTCCCACTTCTGCAGTTCACATTGGACCAGGAGATCCCAAGGGACACGGCATCGAGAATAACCTTTTGCCGACCACAACATGAAAGTTCTACAATCGCTGATGATGATGATGTAAGTAATAATAATAATGTATGGTTAGCTAGGTACTGCTGTAAACACCTCCACCTACGCCATAGTGTGCGGAAAACACAAACTGTTCCAATGACAATAACGGAGGGTCTTTTTTGCAATGGCTGCGTATACTTGGGGATTATGTAGGTCATGATCAGTGTGTTGGTCAAGTGCTTTTGTTCATATAATTTTTTTATTTTCACACAGGACCCATTACAAAGATCCAGTCAAGTGTCTTCTGCACACAATGAGGAGGCAGACTGGGACACCTCACAGGTGGAGGACTCCATTGAGGCCAGAGACACGGACCCTCAACCTGCAGCTACCAGCCACACTCAACACCAACAAGCTTCTACCCGTGTTAGTAGAAAGAGGAAAGCACCAGCGCCACTCCCCGCAGACATGCTGGCAGTGGCAAATCGTTTCTTGGAGCGCCAGGACAATACACCACTTTCTGCTCTATCAATGTTGGTGAACGAGAGGTTGGCATCATTGGAACCAGACCAACGTCGTTATGTGGAGAGGATCATCCACCAAGCTCTGGATGATGGTGTGGAAGGGAGACTGACTGGAGCTTCAGTGGTGCATACACCTTTGCTGCCACAAGCAGTCTCCCAATACCCCCGACCTCCAAGCTTTGTTATGACTCCGCCAACACAAAGCCATGGTGTTGCACCCTTCCACCAGCATGGCTCGAACAACTCTTTTGTCAATTTCGGGCATGAAAGGTGGCCAAACAGAGATCAAAACTTCAGAGAAGATGGTATCCACTATCAAGAACTGTAGTTGTGTTTGGAAAAGTTGGGCATACTGCAAAGAAACATTTTGCTGGGTTAGGGTGGATTGGGTGTTTTTTAAAATATGTGTGATGTACTTTTATTTAATTTTGTATGTGGTTAATATTAATAAAAAAGTTATGTTTTTTCAATCGTGTTTTTTTATTTCAT
The DNA here is from genome assembly GCA_033576535.1 of Allobates femoralis. Classification (NCBI taxonomy): domain Eukaryota; kingdom Metazoa; phylum Chordata; class Amphibia; order Anura; family Aromobatidae; genus Allobates; species Allobates femoralis. Next base: position 326,882,133 of record JARQOC010000006.1, read on the forward strand.
AGGCCTAGTTGTCACAGTACTGCGCTTCTGCGCTCAATACTTAGGCTTTGTGTGAGAAGAGCAGGTGCGTGTGTGCCGCCGCTTCCTTGCAACGCAGCCCCTGGTTACTAGAGATGGGCGAGTCCAAAAAGACTCGGAATCGCAAGACCCCAACGAGTCCGAGTCAAGGACTCGGGACTCGTTGCGAGTCCAGCGAGTCCAATGTTAATGAATAGGGACCCGAGTAATAGCGAATAATGACATTTACAACTCGCTGATGTGTCTCTGAAAGTGTGCGAGTCCAAACTCGCTGGTTTTTCTCTTATTTTGAGGCTTGTAGCCGATGATGCGAGGGAAGGGATTCTCCAGCACACACCATGGTTTAAGGAAACAGGAAGCGAGTCGCGCTGACAGGCGCACACACAGAGCGATCCATTCATCAGTGCAATCATGGCAGCAGGACGTGGCATGGTGAACACGCTGCGTCTTATTGCACTTGTGGAGGCTCGTCCATTTCTATGGCTCCCTACAGATCCTGAGTATGGGGATACGACCCTAATTAATACAGCCTGGAGAGAGATCGCCCAAGAGATGTTCCCTGCGTTCCATCGGAGTGACCATGAGGAACAGAGCAATCTAAGTAAGTTAAATGAGTTCACACGTTATATATTGCATTTACTGTATATATACTCGTGTATAAGCCGACCCGTGTATAAGCCGACCCCCCTATTTTTGCCCCGAAAAACTATGAAAACATATTCACCGCCATCCTGGTATACAGCGGCTATCACTGGTAGACAGCCCCCCAGCAGAGTATACACCTCCCCCTGCAGAGTATACAGGCCCCCAGCTGGGTATACATGCCCCCATATTGTGGTATACAGGCAGGGGCGGACTGGCCCAGGTGCCACGGGTCATGCGGCTGCAGGAGCATGAATAATCCGCATGTCCCTGAAGCAGCAGGGGAAACGGAAGCTCCTGGGCGCGCGATGACGTCATCAGCACGCGGCTGCGTCCGGGAGTGAGCGTCTGTGAGTGGCGTGCGGCTGCGACTGTTAGCGAGCGGCTGTGAGGAGCGCGAGGCTGCGGCTGGGAGCGAGCCATAGGAGAATGCGGGAGCTGCGGTGACTGTGAGGCGGCCGCCAGTCATCACCCTCCCCACCCCCCGTCCTCACCTGTGTCGGGCCGGTGAGGGAGGGTTGCGACCCAAACTGTAGGCTGCCAGTCAGTCCCTGTATACAGGGCCCTCAGTGTGTGTACAGGCCCCCCCAGCAGTGGGTATACAGGGCCCCCAGCAGTGGGTAGACAGTGGCCCAGTGGGTTTACAGGGCCCCCAGCAGTGGGAATACAGGGCCCCCATAGCAGGGTATACAGGACCCTGAATGTGTTATCATGCTCCACCGCATAGTTGCCTATATTTGGATGGGCTCACAACAGTACAATGAGTTTAATGTCTGATCCTCCTGGCTCTTTCGGCCAAGGGGTTGGGTGTATATAAATACCACTAATGACCAGAGTCTGGTGCCCGCACTATTACATTCTCTATGCGTTGACATGTGTCCTGCCTCATTTGTGATTGTGGCCACGTGAGCTCAATGTCCGTAATGCTGTTGATGATGTTCCACACTGTCGTGTCACTGTGCCTTGTATACACATTACACACACAAAATGAATAAAATGTTATTGTTGATTTGTACACATACTTTTGTTGTTTCAAATATTACACATCTCTAAACCCGGTTTCAAATCATTTCACAGTTGACCATCTTAAAAAACGGTGGAGGAGCTGCCGGGACCAGCATAAGAAGCAGTACCGGCAGTACTCAGAGAGACAACCGGGAGCCGCTCCATTGCTCAACCACTACCACTTTTATGACCGGCTGTCCTTCCTTCACCCGGTGGCCGCTATGCCAAGGTATGTGTCTGCAGCACTGTTGTGTACATTTAGTATTATTTATAAATATATACATTAGTTTCCATTTTGGCTCTGTGGGTAGCAGAGTATACAGGCGGGTCTGAGGTAGCAGAGTATACAGGCGGGTCTGTGGGTAGCAGAGTATACAGGCGGGTCTGAGGTAGCAGAGTATAAAGACGGCTCTGTGGGTAGCAGAGTATACAGGCGGGTCTGTAGGTAGCAGAGTATACAGGCGGGTCTGTGGGTAGCAGAGTATACAGGCGGGTCTGTGGGTAGCAGAGTATACAGGCGGGTCTGTGGGTAGCAGAGTATACAGGCGGGTCTGAGGTAGCAGAGTATAAAGACGGCTCTGTGGGTAGCAGAGTATACAGGCGGGTCTGTGGGTAGCAGAGTATACAGGCGGGTCTGTGGGTAGCAGAGTATACAGGCGGGTCTGTGGGTAGCAGAGTATACAGGCGGGTCTGTGGGTAGCAGAGTATACAGGCGGGTCTGAGGTAGCAGAGTATAAAGACGGCTCTGTGGGTAGCAGAGTATACAGGCGGGTCTGTGGGTAGCAGAGTATAAAGACGGCTCTGTGGGTAGCAGAGTATACAGGCGGGTCTGTGGGTAGCAGAGTATACAGGCGGGTCTGTGGGTAGCAGAGTATACAGGCGGGTCTGAGGTAGCAGAGTATAAAGACGGCTCTGTGGGTAGCAGAGTATACAGGCGGGTCTGTGGGTAGCAGAGTATACAGGCGGGTCTGTGGGTAGCAGAGTATACACGTGGCTCTGTGGGTAGCAGAGTATACAGGCGGGTCTGAGGTAGCAGAGTATACAGGCGGCTCTGTGGGTAGCAGAGTATACAGGCGGGTCTGAGGTAGCAGAGTATAAAGACGGCTCTGTGGGTAGCAGAGTATACAGGCGGGTCTGTGGGTAGCAGAGTATACAGGCGGCTCAGTGGGTAGCAGAGTATATAGGTGATGAGAATAGGGTTAATAGATGGTGCTACAGTGTTGGGGCGTGCTAGAGGGAGCAGAGATCCGATTACTGCCATCATTTCTGACCTTATTAAAGATAGCGGCCGCAGCTAAATGACATCATGGCAAAGGTAAACATGGGGTGTGGTTAGCTGCAGGAGGTTAGTGAGAGGTGTGGGTTGTTTGGCAGAGGACGTGGTGTGGGCGTGGTGAGCGCGGCTCCAGCGTCAGATACGCTGCGAGCGCGGAACCGCGGCACATCTCCAGGAGCAGAGGACGTGTCCGGTACGTCCGTAGCCCCCGGCCTCCCCGTTGTCCGCACACACAGCCCCGCTGTGACCTCTGCAGTGTCACAGGCCCCGGCGGGCGTCTGTCATCTCCTCCTGACACTGACCTCCTCCTGATTTGATTGTCTGTGTTGTCCCCCCCCGCTGTCAGCATCAGTGATCTGCTAAGACCTGTGGGTGCACAGACGGGGGAAGTACAAATGCCAGCATGCCGGGGCGGATTGGGCGCTGTGAGGGGCGCAGGTCTTGCTGTGAGCGGAGGGCGCGAGGCCGCTCGAGAAAACGCTATAGCGGCTGTGTGAGTTAAGCGTCTGCGGCTCGCGAAGGCGCATACGCGTCTCCGCTCGCAGTGACGCTAAGGAGTTTGGGATTAGGCTACAGTGCCGGAATTTCAAACTCCCGATTATATAAATAGATTATATATATATATATATTGTATACCTTTCAACCCCTTCCCTGCTTTATATAGATGATATAAGCTAAAAGTTTTGTGAATTAAGTATGTCAAGTTAAAAGTGAAGTCAGGGGGACTTTTTTTTTTCATGTGAACCATTGGTGTTATTGATCGTCTAGATTAGATGGGATGGGGGGGGGGGGTGGGTGGTAATCAGGGGTGTGAAAAATTATGTATTAGTATGGAATTAGCAAAGAAAGTCACGTATTCCTTTATGTTATGTACAGTTGGTTATTCTTTCATAATAATAACAAATATCTGATTAATAATACACAGATACACAGAGTCTAAAAAGCGTGCAACTTAATGTTTGACCTATGTTTTTGTTTCCAAATGCAATGCATTCACCAAATTTTTTTTTACTTTACCCACAGAGAAGCTTACTACAGAGGGCGGCGTGCTGTGAACCCTCCACCGCCAAACAGAAGGCGGCGTGGAGAAAACCCACCACCACCACCACGGCCGGCGCCACCACCACCGCCGCCGCCACCAGCACCAACACCACCACCACCGCCGCCACCAGCACCAGCACCACCACCACCGCCGCCACCAGCACCAGCAACACCACCACCGCCGCCACCAGCACCAACACCACCACCGCCGCCACCAGCACCAACACCACCACCGCCGCCACCAGCACCAACCCCAGCTTTGGGGCATGTCCGGCCGCAAGAGGAGGAACCTGGATGCCCACCTCACAGCAGCCATGGTCTGATCCCGGGGTCACCTAATAGACGGCGTGCACAAAGTAATGCTGACTTTGCCCACAGTCTGATACCATTCCTGGATGAAATTCCATTTCACAGGCTACTGCGGGCAAGGTCAGCATTACAGATTGTGCTTGACGCCAGTCGCCCACCAAACCACCCAGGTGAGGTTTTCAATTATTTGGAGGGGTGGCAATTCAGACACTCCAACCTACAAGACAGGCCCACACCCCGGGACAGCCATGTGCCACCCCAGAGGCCTGTACCTACCTTTCCACAATGGCCACCTAACAGGGACCTACCATTTTTCCCCACACCTGCCCAGAGGATCCACCCTCAAGGGTTGCCGGAGGCCATTCATGGGGCCCTTGACCTCTTGCAGGACCAGGGTGATGGTGTCACTTTACTGGCAAGGCCGGAGGATGCGGCAACCTACCAGCAGCTGTAGACCCCTTATTTTTTTGTTTTTTATTTTGTGTTCATGTGCATTGCACAATTTCTTTATGTTATTATTTCTTATATTTTCCTACTGTTTACAAAGTTGTACCAAAAAAAAAAAAAAAAAAAAAAAAAATTCTGACATTTTTACCATTATGGCGGAATAATACCCAGTTTACAAACACTGCTTTGTGTCTGTCTTTTTTCAGGGAATGGATGTGTAGGTTGTTTTGTGGGTGGGCTTAAAGTCATCATCATTATAATTATTATTTATTTATATAGCACCGATAGGTTCCATGGCGCTTTACATGAGGATAAGGTACACAAGGAGAAGTACAATAAACATAGACAATAAGGTCATAGAGGTACAACAGGAGAGGACCCTGTACGCATGGGCTCACATTCAACGAGGGGTGGGTGGGGATACAATAGGGTGGGGAAGGTGTCGGTCGTGGGGCGTGTAGCGGGGTGTCATGGCAGGTTGTAGGCCTGTCGGAAGAGGTGAGTCTTTAGGTGTTTCTTGAAGGTTCCCAGGGTAGGCGAGTGAGTGATGAGGTGGGGCAGCGAGTTACAGAGCATGGTTGATGCCCGGGAGAAATCCTGTATGCGGTTGTGGGAAGAGGAGATGAGGGGGGAGTGTCGGAGAAGTTCTTTGGATGAACGCAGGTAGCGTGAGGGATGGCATCGGGAGATCATGTCGGAGATGTATGGTGGGGATAGGTTGTGTAAGGCTTTGAATGTCATGATCAGTGTTTTAAAGTGAGCTCTCTGTGGGGCGGGGACCCAGTGAAGGGCTTGGCAGAGGGTGTAGACAGGTGAGTAGCGTGAGGACAGATGGATTAGTCGGGCAGCAGAGTTTAGTATAGATTGGAGAGGTGCAAGAGAGTTGGCAGGGAGACCTATGCGAAGGAGGTTGCAGTAGTCAAGGCGGGAGATGATGAGGGCATTTATGAGTGTTTCAGCAGTGTCAGGATTGAGGAACGACCGAATTGGTTAAATATTTTTGAGTTGGAGTCACAGGGACTTGGTTAGGGACTACAGGTGGGGCTTGAAGGAGAGGGAGGAGTCAAGGATTACCCCGAGACAGTTGGCGTGGGGGACAGGGAGAGAGCATCATTAGCAAGTACTTTACGGCCCGCATGGCGCATGAAGTCACCTTGGTTACTAAGTGTCAAATCATGACTCCACATACAACTGTTGCTGACAAACAGTGCCTGTGTTTGGGGGGTTACTTTATGCCTTGCTATGGCAACAAGATTATGAACACACATGTGAGAGGCTGGGACGTCTACATGCTACACATCGCGTCTACGCGTTTTGTATGGAGCGTACAGTGGGACCCTTCAACAGGCTCCAGCAGGATGATAGTCCAAGCACCGCCCACGATGCAGGCATAGGATTGGTGCCTGGTAAAATTAGCCCAAGGGGCTGTATCCCATTTTTGGTATAAATGTAGGCCTAAGGGCCATAAAAAGCTTGTTAGCCAGGGTGTCTCCCAAAGCATGATAAGCTTGTTAGCCTGGGTGGCTCAAAAAAATTAGCCCAAGGGGCTGTATCCCATTTTTGGTATAAATGTAGGCCTAAGGGCCATAAAAAGCTTGTTAGCCAGGGTGTCTCCCAAAGCATGATAAGCTTGTTAGCCTGGGTGGCTCAAAAAATTAGCCCAAGGGGCTGTATCCCATGTTTGGTATAAATGCAGGCCTAAGGGCCATAAAAAGCTTGTTAGCCAGGGTGTCTCCCAAAGCATGATAAGCTTGTTAGCCTGGGTGGCTCAAAAAATTAGCCCAAGGGGCTGTATCCCATTTTTGGTATAAATGTAGGCCTAAGGGCCATAAAAAGCTTGTTAGCCAGGGTGTCTCCCAAAGCATGATAAGCTTGTTAGCCTGGGTGGCTCAAAAAATTAGCCCAAGGGGCTGTATCCCATTTTTGGTATAAATGTAGGCCTAAGGGCCATAAAAAGCTTGTTAGCCAGGGTGTCTCCCAAAGCATGATAAGCTTGTTAGCCTGGGTGGCTCAAAAAATTAGCCCAAGGGGCTGTATCCCATGTTTGGTATAAATGTAGGCCTAAGGGCCATAAAAAGCTTGTTAGCCAGGGTGTCTCCCAAAGCATGATAAGCTTGTTAGCCTGGGTGGCTCAAAAAATTAGCCCAAGGGGCTGTATCCCATTTTTGGTATAAATGTAGGCCTAAGGGCCATAAAAAGCTTGTTAGCCAGGGTGTCTCCCAAAGCATGATAAGCTTGTTAGCCTGGGTGGCTCAAAAAATTAGCCCAAGGGGCTGTATCCCATTTTTGGTATAAATGTAGGCCTAAGGGCCATAAAAAGCTTGTTAGCCAGGGTGTCTCCCAAAGCATGATAAGCTTGTTAGCCTGGGTGGCTCAAAAAATTAGCCCAAGGGGCTGTATCCCATTTTTGGTATAAATGTAGGCCTAAGGGCCATAAAAAGCTTGTTAGCCAGGGTGTCTCCCAAAGCATGATAAGCTTGTTAGCCTGGGTGGCTCAAAAAATTAGCCCAAAGGGCTTAATAAAGTCTATTTATAAATAAAGCAGGGCGCTTGGCCCATTGCATATTATTGCTTGGACTAGGAGCATAGAAGAAGCAAGGCCAACTATGCAGTCCTAGGCTTGGTGCCTCAAAAAATTAGCCCAAAGAGCTTAATAAAGTATTTTTTTACATAAAGCAGGGCGCTTGGCCCATAGCATATTATTGCTTGGACTGGGTGCCGAATCAAATCAACAGAGCTACGGGACTTGTCATTAATTCCTGTCAAAAATGGGCATATTGTTAACAGCGCAATATCCCAATCATATAAATTATGATTAGGTTAATCTAGGATTGTGTACTGTCGTCAGGAGGGCTTAGGAACTGTGATGATATCCAATCCTTGTTGAATTTAATTAGAGTGAGCCTGTCGGCATTTTCTGTGGTGAGGCGGGACCTTCTATCAGTGACTATACCCCCAGCGGCACTGAAAACACGCTCTGATGTCACACTAGCAGCTGGGCATGCCAGCACCTCCAAGGCATACAATGACAGCTCAGTCCAAGTGTGCAGCTTGGAAACCCAGTAATTAAAGGGTACAGAAGGGTCGGTTAGGAAGCTGGTACTGTCACTGAGATACTGCTGCACCATGTTGGACAATTGTTGTCTCCTACTCAAGGTCACCGTAGTCAAATTACGTTCTTGATTGGAAGGTCTGTTGAACATCGCCCAGTTGGCGGACATCTTACCCCCACCTCTTCTTGTCATTGATGGCGTTTGTGTCCCAACCAAAGGCTGCTGTTGGAAAGAGCTGGTTCTTCGATGTATAGCGGATTCAGACGGTGATATTGCCAGCAAAATATCAAGAAGAACCCTCTTTACATGATCCATCGTTAAGCCCCTGGATGAGTGCGACAGCAGCGACTGAAATTTGTCTTTGTACCGTGGGTCCAAAAACGTTGACAACCAGTAGAGGTCGCTGTCATAGATGTGTATGACGCGTGGATCTTTGGAGACACATTGACACATTACTTCAGCCATGTGTGCTAAGCTGCAAAGACTCATCTCCTCGGTTACAACAGAATGAAGATCACTACGCGTCGTGGCCTCTAAATCGGTGTCCGCCTCCTCCTCTTCAGCCCACCCATGCTGTACCGACATAAACGTAGGGTTGGGAGTCCCATCAGGGTTCACATCAGTACCAGAGAAAAATAAATCTTCTTCATCATCACCCTCATCAACATCTTCCTGAACCAATGTAGCCTGCTGATATTGGCTAGGGTGGCTAGGATCAGCGATGTTCAATTCTGGCTCCATAGCCATCCGCTGTGCTCTCAAAGCATCTGTTTTGAGATTCAATAGGGATTCTTGGAGCAGGCAGAGCATGGGGATGGTGAGACTTATAATCGACTGATCCCCACTGACGAGTTTGGTACAGTATTCGAAGTTATCCAGCAACTCGCAAAGGTCAGCGATCCAGACCCACTCGAAAGTACCGATGTGTGTGGTATGACTTCCAGGTTGACGGGCATGTTGCAGCTGAAATTCCGCTATTGCCTTCTGCTGCTCATTAAACCTTGCCAGCATATGGAAGGTGGAGTTCCATCGCGTAGGCATGTCGCAAATTAGCCTGTGTTTCGGCAAGTTAAATTGGATTTGAAGGGCAGAAAGACTTGCAGCTGCTGTGGACGAATGTCTAAAGTGGGCGCAAATTCGCCTCACCTTATCCAGTAGCTCAGATAACTCTGGGTATATTTTGAGGAATTTCTGAACTACCAGGTTCAGGACATGAGCCATGCAAGGCACATGTACAAGTTTACCGTGCTTTATTGCCGCCACAAGGTTTGCACCATTATCGCTCACAACTAGACCTGGTTGTAGTTCCAGTGGGGCCAGCCACTCATCGGTCTGTTGCTTGAGACCTTTCCACAACTCTGTTGCAGTGTGACGTGTGTCACCTAGGCAGATAAGCTTCAGAAGAGCCTGTTGTCGCCTTGCAGAAGCAGTACTGCAAAGCTCCCAACTCGGACGTGATGGTGCTTGAGGCTCAGCAGTGGACAAGGAAGTGGCAGAAGCAGATTGGGCACTGGACATATATGAGGAGGCAGACACCCGGAATGATGTTGGGCCCGCTATTCGTGGAGTTGGAAGTATGTCAGATGGTACAGTTTTAGAAGTTGGGACACTCTCCACCAGGTTGATCCAGTGAGCCGTTAGTGAAATGTATCTGCCCTGTCCACAACTACTTGTCCACGTGTCCGTAGTTAGGTGGACTTTGGCGGTGACAGCATTTGTTAAAGCACGTTTTAAGTTGTTAACCACGTGCTGGTGTAAGGCGGGAACGGCACTACGTGAGAAAAAGTACCGGCTGGGTACAGAGTATCGTGGTGCTGCCTCAGCCATCAACTCCCGAAAAGACTCTGTACCCACAAGCCTAAACGGCAGCATTTCCACAGCTAACAACTTGGCTATTTTCGCTGTCACTTTTTGGGAATATGGGTGTGTCGGTTGGAACTTCCGCTGTCTTTCATACAGCTGTGGCACTGACAACTGCACGTTTGGACCAGACTGACAAGAGGATTGACTACTGTCATGTCTGTCTTGTAAAGCACCTTGGGAGGAGTACGCTTGAGCAGGAGCTGAAGCCTGAACACTTGCTGGTGAAGGATGTATCTGAGGTGGCCTGGAAGTGTTTGGATCAGAAGGCACTGATTTTGAACCCTGATAGGGTGCCCACTGAATTGGGTGCTTAAGAGACATATGCTTGCGCATACTGCTGGTGCTCTGGTTTCCTTTTACCGTGCCTCTGCTAAGCCTTGCCTGGCACATCTTACAGATAACCATATTTGGTAATGTTGGGCTATCCTTAAAAAATTTCCACACACTGGCTGTTCGTCCTTTATTTTTAATTGGAGGAAGAGGAGGATGACTCTGTTCAACACCAACTGTGGACACATTTTGGGCAACTGTGTTTGCAGTTTGTGCAACAGTTGGCACAGTTTGTGCCACAGTTGACGCTATTTGGGCAACTGTTCTCACAGTTTGTGTTCTGGAGACAGTACGCCTTTGTGATTTTGCCAGTGGTACATAGCCACTTTCGTCCTCCTGGCTGCTCTCTTGGCTATGCAATTCAGCAATCCAGGTAGGATCTGTGGTGTCATCATCCACCCCTTCCAGTTCAAAGGATTCTGGATAAACTGACTGAGCAGGCTGGCCAGATGAGATGTGTGTCTCATCATCCTCATCATCATCCACCTCCTGAGATACTGTTTGCATTTCGTGAAAGTGTCTTTCCTCAGGACGCGCTACTTCCAAACTTTGGCCATGAGTAGACATTTCGTCTACTTCAAGTATCTCGTCAGGCAGTGACAAAGAAACCCCTTGATAAGAACCGAATAAGTCATCCGAGTGACCAAGGTCCATATTCAAATTTTCCTCTGGCTGCTGATGGGTTGAGGCAATATGACGACTTTGAGGATTGGATGGCGCTGCATTGTCTGTAGCGACACTAGAATGTCTTGCCACGGATGATTGCGTACTGCAAGAACCAGTGGTCGAGGGCGTCTGAGCCATCCAAGATGTTATCTTGTCATGCTCATCCGGCCTCAACACACGTTTTCTTTGAGTACTGGGATTTCTAGGTAGAAAAAAGGACGTTCTATCAATCCTAGGCTGTGTACTTGTACCAGTGCCTTCTTGGGCAAGACTGCTGCGGCCACGAGCTCGTCCCTGTCCCTTTGCAACATCCTTTTTGGTAATTGTTTTTTTTTGAGACATTGTAGATGAATGCACAGTCACCAAGTTGGAGTTAGGTGTTGCTGTATGCGTCACTTGCTGGCGGGGTAAGTGTGCGCGCGCACACTTGGCAGTGAAGCCGCACACTACACTCCCTAAAAAAATTAGTTTCAAGTGCGCACAGCCACCGAGATGTGGTTAGGTTAGCTGAATGCGTCACTTGCTGGCGGGGTAAGTGTGCGCGCTCACACTTGGCAGTGAAGCCGCACACTACACTCCCTAAAAAAATTGGTTTGAAGTGCGCACAGCCACCGAGATGTGGTTAGGTTAGCTGAATGCGTCACTTGCTGGCGGGGTAAGTGTGCGCTCTCACACTTGGCAGTGAAACCGCACACTACACTCCCTAAAAAAATTGGTTTGAAGTGCGCACAGCCACCGAGATGTGGTTAGGTTAGCTGAATGCGTCACTTGCTGGCGGGGTAAGTGTGCGCTCTCACACTTGGCAGTGAAGCCGCACACTACACTCCCTAAAAAAATTAGTTTCAAGTGCGCACAGCCACCGAGATGTGGTTAGGTTAGCTGAATGCGTCACTTGCTGGCGGGGTAAGTGTGCGCTGTCACACTTGGCAGTGAAGCCGCACACTACACTCCCTAAAAAAATTAGTTTCAAGTGCGCACAGCCACCGAGATGTGGTTAGGTTAGCTGAATGCGTCACTTGCTGGCGGGGTAAGTGTGCGCTCTCACACTTGGCAGTGAAACCGCACACTACACTCCCTAAAAAAATTGGTTTGAAGTGCGCACAGCCACCGAGATGTGGTTAGGTTAGCTGAATGCGTCACTTGCTGGCGGGGTAAGTGTGCGCTCTCACACTTGGCAGTGAAGCCGCACACTACACTCCCTAAAAAAATTAGTTTCAAGTGCGCACAGCCACCGAGATGTGGTTAGGTTAGCTGAATGCGTCACTTGCTGGCGGGGTAAGTGTGCGCTGTCACACTTGGCAGTGAAGCCGCACACTACACTCCCTAAAAAAATTAGTTTCAAGTGCGCACAGCCACCGAGATGTGGTTAGGTTAGCTGAATGCGTCACTTGCTGGCGGGGTAAGTGTGCGCTCTCACACTTGGCAGTGAAACCGCACACTACACTCCCTAAAAAAATTGGTTTGAAGTGCGCACAGCCACCGAGATGTGGTTAGGTTAGCTGAATGCGTCACTTGCTGCGGGGTAAGTGTGCGCTCTCACACTTGGCAGTGAAGCCGCACACTACACTCCCTAAAAAAATTAGTTTCAAGTGCGCACAGCCACCGAGATGTGGTTAGGTTAGCTGAATGCGTCACTTGCTTGCGGGGTAAGTGTGCGCTGTCACACTTGGCAGTGAAGCCGCACACTACACTCCCTAAAAAAATTAGTTTCAAGTGCGCACAGCCACCGAGATGTGGTTAGGTTAGCTGAATGCGTCACTTGCTGGCGGGGTAAGTGTGCGCTCTCACACTTGGCAGTGAAACCGCACACTACACTCCCTAAAAAAATTGGTTTGAAGTGCGCACAGCCACCGAGATGTGGTTAGGTTAGCTGAATGCGTCACTTGCTGGCGGGGTAAGTGTGCGCTCTCACACTTGGCAGTGAAGCCGCACACTACACTCCCTAAAAAAATTGTTTCAAGTGCGCACAGCCACCGAGATGTGGTTAGGTTAGCTGAATGCGTCACTTGCTTGCGGGGTAAGTGTGCGCTGTCACACTTGGCAGTGAAACCGCACACTACACTCCCTAAAAAAATTGGTTTGAAGTGCGCACAGCCACCGAGATGTGGTTAGGTTAGCTGAATGCGTCACTTGCTGGCGGGGTAAGTGTGCGCTCTCACACTTGGCAGTGAAGCCGCACACTACACTCCCTAAAAAAATTAGTTTCAAGTGCGCACAGCCACCGAGATGTGGTTAGGTTAGCTGAATGCGTCACTTGCTTGCGGGGTAAGTGTGCGCTGTCACACTTGGCAGTGAAGCCGCACACTACACTCCCTAAAAAAATTAGTTTCAAGTGCGCACAGCCACCGAGATGTGGTTAGGTTAGCTGAATGCGTCACTTGCTGGCGGGGTAAGTGTGCGCTCTCACACTTGGCAGTGAAACCGCACACTACACTCCCTAAAAAAATTGGTTTGAAGTGCGCACAGCCACCGAGATGTGGTTAGGTTAGCTGAATGCGTCACTTGCTGGCGGGGTAAGTGTGCGCTCTCACACTTGGCAGTGAAGCCGCACACTACACTCCCTAAAAAAATTAGTTTCAAGTGCGCACAGCCACCGAGATGTGGTTAGGTTAGCTGAATGCGTCACTTGCTGGCGGGGTAAGTGTGCGCTGTCACACTTGGCAGTGAAGCCGCACACTACACTCCCTAAAAAAATTAGTTTCAAGTGCGCACAGCCACCGAGATGTGGTTAGGTTAGCTGAATGCGTCACTTGCTGGCGGGGTAAGTGTGCGCTCTCACACTTGGCAGTGAAACCGCACACTACACTCCCTAAAAAAATTGGTTTGAAGTGCGCACAGCCACCGAGATGTGGTTAGGTTAGCTGAATGCGTCACTTGCTGGCGGGGTGAGGCTGTGGTCACAGTACCATTTTTCACATGCATTTTTGGAGACCTGCGTTTTCAAAAACGCATGTAAAAAACGCACCCATAGGCCCCCATGTTAAAAAACACATGCCCTAATAGCCAAAAAGCATGTGTGACTGTCCCATGCGTTTTTGGAGCATATACAAAAACGCATGCGTTTTTGTAGAAAACGCATGCGTTTTTATAACATGGGTTCCTATGGAAAACGCATGCAAAAACGCATGTACAGTTAGTACCTTTTAGTGCCATTCAAAAACGCATGCGTTTCCCATAGGAACCCATGTTATAAAAACGCATGCGTTTTCTACAAAAACGCATGCGTTTTTCAAAACGCTCAAAAAAATACTACAAGCACTATTTTTAGGTGCAGATTCAAAAACGCACCCAAAAACGCAGGGAGCCATCACACACCTTACAAAACTCATGCTGACATGAAAAAAAGCATGAGTTTTGTTAAATCACTTAAAAAAACGCATGGCAACTGTGACCACAGCCTAAGTGTGCGCTCTCACACTTGGCAGTGAAGCCGCACACTACACTCCCTAAAAAAATTAGTTTCAAGTGCGCACAGCCACCGAGATGTGGTTAGGTTAGCTGAATGCGTCACTTGCTGGCGGGGTAAGTGTGCGCTGTCACACTTGGCAGTGAAGCCGCACACTACACTCCCTAAAAAAATTAGTTTCAAGTGCGCACAGCCACCGAGATGTGGTTAGGTTAGCTGAATGCGTCACTTGCTGGCGGGGTAAGTGTGCGCTCTCACACTTGGCAGTGAAACCGCACACTACACTCCCTAAAAAAATTGGTTTGAAGTGCGCACAGCCACCGAGATGTGGTTAGGTTAGCTGAATGCGTCACTTGCTGGCGGGGTAAGTGTGCGCTCTCACACTTGGCAGTGAAGCCGCACACTACACTCCCTAAAAAAATTAGTTTCAAGTGCGCACAGCCACCGAGATGTGGTTAGGTTAGCTGAATGCGTCACTTGCTGGCGGGGTAAGTGTGCGCTGTCACACTTGGCAGTGAAGCCGCACACTACACTCCCTAAAAAAATTAGTTTCAAGTGCGCACAGCCACCGAGATGTGGTTAGGTTAGCTGAATGCGTCACTTGCTGGCGGGGTAAGTGTGCGCACTCACACTTGGCAGTGAAGCCGCACACTACACTCCCTAGGGTGGAGTACGTGCTAGCAGCAACGCACTGGTCTGCCACAGAAAAAATAACGCTCTATGGCTTATTAGGAACAAAAATCGATCTGGTGCAAAAACAAAAATGAAACAGCACCTCAGCTAAGCCTCTGACTGCAGCTGTTAGCAAAGCTGAGTGAGTAAGCTAAGCTATGAGGTCCGTCCTGTGTGCACTAAGGCTTCTCCTTCCTTCCCTCCCTGCCTGCCTGCCTACACAGCACTACTCCGTCCTCCTCCTAGCTCTCAGAAGAGCTTTTTGGGTTAATAAAAGGAATCTTCCCTACACTGACAATCCCTGATCTGCTCCAGCATATATCTCTCTCTCCCTATACTAGGTCAGATCGTCTCAGGAATGTGCCCAAAATGGCGGAGACAAGCCTTATATACTGCCTTGCCTGTCATAGATGACATAGGCATGACGCTGGACAGCAGCCAATCATAGTCCTGACACAACCAACTTTGCTATGCCATTACTGACTATGATTGGCTATCTTCACAAGTTTTCTGACCTAACACGCACGCTGTGCTGACTCGCAACATAACAGATTCTGTATTCCACAGTCCGAATCCCGAATACAGTATACAGGACTCGGATTCGTAGACTCGTAGGACTCGGAATCGTAGACTCGCTCAGACTCGCTGCTGACAGCGGGTATCTGTGACGAGTCAAGCTTATTGCCATTGAATTCCATTGGACTCGTCACTGTGCGAGTCCAAGCTGGGAGATTCGCCGAGTAACGAGTCCTGCGAGTACCTTCAGAATCGCCGAGTCCCGAGTCCTAGCGAGTAGACTCGCCCATCCCTACTGGTTACCCTATGTGTATCGTGGTAAACAGTTCATACTGTTCATACCCAGCCAACCTAGCAGCGTTTCCCTGTGCGCTCGGCATAAGCCGTCACTAGGCAGCCGCACCTGTGCTTCTGGCACAAAACCTAAGTATGGGTAGGGTCACATTGGCAACCTAAATTGCATTCACCGCATCCGGATCCGGATGCGGTGAACGCAATGCCGAGCACACACATTTTTTTACAAAAATGTGTGCTGAATACCGCACTGCGGTCACCGGATGGCTCAGGATGTGTAATCCTGAGCCATCCGGTAACTGCCGAGGTTGCGGATCCCGGCTATTGCCGGGATCAGCAAACCTAGTAAAGAGTTAAATTGATTGCTAAATGACTGTTTGAGGTCTGTAGGGGGCTTAGACCCCCCTACAGACCGGCCGCCCACTTCGGTGGCCTCCTACTACAATATCCCCGATGGCACGGGCTCATCCGAGCCCGTGCAAGTCCCCACACCCCAGCCCCCCGAATTACTATACCGGGGTGCCTGCACCCCTCTGGTATAGTTATTCCTGTATGTGTGGTAAATGATATATTAAAGTAATGTAGTTCATATTTACGGGTCTTCTCCTGCAGTGTTGTGCTAAATCCATGGGCGGGGCTGTTTGCGGCAGCCTCCGCCCCCTCATTTCTCATGGCCGCCCCCTCTTTGCCTCATCCATTGATGTGAGGCCGGACGCGTCATGAAAGGGGCGGGGCGAACCGTGCAGGGAACGTAAATGCATTTTAGCCCTCTCCTAACAAAGTGTAATATACTCACTGGCAGAAACAGCTCTTGCTGGTTTCAGCAGTCACTGTTCCTATAAGTTTAAAAATCGCATATGGATGATTGGTCACTTGGTCACATGACGTCTACTGAGACCGCGGGGGGGGGGATGCCAAACTGAACTCTTGACCCAGGGGGCAGAGAGGAGGTCAGTGGGCAGAGAGGGGGTCAGTGGGCAGAGAGAGGGTCAGTGGGCAGAGTGTGGGTCAGTGGGCAGAGCAGGGTCAGTGAGCAGAGTAGGGGTCAGTGGGCAGAGTGAGGGTCAGTGGGCAGAGCAGGGTCAGGGGGCAGAGCGGGAGTTAATGAGCAGAGCAGGGTCAGTGGGCAGTGTGGGGGGGGTCAGTGGGCAGCGCGGGGGGATCAGTAGGCAGAGGAGGGTAGATCGGGAGAGGACCTTTGATGATGTCACGGTCATGTGATCTGTGGCTCCACCCATCATCATGACATCATCAGAGGTCGTGAAGCACCAGGAAAAGTGATCGTGCAGTGGCGGCCAGCTGGAGGGAGCTGTGGTAACAGGCAGGAGGGGGGATGTGACCGGACAGTGGAGGGGGGCTGTGGTGACAGGTGGGGGGTGACCGGACAATGGAGGGGGGCTATGGTGACAGGCAATGGGGTGATCGTGCAGCGGGGGGATCTGTGGTGACATGCACGTCTCTATCCAGGGGTATTGAAGTACCTCCCAATTTTTGGCTGCCCTGCCTAGGACAATACTACAAAAGACAAAGTTCCTTAAAATGGGCACATTATTTGAAGAGGCCCTCATGCCTGTCTCTATCCAGGGGTATTGGGGTGCCTCCCAATGTTTAGCAGCCCTGCCTAGGGCATTAGTACAAAATACCCACTTCTTTATAATGGGCACATTATTTAAAGAGGCCCTCATGCACGCCTCTATCCAGGGGCATTGGGGTGCCTCCCAATGTTTAGCAGCCCTGCCTAGGGCAATACTACAAAATACCCACTTCCTTATAATTGGCACATTATTTAAAGAGGACTTCATACACGTCTCTATCCGGGGGCATTGAAGTGCCTACCAACTTTTGGCAGACATGCCTAGAGCAATACTACAAAAGACCCACTTCCTTATAATGGGCACATTATTTAAAGAAGCCCTCATGCACGCCTGTATCCAGGAGCATTAGGGTGCCTCCCAATGTTTAGCAGCCCTGCCTAGGGCAATACTACAAAAGGCAAAGTTCCTTAACATGGGCACAATATTTAAAGAGGCCCTCATGCACGTCTCTATCCAGGGGCATTGAAGTGCCTGCCAATTTTTGGCAGCCATGCCTAGGGCAATACTACAAAAGACAAAGTTCCTTAAAATGGGCACATTATTTGAAAAGACCCTCATGCACGTCTCTATCCAGGTGCATTGGGGTGCATCCCAATGTTTAGCAGCCCTGACTTGGGCTGTCATGGCAATAAATAGTTAATAATTTATATCTGTTGATTGAAGTCATTCATAAATCTTCCAACAGCATGTTTATATAAATCCTTGCACTTTGCTCTAGGTATCTCTTCTCCTTCTTCTTCTTCTTCCCCTCCTCTGGAATTTCTCTGTCTCAGATTCTATATAATGTTTTGAGTTAGATGTAGCAGTGCAGAAGCTCTTGTCAAGATGTTCCCGTACGGAATGTACTAACCAAGGCTAAACTGAATTGTTAACTAACATACGAAATATGATTGCATGTTCTCTTCAGAATAAAATGCAACACCCCTTTAATATCCCTTTAAGGAGCAGTATAAAACTGGCTACCCCTCCCTTAATAAAGGTTTTTGTCATTAAGCTCTACTTTGACTTGTTGTCAGCGTGGTTCTTACCGGTGGCGTGCACACACTTAGACAAAGGATCAATTTGGTGGCAGACACTTAAGAGGACAGCCCACCCGAAAGGTGTGGAGGCCTCCCATGACAGTTGGCGCCTAAACGTGGGACTAGAACGAGACGTCCAGAGCACGACAGCCACACCCGAACCTCCATTCCCAGAATGGACCATACACGAAGGGTAGACCTGCAGGCTACAGAAAGATAAGAAAATTATTTATCTTACCTAATACCCTCCTGTGTCTCCGTGCAGGGATGGAGGTAGCTGGCTGTCAGACTCGGACATAGATGATCGGATCTGAGAATTCCTAGCCCTTGTAACCCGGTCCTGAGAATTCCTTAATTGTCTGCCTTATCTGTGTATATGTCAGTGCTGTCATTGCTGCAGTTTCAGTTCACGAAAAGGCACGGAGAGATGGGCTGAATAGGGAGATTCTGTTTCCCTGGTTTTCCGGCCCCTGATAAGGGTTGATGGTTTATTTCACTACTGGTTCCAGCCTCTAATACGGCTGATGGTTTTAGGTTTTCCCACCAAGACCGCGTACGCAAGCTAAGGACGGAGAGTAGTGTTAGTAGTCCTGGCTGCGGTGGTGGATGAGTACGTAATTTATGTAAACTGATTGTAGTGATGATTGTTCCGTCTCTCCAATGCCGTGCCCCTTGTGCAGACAAGGTATAGCGCTAGCAATTACGCCCGCTGGCTGGATAATCAATCGTGTTACTGATGTGCCATATGCACATGAAGAAACTGGTTATATAGCACTCCTTTTCCAGTACTTAAGGTGTTCAGACAAAATATACATGCTCATCTAACTATAGTCAATCCGCAAGGGGTCTTGTTGCAAGAAGTATATGCAAGACAATTATATGACCCAGTTGTTGCCCATTGAGGTGTAGAGGGGGCCAACACAGTTTGATGTTTTATCTGTTTGGTGACAACTATTCCTGTCCCAGTCCTCAGACTGACTCTGACTGACTGACTCCAGTGACGCAACCAGTTCCAGTCCTCTGACTAACTGCCTTCCTAACACCACTGACTAATTCCATAACGTACCCACAGTGTAAGCAAGGTGTGGAGCTTGCCATTACTGCTGATGGTTGCGGATTACTAGAGTGCTAGACGCCCCATTCCCGACGGGGAGACTTGGCTACAGACCCATTTCACCTCTCTTTTCCCCCCCCAAGGTTTAGAGTGTTCAGGATAAACATTCATGCCTGTCTCACTGTAGGTATCCCAGTTGACTCCTCCCTATTGAGCGAGATAGAAGCAGGACACCTATACAACCCTGCAGATATTCCCCTACGGTGCCCAGCTGACAGTGCTGACCTTGAGTGGTGGGCAGCCATAGCCAAGATAGAAGTACGGAGACTTGGGTTTGAGCTATAACATGGGTGTTAATCAGTCAAAGCCTCAGCAAGTTACCCCAAAAGACCTGAGGGCAGAAAGAGAAGGGAAGAAGTATGTGAAAAATATGAAGGTCCTTTTAAAACTGGTGGGATCCACAACCCATGGGGGGCGCTTGGATGAGGAGTGGAAGGAAGTGATAACAAGTAACAGAGGGCTTTTGAAGGACGCCAAGGTTTTGGAAGATGCCGAAGCCTGGAATAAGACTGCTCGGGATACGAGGAAGTTATTGTGGATTGAACATCGTGACCCTGCTACTGGTGAATACACGTATACGCCACCACCTGACAAGATGGCACTGGCAGAAGCTGCTGCACCCGTGCCTATGCTGACACATCCAGATACCCACACAGACCCACCACCCTGTG
The DNA here is from genome assembly GCA_033576535.1 of Allobates femoralis. Taxonomy (NCBI): domain Eukaryota; kingdom Metazoa; phylum Chordata; class Amphibia; order Anura; family Aromobatidae; genus Allobates; species Allobates femoralis. Next base: position 326,902,070 of record JARQOC010000006.1, read on the forward strand.
TCCAGTTCTCAATATGGATGGCACACCTTACACTACAGCAAACCAGGGTGCACTCACTTCTTCTCAAGCTGCCGTCTTAGCACAGACCAGACCCCGCTCTGCAGCCATATTACCTCAACCAGCAGAATCCAGAATACACATGCGCAGGGATGGGGTTGAAACAGGAGATGGAGAGGAGGGGGCTGCTGATGAAGAAGACCAGATGGCATGGGGACAGGAGGGATTCACAGTTGGGCCTGGAGCTAGGTCAAGAACTCTACAGTATCCCTCCTCAGCCTCAATGGATCCCCTCTCATCATTAAGAAATCAATCATGCCCTTAATGAAGACAGAACAGTCACAACTGGGAGCAGCAAGTGGAGACGAGCAGACACATCACCGGCTACAGTCTACTTCCCCATCACAGCACACTCCCCAGGGGGGAGGTGGGAGACAGACCTTATCAATGTACGGGGGTATACAGACCACGACAGGCAGCTCTACGCATGGCTCAGATCAATCAAACCGAGTGAAGACCTTCCACAGCATTCTCCTCGTACCAGGCGAGGCAGATATGTCTCTTGGAAGCCTCAGGAAGCTGCCACATTGGTGAAAACCTAACCGGACCCTGACAAGCAACCTATGCCCTTTCACTGGAAGATAAGTCATATTCAGAAGACTCACGCTGCCTCATGGGTAGATCTTATGGGATTGGCTGAAATCAAAGCAGGAGACTCCTTCTGGCCAGTAATGTGCCCAGCTCAGGAGCCTGCACCAGGTACTCAGGAATATCGTAGAACATTTGAGTCTGGTGTAGCTTTCTTACTCAAGCTGTATGCCTGGGCTAAGGACCGTCTGGCAGAACAAGCAACCTCTGTCCAAGACATAATGCAAGAAAAAGGGGAAAGTGTAGAGGAGTTTTACTACCGGCTGAATCAGATGTTCACAGACCTGGAATTTGATCACCATGAGAAGTCCCATCGACAGATATGGATACAAGCCTTCGTCCAAGGTCTTCTTGAACCCATACAGAAGCAGGTCCAGACAACTAGACCTGAATACAGACGATTGAACCCAGATATTATATTTCAGGTGGCAAGGGGCATAGAAATGAACAAGCCTTCAAAACCTCCCCAAAACTGTAATGTTATGGTGTCTCAGAACCCAGGAAATAGGGGGAGGGCCAAGGAATGGAGTCACCTGCCACAATTGTGGGAAGATAGGCCACATAAAGAGGAACTGCAGATCTTCTCAACAATGCAGTCAGACAGTGGAGTCCAGAGCACTGTTGTAAGAACAGCTGCCACAGGACTTCCCACCACCGTCGCCTGTTCTCTCCACCCAGCTATAGGACATAGGCAAGCCGGATCCACAAACTTACAATATGCTCTGCAAAACCAACAGACAAGCTTGCGGCCCGACTCCTACTGTATGTATGGAGGTAGAAGGAAGATCCAGCCCCTCTTAGTGGATACCGGTGCAGCCAGAAGGGTGATAAGATTTGCTGACTTACCTGACTCATACTGCCTCACAGAAGAAACCATCCCATGTGTGGGTGTTGATGGAGTCATCAAGTATACCCCTATGACCCGCCCATTGCATGTCATCCTGCAACCCACACAGAGCATGCTATCTCGATTGGTAGTGTCCAAAACCTGTCCAGTGAACCTACTGGGAACTGACTTACTGATGAAGTTACACGCCAACATCTACTTTCAGGAAAATGGTACACTTACTACTGCTCTGGACCAGGAAGAAGTTTCACGGGTTTTCGGCCTCTTTCACTTTGCTGAGACAATACAACCTATGGATGCAGCCTGGCTTTCACAGATACCAGAAATCCTGTGGGCCCAAGGTCCTGAAGACATTGGAAGGCTCCCAGTCCAGCCAGTGGAAGTCAAGCATAAACCAGGAGCCCGCTTACCCCGTAAGCACCAGTACCCTCTCTCCATTGCCCAATCGGATGCTATCACACAACAACTGATGCCTTACCTCAAGAATTGAGCAGTCATCCCTACCAAGTCACCTTGCAAAACCCCACTGTTTCCAGTCAAGAAGAAACACCAAAGGGACAACCTCCCAAGTTTTGCATGGTGCAAGATCTACAGGCAGTGAATGAAGCCACAGTATTGGATACCCTGATTTTGCCCAACCCCCACACCCTCCTATCATCAATTCCACCCACATCCTCCTGGTTTAAGGTGGTGGATTTGACAAATGCCTTCTTCAGTGTCCCCCTGCACTCCGACTGCCAGTATCTCTTTGCCTTCACTCATGAAAATCAGCAGTACACATGGACAGTAATCCCTCAGGGGGTCCAGAATAGCCCTTCCATGTTCAGCCAAGCAATGTCCGCTATCCTGGAGCCCTGGAAGATGACTCACCCAGCTGTCACGCTCTTCCAGTATGTCGATGATCTTCTCCTGTGTTGTGACTCCCTCCAGGAAGCACAAGAAGAATCCATCTCCCTCCTACAGTTCCTGGCCTACAACGGGTGTAAGGTATCCAGAGAAAAGCTACAATTTTGCTTGAACAAAGTTGTGTTCTTGGGACACTGTATATCACAACAAGCCAAACACCATACTGAAGACAGGAAGACGGCTGTTAAGAACATACATGTGCCAACCAACCACACTCAGCTACAGTCTTTCCTTGGTCTTGTGTCCTATTGCCGTCCTTGGATCCTGGATGCATCAGTCCACATGCAGCCTCTCATTGACTGCCTCAAAGACATTCCTTTCTGTCTGACGGCTGACGCCATTGATGGATTCTGTATGCTGAAGGATGCCATCATATGCTCTCCTGCCCTTGGACTCCCTGACTACAAGAAACCCTTTTGCCTGTTTGTGATGAAGAAAAAAGGACATGCCACTGGAGTCCTAACACAGTGCCATGGGGGAAGACAACGCCCACTGGGATACTACTCTGCCAGATTGGACCCAGTTGCCCGTGGAGCACCTACGTGCATGAGAGCTGTCTTTGCAACCCACCTACTGCTGGATAAGACTGCTGATGTTATTCTGGGCCACTGTCTGAAGGTGAAGGCTCCACATGATATCACTGCCATTCTGGCCCAAACCCAACCTAAACATCTCTCTGTTGCACGTCACCTACAGCTACAATGTTCCCTTCTACTCCTAGACAACGTAACAATCTCCAGGTGTGATGTCCTGAACCCTGCAACTCTCCTCTCACTTCCAAGGGGGATAATGTGACATCTCTGACACTTCGGTGGAAGAGGAAGCCGACTTTGAAATGGCTCAGCACGACTGTCTTGCGCTTATGAGACAAGAAACCACTGGATTTGAGACAGTCACAGATACACTGGAAGACCCAGATTAGATTCTCTTCGTGAATGGATCGAGATATGCAGACCAAGAAGGACGGTTTCACAAGGGTATGGCGGTGGTCACAGAAGATACTGTGTTTATGGCCAAACCACTACCCGCGTCCATGTCTGCACAGAAAGCAGAATTGGTTGCATTGACCAAAGGTTGCAAGATGTGAAAAGAAAATAGGGAGGGGGACAAGAGGCGCAATAGTGCCCTATCACTAGTGACACTTGTGTAAGCTGGTGGTGCTATGAAGCTGCTCACCTGGTCCAGTTGTGATCCCCACAACTGGTATGAAGGCGTTTTGGAATCAGTGTTCCAGCTGCTGCAGGACCTCCACCGACCACTGGATAGTGGTTTAAATCCAAGACAATGATGGGAGTGCTGGTGTGTCGCGGACCGTGACACACCAGCACTCCCATCATTGTCAAAGGTTGCAAGATAGCAGCCCAGAAGAAAGCGAACATTTATGCCGATTACCGCTATGGATTTGGCATCTGCCATGACTACGGGCCTATCTGGAGGGCGAGAGACTTCATTACAGCCAATGGAACTCCAATACGCCATCATAGAGCGGTGAAGGAATTGCTAGAGTCCTTGCTGATGCCAAAAAGAATCGCGGTACTTAAGGTAAAGGCACACACTGGAGGGACCTCAAGAGAAGCCATGGGGAATGACTAGGCTGACAAGGCAGCTAAGGAAGCAGCAGTGAAGCCAATCATCACAGAACACTCCAACTTGTATCTCTTGACAGACTCAGGACAAGCAGAAGATTCAGAGAAGAAGGAGACAGATGAACAGTCCTGGGAGAACATGGTCATGACCCTGCAGAAGCAAGCATCCAATGAAGAGAAGGGAAAATGAATCCAGGATGGAGCTGTGCAAGATGAGAAGCATCTGATACTACTGAAAGGAAAACCATGCCTCCCACGAGCCCTCTACCCAATGATTGCCAGATGGGCCCATGGCGCCACCCATCAATCAAAAATTAAGATGCACAATCTTGTGAGACAATACTACCACACACCTGGCTTTTCAACGATGGCAACAATTTACACCAGAGGATGCCTAGTCTGTGCCCGGTGTAATCCAAGAAAACAGAGAAAACTCCACAGAAGTGTACATCTAGGCCTTTGTACCCCTTCCAACGCATACAGATTGACCTCATTCAGATGCCGCCCTCAGTTGGATTTGAATATGCACTGGTAGTCGTGGACATATTCTCTGGATGGCCAGAAGCTTTCCCTGTGAAGAACCAATCTGCTAAAACCACTGCAAGAAACTCCTCTCAGAGATAGTGTGCAGATATGGGGTCCCAGAAACCATAGAGAGTGACCAAGGGCCAGCATTCACAGCCAATCTGACCAAAGAGATATGGCAGGCTCTGGAGACAGAATTAGCCCTTCATACTCCGGATCATCCCGAAAGTTCTGGAAGGGTCGAGAGATTAAACGGGGTATTAAAGGCAAAAATGCTGAAAGCAGCGCAGGAAACGGGGAAGCCGTGGCATGAAAGTCTTCCCCTCGCATTGTTCAGTGTCAGACACACCCCAACTAGTGCAACTAAGCTAAGTCCCTATGAAATTCTGCTTGGAAGTGCCCCCAGACTAGGGTTGTATTTCACCCAACAGTTGACCCTACAGTATGACAGTTGACTAAATACTAAATTTGTTATTGAATTAACAAAGCATTTGGCTAAAATACATTCTCGAGTCTTTTCCTCTCTCCCAGATCCTCAAAACCTGGAAGGAACCCATCAGATCCAGCCAGGAGATTGGGTTCTCGTCAAAATGTTCAGCAGACGTGCCTTCGAGCCCAGATACGACGGCCCCTTCCAAGTCCTGCTGGTCACCTCCATGGCTGTGAAGGTTGAAGGAAGGCCTACATGGATCCACGCATCCCACTGCAAGAAGGCACCAGATCCAGAAGCCGAACATAGTGGCTCTAATTTCATGCTGTGTAATACCTTGCATCAAGAAGATGATGTATCACGCCATGAAGGAGACAGTGACCACAATGTATGCAGATCTCAGAGGCCCGATGATGAAGGAGAAAAATACGCCTGAGAATGATGCCATTACCATTGCCGCAAGATCCCTTGTAGAACTATGAGAGTATGAGACCCATCCCAGAAGGCAGAGTATGGACAGTTTAGGGTGCGGCTAAGGCCAACTGCAAAGCGATTCCGACGTTACGGTTTGACTCAATGTTGTTGAGGTCTCCTCCACTTTCCTCTACCTTTTCCCCCTCCGCCGCCTAGGGCAAAGATTTAGGGTAAGATTTTGAATGTCTCCAAGAGGAGGGAATGTCATGGCAATAAATAGTTAATAATTTATATAAGTTTATTGAAGTCCCCAGGGGCATGGGACTGCCACACAATTTAAAAAAAAAAAAAATCTTTCATGTAATCCAAAAAACTAACATACACCAACTCTGTCTCACAAGTGGGTATGAGCCCTTAATATTTTCTCCATGAAAATCAATTTTGGTTTCATTTTATAACGTTTTCTTGACAGTCCGTAAAAGTGGCGTAATAGTCTGACAACATTGTTCACAGCAGTGACCTTGGAGTCTGAAATGCTTACAGGGGTCTTCTTCTGATACTTTTGGGACATTTTTAGGTTTATCCATGCTGCCGGGGGTAATGCCAGGAAAATACTCGGGTCTCCCATAGGATAACATTGGGCTTGGTGCTCGGGCCGAGTACACGAGTATCTTGGGATGCTCGGCCCGAGCTTCGAGCACCCGAGCATTTTAGTACTCGCTCATTTCTAGTGCTAATCCATTCACCGCAGGCTTTAAAAAGAAAAAGAGATGTTTGTTGTTACACCAGTCCTGTAACCATGGTCCTTTTAAATTGTAATCTGGGGAAAAAGTTCAAAAGGAAAAAGTCTTTCAAAAGTTCAACAAAACCTTACAGGTAAAGTCTCTGTAGCCTCAACAGTTCAAATACACAACAACATTTACTACGGGTGTTTCGGCGTAGGAGTCCTAGGTACTATAGGGGCCTCTACCGGTCATAAGTGCTGTAGGCCTCCTGGCCCTGGGGACACCTTTTGGCCAAGTTGTTGCTCTCCCTAGACAGCTCCTTCACCCCTCCCCACCCCTCCACTCACCCCTCTTCTGGTGTTGTGTACCTGGCTTTCAGCCTACTCTTCACCTTTTGAATACTACCATTTACATTATGACTGTACAATGGATATTTACATGTTTACTTGGTCAGTGTGTTCTACCTTACATTTATTGTGCCCACTCTCCATACCTAGACGGGGATTGATCTTGTGTGCTTCTTTTGTGATCTATGCACTACAGGTGTCACTGTCTCAGGTGATGTTTCTTGTGAAGGGCTTGGTGCAGGTAGGTCAGGTAAGCTGGTGTACAGTTGGTAGAACTTACTGGAATGTGGTTGTACATATCAACCAAGTCTGGTAATTTCTCCGGAAATTGGATTCTTTCCTCCAAGGGTAGGATCTTCAGCTGTTGAATTCACATAGGCCATAGGTGTCGTGAATGCCGTCTTCTCGCGGTCTTCCTCGGCTACGGACACCTGCCAATACTCACTAGTGAGATCTAAGAAAAATAATTGGCAGATTTCAACGTAGCTAAGGAATCCTCTATACGAGGTAACGGGTAAGCATCCTTGTGTGTTATGCGGTTTATTTGCCTATAGTCTACACACATTCTCATTCTGCCATCCTTTTTCCTGACTAGGACCAATGGGGCTGCCCAGGGGCTACAGCTATCTCGTATAACCCCTGCGTCCTTCATGTCCTGTAACATTTCCTTGGCTTTCTGATAATGTGCAGGTGGAATAGGCCTGTACCGCTCTTTGATTGGTGGATGTGTACCTGTGGGGATATGATGTTGTACCCCTTTTATCCTACCAAAGTCAAGTGAATGCTTACTAAATACTTGTTTGAATTCTCGAACTACCCGGTACACACCTTGCTTTTCGTACACAGGAGTGGTGTCAGTTCCGACATGGAGTTGCTGGCACCAGTCCTCCAGTGGCCCTGTTGTTGGATCAGGTTTTGCCCCTTTGGTATGGGGTATGGGTCCCACCGTTTGGATCTCATTGTTGTTTACTGTGTACAACTTAGCAACGGTTGTATACCTGGGTAATTTAACCTCCTCGCTGACACAATTTAAGATGCGAACAGGTACTCTCCCATTGTGTACATTAACCATCCCCCTGGCTGTCAACAGTGTAGGTCTGTGCTGATGGGCTCCACTAATGCCTGATAGTCCTGCCCTCTCAGACCTATAGCTGCTCGACACCAAACCATCATCTTGCTCATTGGGGAAATCACAATAGGCAACGGGTCTGTCACCTGTGCAGTACCAATTTCTCCACCTGTAATTGTTACCTGCTGATGGTGCAGGATGGCTCTGATCTCACGCTGGAGGACCTTCCTCTGACCAGGTCAAAACTTCCTCCATGCAAATGCTAACAACATTAGTGCCTAGTATTATATATGGGTCATTTGAATTACCGGCTTCTGCTACTACTAGGACCACCTGGTTCTGCAATTCCACCCTCCCCACCTTTATGGGCACTTATCTAACCCCCATTACAGTAATCGGTTCACCCTTAGATGCATTGAGGGTGAAGTCTAAGGCAGGCTGTTTCAGTTCTGCATCAGCCCAATACTTCTTATAAAGGATATAGGGGATGGTGGTCACCTGTGACCCGGTGTCCAGCAGAGCAGGTGTTGGGATGCCATCTAGTACAATGAACAGAAACGGCCTCTGTCCGATGAAGGTCTTGTACCAGGTGGCTGGGCCCTGTTGATCTATTCCTGAGGTTTGGCCCCGGCCCCCAGGGACTGCCCGTTTAAAGGACAGCTACTGTCGATGTGTAGCGGTCAGTGGTTCTTCCCCGGTACGCTGTGGCTTGCTTCGCTCTCATCCAGGGTACATCCTCTGGACTGTCAGTAAGTTAAATCAGCAGTTGAGGTCGGGGCTGGGGTCTTGGCGCTGGCTGTTGGTTTTGCTGCAGCTGCAGAGCGTCCATCAGCTTAGTGATGTTTTTATTCATCTGGCGCATCTCAGCACGCATCTCAGCATGGGAATCATACTTGTCAGGCTGAGCAGATTGTACATTGTGCATGGCTGTAGACACAGGTGATGATTTAGGGGTAGCCTGTGCCTCACCACTGCACCACCATTTAATAGCAGCTTCAAGGGTCTCTACCAGCCATAACCCTTTGATGGCCATCTCCTTCAAGGATTGCTCTATGACAACCAACGTACAGTCTTATTGTCCTCGGGGGATAGCAGTCCCCGGGTGAATTGTTCAATTAGGAGCTTATTTTCGTCGGATACACTGGCGGGCTGACATGTTTAAGGGCGCGCAACGCTTCTTCCAGACACCAGGCATAAGCTCTGATATCATCTCCCGGCCTTTGTTAGCAGTGATGGAAGCGCATGTGTATATTAGCCTCATTGCACTACTCAAAAGTAGCTCTCAGTTTGTTAAACATAGTTGCCGCTGATCTCCATTCAGCGGCAGACCAGGATGCACTCTCTTTCTCTGCTGCGACAGTTAACTGTCCGAGTACCACAGCAGCGCGTTGTTGACCGGTCATTGTATACATATCTAGGACGCCATTGAAAGTATCCAGCGTATAAGGGCAGCCGTCATACTGAGGCAACCACTTGGCCCCCGGAATGTATGGGAGTGAGATAGCCATTATTGGGGCGAGTGTGCCCGGTGCGCCGGTGGCGTTGGCTGTGCTACTGGAGGCAGCCATAGGTTCTTCGGGGTAATTCCTAGGGTCAGCTAACACGCTGTCGTCGTCGCTGGAGGAGGCCGACATGTTGGAGGCCCCCCTAGTGAATTATAGCCAGTTCTTAAAGAGTTAAACAGTTCGGGGTTCTCCGGACTAGGCCACGGCACTCGGGAATGCTCGGCTGAGCAAGGGACGGGTTTCAGTTTCGCGCTCTACAGACCAACAAGCCACCTTTCTTCCCGCTCTTCGGCGCAGTAATGGCGGCGTAGTTTTAACAGTCACTCAATACAGTTGAAATCACTGCACACAGTACCCGGTAATACCGGGCACGGGATCCTGTTCGTGATGCCAGTAAGATATGTCGAGCCCCAGGCCCTGGGGCACTCGGGTACCAGGCTCGGTGGATGTTTAGGGATGTCACGAGTGGCAGCGCCTGATCCCGTGGCCTGGGTGACACTTCAAAAGGGTGTATTTACAGGGGATAAGAGTTTGTCATGTGATGCCACCTGTAGCACCTGGTGATGGGTCACCAGCGCCGCCACAGTCCGCCAGAGGTAATGGTAGTGCGGCTAAGTTGGCAAAGCTCCCTACAGGTGGAGCAGGTCCTCCGGGGCAGCGTAGTAAAAAGGGGCAGCTTGGAGTGGGATTTCAGGTCAGCATGGGGAGTGTTGGAGCAGTCTATGAGGGCACCGAGAGCGGAAAGGAATGACGTACACACACTGCAGAAGTCTCTTATATCTTTTACTAGTGGTACGCAGGAAAAGATGTCCAGGGCACTGACAGGCGACCAGGTGCACAGTGGATCCCCACAGCAAGTGGGTGTAAGGCCTCCTCTGTTCCTCTGTGGTGTCTGAAGCCCAGTCTGCATGCAGCCAGACCGGCCTCCTCTCTCTCCCTGTTCTTGCTCACTACTCCTGTGTGGTCCACGGGTTACCCTCTCTGATCACTGCCTTGTACTTCCACACTGTGATGTCTGGCTCCCTCTCTCTGGACTCACAGGGGGATCAGGTGACTGAAGTCTCCACGGTGTGACGGGATTTTCTGTAGTCCTGGAGTATCCTACAGGTGCGGATCCCCGAAGTCTGGTACGTCTCTGAGCGAACTTCCACTAGTTCCACACCCCCTTTTGGCTCTGCTCCTTGCCTTCTGTCTCCACTCCTATGCTTACAGGATGTCAGAAGGGCCACTCCGGGTCACTGGCTCGGGCCTAACCATGGCACCGACCACCAGGACGTCTTCGCAGCTCTCCTAGCGTCTGCACACTCTAACTAACTCCTCACCCAGCAACAGTATTTATAGGGGATCTCGTCTAAAGTCAGCGGCTACCTGCAGGAGCAGGGTGCCACAAATGCAGTGATCCCATTACATTGGTATCAATAGAATGCAGTGATCCCATTACATTGGTGTCTATATACAGCAGGTTCCCCATTACATTGGTATTTATATACAGCAGTTTCCCCATTACATTGGTATCTATAGAAAGCAGTTATCCCATTACATTGGTATCTATAGACAGCAGTGCTCCCATTACATTGGTATCTACAGAAAACAGTGATTCCACTACAGTGGTATCTATAGAAAGCAGTGATCCCATTACATTGATATCTATAGACAGCAGTGATCCCATTATATTGGTATCTATAATAAGCAGTGATCCCATTACATTGATATCTATAGACAGCAGTTTCCCCATTATATTGGTATCTATAGACAGCAGTGATCCCATTACATTGATATCTATAGAAAGCAGAGTCCCCATTACATTGGTATCTATAGACAGCAGTTACCCATTACATTGGTATCTATAGACAGCAGTGATCCCATTACATTGGTATCTATACACAGCAGTGATCCCATTACATTGGTATCTATAGACAGCAGTTCCCTATTACATTGGTATCTATAGACAGCGGTTCCATATTACATTGGTATGTATAGACAGCAGTGATCCCATTACATTGGCATCTATAGACAGCAGTGATCCCATTACATTGGTATCTATAGACAGCGGTGATCCCATTACATTGGTATCTATAGACAGCAGTGATCCCATTACATTAATATCTATAGAAAGTAGCGATCCCATTACATTAATATCTATAGAAAGCAGTGATCCCATTACATTGGTATCTATAGACAGCGGTGATCCCATTACATTGGTATCTATAGACAGCGGTGATCCCATTATATTGGTATCTATAGATAGCAGTGATCCCATTACATTAATATCTATAGAAAGCAGTGATCCCATTACATTGGTATCTGTAGACAGCGGTGATCCCATTACATTGGTATCTATAGACAGCGGTGATCCCATTATATTGGTATATATAGACAGCAGTGATCCCATTACATTAATATCTATAGAAAGTAGTGATCCCATTACATTGGTATCTATAGAAAGTAGTGATCCCATTACATTGGTATCTATAGACAGCAGTTCCCTATTACATTGGTGTCTATAGAAAGCAGTGATCCCATTACATTGGTATCTATAGACAGCAGTCCCCCATTACATTGGTATCTATAGACAGCAGTGATCCCATTACATTGATATCTATAGAAAGTAGTGATCCCATTACATTGGTATCTATAGAAAGTAGTGATCCCATTACATTGGTATCTATAGACAGCAGTTCCTTATTACATTGGTATCTATAGACAGCAGTGATCCCATTACATTGGTATCTTTCTCCCACTAATCTATTTCCTTCGTTCAGACATCAAATCGCTGCAGAACTGGAAGCTGCAATGCTTCACTGCGGCCACAGGATGGAGCCTCTATAAAACTTAACTATCTCTGTACCTGGAGTTACCTCTCAGCTCTTCCGCCCTCTCTGGTTGTGGCTCCCCCGCCCTCTATGGCTGTGGCTCTTCCGCCCCCTCTGGCTCCGCCTCTCTCCTCCGGGATCTCACCTACCTGTGGCTCCTCCTCCGTGGTGTGGCGGCTGTCTGGCTGCTTCCCTGCCTGTAATTCCGGTAGAACTCGTGTCTGACGTCATGGACGTGCTGGGCCACTGTGATGTAGGCGTGTGGGCGGGGCAGTTCGGGTTCAAAGGGGGCGTGGCTTAAGGACGAGGTGATATTGTTGATGTGCAAGGGACAGCGATGTGACCTGACAGAACCTGCAGTGATCATATGGCTCTGACATCACCACAGGTCCTGTCAGCACAGAGCAGCCAGGTAGTCTTTCTGCACTCAGCCCCCACACACAGAGCACACAGCCACTACACACACTCAGCCCAAACTTACCCCCTCCCCCACAGCTCACACTCCCTCCCCCCCCCACAGCTCACACACCCTCAGCCTGCACTCACTCAGCCCACACTCACCCCCATCAGCTCACATTCACCCCCTCAGCTTGCACTCACCCCCTTAGCCCACACTCACCCCTGCAGCCCGCATTTACCCCCTTCAGCTCACACTCACCACCCCTCAGCCCTCACTAACTCTGCACTAACTTACCCCCTCAACCACACTGACTCCCCCCCTCAGCCTGCACTCACCACCCTTCAGCCCACACTCACCCTCCCTCAGCCTGCACTTTCCCTTAGTTCCCACTCACCCTCCCTCAGCCCGCTTTCACTCAGCCTGCACTTACCCCCCTCAGCCCACACTCATTTAGCCCACATTCACCCCCCTCAGCCCACACTCACTTACCCCCTCAGCCTGCACCCACCTCCTCTCAGCCCGCACTCTCCCCCCTCAGCCTGCACTCACCCCCTCAACCTGCACTCACTCTGGACTCACCCTCCTCAGCCCCACTTACTCAACCCTCAGCCGACACTCACTCAGCCCCCTCAGCCCACACTCACTCAGCCTACATTCTCTTACCCTCCCTCAGCCTGCAGTCACTCACCCTCCCTCAGCCTGCAGTCACTTACCCTCCCTCAGCCTGCAGTCACTCACCACCCCTCAGCCTTCAGTCACTCATCCCCCAGGCCGCTACTCACCTGCCTCAGCCCACACTTACTCAGCATGCACTCATGGCTCCCTCGGCCCACACTCACTCAGCCTGCATTCACCCCCTTTCAGCCCACACTCACCCCCCTCAGCCCACACTCACGCCTTCAGCTTGCACTCACCCCTTTTTAGCTCACATTTACTCACCCCCTCAGCCCGCACTCACCCCCCCTCAGCCCGCACTCACCCCCCCTCAGCCCACACTCACCCCCTAGCTTGCACTCACCCCACCTCAGCTTGCACTTATCCCCCTCAGCCCACACTAACTCCCCCCGAATCCCGCACTCACTTACCCTGCACTCACCCCCCTCAGCTTGCACTCATCCCCCTCAGCCCACACTCACCCCATTCAGCCTGCACTTGCTCACCCTCCCTGCCCATACTTGCTCTCCCCCCTTCTGCCCACACTCGCTCACCCCCCCTCTGCCCACTCTAGCTCACCCCCCTCTACCCGCACTCACTCATCCTCTTTGCCCACATTTACTCACCCCCCTTTGTCCTCACTAACCCCCTCTCTGCCTGCACTTGACCCCGAGAGTGATCGACCTGCTCACGACTCGGCCCACAGCCATTGCCTGCAATGAGGAACTATGCCAGAGACCAACCAAATACAGTGAGGGACCCAAGAGCTTGCATGGGGGTAGGAGTATAGAGGATGCTTGAGAGGGGGGCCTGAAAGCATGCACGGGGCAGAGAGGGACCGCGGGGGGCAGAGAGGAACCAAGGGGGGGGGCACAAAGGGATTAGAGTGAGGGGCAGAGAGCACAGGGGGAGCGGAGAGCGACCACAGGAGTAAGCCCAAGATTGTGCACAAGATGGGGCGGAAAAGCAACCCAGTGGGGAGTAGAGAGTGAGGGGGAAAAATACAGCAGACAGGGGAAAGGTAGCACAGGGAAGAGGGACAGCCACCGCCCCCAGCACCACAAAGCCTGCCCCCATTGTGATGTCACCGCTCACCTGTTCCTATAGCATCAGGCCCATATCTATTATATATAATGTGAGGTAGCGACCCGGGGAACTTGCTGCATGACGACACAAACACGTGCTTATAATTTTTCAATGACTACCCATTTATTTCTCACCTACACATATCATAAACTGCTTAGCATATTAAACATTGAACATAAGCACATTACATAATACATTACATTACACCAGAATAACACATCACATAATACATTACATTACACATTACATTACATATAACATAGAACACCTACATTCACCATAACTATCACCGGGACCTTTGTGACCAATGGCGGATAACTCGTGGATACCTCATGCATGGCCCTTTCATCATCAGCCACCATGAGTCATCCACGATACACCACCTTTCCTTTGATCACCCAGGGTAATTTTACATAAGCCCTGTTGATCCATCACCCAGGGTAATTTTACATATGCCCTGATGATACGCATAACATTTACATAATAAATAGTTATTCACACTTATCCACGGGCCCTGTGGGTCCCAATGGCGGTACCAGCCGCCTGGCTTTATTTACCCAACTCAACACTTTAATACCAACCCCTAGTACAGGCTTCAGCCTGACTGGGGCATTACACACCGCATGTGATCCATCATACACATCCATGGATCACATACACGCTCACAGCCCATCATACTACATTCATGGACTGTGGCTCCCCTGGGTCCATAACAGGTATTGAGCAACCTGAGTAACTGGGTAAACCATGTGTCACCAAGGGCCCCTTACCGGACGTGTTTCGCCCCACGTCCTTAGCCGAGCGTCCTCCAGGATCAGCCTTGGTTCCCCACTCTAGGAGCCCTCCTAACCCCTGCATCTGGCCACAGGTTCACACATGCGCTGGGTCTCTCCCACAGACAGCATACCTGGCCCTTTTACCTAAGCTATGATATACTTCCATGGCACTTTTACATAAGCCATCTACAGCCCTGTTCACACAGGTCTCATACGGGCTGCTACACTGTGGATAGCCTTCACACACATTCATCCAAGATCAACGGGACCATAGCACGACCCATGGTCGGTCCCACTGGCGGCTATAACCGTCTGACTCTCAAGCCGTATGCGGTCTCACACCTCCTGGTATGGTACAAAGTTCATACTAAAATTCTCCGAGATAATGTATTGGGATACTTGTGCGAGTAACGAGTAGCGCCGAGCATGCTCGCTCATCACTACTTATAACTAATGATGAGCGAGCATGCTCGGCGCTACTCATTACTCGCACGAGTATCCTGCGGTACTCGGGATGCTCGGTGAGCACCGAGTACCGCCGAGATGCTTGGACTCTTCACTAATAATTATCACTCTGACACAAATACACAGCTCCCTTCAGTGCACACAGTGAGCTGGCACCTCACAGAGAGCAGATTGATGTTAGGGTCTCTCTGGGGGGCACAGCAAGGTGTTGTATGCTGCGGCAATTTGAAAAAGGCCCCCCCTTCCACCCTTTCCCAGAAACACTCATTTTATAGCCGGAAGTCTGTGGGCGGAGCCTGTCACTAATTGACTTACATTGGGCTCGGGCCGAGTACACGAGTATCTTGGGATGAGCAGAGCCAGAGCATCGAGCACCCGAGCATTTTAGTACTCGCTCATCTCTACTTATAACACTAATCAGAAATGGCAGTCAAGACGCCAGTAGGATGTTGTTTGGAGACCTCTTGTCCTGGGTCCTTTTGCTCATGCATCATTTGATGTCAATATTGGAAGCTCAACATCCTTTTCCCTCTGCCCAACTGACAGTTGTAGAATTCAAGAAACTAACTTTAATTATGAATAGTAAGACAAGATAATATACTATTCATATATGGTTTTCTAATTAACCAGTCATTAATTAGTTTTTGAAAATTTGCCATGCCACCATGCTTATAGAGCATGTTTATGTAATACACTAGATGGCGGCCCGATTATAAAGAATTAGGTAGTCTAGCATCCATATATAGTTTATTTACTAATAGGGGAGTGCGGTGAAATTAATTGTGTGTATACAGGTGGCTGAGTGGGTAGCAGAGTATGCGGAGGCTCAGTGGTTAGCAGTGAGTGCGGTGGCTCAGTGGTTAGCAGTGAGTGCGGTGGCTCAGTGGTTAGCAGTGAGTGCGGTGAGATTGGTCAGCACAGCGCCGTGGGCAGAGTGGTTAGCACACAAATACATACATACATACATACACACACACACACTCCGCTCTAGTTAGCACCGACCCTGCGTCTTCCCCGCCGGTTGGATCCTGAGTCAACATGTCTCTGCCCGGGGACGACTGGATCCAATATGGCGTCCGGGAATTTTGGCGAGACTTCTTGGATGCTATATTGGATCCAGTAGTTCGGGGGTGGCGACATGTCGACTGAGGATCCAGGCGGCTGATGCAGGGCCGGTGGTAAGTATAGCGGAGTGTGTGTGTGTGTATGTGTGCGGACAAAGTGAGGGAAGTGGGGAGAAAGGGAGGGAAGTGCGGACAAAGTGAGGGAAGTGACTACATACACATATATATACACATACTGTACATTGCATATGGAGGGGTGAGGAGAGCAGAGGCTGGAGGGGTGAGGAGGCTGGAGGGCAGAGCGGAGGCTGGAGGGCAGAGCGGAGGCTGGAGGGCAGAGCAGAGGCTGGAGGGGAGAGCGGAGGCTGGAGGGGAGAGGCTGGAGGGCAGAGCGGAGGCTGGAGGGGAGGGCGGAGGCTGGAGGGCAGAGGCTGGAGGGCAGAGTGGAGGCTGGAGGGGAGAGCGGAGGCTGGAGGGGAGAGGCTGGAGGGGAGAGGCTGGAGGGGAGAGCGGAGGCTGGAGGGCAGAGGCTGGAGGGCAGAGGCTGGAGGGGAGAGCGGAGGCTGGAGGGCAGAGGCTGGAGGGGCAGAGGGGAAGCTGGAGGGGCAGAGGGGAAGCTGGAGGTGCAGAGGGGAAGCTGGAGAGGCTGGAGGGGCAGAGGCTGGAGGGGCAGAGGGAAGCTGGAGAGGCAGGAGGGGCAGAGGCTGGAGGGGCAGAGGGGAAGCTGGAGAGGTTGGAGGGGCAGAGGCTGGAGGGGCAGAGGGGAAGCTGGAGAGGCAGGAGGGGCAGAGGCTGAAGGAGGAGAGGCTGGAGGGGCAGAGGCTGGAGGGGCAGAGGCTGGAGGGGAGAGCGGAGGCTGGAGGGGAGAGTGGAGGCTGGAGGGCAGAGGCTGGAGGGGAGAGGCTGGAGGGGAGAGCAGAGACTAGAGGGCAGAGGCTGGAGGGCAGAGCGGAGGCTGGAGGGCAGAGGCTGAAGGGGAGAGGCTGGAGGGGAGAGCGGAGGCTGGAGGGCAGAGGCTGGAGGGGAGAGCGGAGGCTGGAGGGCAGAGGCTGGAGTGGAGAGGCTGGAGGGCAGAGCGGAGGCTGGAGGGCAGAGGCTGGAGGGCAGAGCGGAGGCTGGAGGGCAGAGGCTGGAGGGGAGAGGCTGGAGGGCAGAGCGGAGGCTGGAGGGGAGAGCGGAGGCTGGAGGGGAGAGCGGAGGCTGGAGGGCAGAGCAGAGGCTGGAGGGCAGAGGCTGGAGGGTCAGAGGGGAAGATGGAGAGGCTGGAGGGGCAGAGGCTGTAGGGGCAGAGGGGAAGCTGTAGGGGCAGAGGGGAAGCTGGAGGGGCAGAGGGGATGCTGGAGGGGAGAGCGGAGGCTGGAGGGCAGAGGATGGAGGGGAGAGGGGAGGCTGGAGGGAAGAGCGGAGGCTGGAGGGCAGAGGCTGGAGGGGAGAGCGGAGGCTCGAGGGGAGAGCGGAGGCTGGAGGGGAGAGCGGAGGCTGGAGGGCAGAGGCTGGAGGGGAGAGACGGAGGCTGGAGGGCATAGGCTGGAGGGCAGAGGCTGGAGTGGCAGAGGCTGGAGGGGCAGAGGGGAAGCTGGAGGGGCAGAGGGGAAGCTGTAGAGGCTGGAGGGGCAGAGGGGAAGCTGGAAAGGCAGAGGCTGGAGGGGCAGAGGGGAAGCTGGAGAGGCTGGAGGGGCAGAGGCTGGAGGGGCAGAGGGGAAGCTGGAGAGGCTGGAGGGGCAGAGGCTGGAGGAGGAGAGGCTGGTGGGGCAGAGGCTGGAGGAGGAGAGGCTTGAGTCAGTGGGGTAGATGGGCGGGGGGTGCACTCACCGCGGGCGCTTCTACAGTGCGTCTGCTGTAGGAGAAGAGGAGGGGCGGGCAGAGCAGCAGGACAGGAAGTCCCGTCCTCCCTCCTCTCAGGCCGCGCGGCGGCCGCTGGTGGTAGCACGGGTCCCCCCAGGGGGTGCGGGGCCCCTCCAGGTGGCGGGCAATGGGCCCCCTTCCTACACTAGTGGCTGGAGGGCAGAGGCTGGAGGGGAGAGGCTGGAGGGCAGACGGAACGTCCGAGAGTGGAACGTTCCTCTGCCGCTCCCTGTAGCCGGGCGCCAGCCGGCTACCCTGCACTGGTGACGTCACCAGCATGGGTCCGAAGGCCATCACGGAAGTACCCTTCGGGTATTCCGGAAGTGGCCTTCGGCTTTTATATATTAGATTATAAATTGTTAGTTATGAATACTTTACCCTAGTGCTTACAGCTCCAAATAGGGTTGTCTTCTCCTCTGACCATTAGGCTCCATCATTGACTAGGAGCTTTGCAAACCAGAAGGCCTTGTGTGACCCATGGTGGACCATACTTAATCTGCCTTCTTCATTTTATTTTAAATTTTAGGAGAAAGATTTATATAATTTTCTTAAGATTTGGATTTAAAGTCAGCTTCATCTTTTTTGAAAATATTAAGAAGCAAAGAGACAACCCAAACCCAGCTTTCATTCTAGAGGAGCAACATCACTAATTACTAACTAAAAGTTCTTGTTGGGATAAAACTAAAGCCTCTTCTCACTGAGCGTACATCGAAAAATGTGTGTCTTTCATGACCAATGTATTGACCTGCAACCTTTTCATTTTTATCTGGATTAAGTTGTTCTGATAATGCAGAGCTCTCCCTTTGCCTGTACGTGACTTGTCTGCAAAGTCTTCTTTGTTTCCAGGTGCAGGCATAGGGCTACATTTAGAATTCTCTTTTGTTAGGATCATTCCTGTACCAAGTTTTCAAACTCTGTTAACCCTGAATAACCAGACAGATATGAGGTTTGGTAAATTCACTGGTTTTGGCGTATTCCTACTTTGGATAAATTTGAGACTTCTATGTAATAGTTAGGATTGTTCAATGCAAACATGCTTAAGTTATAACCCAAGGTCATTGGCATTTTGAGTCCAGCTATAAATTATTAATTATGTTAGGTATTAGTACATACATACCCATATCTAGAAGAGAAACAATAAACATGAAACCCGAGGAAGGCTTATCCCTACTGTAAAGCCGAAACACGTTGTATGTTCTCCAATATATACTGATAGAATAAATTACTTCTTTGAAAATAAGAAGAATTTGGATTGTGTCTTTCTGGAACTGGGAGCGTTCGTCTATACACCAGATAATCCTTTTCTGTGAATAAACATGAAAGGGAATTTGTCATGTTAGATTACACTTTTAACCTGCAGATATCGAAGGTGATCTGCAGGTTACCAGCATTATGAAGGTAGATGGCCACTAAAAGTGAACTTTATTCCTTTTGGGAAGCACCTGTTTTCATTCATGCAGGTGTGCTGGCAAAGCTACAATCATCCCTCACAGTGCAGCTAGCGGCAGCTGTAAGCAAAACCTGGCACTTTGATTGAAAACTTTCTAAGGCCAGTTTCACCCCACGGTTTATCTGATCCGAGGCTGTCCGGTGTGACCCGGATCAGATTTTGGCCCCATAGTATTGCTATGGATCTGGATGGCAGCTATTTGCCATCCGGTTTCCATCTGTCAGGGAGGATCCGGCAGGATTCGGATTGCTTGCAACGTTTTTGTGTCCGGGGGAGAAATCGGAGAAATTCGGATGGTCCCGGACATGGGGGTCTATGGCGCTGGATCCGAAATAAAATCGGATCCGGGAACCAGATGCCAGGTGCTGGAGTTTATCAGCGAGCGCTGCTAAGCCTCAGCACCAGGAGCTGTCTCCTGCAGAGATTTCAGGACCACGGCTAGCTCCCTGCTAGCCGTGATCCTGTCATTTCAGCAGGGACTGCTCATGCTGCAGCGATCTGGCAGCAAACTGGACCGGAGGGCATATTTGCCCTCTGGTTCTGTTTCCAAATCTGTTTACACCAGACAGCCCTGGACCTGATGCTGCCGTGGTTTGAAACCGGCCTAAGCTGTGCATCAGTGCTCAACCGGTTGTTAGCCAAAGTGCACCACTCAAGGTTTATTGAACAGGGACTATATCGTCATCGCCATGCCTCTATGGCTAAAATCTGGTGGCTTCCGGACTTAATAAAGTTTATTTTTTCCCAGCTGCCAGGCACCTTCATAACTCATGGTTGCTCAATGGTCAGAACTATAGTTTTTCAAAGATGAGCTCTAGGATACACACCACACCAAGGAGTTTCCATGTTCTCTCTGTGTTTGCGTAGGTTTTCTTGCATTCTCCAAAAGACATTCAGATAGGAAATTTAGACTGTGATCCCCACTTGGTATAGCTATGCTAATGTCTATAACTGGGGTAGTAGAAGCCACAAGTAGACAAGAATCAGGAACACTAAAAGTCTTAACATCATGCCACATGTATGCATCTTGGACTCTTGGTGAGTTTTATATAGACCCAAGCAGACTGTCAAATGGGAGCACGATAGACCACCTGCACAGACTGATTTATAGCACAACAGAGTTCAGCAGACTGGGGTGAGGGAAGCAAAGTCCGGATCTAATACAGGTATTTAACAAGAATATACATTAGAATGAAGTGCTCAATCTTAAATTAATGACTGCCAAGGAATTCTACTATAGACCACCTGCACAGACTGACTTAAAGCACAACAGAGTTCAGCAGACTGGGGTGAGGGAAGCAAAGTCCGGATCTAATACAGGTATTTAACAAGAATATACATTAGAATGAAGTGCTCAATCTTAAATTAATGACTGCCAAGGAATTCTACTATAGACCACCTGCACAGACTGACTTAAAGCACAACAGAGTTCAGCAGACTGGGGTGAGGGAAGCAAAGTCCGGATCTAATACAGGTATTTAACAAGAATATACATTAGAATGAAGTGCTCAATCTTAAATTAATGACTGCCAAGGAATTCTACTATAGACCACCTGCACAGACTGACTTATAGCACAACAGAGTTAAAAAAACTACTAGAAAAAGCAGCATCAAAAAACCTTACCATCTATGCCAAAAACAGAAACCAAATGCACTTACAGAATGCAGTCAGAGCCCATATGTGAAGCAAGCCCAGGTGCACGCTAATAAATCACCTCAACCAGCAAGGTGTGGGAGGCGACTTGCCATGCATACAATGGGCCTGCATAGGACACCATTCACACTGATACATATGATGCAGAGTGTCTGAAAACTATCCAACCGCTCTGCTGCCTGAGCATTGGGCCGCACAGTACAATACTTCTGCACCACTAGATGAATGGCGCCCCTAGGGGCCCAACTGCATCCTGGATAGATAAAAAAGTGCAAAAAGTTTTTTATATGATAAACAAAAAATTTTATAAATGGGATATTGGTTTATGTATTGGCCAAGACATTTAAGCTGATGATCCACGTCACGGCTTCCCATGCTCATCAGTCCTATCAAAATCCCCACTTGGTATAGCGATGCTAATGTCTATAACAGGGGTAGTAGAAGCCACAGGTTGACAAGAATCAGGAACACTAAAAGTCTTAACATCATGCCACATGTAGGCGTCTTGGACTCTTGGTGAGTTTTATATAGACCCAAGCAGACTGTCAAATGGGAGCACGATAGACCACCTGCACAGACTGACTTATAGCACAACAGAGTTAAAAAAACTACTAGAAAAAGCAGCATCAAAAAACCTTACCATCTATGCCAAAAACAGAAACCAAATGCACTTACAGAATGCAGTCAGAGCCCATATGTGAAGCAAGCCCAGGTGCACGCTAATAAATCACCTCAACCAGCAAGGTGTGGGAGGCGACTTGCCATGCATACAATGGGCCTGCATAGGACACCATTCACACTGATACATATGATGCAGAGTGTCTGAAAACTATCCAACCGCTCTGCTGCCTGAGCATTGGGCCGCACAGTACAATACTTCTGCACCACTAGATGAATGGCGCCCCTAGGGGCCCAACTGCATCCTGGATAGATAAAAAAGTGCAAAAAGTTTTTTATATGATAAACAAAAAATTTTATAAATGGGATATTGGTTTATGTATTGGCCAAGACATTTAAGCTGATGATCCACGTCACGGCTTCCCATGCTCATCAGTCCTATCAAAATCCCCACTTGGTATAGCGATGCTAATGTCTATAACAGGGGTAGTAGAAGCCACAGGTTGACAAGAATCAGGAACACTAAAAGTCTTAACATCATGCCACATGTAGGCGTCTTGGACTCTTGGTGAGTTTTATATAGACCCAAGCAGACTGTCAAATGGGAGCACGATAGACCACCTGCACAGACTGACTTATAGCACAACAGAGTTCAGAAGACTGGGGTGAGGGAAGCAAAGTCCGGATCTAATACAGGTATTTAACAAGAATATACATTAGAATGAAGTGCTCAATCTTAAATTAATGACTGCCAAGGAATTCTACTAAATATACAACTTAAAATATGCAATCAAAGATCCAAAAAGATTATTTAAGTAAATTAAAGTATCTTTATTACAAGGCTATAAAAAACACAAAAAACATTAGACAAGATTACAAGATATCACTAGTGATGAGCGAGTAGCAAAATATTCGCACTCGCTATACTCTTAACAAGTTGTTTTTAATACTCGGATATTCGTCCGAATAGTGAGTCCAAGGTTAGTCAATTAGTGATAGGCTTCTCCCCACACTTCTGCTATAAAATTAGTCTTTCTGGGACAGGGCAGGAGGGTGGGCTTTTTTACAATTTCAATGCCTAAAACACCTTGCTGTGCCCCCCTGAGAGATCCTAACATTCAATCTGCTCTCCCTGAGGTGCCAACTCACTTTGTAAAGATCGATACATCACTCACAAGCATCAGCGATACTCTTCAAGTAACGAGTATCGCGAATACCGTACTATCCATGCGAGTAGTGAATAGTAACCATTACACTCGCCCATCACTAGATATCGCCTCTGATGAAGCTCACAGGAAAAGCATCTTTAAGTCATGTGTGAGGAAACTGGCATAATCTCATTGGATCTTTGCAATGTTAGTGATATATTATGCTTTGGATAGTTAATCTCAAAATGGGTTCTGATTAGGGATGAGCGAGTACTGCAGTATTTGGACTCCCTATACTCGTAACGAGTAGGTCCCGATGCTCGGTATTCATTGCGAGTATAGCGAGTACAATGAAAGTGTGTGTAAAACCGAGTACTTTCGCAATCTATCTATATATACACTGCGAAAATGGTATAAAAGTGAATAAAATATCATACCCATCCGACGGCTGCACGTTCAAGACTTGGCAATCTGGCCAATCAGGTGGCTGGTAGCGATCATGTGGTTTGTGATGTCAGGCCATCTGATGGGCCATCAGACTGACAGGTCCTAGCCGAACATGGGATGTCATCTTTTCGGGTCCCCGCTGCAGCCGTCGGATGGGTGAATATGATTTTTTTTATTTTTAACAGCTTTTATTCACTTTTATTCCACTTTTGCAGTGTATATAGATACACTATGAAAGTGAATGGAATACTCACTACTCCTAACGAGTAATCGCAAGAAACTCGCGGAGTTGCAAGTAGCCCGAATATCGTTACTATTCGGCAAGTATCGAATAGTAACCATTATACTCGCGCATCCCTAGTTCTGATATTTACTAAATATGATTTTAGTTTTTCATTTATTAATGTAGTTTCTTGACTATAAACACTGGATTCTTTACTGATAAGATGTTAAGTGGTCTATAAAAGTCACATGAAATATATTTATGTTTCTATATTTAAGCTCCTATGTACTTCATTATGTCCCAATTATTTAACATTTATTTTTCATTTCATTACCCTTTACAATTATGACAAATCTTGATTCTCTGAATATTATGTCTTTCAATCATATCAAATGTTTTTTGGTTTTTTGTTTTTTTATTCTAGTCTTGTCATAATAAAGATATTTTGATTAACTTGATTTTTTCTGGACTGCCTTTAAAAATTTGTAGTCCTAGGCCCAAGGGAGGTAAATCTTTTAGGTCCCCATATTCAGTAAACTTAGGGTACTGTCACACTTGGCGACGCATTAGCGATCCCGACAATGATACGACCTGGTAGAGATCGCTGGTGCGTCGCTACGTGATCGCTGGTTTAATGTCAAACAGTCAGATCTCACCAGTGACAAAGCAACGATACGGCGGTCGCTGTGACCCTGTCACTATCGGGCGTAGTGTTGAGATCGTTGGTCGTTGTCCCTGTCAACCACAGCGATGCATGCTGGCCAGCAGGAGTGCAATGACCAAAAAAATGCTCTAGAACGGTTTGTAACGATCAGCGATCTCACAGCAGGGGCCTATTCGTTGCTACGTGTCACACAAAGCGAGATCGCTGTTGAGGTCGCTGTTGTGTCACAAAACTTGTGACTCAGCAGCGATCTCGCTAGCGATTTCGCTTAGTGTGAAGGGGGCTTAACAACAAGTGAAACAGACAATATTGATTGGCTTGGCCTACAGTCGAATGTGTATGGGAGTCGCCTGACTTTCCCATCAATAGATGATTATGTCTGAAAAGAATCTGGCATGTCTGATTTTGAACCTCTGATCCTTTTGTTCTCTGCAAGGTAAAACACCACCAAAGATGTTTGTCAGCAGCTATCTTTTAGAGAACATAGGAGTGCTTGCCAGAGCAATCTCTCTTTTGCGTCGAAGATTCAGGAGAGACAGCTCTCATTAGGCATCATTCAAACATCCAATATTTTACACACAGGAAAAATCGACCAATTTTTTAGATCAGATTTTGATCCATGTGGTCTGAGGAATTTTGGTTCACTCATCTTTGCAAAATTGTTCTAATTTAGCCATATTGGAGGGTTTTAAGCATGAGCCACCTGTGTAAGGTCATGCCATAGCATCTCAATCGGATTAAAGTCAAGACTTTGACCAGGCCACTCCAAAATCTTAATTTTGCTTTTCTCAACCCATTCAGAGGTGCGTTTTGGATCATTGTCCTGCAGCATAACCCAAGTGCACTTCAGCTTGAGGGCACAAACAGATAGGGTAGGGACACACTTCAGTTCCTGAGCAGTTTTCCTGATCAGTGTTCATCAGTTTGTGTGCCAAAACCAGGAGTGACTCCAAAACCCACCACAGGTGTCAATCTTCTATTATACTTTTTCTCTGCAAGGTTCACTCCTGGTTTTGCCACACAAACTGATGAACACTGATCAGGAAAACTGATCAGGAACTGAAGTGTGTCCCTACCCATAGCTGGACAGCAGAATTCAGGTCCTGAAGCAGGAAGACAGCCTCTGAACATCACACATACACCACCATATCTAACTAGTATGATATTCGTTTTCTGAAATGTTGTGTTACTTCTATGTCTGATGTAATAGGACATATACCTTCCAAAAAGTTCAAATTTTGACTTGTCAGTCCAGAGAGTATTCTCCCAAAAGTCTTGGGGATCATCAAAGTGTTTTCTGGCAAAACTTAGAAGAGCTTTTATGTTCTTCTTGCTCAGTAGTGGCTTTTATCTTGGAACTTTCCCGTGTAGACCTTTGTTGCCCAGTCTTTTTTTTATGGTGGAGTCATGAATACTGACCTTAACTGAAGCAAGTGAGACCTGCAGATCTTTGGATGTTGTTGTGTGGTCTTTTGTCACCTCTTAACCCCTTCCCGGCCTATGACGTAGGAGGACGCGGCTCTCACATCAAACAGCCGACATCTCAGCTGATCTGATCAGCTGAGATGTCAGGGTACAAGCACCGATCGGATCCGGGATCCGATCGGTGCTGTTAACCCCTTGGATCCCGCTGTCAATCACTGACAGCGGGATCCAAGACGGCCGCGGCGGGGAACGTGCTGTTCCCCACCTACTTCGGAGTTCCCGCGATACCATCGAGGGATCTCCGGCGCTCACGTGACATCCCGGGGTCCTGGCTAGACCCCGGATGCTGTCACAGAGCGGTTCCATGTTGTGGTTGGCAGTCGCTGCCAACCACAACAGGTCCGTGATTCTGAGAGATACTGTATCTTCCAGAAGCGATCGGACTGTGCAGCAAGGTACCTCTTAAAGAGGCAGTGTAAAAATAACAATTAATAAAAAAATTAAGTTTTTAAAAACCTGTACAAAAAAAATATAAAAGCTCAAATCACCCCCCACTTCCCCCAATCACAATAAAAGTATAAAAAAACAAAATACACATGTTTGGTATCGCCGCGTTCTGAATCGCCCCAATCTATCATTGTATTAAATCCGTTAATGAGAGCCGTAAACTACGTAACGGAAAAAATAGTCTAAACGGCAAAATTCAGTTTTTTTGTTCGCCTCAACATTGCTATAACATGCAATAATGGGCGATCAAAACTGTGAATCCCCCAAAAAATGGTATTATTAGAAACACTAGCTCAAGACGCAAAAAATAAGCTGTCACACAGCCATAGATCCCGAAAAATGAGGGCGCTACGGGTCGCAGAACATGGCGCAAAAAGTTTTTTTTCTTCAATCTTCTGAATTTTTTTTTACCACCTAGATACCAATAAAGGTATAAATGTTGGATGTCTACGAACTCGTACCGACCCAAGGCATCACCCCCTCATGTCGGTTTTACCATATAGTGAACATGGCGACTAAAATACCCAAAAAACAAACGTGTTATTGCACTTTTTTTGCAATTTCACTGCATTTAGAATTTTTTTGCAATTTCCCTGTACACTATATGGTAAAATAAATTATTGCATATGAAAGTACAACTTGTCCTGCAAAAAACAAGCCTTCATATGTCTATATTGACGGAAAAATAAAAATGTTATAGCTCTTGGAAGCAGGGGAGCAAAAAACGAAAATAAAAAACAAAAAATTCCCGGGTCATGAAGGGGTTAAGGCACCGTCACACGCCGCTATCTCGCCTGGAAATCATAAAGGCGATATGTCGCCCCGGAGCAATCGCCGTGAAATTGCCTCATGGTTGCATCGTGTGATTTGGGAATTTCACGGCGATAAATCGACCCTCGGGCGTCGCCTGATTCCTGAACAGTGCTCAGTAATCAGCCGCAATCGTTAAGGCGATATTTCTGTGTTGTGGCATGTGACAGGGCGATAGTGATGGAAAGAACGTTGCCTATGATTTCCCGTAGGCGTGCCTCAGCGTGCTGAAGTCCGCGCCCCATCTGAGATGATTGGTGTGGGCTACTGTGTTCCCATTAGCTGTCAGTTGACATTGCGTCATATTTGAAGAGCTGTCTGTTCAGCCCCACACACATCTTCAGCTACACAACCGTCCGTAAACTCAGTGCAAACTCCGACAGACAATGGCGTCATGTACTAGCCAGCCTCCCAGAGCAGACTGACCAATCGTAACTCTGTTGCATTGTCCAATGGGCATGTATGGGGCGCGGTGTATACCACTGTGGCATGCCTATGTCCTCGCCGCGCTAAACATGTATGACCACATTGCCTTTGAGATTGCAGCGTGTAAAGCGGCGATGGAATTAGGCAAGATTGGTTCCGCTGTAGGAGAGGCGATTTCCAGAGCGACACATTGCCTTAGCTTCAGGGCGAAACTGCGTCGTGTGATGTCGCCATCGGTGATCTGAGGCGACCACGAAAAACGTGAGGGCGCACGTTAGATTGCCACATATCACCAGCCGAGTTTGCGGCATGTGACGGTACCTTTACATGAGTCGTCACTGTGCTCTTGGGATAATTTTGGTCCACCGGACACTCCTTGGAAGGTTCACCACTGTTCCATGTTTTCACCATTTGTGGATTTTGTCTTTCACTGTGGTTTGCTGGAGTACCAAAGCTTTAAAAGAGGCTTTATAACTTTTTCCAGACTGATGTGATGTTGTCTAGCTTTTGAGGATCTTTTGGTCACTTTTTTTTAAGGCAAGTCCCATTTAATTGATTTTCTTTATTGAAATCAGGTGTGGCAGTAATAAGATCGTGTGTGTGGCTGGGTAAATTGAACTCAGCTTCAAAAATATGTGATAAACCACAGTTAATTTATGTTTTAACCTCTTCAAGACCTATGACATTACGAAAGTCATAGGTCTCCTCCCTCCATTTGATGCGAGCTTGCACGCTGAGCTCATATCATCCATTACACACTTCCGCTGATCTAATCAGCTGACATGTGCAACTAACAGTATCGATCGCATCAGTGATACTATCGGCACTGTTGTCCTTTTACATCATGCTGTCAATCACTGACAGCTCGATGTAAAGCACAGAGGGTGGGATCAGGCCCGGACTGACAGGCGGGAGGACCGGGACTTCTCCCTATGGGCCGGCCGGTGGCGGGGTGCGGGGGCCGCCCGCTCCTACCGCCGCAGCCGGTCTGGCTGTATAAATGATTTTGCGGCCGGCGCCGGCCGCCGGCATAGTGGGGAGCGGGACCGGCCGCCAATTTGCCGGCAATGCCGCCGCACCGTCTGCTGGTATAGCGGGGAGCGGGGCCGGCCGCCAAGTTGCCGGCAATGCCGCCGCGCCGCCCGCCTGTATTATGCATCATAATGAGAGTGAGCCAGTTGCAGTGTCGCACAGTGAAGTCGCACTGAGACGCACACCAATCAGCGGCTGAGGGCGGACCACACAATATCCTTCAGTGCTGTGCTGTGCTGTGTGACGAAATCACACAGCGACAGCACGTTATTTGAGGTTGGAGAAACGCCATAACAACGCTGGCCATTAGAAGGTGGTGGGAGCTGACCTGAACCAGGCAGTGGCGGCCGGGCCGGCAGCGGACAGTCTCCTCCTCGCTCCTGTGACCTGTCAGCTGCCAGTGCGGGACAGCAAGCCGAGGGAGGCACAAGGCAAGGCATTTTTCACTGTCTGAGGCACTTTCACTAATGTGTGAATGTGTGTGTATGTGTGTGTGTGTGTATTTGTGAGTGTGTATGTGTGTGAGTGTGTGTATGTGTATATGTGTGTGTGTGCGTGTTTGTGTGTATGTGTGAGTATGTGTGTGTATGTGTATGTGTGAATATGTGTATGTGTGGGTATGTGTGTATGTGTGTGTGAGTGTGTGTATGTGTATATGTGTGTGTGTATGTGTGAGTGTGTGTGTGTGAGTGTGGGTATGTGTATATGTGTGTATATGTGTTAGTGTGTGTATATGTGTGTGTCAGGTGTGTGTATGTTTGAGTATGTGTGAGTGTGTGTGTGTGTGTGTGTGTGTGTGAGTGTGTATGTGTATATGTGTGTGTGCGTGTGTATGTGTGTGTATGTATATGTGTGTGTATGTGTGAGTGTATGTGTATGTATGTGTGTGTGTATATCTGTGTGTGTGAGTGTGTGTGTATGTGTGAGTGTGTGTGTGTTTATGTGTGAAGGTGTGTGTATGTCTGATTGTGTGTATGTGTATATGTGTGTATGATTGTGTATGTATATGTGTGTATATGTGTGTGTGAGTGTATGTGTGTGTGTGTGTGTTTGTGTGAGTGTGTGTGAGTGTGTATGTGTATGTGTGTGTATGTATATGTGTGTGTATGTGTGAGCCTCAGATGATAGTGCAAATGCTTCAGGTGATAGTGAATGTGCCTCAGATTCTGAGGCACTTTCTCCATCATCTGAGGCACATTCACTATCATCTGAGGCACATTCACTATCATCTGAGGCACTTTCTCCATCATCTGAGCATTTCTCTATCATCTGAGGCACTTTCTCTATCATCTGAGGCACATTCACTATCATCTGAGGCACTTTCTCTATCATCTGAGGCAATTCACTATCATCTGAGGCACTTTCTCCATCATCTGAGGCACATTCACTATCATCTGAGGCACTTTCTCCATCATCTGAGGACACATTCACTATCATCTGAGGCACTTTCTCCATCATCTGAGAGACATTCACTATCATCTGAGGCACTTTCTCCATCATCTGAGACACATTCACTATCATCTGAGGCACTTTCTCCATCATCTGAGGCACATTCTCTATCATCTGAGGCACTTTCTCCATCATCTGAGGCACATTCTCTATCATCTGAGGCACTTTCTCCATCATCTGAGACACATTCACTATCATCTGAGGCACATTTCACTATCATCTGAGGCACATTCACTGTCATCTGAGGCACATTTCATCTGTCATCTGAGACACATTCACTATCATCTGAGGCACTTATTCTCCTCATTCTGAGGCACATTCTCTATCATCTGAGACACATTCACTATCATCTGAGGCACTTTCTCCATCATCTGAGGCACATTCTACTATCATCTGAGGCACTTTCTTCTATCATCTGAGGCACTTTCTCTATCATCTGAGGCACTTTCACTATCATCTGAGGCACTCATTCATCTATTCATCTGAGGCACATTCACTGTCATCTGAGGCACTTTCTCTATCATCTGAGGCACTTTCTCCATCATCTGAGGCACTTTCTCTATCATCTGAGGCACTTTCTCCATCATCTGAGGCACTTTCTCCATCATCTGAGGCACATTCACTATCATCTGAGGCACATTCACTATCATCTGAGGCACTTTCTCCATCATCTGAGACACATTCACTATCATCTGAGGCACATTCACTGTCATCTGAGGCACTTTCTCTATCATCTGAGGCACTTTCTTTATCATCTGAGGCACTTTCTCCATCATCTGAGGCACTTTCTCCATCATCTGAGGCACATTCACTATTATCTGAGGCACTTTCTTTATCATCTGAGGCACTTTCTCCATCATCTGAGGCACATTCACTATCATATGAGGCACTTTATCATCTGAGGCACATTCACTATCATATGAGGCACTTTCTCCATCATCTGAGACACATTCACTATCATCTGAGGCACATTTACTGTCATCTGGGGCACTTTCTCTATCATCTGAGGCACTTTCTCTATCATCTCAGGCACATTCACTATCATCTGAGGCACTTTCTCCATCATCTGAGGCACATTCACTATTATCTGAGGCACATTCACTATTATCTGAGGCACTTTCTCTATCATCTGAGGCACTTTCTCTATCATCTGAGGCACTTTCTCCATCATCTGAGGCACATTCACTATCATATGAGGCACTTTCTCTATCATTTGAGGCACATTCACTATCATCTGAGGCACATTCACTATCATCTAAGCCTCAGATGATAGTGCAAATGCTTCAGATGATAGTGAATGTGCCTCAGATGATAGTGAATGTGCCTCAGACGATAGTGAGAGTGAATGTGCATCAGATTCTGAGGCACTTTCACTGTCAGTCAGAGGCACTTTCTCTATCATCTGAGGCACTTTCACTGTCATCTGAGCCTCAGATGATATTAGTGGAAGTGCCGCAGATTCTGAGGCACCTTCACTATCATATGAGGCACTTTCACTATCATCTGAGGCGCTTTCTCTATCATCTAAGGCACATTCACTATCATCTGAGACACTTGTTTGTGTGTGACTGGGGCTGTGTGGCTGGGGCTGCGTGGCTGGCTGTGTGTGGCTGACTGTGTGTCTGTGTGTGGCTGGGGCTGCATGGCTGTGGCTGGCTGACTGTATGTCTGTGTGTGGCTGGGGCTGCGTGGCTGTGTGTGGCTGACTATATGTCTGTGTGTGGCTGAGGCTGCGTGGCTGGGGCTTGGTGGCTGTTTATGTGGCTGGTTGTTGCTGTTTGTGTGGCTGGCTGTGGCTCTGTGTGTGTGGTTGGTTGGCTGTGTCTGTGTGGCTGGCTGGCTGTGGCTGGCTGGCTGTGGCTGTGTGTGTGTGGCTGGCTGTGTGGTTTGCAGTGTGTTTGTATGTGGCTGGCCATGGCTGTCTATGTTGCTTTCTCTGTGGTTGTGTGTGGCTGTCTATGTGGATGGCTGTTTGTGTGTGGCTGTCTGTGTCTGTGGCTGGTTTTTGCTGTGTGTGGGCTGTTTATGGCTGTGGCTGTATGTGTGTGGCTGTGTGTCTGTGTGGCTGGCTGTGGCTGTGTGTGGCTGGCTGGATGTATGGTTGGCTGTGTGTCTTTGTGTGGCTGGCTATGGCTGTCTATGTTGCTGGCTCTGTGGCTGTGTGTGGCTGTCTTTGGCTGTGTGTGTGGCTGGCTGTGGCTGTATGTGTGTGGCAGGCTGCGTGTGTGTGGCTGTGTGTCTGTGTAGCTGGCTGTTTGTGTGTGGCTGGCTGTTGCTCTGTGTGTGGCTGGCGGTGGCTGTCTATGTGGCTAGCTGTTTGTGGCTGGCTGTGTGTGGCTGGCTGTGGCTGTGTGGCTATGTGGCAGGCTTTTTGTGTGTGGCTGGCTGTGGCTGTCTATGTGGCTGGCTGTTTGTGCAGCTGGCTGTGGCTGTGTGGCTGTCTGTGGCTAGCTGTTTGTGGCTGGCTGTATCAGTGTGTGGCTGTTTGTGGCTGGCTGTATGTGTGTGGCTGTCTATGTGGCTGGCTGTTTGTGGCTGGCTGTGGCTGTATGTGTGACTGGCTGTGTGTGTGGATGGCTGTGGCTATGTGGCTGGTGGCTGTCTATATGGCTGTATGTGTGTGGCTGGCTGTGTGTGGCTGTCTATGTGGCTGGCTGTGTGTGGCTGTCTATGTGGCTGGCTGTGTGTCTGTGTGTGGCTGGCTGTAGCTGTGTGTGTGTGGCTGGCTGTGGCTGTGTGGCTGACTGCGTCTGTGGCTGGTTGTGTGGCTGGCTTTGGCTGTGTGTGGCTGTCTATGTGGCTGGCTGCGTCTGTGTGTGGCTGGCTGTGGCTGTCTATTTGGCTGGCTGTGTGGCTGGTGGCTGTCCATGTGGTTGGCTGTATGTGTGTGGCTGTATGTGGGTGGCTGGCTGTGTGTATGTGGCTGTGTGTGTGTGGCTGTCCATGTGACTGGCTGTGTGTGGCTGGCTGTATGTCTTTGTGTGGTTGGCTGAGGCTGTGTGGCTGTCTGAGGCTGTGTGTGTGGCTGGCTGTGTGTGTATGTGGCTGACCACTGCAACCCCACAATCCTGAGAAATGGAGCTTTGAAGAGCACCATGTAAATGGAGCTGTGGTTGATTATTCCTTTTGCTGCACCATTCACATGTGGCTCTTCAAATAACTCTTTTAAGAAAGTGGTGAGGTTCATGACAACGTAAAAGCAACATTTACGGATCGGGGCTGATGGGTTATATAGTGTGTGGGCTGGTGTGGCCTGTTTTCCAGCGCTGCTTTTTGGTCCCAGTCCGGCCCTGGGTGGGATCATGCCATTCCTCTGCAGCATCGGAAGTCCCATGATGCGATCATGGGGTCTCGATGCGTTGTTATTACAACTTGGGGTCCTGGGAGTACTCAGGAAGCTGGCATGACTCACTTGCTGAAGATGCCCAGTGAGCACCTTCTAGAGAAATTGATCATTTCTCCTTTTTATAGCCGTGTTGATGCATGGCTGTGAACAGGAGAAGCATGTGGCCTGTGCACTATAACTAGAAATGTTAGATCAAGACTAGAGATGAGCAAACTTTCCACAAACATCTTCGCCAATTACAAATTTGCCAAGAATATTGCAGATTCTGTTCTCGATCGGAAACCTGAGCAATTTACCAAAAAATTGTCGAAGGCAGTTTTGTTCAGGAAAAACATTAGAAATTTAAAATGGCCCTAAAACTTTCCCTGATTGTTTGGGACATTTCGCTTGCATCAAGACACGCTGGTTGGGAACAACACTTAACCTTATGCTTAGGAGTGTTCCCAGCTAGCAGGTCTACCATTTTCTTTTAACCTGTAAAATTTTTTTGAACTTTAAAATAGATTTTTTTAAGCTTCCTGGAGTATGCAGTATGTGTTTTGGACATCTTCAGGATGTGTCAGCATCTGTTAAGTCCAGGAACCTTACAATGTCCTTAAAACATTCGTTTAAAAGAGCTTAATATTTTTTGTGACTGTTTTTTATCTTTTTTTAATAAAAGTCATCTCTTTTACACTTATGTGATAGCAATTTATATAAAAATAGCATATGGCCATTATATGCTTCACATACATGGTCTATAGGTCTGTTCACACTCATGAACCACCATACTATTGATGTTGCTTCTTGAAAATATGCAATCACTTTATTTCATTTCATTCCATTTATTTAGAATATAGATTTTTGGTTTGTGCACAAGTGTGTTATCGGTATCATTAATATTGAACTTAACAGATGAATTGGTGGTGACCTGAATAAACTTTTTTGTTTTCTTTATTTTTCCTCCAAATATGTCAGGTTCAATATTAAATCCACTCAACCGCAAACTCACGTGTATCTGTGACATGGGGAATGGTATTTGTAATGTAAGTCAGATGCCTTTGACAACCCACCCCATGGGGGGGGTTAGTGAGGAGCTAGGCAATAAGATTGTGCAAACAATAATATACTGTAAGCGATTGTGTCCTGGAACTGAAATAGGTGGTCCCCTGGGCAAAGAAAAAAGGTGTTATCACAGAGCCAGGTGCCATCTTGGCAGTGTAGTACATTTCAGCAACACTGTGCTACACTTTGCTACCATGTGCATGCAGTGTACAGTCAGTGAGTGGTATTAATGATAGATCCACTGCAAGATATGAGAACTTTGGGGCATGTCATCTTCCTCACAACCCCAGGGGCAGAGGGTGCTTCAGCAATAGAACTGGAGCAGCCCGCACAGAACACATATGTCATCTGGAGCTCCACCACGCTTGTCGTATTGAGTCTCATGTGGCGCCCCTGCGGGTATTAGCCACAGTATAAGATCATAATAGTTGCACTCACTTAGAAAGCCAAGCCACTGCACTACCACCTTTGGCCAGTAGGGGAGCTCCAGAGACACCAGAGACTTCCCTAGAGATAAAACACTGGTTTGAGGTAAATTTTCAGACAGTTGGAGCCAGGAGCTCAGAGTGACAGGAGCTGCATTGAGTTCCTGAGGACTGGCTGACAATTTCCAGGGCCAAGCCATCGGTCTGAGGAGGAGAAAACTGATAAGAGGAACACTTTCAGAATCGGGTAGCATCATTATCTACCCTAGATAAAAAGCGCAGATACGGATACCGGATCCGTGGCTGCATTAGTTATATACAATACAGCAACCGGAAAAACGTGAGGTAACAACAAGCTTCACAGGGCCAGACACAGCAACATACTAAGAGTTCAGTAGTACTCCCGGAGGGGGTAAGCAGAGAGAGACAAAGGACTCAAGTTGCCTGTTGAGTGGGACCCAGAGAGGACAGATTTGGGCCGGCAGCGAGTTCACACACGGCAGCAGGGCCACATAGACAGCGCAAGCAGGAGGTAAAGGACCCGGTGGGGCCTGAGCAACTGAACCCCTATTGCAGACTCCGGAGACGGGACTTGTTGTATTATAGTTTGGTTGAAAGTAAACCAGTTAAACCTCATCTGTGCCTCAGCCTCTGATTTAACAGCTACCATCTATCCAGGATTGGGACCATCACCGCTGAGAGAATTTGCTGTGAATCAAGTAAGTGTCTGTGCCCTTAACATCTCCTCACCATACTTCCATCTTCATCCATCATTAACTTTAACATCACCTGTCCAGGGGACCCTACAGCCCTACCCGGAAAAGGGCTATACCATCTCATCTGCCTCTCACCATCATCCCCTGGCCAGTACAAGGCAGCGGTGGCCATATATAGCCACATTATTCTGGGTGGCGTCACGACAATAACATCTACAAACTTTATAAACTATATAAACTTCTAAATCCCCTGTAAATACCCCCTTTTAGGAGTGTGCCAGCCTGGGGCCACGGCCTGGGTCCAGCCACCAGTGACTTCCCCAAGGAAAGGGACCCTGCGCCGGGTATCCCGGTCCCCTAAGCTGGGCGGCACATCTCTCTTTGGCGTCACGAACAGGATTCACCGTGCCTGGTTAAATCGGGTACTGTGTGCCGTGATTAATGCCGAAAATTGTGAGAAAATCCGAGAAAATTTGACTTTTTTATCAAAAAGTGATTTTCCCATTGGAAATCATTGAAATAGACTTTTCCCCATTGACTAACATTGAAACAAAATGGCCGCCAGCCTCTGAGGTAAAATTGCATCATCACTAATTACCTCATAACTGCCACAGCACGAGACTGCTATTTGAACTTTGTCATAGCCCTGAGCTCTGATCTGATTGAAAAATTTCAGATTCCGCCATTACTGAGCTCACGGCGAGCAGAAGCAGCAGGGGGCGTGTCTTTGTGGGCGGCACCAAGCTGAGAGCTCTTACGTCGGCAAAAGGGGAAAACCAATCCTGCTGCACAGCGGAACGATTATACACCATCCCGACGGAAGCAGAGGACCGGAAGGGTCCGGATTAACTAAGGGGGCGCAACATGTCGCAGCACGGAGACGCCGAAACACCCGGCAACACAAATGCAGCTGAAGCACAAAACAGAGCGCTCGGCAGCACAGCGGCGCAAGGTGCAGCGCCCATTATGCCGATGTTGATGCCATATACCCCAGGTGCTCCATGGCTTCCAGTGTATGAAGGTAAGCCTAATACTTTTGATGATTTTAAAGAAAAACTGCTGGCCTATTTAAACATGTTTCCAATGGCAGAAGCTCAGCGTGTCGGTTTGCTGATGGCACAGTTAAGTGGTAATGCCAAGCGAGAAGTCACAGCATGGTCCGCTGATCTAAAAGACACTGCTGAGCATATTCTAGCTGGATTAAAGGCAGTATTTGAAACTACTGCTGGTAGCAAAGCAAAGACCAAATTCTTCAATTGCAAACAAAAGGCAAATGAGAGTGTGAGAGACTTTGCCCTGAATTTACAGGAGGCCCTTAAAGCGCTTACACTGGCTGAACCAATGTTTAACACTGGCGCTGATAAATTGCTAAAAGATCAATTCATTGAGGGACTATTAACCTCTTCTCATCGAGGGCATGCGAGTATGCTGACTTTCAAGGACCCTGAGGTGACATTTGCCCAGTTAAAGGAGAGCGCTATTCGTCTCCAGCAGGCAGAGGCACTTTGGGATCAGGATCCTGAGCAATCCATTACAGAAACCCCTCAACAACAGAGAGTGCCAGTGACATCAGTTAAGCCCCTGGAGGCCAGTGCTAATGATGCTTTCCAGCAAAAGCTTGACTCTCTAACAGACATTGTCACCTCAATGGCTAAAACCATGCAGGAAATGAGAGAATCACAGACTACATCCAAGATGGAGTTGGCGAACCGCAGAGAGGATATTCCCTGGATGAGACCCCAGAGATACCCAGCGTGGAGAGGACGACTCAACGACCGTTACCAGCCGGATGGACAGCCTATTTGCCGTCGTTGCCGGAAGCCAGGCCACATCGCCCGCAATTGTGATTTAAACAAGGATCCCCTGGGAATGCGGGCCGCTTCGCAGGAGTGAACTTTCAAGGCCCAACACCCTGGCACGACAAGTACGTCGGAGGACGTCCTATTATCCCCATCGTGCTGGACGGTATTCCCCTCAATGCCTTGTTGGACACTGGTTCCCAGATTTCATCTATACCACATATCCTTTATAAGAGGTACTGGGCAGATTCAGACATTGATAAAAGGCCATCTAATGTTGAGCTAAGTATATATGCTAGTAATGGAAAATTGGTACCGCAAGTAGGATTTAGAGAGATGACCATTAAGATTGGTAGAGCAGAATTAAAAAATCAGGGTATCATAATTGTTGATGTTAACCGACGGGAACCTTTTGTATTGGTAGGTATGAATGTTTTAGAAAATTGTTTTTCCGAGGTTATTACTATTTTACAGCAATTTGCGGAAACTGCCCAATCCTGCCAGCAGAGAATTCTCCGGAGAGAGATAAAAGCATTGGTGCTGAAGCAACAAGTAGAGGTTGCAGGTGGAGAAATCGGCAGTGTGAGGGTAAGTGACCCAACTCCAATAGTAATACCTCCAAAAACTGAAATGCTGGTATGGTGTAGAGCAGCCATTGGTATTAAAGGACGAGATTACCAAGCCTTGGTAGAGCCTGTGTACACTGATAGTAGACCCACGATATTAACGGCTAGAGGAATAGTCGAGGTACACAGGGGAAGAGTGCCCATACGTCTTTTGAATTGTGGAGAGGAAGAGGTCACTTTACCAAGGTACGCTACAATGGCCAAGCTATACACTGTTGACAACAATGCCATCATAGCCATTGGGCCCTTGAATCCGTCATGTCAGGCGGACGACAATGGTTCAAGTGGAGAATTAGACGATTGGTGTCAGCAGCTGCATATAGGTACAGATTCAACACCTACCCACCAAAAACAAGGGGTGTACCGACTAGTAGAAGAATATGAACGGGTCTTCAGTAAACACCCATTAGACTTCGGACAGATTAAAGGGGTAGAACATACAATTCCTACCGGTAACCACCCACCAATAAAAGAGAGATATAGACCCATACCGCCCGCTCATTATCAATGTGCTAAAGACATGCTGAGGGAGATGAAACAGGCCGGGGTAATTAGAGACAGTTGTAGCCCCTGGGCAGCCCTCTGGTAATAGTTAAAAAGAAAGACGGAACCATGAGAATGTGCGTAGACTACCGGCAGATTAATCACATTACCCATAAAGACGCCTACCCCTTACCTAGAATTGAAGAGTCATTAGCCGCTTTAAGATCTGCTAACTATTTTTCCACCTTAGACTTAACAAGTGGGTATTGGCAAGTCCCTGTGGCTGAGGAAGATAAAGAGAAGACAGCATTTACCACACCAATGGGTCTCTGTGAATTTAATTGTATGCCGTTCGGACTCTGCAACGCACCCGGTACCTTTCAGCGATTGATGGAATGCTGTCTCGGACACAAGAACTTTGAAGCCGTCCTTCTGTACCTAGATGATGTAATAGTCTACTCAAAGACTTACGAACAACATCTACAAGACCTGGCAGAAGTGTTCGAGGCCTTATCCCGGTATGGTATGAAGATCAAGCCATCAAAATGTCACCTTCTAAAGCCAAAGGTACAATACCTGGGACACGTTGTGAGTTCAGAAGGAGTAGCACCGGATCCCGAGAAAGTACACGTAATAAGGGATTGGCCAAGACCTACTAGCGTGAAACAGGTGAGGCAATTCCTGGGACTGGTGGGCTACTATCGTAGATTCATCCAAGGGTTCACCAAGCTAGCAGCACCTCTACAAGACATCCTGGTAGGGCAGTCGAAGAAGCCTTCAAACCGCAATCCTCCTTTCCAGTGGAGTGATGAGAGGGAAGATTCCTTTGAAAAGTTGAAGAAGGCATTGACCGGAGAAGAAGTTCTGGCATACCCGATTACCATCAACCTTTCATCCTTTACACAGATGCCAGTAATGTGGGACTGGGAGCAGTACTATCTCAGAAGCAAGGAGGCAAGGAGAAAGTCATCGCCTTTGCAAGTAGAAAGCTCCGGCCTACTGAAAGAAATCCTGAAAATTACAGCTCCTTCAAGTTAGAACTACTGGCAGTAGTCTGGGCTGTGACTGAGCGTTTCAAACACTACTTGGCAGCTGCAGAATTCACCGTCTATACTGATAACAACCCATTGACCCACCTGGATACAGCCAAGCTAGGTGCGCTGGAACAGCGATGGATAGCCCGGCTGTCTAATTACAACTTCGTGATCAAGTATAGAGCAGGCCGAAAGAATGGAAATGCAGACGCCTTATCCCGGATGCCGCACTTGAGAGACGTGGAAGAAGAACCGGTAGAACTTGAAGAAATTGAACTACCCGCCTTCCATCGTCCCAAGGTAGGACAGTATCAATCCAGTGCCTACCAAAACATCAACAAGTGAATCTCAACCCATTAGCACACCACACATGGGCTGACACTCAAGACAGCAATCCAGCTGTGAAGTTGGTGAAAGAACTGCTGACCGAGCAAAGTGCGTATCCCAATGAAAATGCACCGAAAGAGACACATCAACTCTGGAAAGAGAGAGGCAAAATGTTTCTGTACCAAGGAAAGCTGTGCAGAAGATATACCAATCCAAAGACGCATGAGCTAGTATGGCAGATCATTGTGCCTAAACAAGATGTAAAAATGGTCCTAGAAGCTTATCACAATGGTGCTGGTCACTTCGGGTGGAAAAAGCTAGAAGTACTTTTAAGAGAAAGATTCTACTGGGTTGGAATGAGAAGATCAATTGAAGAATGGTGCAGAAACTGTGGTCCGTGCAACCTCAGAAGAAAAGATCTAAAAAACCAAAGAGCACCACTCCAGCCTATAGTTACCAAGCAACCACTTGAGCTCGTAGCAATAGACCACGTGAAATTGACACCAAGCCGGTCCGGCTATGTCTATGCTTTAACCATAGTGGACCATTACTCACGTTTCTTGGTAGTAGTGCCTGTGAAAGATCTCACTGCAAAGACAGCAGCTAAGGCGTTCCAGACCTACTTTTGCAGACCCCATGGATATCCGGAACAAGTACTCGCAGACCAAGGCACAGCATTTGAATCAGAGATCTTCAGAGAATTTTGCAATATGTATGGCTGCAAGAAGATCCGTACAACAGCCTATCATCCGCAAACAAATGGCTTATGCGAAAAAATGAACCATATTGTAATCGATCTCTTAAAGACTTTACCAGAGACAGAGAGAAACCTATGGCCAGAGAAATTGCCTGATTTGGTAGACCTCTATAACAATGTCCCGGTAAGCTCCACAAACTGTACCCCAGCTTACCTTATGCGTGCAAGACCTGGCAAGCTACCAATAGATCTAGAAATGGGTATTGTAAAACCTGACGCAGAAGTGCAGGATTCCAACTGGGACTCCCTACGCCAACAACAATATCGCCAAGTGCAAGAATGCGTAGAAAGGAATCTCCAGAAAACTAGAGAAAGACAAGAGCAATACTTCAACCAGAATGCTCTAGCAACCCCATTAAAACCTGGTGATCAAGTGCTCAAGAGAAACCGTCGCACTAATAAACTGGACAATCAGTGGGAATCCGCCCCATATACAGTTTTACCAATGAGAGTGAACAATCCTAAAATGTGTCTTATAAGCAAAGATGGTGGATTAACATCAGTACTAGTGTCAAGAGACAATCTAAAACTATGTCCAGAGACATTGAAAGAAAAAGAAGTCATTCAACCTGAACCAGAAGTTATTCAACCAGTACCGGTTCAACCTGTTGACGAAAAAGAAGAAGATGGAGTATATCACACCTATTTAGGAGACTTTCCTAAAACCTGGCCAACCTACAATGGTGCAGTAGTAGTTCCCATGATGGCCTTCTATCAAACACCAGAGCCTGTAATACCAGAAGCCCCAAGACCAATAGAATTAGAAGCAGACCCTGTACCACAAGAAGTTCCAAGACAGGAAGAACAAATTCCTAGTAATAATAGTCCTGGACACGGTGGAATTGCCAACCCCACAAATGTGGAATTATCCCTAGCAGAACCAGAAGTACTTACTAGGTATACGTCCACTCACACCATCACATTGAGTACACCCAGTACACAAGCGTTACGCAGATCACAGCGTAGTACTCAGGGTCAATTACCAACAAGATATGCAGACTACCAAATGTAAATACATATTACAACCAGAAATATCTGAAAGGAACTTGTTTAGTTGTTAATTAGTAGTTATTAGATGTAACGTTAAAAAGCTCAGTACCTGCAGAGACTATTCTGTATGAACTACTTGCATATTCTTGAACTCTTTTCTTCATTTATCAGCCCGGAGGCGGTAAATTAAAGCTCCGGAAAGACTGTTTTTTGAACATTCTTAAATTATTCATAAACTTTGTTGGAAAAATGGACGCTAATTGCAGTGCCTTTCCTAACAAATAAATAGCCCTCAAGGACAGAGCTGTATTAATGGACGCTATTTGAAGTGACTTTTTACAAGACTCTATTTTTTAAACTTGAGTGGTTTTTGTAACTTTTTATTTTTTTTAAGACTCTATAAATATTATCTGTTATATCTTATGTTTATTGTCCCACAGTCCCGGAGTACTGTTCTTAACTAAGGGGGAATGTGGCGCCCCTGCGGGTATTAGCCACAGTATAAGATCATAATAGTTGCACTCACTTAGAAAGCCAAGCCACTGCACTACCACCTTTGGCCAGTAGGGGGAGCTCCAGAGACACCAGAGACTTCCCTAGAGATAAAACACTGGTTTGAGGTAAATTTTCAGACAGTTGGAGCCAGGAGCTCAGAGTGACAGGAGCTGCATTGAGTTCCTGAGGACTGGCTGACAATTTCCAGGGCCAAGCCATCGGTCTGAGGAGGAGAAAACTGATAAGAGGAACACTTTCAGAATCGGGTAGCATCATTATCTACCCTAGATAAAAAGCGCAGATACGGATACCGGATCCGTGGCTGCATTAGTTATATACAATACAGCAACCGGAAAAACGTGAGGTAACAACAAGCTTCACAGGGCCAGACACAGCAACATACTAAGAGTTCAGTAGTACTCCCGGAGGGGGTAAGCAGAGAGAGACAAAGGACTCAAGTTGCCTGTTGAGTGGGACCCAGAGAGGACAGATTTGGGCCGGCAGCGAGTTCACACACGGCAGCAGGGCCACATAGACAGCGCAAGCAGGAGGTAAAGGACCCGGTGGGGCCTGAGCAACTGAACCCCTATTGCAGACTCCGGAGACGGGACTTGTTGTATTATAGTTTGGTTGAAAGTAAACCAGTTAAACCTCATCTGTGCCTCAGCCTCTGATTTAACAGCTACCATCTATCCAGGATTGGGACCATCACCGCTGAGAGAATTTGCTGTGAATCAAGTAAGTGTCTGTGCCCTTAACATCTCCTCACCATACTTCCATCTTCATCCATCATTAACTTTAACATCACCTGTCCAGGGGACCCTACAGCCCTACCCGGAAAAGGGCTATACCATCTCAGCTGCCTCTCACCATCATCCCCTGGCCAGTACAAGGCAGCGGTGGCCATATATAGCCACATTATTCTGGGTGGCGTCACGACAATAACATCTACAAACTTTATAAACTATATAAACTTCTAAATCCCCTGTAAATACCCCCTTTTAGGAGTGTGCCAGCCTTGGGCCACGGCCTGGGTCCAGCCACCAGTGACTTCCCCAAGGAAAGGGACCCTGCGCCGGGTATCCCGGTCCCCTAAGCTGGGCGGCACACTCATATGCAGCGAGGTCAGGATCTATCACTGGGCTTGGAAGCCAGAGGAGAACCTGAAGAGATCACAGTCAGGAGGTGAGCCATTCCCCATGCCAGGCGGGAGCAGCAGATGTCACTCTCAGGAGGATCTTGCAGCATTGCTGATGTTATTACATCTGCAACTGGTGCCGTAGCGACTGGATCGGTAAATCCAAGACCAGGAGCCTAATGAGGGGGATGAGGACAAGGAAGAGGAGGTAGTAGAACCAGAATACCCTGTTTCCCAGCCGTCTGTAGCACCCCTGCCAGAGGCCTTTGACTGCGCGAATCACATGTAGGGACCTCTACCACCTCCAAGCAACAATCCATTACAGCATAAACCATACTGTTCTTTCTCCTCTATTGAGGAGATTCGGCTTGCGGATGCAATCGCCTGAGAGTGGTTGCATAGGCCTAAGGTCAATGACTTTCATGACCAAGGTACCCAAGGAAAGGTAGTGGCATTCATCCAGCATTCATAACCAAAGAAGGTACTGATCATTGGTGCTACATCAATTGATCAACCCTGCTGCGTAACCTTCTTCCTAAAAGACTCTGTACAATCTATGTTGGGGAGAAGGTCACCTTCAGGGTGGTTCCTGGTTGCCATAAGTCGGGTTGCCACCGCTGATGACTTTGAAAAATGGCAGCAGGAGGCCGACTTGGAGAGAATGTTGCATTTGTTCTCTTGGTTAGCCAGCCATCTGAACCCAAACCCACAGGTGCCATCAATCCTGAAAGGCCTGGCAGTTTTGCTCAAGTTGCATCCGTCTTTTCTAGATGGGTGGTCATCCCCTAATTCCTCCATCCTCTTCTTCAGTGGTGGCCATGATAAGGTATCCTGGGGGGCAGTTGATGTCAGAGTAGCCCCTGCGACCCCCGAGACCTTCCGGCAGCGGAATTCCAGGAGGAAGAGTGAACTCCATTTTGGACAACACTGAGAAAGCCGCCAGAGAGGTGTTACTCCAATTAAAGTGAACTTCCCTAACAAAGGTATGTTGTTAGGTTGCTGACCCGTCCCTTAATTTACATTTTGTCCGGAGAAGGACTTTTTTCAGTTGATTTTGAGTTTTTCAAAGAATGAGGCCTGCTTTTTTGTTAACTTTATTTTTCCCTTCTCAAGTTTAGTGGCAGCTGCGCTTCCCCTTGATGGATTAGCGGGACTGCAGCCTTTGGGCTACACCTCAAAGCCATTAAATATACTCTGCCCATAATGGACTTTGCACCTTTGTAATGGAGTCTGCTGATCCCTTTGGAACTTTCCTTAAATATACTGTGTATATTGATATATGTGTGTTTGAGACTTATTACAGTGTGTGCTACATAAAATTTATTTACTTCACTTCTTGTGTGCTGGAATGTTTATGCAAAGAGGTGCTTCGATACTCCCTTAGGCCAGGGTCACACTTGAGCCCTGGATCCGTTAAAAGCATCAGTTTTTCAACTTAGAATTTTGTGAAAAACGCATGCGTTAACGGATCTATAGGCTCCAATGCAAAAAACAGATTGTCAAAAGTGCCCTTAAAAAACGCTATGCGTTTTTGAAACTGCATCAAAAAACGCTGCTAGCAGTGT
The DNA here is from genome assembly GCA_033576535.1 of Allobates femoralis. NCBI lineage: Eukaryota > Metazoa > Chordata > Amphibia > Anura > Aromobatidae > Allobates > Allobates femoralis. The sequence goes on from JARQOC010000006.1 coordinate 326,946,770, forward strand.
TTTTGGGTGCAGGAAAAAAATGCATAGCGTTTTTTAACATGGGGCCCTATGGGAAACGCATCTGTTAACGCAATGGTACATATATGTACCATGCTTTAACACATGCGTTAACGTATAGCGTTTTTTAGATGCAAAAATGGCATTTTCCAAAAACAGAATCCGTTTTTGGAAAAGGAAAAAAAACTGATGGGCATGTCTGACCCTGGCCTTACAGAGACTGCAGAGCAACCCGCAGGCCTCTGGCCTGACGGTCTGAGGTATGAGAATGTAAAATAGTACACACAGTCCTGTAAAACAAAGCTGGCCTAGTACAGTCCTCATGGGCAGCAAACAGTGCATGTTTTCAGGATTTACCTGGCATTGCACAAGGTTATGGAATAATCTGCAGATGATAAAATTAGCACCTGTACAATGCTAAGAAAATCCTGAAAACGTGCACTGTTTTCAGACCTTGATGACTGTAGTTGACCACCCCTGCCCTAGAAGTCTCTGTGAAAGTTGCCAGGTGGTAATAGGAATCCTTAAACCCTTTCACCACAAGTGTGAGTCTCTCTGGACCCTCTCAGGCCCTGTGCCCACGGTGCATTGTTTAATTTTTTTTTTACTCAGATTTTTAGAATCTGCTTCAAAATCTGCATGTCTTTCCTGAGGGCAAGACGTTGATTTTTTTTCCTTGCACCTGTGGTTCAGATTTCTTTTTTCTACCCCCAAATCTGCACTAAATCTGCAAGGAAAAAAGAAACATGATGGCTCAGCCATTCTGAACTCTCATAGACTGTGTTGCCTTCATGATAGACATGCAGATTTTGATGCAGATTTTCAAAATCTGCTTCAAAAGAAACATGACACAATGTACTGTGGGCATGGGGCCTTAGAACAGTATGGTGGGGTCGCATTCAGAAAAATCATTCCCCATATGTTGTGAAAGCATGTACGCAGGCACTGGTGAGAGTGTGACAAGCGGCGCCATCACAAACATTAGTGCAGTTCAGACTCGAGTGGTCTCACGATACTGGTGAGATATATCTGCTACATTTTGCTTGATATCACGGCTCTCACTGGACAGCTAGTGTTACAAACGCTGACACCATTGATGTTATCTAAAGTCAAAGAGTGGGGTTTCCTGCTGCGTGATACCCGTTGTCTAACACAAGACGACCTCAGAGAAGTCATGAGGATGTCTGAGAATCATGAGCTGGCCCAGAAACTTGGTGACAGTGGCGCTGAACCTTGCTAGGCAAGCAAGTATGGGAAGATAATGTCTCTGTCAAAACAGTAGTGTTCCACGGTAAAATGGTTTGAGCTGTGTTGGGCAACTTTTTGGGCCCTTTGAAGGTGTTTTCCAGGCCCTTGATTTTGTCTCCCATTGATTTGAATGGGGTTCGGAAGTTCGGCGAACTGGAAGCCGATCTATTGGACGAACATATGTCCATTGGACGAACAGAACCAGAAATTCAAAAGGTTTACTCACATCTAATCAACTTACAAAAAATAGGCCATCACACAACCCCAGATCCTGAAAAATGAGAAAGCTGCAGGTCGAGGAAAATGGGGCCAAAAGTACAATTCTGTTTTTCTTTAACCCCTTCAGGACCCAGCCTATTTTGACCCTAAAGACCTTGGCATTTTTTGCAATTCTGACCAGTGTCCCTTTATGAGGTTATATCTCTGGAACGCTTCAACCGATCCTAGCGATTCTGAGATTGTTTTTTCGTGACACATTGGGCTTCATGCTAGTATTAAATTTAAGTCGATAATTTTTGTGTTTATTTGTGAAAAAATCAAAAATATGGCAAAAATTTTGAAAATTTCACAATTTTCACATTTTTTATTTTTTTTTCTGATAAACCAGAGAGATATGTGACAGAAAAAAGTTATTAAATAATATTTTCCACATGTCTACTTCACATCAGCACAATTTTGGAAAAAAAACATTTTTTTGGTAGGACGTTATAAGGGTTCAAAGTTCATGAGTAATTTTTCATTTTTCAACCAAAATTTACAAAACCATTTTTTTTAGTGACCACATCACATTTGAAGTCCTTTTGAGGGGTGTACATGACAGAAAACACCCAAAAGTGACACCATTCCAAAAACTGTACCCCTCAAGCTACTCAAAACTATATTCAAGAAGATGATTAACCCTTCAGGTGCTTCACAGGACCTAAGGCAAAGTGGAAACAAAAAATGGATATTTTAATTTTTTTCTCAAAAATGTTCTTTTAGCCTCAATTCTTTCATTTTCACATGGGCAACGGGATAAATTGGATCTTAAAATGTGTTGTGCAAATTCTCCCGAGTACATCGATACCTCATATATGGTCATAAACCACTGTTTGGGCGCACGGCAGGGCTCAGAAGGGAAGGAGCGCAATTTGAATTTTTGAGCTAATTTTACATCCAAAAAGTGAAATGGCGAAAAGTGAAAACGAAAAAATTTAGGCTAAAAAAAAATTTTTGTGAAAAAAAAAGTACTATTTCATTTTGACAGATCAATTTGTAAAGCACCTGGGGGTTCAATATGCTCACTACCCATCTAGATATGTTCCCTGGGGGGTCTAGTTTCCAAAATGGGGTCACTTGTGGGGGAGCTCCAATGTTTAGGCACACAGGGGCTCTCCAAAAGCGACATGGTGTCCGCTAACAATTTGAATAAAAATCAGCTCAAATTGTTAGCTGTCACCATGTTGCGTTTGGTGAGCCCCTGTGTGCCTAAACATTGGGGCTCCGCAACAAGTGACCCCATTTTGGAAACTAGACCCCCCAGGGAACGTATCTAGATGCATAGTGAGCACTTTGAACCCCCAGGTGCTTTACAAATTCATCCATAAAAATGAAAAAGCACTTTTTTTTCCACAAAAATTTCTTTTTTCATTATTACGGACCAATTTGTGAAGCACCTGGGGGTTCAAAGTGCTCACTATGCAGCTAGATATGTTCCCTGGGGGGTCTAGTTTCCAAAATGGGGTCACTTGTGGGGGAGCTCCAATGTGGAGACGCACAGGGGCTCTCCAAACACGACATGGTGTCCGCTAACAATTTGAATGCAAAATGAGCTCAAATTGTTAGCGGACACCATGTTGCGTTTGGTGAGCCCCTGTGTGCCTAAATATTGGAGCTCCCCCACAAGTGACCCCATTTTGGAAACTAGACCCCCCAGGGAACGTATCTAGATGCATAGTGAGTACTTTGAACCCCCAGGTGCTTCACAAATTGATCCATAAAAATGAAAAAGCCCTTTTTTTTCCACAAAAATTTCTTTTTTCATTATTACGGACCAATTTGTGAAGCACCTGGGGGTTCAAAGTGCTCACTATGCAGCTAGATATGTTCCCTGGGGGGTCTAGTTTCCAAAATGGGGTCACTTGTGGGGGAGCTCCAATGTGGAGACGCATAGGGGCTCTCCAAACACGACATGGTGTCCGCTAACAATTTGAATGCAAAATGAGCTCAAATTGTTAGCGGACACCATGTCGCGTTTGGTGAGCCCCTGTGTGCCTAAACATTGGAGCTCCCCCACAAGTGACCCCATTTTGGAAACTAGACCCCCCAGGGAACGTATCTAGATGCATAGTGAGCACTTTGAACCCCCAGGTGCTTCACAAATTGATCTGTAAAAATGAAAAAATAATTTTTTTGTGGAAAAAAAAAGTACTTTTTTATTTTTATGGATCAATTTGTGAAGCACTTGGGGGATCAAAGTGCTCACTATGCATCTAGGTACGTTCCTTGGGGGGTCTAGTTTCCAAAATGGGGTCACTTGTGGGGGAGCTCCAATGTGTAGGCACACAGGGGCTCTCCATACGCAACCTGGTGTTTGCCAACAATTGGAATTGTTAGCGGACACCAGGTCGCGTATGGAGAGCCCTTGTGTGCCTAAACATTGGAGCTCCCCCACAAGTGACCCCATTTTGGAAACTAGACCCCCAGGGAACATATCTAGATGCACAGTGAGCACTTTGAACCACCATGTGCTTCACAAATTGAGACGTATAAATGAATAAAGAAACTTTTTGTGAAAAAACATACTAGTCTAGTAGTTGCAATTCGCAGCATAGGGGACCCATGGGGCTCTGTCATATTTTTGGTCCAGCCAGGTACAACTTGGCAGCTACGGACTGCCCCCAGCTGCTTCGTCATACCTGGCTGGAACCAAAAATACAACGAAGCCTATTTTTTTTTTTATTTCTAGAATTATTTCTAGAAAAAAAATTACATAGGGCTCCGCCATATTTTTGGTCCAGCCAGGTACAACTTGGCAGCTACGGACTGCCACCAGGCCCCAGCTGCCTCGTCATACCTGGCTGGAACCAAAAATACAGCGAAGCCTATTTTTTTTTTTATTTCTAGAAATATTTTTAGAAAAAAAATGACATAGGGCTCCGCCATATTTTTGGTCCAGCCAGGTACAACTTGGCAGCTACGGACTGCCACCAGGCCCCAGCTGCCTCGTCATACCTGGCTGGAACCAAAAATACAGCGAAGCCTATTTTTTTTTTTATTTCTAGAAATATTTCTAGAAAAAAAATGACATAGGGCTCCGCCATATTTTTGGTCCAGCCAGGTACAACTTGGCAGCTACGGACTGCCACCAGCCCCCAGCTGCCTCGTCATACCTGGCTGGAACCAAAAATACAGCGAAGCCTATTTTTTTTTTATTTCTAGAAATATTTCTAGAAAAAAAATGACATAGGGCTCCGCCATATTTTTGGTCCAGCCAGGTACAACTTGGCAGCTACAGACTGCCACCCACCCCCAGCTGCCTCGTCATACCTGGCTGGAACCAAAAATACAGCGAAGCCCATTTTTGTTTAAATTTCTAGAACTAATTCTAGAAAAAAAAATTACGTGGGGCTCCGCCATATTTTTGGTCCAGCCAGGTACAACTAGGCAGCTGGGGGCTGGAATCCTCAGCATAGAGAGGACCAAGCGTTCTGGGCCACCCATGCTGCGAATTGCAGCCCGCAGCCGCCCCAGAAAATGGCGCATTCATTGAAGCGCCATTTTCTGGCGCTGTACCCACGCTCTTCCAGTTGCCCTGGTGCCGGTGGCTAACTGGGTAATAAAGGGGTTAATGCCAGCTTTTTATTGGCAGCTGGCACTAAGCCCGAAATTCATAATATAGGGCCAATGTTAGACCCGCCATTAGGAATCTCTAGTACAGTAAATAGTCAATAAATACACACAGAGAAAAATCTTTTTATTTGAAAAAAAACCAGACACAATTCGGACTCCATCTTTATTATAAAAAGATCCGACGTAGTCCACAACGAAGGTCCCACGACGCTCGATCGCTCCGACGTAGTCCATAACGAAGGTCCCACGACGTTTGTCTCCGACGTAGTCCACAACGAAGGTCCCACGACGCTCGATCACCTTTGCTTTCAGATCGCTACTCTGGAGCCCGATCCGCCAGCATGGTGATCGAGCTGCAGAAAGTGATCTGACACCCCGGGCGCAGTGACCCATTATGTGCATCACTGCACCTGGGCTGCCAGATCACTTTCCGCAGCTCGATCCCCATGCATGGGGATCGAGCTGCGGAAAGCGATCTGGCAGCACAGGCGCATTGACCCACTATGTGCATCACTGCGTCCGGGCTGTCAGATTGCTTTCTGCAGCTCGATGCCCATGCAGGGAGATCGGGCTGCAGAGCAGCGATCTAAGAGCCTGGGCGCAGTGACCCACTATGTACATCACTGCGCCTGGGCTGCCAGATCGCTTTCCGCAGCTCGATCCCCATGCATGGGGATCGAGCTGCGGAAAGCGATCTGGCAGCACAGGCGCATTGACCCACTATGTGCATCACTGCGTCCGGGCTGTCAGATTGCTTTCTGCAGCTCGATGCCCATGCAGGGAGATCGGGCTGCAGAGCAGCAATCTAAGAGCCTGGGCGCAGTGACCCACTATGTGCATCACTGCGCCCGGGCTGTTAGATAGCTTTCTGCAGCTCGATCCCCATGCATGGGGATCGAGCTGCGGAAAGCGATCTGGCAGCCCAGGCGCAGTGATGCACATAGTGGGTCACTGCGCCCGGGGTGTCAGATCACTTTCTGCAGCTAGATCCTCAGAATCCAGCTGTAGGAAGTGATCTGACAGATCCAGTACAGTGATCCACAGTGATCACATAATGGTCACTGTGGATCACTGTGCTGGATCTGTCACATCACTTCCTACAGCTGGATCCTCAGGATCCAGCTGTAGAAAGTGATCTGACAGATCCAGTACAGTGATCCACAGTGATCACATAATGGTCACTGTGGATCACTGTGCTGGATCTGTCAGATCACTTCCTACAGCTGGATCCTCAGGATCTAGCTGTAGAAGTCATCTGACAGCTCCAGCACAGAGCTGTCAGATGCGAGCGGCCGGAGAGAAGAGGAGGAGGAGCGGGACGCAGCCGTGCAGCAGGATGGAGCGCGATCGCCGGAGGGGTGAGTGGGAGAAGCGATCGCTGCTCCGGTGGTCGGGGGGGGCAGGCAGGGGGAAGAGGGGGGGTGACAGGAGATGGGGGGGCACTCACAGGAAGTGGGGGCAGGCAGGAGCAGGCGGGCGGCAGGAAGAGGAAGCCCGCGGTAGGGACAGGAAGTGGGCGCAGGGACAGGAAGCGGGGGGGGGGTAAGAAAGATGAAGAGGGGGCAGGATAGAGAGGTGGGGGACAGGGGGGCACTTAGAGGATGCCAGGGTAGCAGATCGGAGGGTAGGGAGAGCAGGGGCAGGCAGGGAAGCATGACAGGTGCGGTGATTTTCACTTTCACTTTTGAGCGCCAATCACCGCGCCTGTAGCCGGGGGGGTGGGGGTGGGGGCAAATCGACCCCCCATGGGGTGTTGTACAACACCCCATGTACCTGCAGGCCGAATGACAGGTCAGTGAGACCCTCACTCGGCCTGCAGGAGCCCGATCAATCCATGGCCCACCCCCTGGGCCAAGGGTCGGGAACGAACTTGTTTCCATGGCCCAAACGGTGGGCCAAGGGTCGTGAAAAGGGTAAAAAAACGTCTGAATGTTTTTCACCACTTAGGCTGGCTTCACACCACGGTGTGATCCGGTCCGGGGCTGTCCGGGATGACCCTGACAGCCCCGGACCGGATCAGCACTCAGAACCGGAGGGCCACATGTGCCCTCCGGTCCTGTGTGCAGCCGGACGCAGCTGCAGCTGCTAATGATTCAGGACCGCAGCTCGCAGGGAGCTAACCGCGGTCCTGAAAGAACAGCAGCATGCAATCCGACCCCATAGGCTCCCATGTTAGGGAGCACCGGATTGCCCCGGATACGCAAGCAACATTTTTGTGTACGGTGAGAAAAAAATCCGAATTCTCCCGGATTCATCCGGAGAGATGGAAACCGGATGGCAGAGAGCTGCCATCCGGCTCCATCCTGCCTCATAGGCTACTATAGGGCCAAAAACCGGTCTGCTGCTGTCTGGTTTACACCGGACAGCCCCGGACCGGATCACACCGTGGTGTGAAGCCAGCCTCACATTAAAGTAAAAGTATACATATCAGTACCTATGAACTCATAGCAACCCGAGGTATCATACTCACATGTCAGTTTTACCATATAGTGAACATGGTGAATAAAAACTGCAAAAACAATCTTGTAATTACACTTTTTTTTGCAATTTTCTCTGCATTTAGAATCATTTTCCTATTTTCCAGTACACTATATGGTAAAATGAATGATGTCATTCAAAAGTACAACTCGTCCCGCAAAAAACAAAGCCCTCATATGTCTACATTGATAGAAAAATAAAAACATTATGACACTTGGAAGAAGAGGAAAAAAATAGAAAACGAAAACAGAAAATCACCAGGTAGTAAAGGAGTTCAGAGCAGGGCCAATCACTTTTTCACACAGGGCTCTTTAGTTTTGGCATTCTTTTTCCCTTAATAATAAGACCTTCATTTTTAAACTGCATTACATGTTTACTTGTGTTATTTTTGTCTAATGTTTAAATTTCTTTTGCGATCAGAAACATGTAAGTGTGACAAACATGCAAAAGAATAAGAAATCAGGAAGGGGCAAACACTTTTTCACATCAATGTACATGTATTGCCAATATTGATCGGCACTCAGATCAAAATAAAGGCCCAGTTACACACACAGATAATTGTGCAGAGATTGTTCGCAGATCTCTGGTTGCAGTGAAATCATGGACACATTGTTCCATTTTGTGGCCGTTTACAAATGGAACAATGTGTCCATGATTTCACTGCAACCAGAGATCTGCCAACAATCTCTGCACAATTATCTGCCTTAAAAGGCCCGTTTCACGCTTCAATTTCCCAGTGATCCGACCAACGATCCAACTTGACCTACATCGCTTGATCATCGTTCAATGATCGGTAGTGAAATGTCACACATTTTGCTTTAACGAAGCAGCAACAATTCCGCGACAGGCGAACGATACTTGTGGTCGTTAGGTCGCCTGCGTCCTTCAGTTCTGAATAGGTGAAGTCGTATACGAGATCGTTATCACGGTGTCACATACACCGATGCTGCAGGTTGGACGGATGATGATGAACGACTGATTTGAGGTCGTGAACATAAACCTATCAACGATCAGCGGACTTATCGTTGATCGTATCGACATATCACACGCTACGATGTCGTTTGAACGTCTCAAAACATGTGACGTTTCAGCAATATCGTTAACGATATCGTAGCATGGAACGGGCCCTTAAGATACATCTCAAGGAAAATCACAGAAATGTGAATGCACCAATGAACTATCTAAGTTTAGAGTGCTACCAATGAAAACCATATATAGCGCTCGTATGAGAAAATCAGATAAATAGATTAGCCCTTAGTTTAGACTTTTAACAGAAACGTTTACCTCATTGCTTGCTGATGGGGTTATTCGATTTGATCAAAATGCATAAGTAAAGCCTATAAAGCAATGATGTGTATAAACATTTTTGTCCTCAGGGTTCTGTTGTATCTATTTGTATAAATGATATTTGATGTGCTAGTCCAATGCAGTCACAACAGCTCCCACCTGGCAGCATAATGGCTCAGTGGTTAGCACTGCAGTCTTATTGCACAGGGGACTGGGGTTCAAATCCCACCAAGGACAACATCTGCAAGGAGTTTATATGTTCATCCAGGCTCTCTGGTTTCCTCCCACACCCCAAAAACATACTGATAGGATGTTTTGATTGTGAGCCCCAATGGGGACAATATTACTGATGTACGTAAAGTTCTGTCATAGTAATAGTGCTATATATGTGAATAAATATTATTGTTTTGCCAAGAGATGCTTGACAAATTCATTTTTTGTACTGCACATCATTGCTGATTAGAAACTCCACATCCTCTCAGTGTCTAGATATATCATACAGCAACCATAATCAATTTTAACAACACCAAATGCTTCAAACAAAAGGTGGCAATTAAGAACTGTCAAAGGGCTTAATGGGCCCCTGCACAGCAAATCTAATGTTAACATGGAGAATATGAACATATAGTGACAATTAATGTATGAATATTGTATTCCAGGCATCCTATTTACTAGTTACATGCAAAAAAATAAAACTTTTTAACTCTGAAGAAATTTCATCCAGCGTAATTTTTGGGATTTATATGTGTGCATATGGTCAGTTTCCTATCGAGGCAACTGAAGATGCAAGGCTGCACCTGTGAGCTATGGATGATAAATGAGGCTTGCAGGTCTCCAGTCCAAGACAAACATAATTATCTCTCCACACTCTCGCTGCGCCTTGCCTCGTGCTGCCCCCTCCTTTCCCTCTTCACTTAAGGAGACCTGTGTATACCATGTCCTCAGACAAGCTAAGCTTCATTTTTGTGGAATGGTATAGATTTTCTCGCACATTAACTCATAAGATACCAAAGAATGTGCATTTTATCCTATACCATTGACACGTGCATACATTGCGCGTCATTGAAGGCAACAGAAGTTGCTGTAGCGCTGGGATACAGAAGGCATTGCCAGCATCCAAAAAGCCCGGAGGCAGCGGACACTTGCCAAGTTTACAACATTATTTATATCCATAGCTATAAATATGAACTTAACATATTCCATAGAATTATTTAAATTAGGTTAATTAAAGAGTATTAAAAAAATGAAAAATGCAGTATGACAATTGAATAAAACATGAAGCAACTAACAACATTTATAAGGCCGTAAAATGTCTATTATTTGATTGAGTGTATACAAATATGGGAAAATGTGAGAAAAATTGGCAGGCTTGAGGAACCATAAATGTGATTTCATGGCCATATATCAGATCTTTTGACCTGAAGACCCACCTCTTCTGTCAAGCCTACAACCTACACTGAGACCTGTCCCACCGCACCGTCTCACCCGCGGCCCTCCTCCGCCTACTGTCTCCCCACCCGTCTCTTATAGACTGTGAGCCCTCGTGGACAGGGTCCTCTGCCCTACTGCACCTGTATGATCTGATTGTCGCCATTTTATGTTCTTGTCCTCGTTTGCCCTTGCACATGTAAAGGCCCATGGAAATGAATGGTGCTATGTAAATAAATTAATAATAATAATAAATGTTTTGTTGTATGGATCCATAATACAACACCCATAGAAATCTATAGGCCCACACAATAAATGTATATGCCTTCAATTGTCTGTTTTACTTTATTTCCTGTTGCTGACATAGCACCAACATATTCTGTAGCACTCTAAAGGGATCGTCATCATTCTCACTCATCTCCACTGAGTCTGAAAATGAAGTTTTCACACATAGTCCACGCACAATTATAGGAAGCCAATTCATTTATCAATATATTTTTATTTCAGTATGGGTGCCTTCACACTGCGGCAGCGTCCGGTCCGGGGCATGGCAGGATTGACAGCCTGGACCGGAGTTTTGCTGCATAGAATATCATCGGGCTGCACGGAGCTGGATCGCGGCGGGTGTTAATTATCTGCTATCCGGCTGCTGTGTCGCCGGATGAATCCTGCAGAAGTCGGGATTTGTCTGCCAACTCCAAAAACGTTGCATGCACCGTTTTTGGAGTCGGCAGACAAATCCCGACTTCTGCAGGATTCATCCGGCGACACAGCAGCCGGATAGCAGATAATTAACACCCGCCGCGATCCAGCTCCGTGCAGCCCGATGATATTCTATGCAGCAAAACTCCGGTCCAGGCTGTCAATCCTGACAGCCCCGGACCGGACGCTGCCACAGTGTGAACCCAGCCTATGGAAGTAGACAAGAGTATGCAGAAGAAATCCACACAAACAAAAGGAATACAGATTATAGTCTGCTCTGCTGTCTCTGCAAACTGCCCTGCCGTATTTAAAATTGTGTTTATTTCTGTTGGCACCTTAATGGTACCTTTACATGCAGCTACCGAAGGTAGCAACAGGTAGGCACCGCACGTGCACGTTTTCAACGGTTGCTAAAGGTACCTGATACCGCAAATACACGCCGCCACAAGGTGCTCCACAGAAGATATTTTCGTTCCCTGGAAGTGCCGACGGGTGCCGCAGGTTACCTTCTGTGGAGCACCTTCCCTGATTTACACGCCGCCACCACAAGGGAATCTGGGCGTACATATTGTGCGCCGTAACTACCAAGGCGTGACAGAGTTGTGTATTACACGGCGCTCGTACGGTGATTGGACAATGCAATAACATCATGATTGGCCAGCCAGCGCAGGGAGGCTGGCTAATACATGACGCTATAGCAAATGTGTAGTGACTGGTCAAATCATTAAATATGCCGCCCTGTACAGGGACAGCCAATGGGTACACAGTAGTCCCCACCAATGATAGCTGATGGGGCGTGGTATACATGACACTGTAGCACGCCCCAGGTAACTCAAATACCGTACCTGTGCCCCGATTACACGGCGCTACCATAGGGGTTATACCTGCTTGTTTTTCAGCACGGCTGAAAGACAGGTATCCAAAGAGACAGGACGGTACAACTTGAATTACACGCGTGTTTTGAAGGTAAAAGGTACAATTGTCTCCGACACCTGCCGGCTTCTACCTTTCGGTAGCGACGTGTAAAGGTACTATAAGGGTTAATATCAGTATTAACTGCCCATGGTATTAGCTGGCTGTGGCTTTCCAGGTGAGCTGCTGCTGTGGGTGTCAGGTGACGCAGTTATCCACTCCCCTAGCCTTTAAATAATCCCATTACCAATCAGCTAGTGTTGCTGAAAGATTTCATTCTCGCTTTGACCTGTAAACTGTGTTATGCTGTGTGCCGTTTCTGCTGTAGTTTTCATAAACTGTCTTGTCCTTGGAGTTGCCACTCCTATCCCAATGTCATGGTGGAGTTGATGTGACTATCCTGGTCCCTGGTTGGAGGTGAGGGGTTATAGCATAGGGATGGTCAGGAGCAGGGCAAGGGTGGTGGCCCGCTCTTCCTCACCTTTAGAGGTACTTCTGTGAACAGGGACAGTTGGGGAACCACAGGCTAAGGGTGAGACTAGTTTCCCTGATAATATTTTGCCATCCTGCTTCCATAATCACTTTGTTTGTTATAACTACTCATGAAAAATTCATGCAAATTTCATATGAAGGCACAAAGAAATCCTTTCTATTAATTCATGAGTAGCAAAAAGGACTATCATATTAGCAAGTTATGCATATGGCTGCTAACACAGGCGTTCACCAAAGAATTCTACAAATGGGTATGTAATATTGATCATATAGATTTTGTCAACACGGATCTGATAATAATTCATTTAGTCGTCAATCTCAAATCATGCATGTATGTCAAGTTATGACAAGAGTGAAGCATATGAAAAAGTGATTTTCCCTAAGGAAACCTATCAGGATTTTATTAGACAGCTTCTGTGTCCTGTCTATTTACATGTCCCTTGGTGATGAGACATTGAAGTAAATCAAGGATCTGCTGGTTCAAGGTTTTCTGCTCCCCACAGACAAGAAGTCCTAATGTTTGCAGAATGAGCCCTAATCAATCACCTAAAAGTCCAATTGTGCTGAGTTTGACCTCATCTGACCAGTAATTAGCATCTCCTCATTGTCAATAGTCTGAGTGTCTTCCATGATGACCAGTTTAACTCCTCCACTGCCAAGAAAAAAAAATAAAGAAATGGAAATGTATCATTTGTATATCCATGTAGGGAGTGTAGTCAATCCCAGTCTTGTAAATCTCATTAGGCTGTGATGACCTTACGCCTTGTTACTAAAAGATATGGATCCTAATACTAATAGCACAATTAGAAGCAGCTAATGGTAGAAATGATCTGAATCTTGGCTTATTCTTTACTGCTCATAGATTTCTATGGTAAAATGTATAATTGTCTTATGTGTAGATAACACTTACGGTATTTTATTTTTAATCAAGACATTTTAGTTTTTTCTAGATCTCACCTATTAGCAGGGTTGCTAATGGCCTGGTTATCTGAGCGATGGATGGATGACCTTCGTGATGGTGTCTTCCATAAATGTCCAGGTATGTGCAGAATTTATGGTTGAAATCAATGTTTGAAACTCTGAGTAATGCCTTGTAATTTCCACACAGATAATACTCTTCTAAAACTTATGGCATGGTAAGAATTAAAAGGACAAATTTCTTAATTTTTAAAAACTACAGCCTAGTAAGAGCTTACTATTTGTAAAAGCTTTCTATTCATTACAAGGAAAACCTATAATGTGCACAGGGGCGGGCTGGTGCCTCTAACACCAGGTGGCAGTTTTGTCCTGCATCTGCCGCGTCTCCAGTCACAAAGTGCCATTTCTGTGGGGGGGGGGGGGGGGGCGGCCCTAAATGACGGCTATACCACCAACCCAAGGGGCACTTGCCCCCCTGCCACCTGGGCCAGTCCGCCCCTGAGTGCGCATGGTGCTTTTTCTTTCAATGTGAAAAAGGAAGTAACATGAATTAACCCCTTCATGACCCAGCCTATTTTGACCCTAAAGACCTTGGCCTTTTTTGCAATTCTGACCAGTGTCCCTTTATGAGGTTATAACTCGGGAACGCTTCAACCGATCCTAGCGATTCTGAGATTGTTTTTTCGTGACATATTGGGCTTCATGATAGTGTTAAATTTAAGTCGATAATTTTTGCGTTTATTTGTGAAAAAATCAAAAATATGGCAAAAATTTTGAAAATTTCACAATTTTCACATTTTTAATTTTTTTTTCTGATAAACAAGAGAGATATGTGACAGAAAAAAGTTATTAAATAATATTTCCCACATGTCTACTTCACATCAGCACAATTTTGGAAAAAAAAAAAATTTTTGTTAGGACGTTATAAGAGTTCAAAGTTCATGAGCAATTTTTCATTTTTCAACCAAAATTTACAAAACCATTTTTTTTAGTGACCACATCACATTTGAAGTCCTTTTGAGGGGTGTACATGACAGAAAACACCCAAAAGTGACACCATTCCAAAAACTGCACCCCTCAAGCTACTCAAAACTACATTCGAGAAGATTATTAACCCTTCAGGTGCTTCACAGGAACTAAAGCAAAGTGGAAACAAAAAATGGATATTTTAATTTTTTTATCAAAAATGTTCTTTTAGCCTCAATTCTTTCATTTTCACATGGGCAACAGGATAAAATGGATCTTAAAATGTGTTGTGCAAATTCTCCCGAGTACATAGATACCTCATATGTGGTCATAAACCACTGTTTGGGCGCACGGCAGGGCTCAGAAGTGAAGGAGCTCAATTTGACTTTTGGAGCTAATTTTACATTCAAAAAGTGAAATTGCGCTCCTTCCCTTCTGACCCCTGCCGTGCGCCCAAACAGTGGTTTATGACCACATATGAGGTATCGGTGTACTCAGGAGAAATTGCCCAACAAATTTTAGGATGAATTTTATGCTGTTGCCATGTGAAAACGAAAAAATTTAGGCTAAAAGAAAATTTTTGTGAAAAAAAAAAGTACTATTTCATTTTCACAGATCAATTTGTAAAGCACCTGGGGGTTCAATATGCTCACTACCCATCTAGATATGTTCCCTGGGGGGTCTAGTTTCCAAAATGGGGTCACTTGTGGGGGAGCTCCAATGTTTAGGCACGCAGGGGCTCTCCAAACGCGACATGGTGTCCGCTAACAATTTGAATAAAAATCAGCTCAAATTGTTAGCTGTAACCATGTTGTGTTTAGTGAGCCCCTGTGTGCCTAAACATTTGGGCTCCCCCACAAGTGACCCCATTTTGGAAACTAGACCCCCCAAGGAACGTATCTAGATGCATAGTGAGCACTTTGAACCCCCAGGTGATTCACAAATTCATCCATAAAAATGAAAAAGCACTTTTTTTTCCACAAAAAAATTCTTTTTTCATTATTATGGATCAATTTGTGAAGCACCTGGGGGTTGAAAGTGCTCACTATGCATCTAGATACGTTCCTTGGGGGGTCTAGTTTCCAAAATGGGGTCACTTGTGGGGGAGCTCCAATGTGGAGACGCACAGGGGCTCTCCAAACGTGACATGGTGTCCGCTAACAATTTGAATGCAAAATGAGCTCAAATTGTTAGCGGACACCATGTTGCGTTTGGAGAGCCCCTGTGCGTCTCCACATAGGAGCTCATCCACAAGTGACCCCATTTTGGAAACTAGACCCCCAAGGGAACGTATCTAGATGCATAGTGATCACTTTGAACCCCCAGGTGCTTCACAAATTAATCTGTAAAAATGAAAAAGTACTTTTTTTCCGCAAAAATCTTTTTTTTTCAATAATTTGTGAAGCACCTGGGGTTCAATATGCTCACTACCCATCTAGATATGTTCCCTGGGGGGTCTAGTTTCCAAAATGGGGTCACTTGTGGGGGAGCTCCAATGTTTAGGCACACAGGGGCTCTCCAAACGCGACATGGTGTCCGCTCACAATTTGAATAAAAATCAGCTCAAATTGTTAGCTGTCACCATGTTGCGTTTGGTGAGCCCCTGTGTGCCTAAACATTGGGGCTCCCCCACAAGTGACCCCATTTTGGAAACTAGACCCCCCAGGGAACGTATCTAGATGCATAGTGAGCACTTTGAACCCCCAGGTGCTTCACAAATTCATCCGTAAAAATGAAAAAGTACTTTTATTTCCACAAACATTTTCTTTTTTCATATTTACAGATTAATTTGTGAAGCACTGGGGTGTTCAAAATGCTCACCACCCATCTAGATAAGTTCCCTGGGGGGTCTAGTTTCCAAAATGGGGTCACTTGTAGGGGAGCTCCAATGTTTAGGCACATAGGGGCTCTCCAAACGTGACATGATGTCCGCTAACAATTTGGGTTGATTTCCATTCAAATTGTTAACAGACACCATGTCGCGTTTGGAGAGCCCCTGTGTGCCTAAACATTGGAGCTCCCCCACAAGTGACCCCATTTTGGAAACTAGACCCCCCAGGGAACGTATCTAGATGTATAGTGAGCACTTTGAACCCCCAGGTGCTTCACAAATTGATCCGTAAAAATGAAAAAATAATTTTTTTGTGTGAAAAAAAGTACTTTTTTAATTTTATGGATCAATTTGTGAACCACTTGGGGGTTCAAGTACTCACTATGCATCTAGATACGTTCCTTGGGGGGTGTAGTTTCCAAAATGGGGTCACTTGTGGGGGAGCTCCAATGTTTAGGCACACAGGGGCTCTCCATACGCGACATAGTGTCCGCTAGTAATTGGAGCTAATTTTCCATTCAACTTGTTAGCGGACACCATGTCACGTATGGATTGCTCCTGTGTGCCACCAGCACAAGGGCAACTGGAAGAGTTGGGGTACAGCACCAGAAAATGGCACCTCTAATGTGCTATTTTCTGGGGTGGCTGTGAATTGCAATTTGCAGCGTGGGGGGGCACAACATTTGGGTCTCTCCACGATGAGGATTGCAGCCCCCCAACTACCAAGTTGTACCTGGCTGGCATCCAAAAATAAGGCAAAGCTCCTTGTCATTTTATTGGTAGAAGTAAAAAAAAAAAAATGACGTGGGGCTCCGCCGTATTTTTGGTTAAGCCAGGTACAACTTGGCAGCTACGGACTGCCAGCAACCCCCAGCTGCCTCGTTGTACCTGGCTGGTACCCAAAAATACAGCAAAGCCCTTTTTTTTTTCTTTCTAGAACTAATTCTAGAAAAAAAAAATGGCGTGGGGCTCCGCCATATTTTTGGTCCAGCCAGGTACAACTTGGCAGCTACGGACTGCCAGCAACCCCCAGCTGCCTCGTTGTACCTGGCTGGTACCCAAAAATACAGCAAAGCCCTTTTTTTTTTCTTTCTAGAACTAATTCTAGAAAAAAAAATGACATAGGGCTCCGCCATATTTTTGGTCCAGCCAGGTACAACTAGGCAGCTGGGGGCTGGATTCCACAGCATGGAGAGGCCCAAGCGTTCTGGGTCCCCCATGCTGCGAATTGCAGCCCGCAGCCGCCCAAAAAAATGGCGCATTCATTGAAGCGCCATTTTCTGGCGCTGTACCCAGACTCTTCCAGTTGCCCTGGTGCCGGTGGCAAACTGGGTAATAAAGGGGTTAATGCCAGCTTGTTATTGGCAGCTGGCACTAAGCCCGAGATTCATAATATAGGGCCAATGTTAGACCCGCCATTAGGAATCTCTGGTAAATAGTCAGAAAATAGACACAGAGAAAAATCTTTTTATTTGAAAAATAAAACAAACAAAACTTGGACTCCATCTTTATTATAAAGATCCGACGTAGTCCACAACGAAGGTCCCACGGCGCTCGACTGCCTCCGACGTAGTCCACAACGAAGGTCCCACGACGCTCGATCGCCTCTGCTCAATCCAGAGATTGCAGCAAGGGATCAAGTGTCCTCTTCCTACAGACTCTGGGGTCAGAGTTATGGTGCACTGTGTGACAATGATCTGTCATACAGTGCACCATGACTATGATCCCAGAGACTACAACAAGAGGATACTCATCCGCAGTCATCCACGTACGCACACATCCACGGACGCACACATGCACGGACACGCTAACACACATCCACGGACGCACACATGCACGGACACACTAACACACATCCACGGACGCACACATGCACGGACACACTAACACACATCCACGGACGCACACATGCACGGACACACTAACACACATCCACGGACGCTGGAGTTCACACACATCCACATACGCACATCCACGCACGCATCCACGGACGCACACATGCACGGACACACTAACACACATCCACCATGCACGGACACACTAACACACATCCACGGACGCACACATGCACGGACACACTAACACACATCCACGGACGCACACATGCACGGACACACTAACACACATCCACGGACGCACACATGCACGGACACACTAACACACATCCACGGACGCACACATGCACGGACACACTAACACACATCCACCATGCACGGACACACTAACACACATCCACGGACGCACACATGCACGGACACACTAACACACATCCACGGACGCACACATGCCCGGACACACTAACACACATCCACGGACGCACACATGCACGGACACACTAACACACATCCACGGACGCACACATGCACGGACACACTAACACACATCCACGGACGCACACATGCACGGACACACTAACACACATCCACGGACGCACACATGCACGGACACACTAACACACATCCACGGACGCACACATGCACGGACACACTAACACACATCCACGGATGCTGGAGTTCACACACATCCACATACGCACATCCACGCACGCATCCACGGACGCACACATGCACGGACACACCAACACACATCCACGGACGCACACATGCACGGACACACTAACACACATCCACGGACGCACACATGCACGGACACGCTAACACACATCCACGGACGCACACATGCACGGACACACTAACACACATCCACGGACGCACACATGCACGGACACGCTAACACACATCCACGGACGCATGCACATATCCATCCATCCATCCATTCATTCATTCATTCATACTTACCCATGAGGAGGAGGAGCCTCTGAGAGGAGGAGGGACCACACCGCAGCTGCATCGGAAGCCGGCGGGCTGCTCCGGAATGGGTGAGTGGGGCTAGAGGTGGGGGACTAGGCCTGGGGGGGGGGAGAGTGAGCAGGGGAAGGTGGGGGGGGGATGAGCAGGGGGAGAGGAGGCTGTGCAGGCTGACCGGCGGGCGCCTGAGCCCGCCGGCACTGCATTACAGAAGGAGGAGGGCGGGTGGATCGCGGGGACGCGGGGGGGGGCAGGCCGGACACAAGGGGGGCTGGAGGTAGGGGGACAAGACACAGGAGGGGCTGGAGGAGGAAGGGGGCAGGGGCACACAGAGGAATGACGGCGGCTGCATCAGGAGTGCAGCCGCGTGCAGCCGCCGCAGAAGAAGCTGATCGGAGGGGCGGGGGGGGCCGATAGGCGGCAAGGGGGGGCCCTAATGCTTCCTGGAGCTGGGGGGGGGCTGAGTAGGGGGAGGGCACCAGCCGATCCGCCCGTCCAGATCTGATTGGAGAGCTCCAATCAGATCTGGGAGGGGGGAATCGCTGTGATTTCTCAGATCTGCAGTTTCACTTTTAAACTGCAGATCGGAGGGGCCCTGGGCACGGGGGGGTTAATCCACCCCCCGTGGGGTGTACTACAGGTTGTCACTGTGCATTATGTACAGTGACACCTGAGTCACCCCCCTCACACGCGCCGCAGGAGCGCGATCATTCCATGGCCCACCGTTTGGGCCAAAGGTCGGGAACGAACTTGTTTTCATGGCCCAAACGGTGGGCCAAGGGTCGTGAAGGGGTTAATGAGATATTTCTGTTTGAACAAAAATGGCCACTTTACACGTCCCGATATCGCCGTCCAACTCTGACAAAAAGTCACGTGGTTCATGCGTTGGCCCCGATATCGTTCGTGCCTTGTATGGTGTAAATGTCCAATACGATGCACGAACGACGCCAAAACGATATCGGGGATCAAATGAGCCTGCTCTCCAACGGCCCGATATTGGATGGACGTTGTGGCCGGATCGTGCTGTGTAAAAGCCCAACAACGATGTGAAGTACAACGTCCCATATCCTCTCCCATGTTAAATGGTCGTTCCTGGGTCGGCCGTACAAGGGGGGCGTAGACATCGCAGTGGCGTTGCCTGCCGATATCGCGCTGTGTAACATCTCCTATACGATCTTGGAATTCTGCCCAGAAAAAGCGCGCTCCCGTGGCGTTGTATCCAATATCGGACCGATTTTGGGACGTGTAAAGTGGCCAAAATAGAAACACTTAATATTTTAAAACTAAATAAATTGACAAATCAAAAAAATCATTTTTAAGTATTTTTAAAGCATTTTTTCCCATTATTTTTTTAACCCGAAAAAAATTAAGGTATATAATCAAAGTGAAAAGATGCTCTAAGACTAGATAATGAGCCCAATTGTGTGAATGTGCATATGAAAGTGTTAAAAATGAAGAAATTTGTATTTTTTTATTGATGTTTAGAAGAAAACAAGAGTATCCAGAAGAAATCCATACAAGCATAGGGAAAACATAGGGGCTTTCTACAGATCTCTTATGAAAGCACACAGAAGTCCATTCTACTGATTCATGAGTGCAAGAAATGTAACGAAATAAAAGAAAACAAGGTGCTCCTGCGTGAATCGATACCTACAGTGCACAGTATATTACAAAGATGTGAGTTTGTTGCACTCACCTCCTCTGGTTGTGCTGGCTGGCACGACACAGTCAAATCACATAGAAGATCACATCCTCCTGATCATCCAGAGGTGCAGCATTCCTCCAGGGGAATCCTGAGCAGCATGAATATGGAGATCCAGGTGGATTTGTATACAAGGTAGTGATTAGGGCTCAGATTCCAAGGCAGCACCCACCACAATCCCAGGGAGGGAATAATAGTATTATACTAAAATAAAAATTGCGGTGTATGGGGTGCTTCTGAAGAACTGGCAAGTAAAACCTATTACAACAAAAAAGGAATTTAATGATAGATAGCAGGGCCGGGACTACGACTAGGCGACCCTAGGCGATCGCCTAGGGCGCCATCTAGTGCAGGGCGCATTTTTGCCCGCTCCCTGGGAAGGCCCCGTGCTGGCCGCCGGCGGCCGCGGCGCGTCGGCCAGAGAGGGAGGAGGGCGGGAGGCCGACTTCCTGTCCCGCGGCTCTGCCCGCCCCTCCTCTCCTCCTCCGTACAGCCAGCGCCCAGCAGACGCACGGTGACGGCGGCCTCGGTGATCGGTGGCGGTGAGTATGTAAAGGCGCGCCCCCCCCCCAGTCCACATCCTAGGCCCTGTATTCACCACCACTGGGCCCTGTATACACTAGCACTGGGCCCTGTATACACCACCACTGTGGCCTGTATACACCACCACTGGGGCCTGTGTAT
The DNA here is from genome assembly GCA_033576535.1 of Allobates femoralis. NCBI lineage: Eukaryota > Metazoa > Chordata > Amphibia > Anura > Aromobatidae > Allobates > Allobates femoralis. Next base: position 326,968,053 of record JARQOC010000006.1, read on the forward strand.
ACCACCACTGGGGCCTGTATATACCACTGAGGCTGCTGTATATATTGCTGGGGCCTGTATATACTGCTGGGGCCTGTATATTCCACTGGGGCTGCTGTATATAGTGCTGGGGCCTGTATATACTGCTGGGGCCTGTATATTCCACTGGGGCTGCTGTATATAGTGCTGGGGCCTGTATATAGTGCTGGGGCCTGTATATACTGCTGGGGCCTGTATATACCACTTAGGCTGCTGTATATATTGCTGGGGCCTGTATATACCACTGGGGCTGCTGTATATACTGCTGGGGCCTGTATATACTGCTGGGGCCTGTATATTACACTGGGGCTGCTGTATATAGTGCTGGGGCCTGTATATAGTGCTGGGGCCTGTATATACTGCTGGGGCCTGTATATTCCACTGGGGCTGCTGTATATAGTGCTGGGGCCTGTATATAGTGCTGGGGCCTGTATATACCACTGAGGCTGCTGTATATATTGCTGGGGCCTGTATATACCACTGGGGCTGCTGTATATACTGCTGGGGCCTGTATATTCCACTGGGGCTGCTGTATATAGTGCTGGGGCCTGTATATACCACTGGGGCTGCTGTATATACTGCTGGGGCCTGTATATACTGCTGGGGCCTGTATATTCCACTGGGGCTGCTGTATAAAGTGCTGGGGCCTGTATATAGTGCTGGGGCCTGTATATACCACTGAGGCTGCTGTATATATTGCTGGGGCCTGTATATACCACTGGGGCTGCTGTATATAGTGCTGGGGCCTGTATATACTGCTGGGGCCTGTATATTCCACTGGGGCTGCTGTACAGTTAGGGCCAGAAATATTTGGACAGTGACACAAGTTTTGTTATTTTAGCTGTTTACAAAAACATGTTCAGAAATACAATTATATATACTATATGGGCTGAAAGTGCACACTCCCAGCTGCAATATGAGAGTTTCCACATCCAAATCGGAGAAAGGGTTTAGGAATCATAGCTCTGTAATGCATAGCCTCCTCTTTTTCAAGGGACCAAAAGTAATTGGACAATGGACTCTAAGGGCTGCAATTAACTCTGAAGGCGTCTCCCTCGTTAACCTGTAATCAATGAAGTAGTTAAAAGGTCAGGGGTGGATTCCAGGTGTGTGGTTTTGCATTTGGAAGCTGTTGCTGTGACCAGACAACATGCGGCCAAAGGAACTCTCAATTGAGGTGAAGCAGAACATCCTGAGGCTGAAAAAAAAGAAAAAATCCATCAGAGAGATAGCAGACATGTTTGGAGTAGCAAAATCAACAGTTGGGTACATTCTGAGAAAAAAGGAATTGACTGGTGAGCTTGGGAACTCTAAAAGGCCTGGGCGTCCACGGATGACAACAGTGGTGGATGATCGCCGCATACTTTATTTGGTGAAGAAGAACCCGTTCACAACATCAACTGAAGTCCAGAACACTCTCAGTGAAGTAGGTGTATCTGTCTTTAAGTCAACAGTAAAGAGAAGACTCCATGACAGTAAATACAAAAAGTTCACATCTAGATGCAAACCATTCATCAATTCCAAAAATAGACAGGCCAGAGTTAAATTTGCTGAAAAACACCTCAAGAAGCCAGCTCAGTTCTGGAAAAGTATTCTATGGACAGATGAGACAAAGATCAACCTGTACCAGAATGATGGGAAGAAAAAAGTTTGGAGAAGAAAGGGAACGGCACATGATCCAAGGCACACCACATCCTCTGTAAAACATGGTGGAGGCAACGTGATGGCATGGGCATGCATGGCTTTCAATGGCACTGGGTCACTTGTGTTTATTGATGACATAACAGCAGACAAGAGTAGCCGGATGAATTCTGAAGTGTACCGGGATATACTTTCAGCCCAGATTCAGCCAAATGCTGCAAAGTTGATTGGACGGCGCTTCATAGTACAGATGGACAATGACCCCAAACATACAGCCAAAGCTACCCAGGAGTTCATGAGTGCAAAAAAGTGGAACATTCTGCAATGGCCAAGTCAATCACCAGATCTTAACCCAATTGAGCATGCATTTCACTTGCTGAAATCCAGACTTAAGACGGAAAGACCCTCAAACAAGCAAGACCTGAAGGCTGCGGCTGTAAAGGCCTGGCAAAGCATTAAGAAGGAGGAAACCCAGCGTTTGGTGATGTCCATGGGTTCCAGACTTAAGGCAGTGATTGCCTCCAAAGGATTCGCAACAAAATATTGAAAATAAAAATATTTTGTTTAGGTTATGTTTATTTGTCCAATTACTTTTGACCTCCTAAAATGTGGAGTGTTTGTAAAGAAATGTGTACAATTCCTACATTTTCTACCAGATATTTTTGTTCTACCCTTCAAATTAAACGTTACAATCTGCACTTGAATTCTGTTGTAGAGGTTTCATTTCAAATCCAATGTGGTGGCATGCAGAGCCCAACTCGCGAAAATTGTGTCACTGTCCAAATATTTCTGGCCCTAACTGTATATAGTGCTGGGGCCTGTATATAGTGCTGGGGCCTGTATATACTGCTGGGGCCTGTATATACCACTGAGGCTGCTGTATATATTGCTGGGGCCTGTATATTCCACTGGGGCTGCTGTATATAGTGCTGGGGCCTGTATATACTGCTGGGGCCTGTATATTCCACTGGGGCTGCTGTATATAGTGCTGGGGCCTGTATATAGTGCTGGGGCCTGTATATAGTGCTGAGGCCTGTATATACTGCTGGGGCCTGTATATACCACTGGGGCTGCTTTATAACCCCTGGGGCTGCTGTATAACCCCTGGGGCTGCTGTATAACCCCTGGGGCTGCTGTATTACCCCTGGGGCTGCTGTATTACCCCTAGGGCTGCTGTATAACCCCTGGGGCTGCTGTACAACCCCTGGGGCTGCTGTACAACCCCTGGGGCTGCTGTATTACCCCTGGGGCTGCTGTATAACCCCTGGGGCTGCTGTATTACCCCTGGGGCTGCTGTATTACCCCTGGGGCTGCTGTATAACCCCTGGGGCTGCTGTATAACCTCTGGGGCTGCTGTATAACCTCTGGGGCTGCTGTATTACCCCTGGGGCTGCTGTATTACCCCTAGGGCTGCTGTATAACCCCTGGGGCTGCTGTATTACCCCTGGGGCTGCTGTATAACCCCTGGGGCTGCTGTATAACCCCTGGGGCTGCTGTATTACCCCTGGGGCTGCTGTATTACCCCCGGGGCTGCTGTATAACCCCTGGGGCTGCTGTATAACCTCTGGGGCTGCTGTATAACCTCTGGGGCTGCTGTATAACCTCTGGGGCTGCTGTATTACCCCTGGGGCTGCTGTATTACCCCTAGGGCTGCTGTATAACCCCTGGGACTGCTGTATTACCCCTGGGGCTGCTGTATTACCACTGGGGTCTGTATATACCACTGGGGAGGCTGCTGTATACCACACTGCTGGGGGCTGTATACCTGTGCTGGGGTCCACCCTAGGCTTATACACGAGTCAATAGGTTTTCCCAGGTTTTGGGGGCAAAAGTAGGGGGGTAGGCTTATACACAGGTTGGCTTATACACGAGTATATACGGGTAGTAATCCTACAATGTCTGCTGGACATGGTATGAGGAGGTTTATGGGTCAGTCAGTACACACTCCATACTTCATGGTAAGGGGAGGGTTTATGGCTCAGTACACACACCATACTTCTTGTTATTAACCAGTTAATGCTCTCTTGTCCACCGAACTGCAGTGTCAAAAGAGGACAACAGCGAGACAAGCAGCAACATGGCATCAGAGAGTCCCTGACCTCGAAATAGAAGATCCTCAGATCCTGGTATTGTGACATATTATTAAGAATAATACTTTTTGCATTTATATTACACTATGAACTCCACAGCACTTTACATACACCATGAACACTGTCCCCATTGGGGCTCACAATGTAAACAACCTATCAGTATGTCTCTGTAGTGTGGTTGGACGAACCTTTTATAGGTCCCCTTTAAATTAAATTTACTTTCAAAGTATGCTGACATTTTTATTCCCAGACATATTTCGGGGGGGGGGGGGGGGGCGCCGTTTGCCTTACCTGCCTAGGGCACCAAAATGCCTTGTCCCGGCACTGATAGATAGTATACAACACATTTCAGGGGCAAACATTCCCCTTCATCATGTATACAGAACAGTAGTAAGGCTGGTTTCACACCACAGTTGTGGTGTTTCAGGTTCTGCCCGGTGTTTTGCAGGAAAGACCGGACAGAATCTGACTGCCCTGGACAAACAGAATATGCCCTCCAGTCCTGTTTTCTGCCAGAATCGGCAGATCACAGCTGCTGAAATTTCAAGATTGCAGCTGGAGCTAGCTGCCATCTTGAAATCTCAGGCGGAGAGCTCTCCAGCTGCTGAAATTCAGCAGCGCTCGCTGCTAAACTTCACCAGCCGGCGTCCGGAAGCCGCATCCGATTTTATGCTGGATCCAGCGTGATCCGGCACCATAGACTCCCCCATGTTAGCGGGCGCCGAATCCAGGAGGATCCGATTTTTGTCAATTATTTTTTCTTCTTCTTTTTTTTTTTCCCGGACAGAAAGCTGTGATTTTGTGTCCGGGAGAAAAACCCGCATTCTCCCGATCCTCCCGGACAGATGGAAATCGGATGGCAAATAGCTGCCATCTGGCTCCATCCGGCACCATAGGAATAAAATGGGGCCGAAATCTGATCAGGGGCTGTCCAGTGTGAACCGGACAGCCCCGAATTAGATAAACCATGGTGTGAAGCCGGCCTTAGTTGCTCCTTTTAAAACACATCAGGTCTGATACCAATTAACAATAAATTATGCTAATTCGACTGCTACCGTTTACTGACCGAAATGGATTAGTATTTAAAAATGACCTATAACTAGAAGTGCATACAGAAATAATCCAAAAAACTAAAATATTGCTACACTTTACGTATAATAATTATACCCTCAAAAATACTACATAGTAAGAAACTTAAAATAAAGAATTATATTTAAAGAGGGTTCCAATCAGAATGTGTTTTCAAGAGTAATATTCAGACCCTCAGGGATGAGTCAACCGATCTTGTAAATTCAAAAAGATTCATGGTTTATCAGAATTCTATATATATTCAGACAAGTATCATTAATTTCAATTAATTAATTAAGTTCAATAATTCGGCAGATGAGGGACTGCGCGATGTCGCGAGAATCACAGGATTGAGTCCCTCTTTATTGCGCGGCACTTCCTGACAATGGGTCGCATCGTATTTTACAAATGTTTTAAGACAATTCGAGTTTTGTTTGGGGGGATAAGGAGATGATATAAAAAACTTTGTTGAGGAACTTAACAATAACCCTTGGGGTCTCTCCTTTCCTCCAAGTATGCTAGGAAAACGGGTCTCATTTCGAGATGTCGATATCCACATTGACAGTGTGGAATCTATACAAACATCCACTCAGTTTAAGCAAGTGGATGTAAATAGTTACTTGCGGTTCGACAGCGGCCCCCTCCCAAAGTTGATTACAAACATCACATATGGCCAATACTTGAGATTATGTAAAAATTGTAGTTAAAAAAAAGGCTTTTTGAATGAATCCAAAATTATAACAAAAAGGTTGAGGGAAAAAAGTAGCCCAAAAAACTTTTAATGGACGCATTCATTAAAGCTAATAATTTTTCCCAAAAAGACTATTTAACAAAAATCCAAGTAAAACGGAACAGTGATCTAAGTGGTACTTGTGATCTAGAAGACAATAGATTCAAAATGAATTTATTCACGACTTTTAGTAATTCACATAACCAAATCAAACAGTTAATGAAGAAATACTGGTTAATTTTAAAGTACTTGGGGAGCAACTTCCTCCTTATCCACAAGTTTTCTATAGACAATGTCATACTCTAAAAAAATCTTGTGGCACCCAGTGTCAAACGTCTTAGAACCATAAGTACTCCTAATATTAAAACCGAAATGGTGGGAAATTTTAGATGTGGTGCAAAATCCTTCTGATCATGAGTTACAGGGGAGGTTTTTGATATTAAACAAAATCTAAATTGTGGTAACTCTTACATGATCTATTTACTGGAATGTTAATGCAGTCTACAGTATGTGGGTAGGACCATACAGCCCATGCACTGTAGACTGAACAAACATAGAAACAATATAGTCGATGGTATTATAAACTGCTGTACAGTGTGGCCAAACATTTCATGTTGTAGCACTTGAAAGATCCTGTGGGATTAAACTCTTACAATTATTGAACAAATTAATGATACTTGTCCGAATAGATATAGAACACTGATAAACCACAAATCTTTTTGAATTTATAAGATTGGTACAACTGTCCCCGAGGGTCTGAATATTAGTATTGATGACCTATTCTGAGTGAAATCTTCTTTACATATATATATATAACCCCTGGCAAAAATTATGGAATCACCAGTCTCGGAGGATGTCCATTCAGTTGTTTAATTTTGTAAAACAAAAAAGCAGATCACAGACATGGCACAAAACTAAAGTCATTTCAAATGGCAACTCTCTGCCTTGGCGAAACACTAAAAGAAATCTTGAAAAAAAATATGCTAGCCAGTAACAGTTACTTTTGTAGACCAAGCTGGGGGAAAAATTATGGAATCACTCAATTCTGAGGTTAATATTATGGAAACACACTGTAATTTTTCATTCTCAAAACTAACACATGCATCACATAAGATCTGCTCGTTAGTCTGTAACTTGGAGAGCTGTTGCTCCAATTGAACTGACATGAATCATGGCTCCAACACGAGAGATGTCAATTGAAACAAAGGAGAAGATTGTCAAACTCTTAATAGAGGGTAAATCAACACACAATGTTGCAAAAGATGTTGGTTGTTCACAGTCAGCTGTGTCTAAAATATGATCCAAATACAAACAGCATGGGGAAGTTGTTAAGGGGAAACACACTGGTAGACCAAGGAAGACATCAAAGCATCAAGACCGGAAACGTAAAGCATTATGTCTCCAAAACAGGAAATGCACAACAAATGAAATGAGGAACGAATGGGAGGAAACTGGAGTCAATGTCTGTGACCGAACTGTAAGAAATTGCCAAAGGAAATGGGATTTACATACAGAAAAGCTATACAATAGCCATCATTAACACCTAAACAGAAATAAACAAGGTTACAATGGGCTAAAGAAAAGCAATCGTGGAGTGTGGATGACTGGATGAAAGTCATATTCAGTGATGAATCGTGAATCTGCATTAGGGAAGGTGATGATGCTGGAACTTTTATTTGGTGTTGTTCCAATGAGATTTATAAAGATGACGGTATGAAGAGAACATGCAAATTTCCACAGTCATTGATGATATGGGGCTGCATGTCAGGTAAAGGCACTGGGGAGATGGCTGTCATTACGTCTTCAATAAATGCCCAAGTTTACATTGATATTTTGGACACTTTTCTTATCCCATCAATTGAGAGGATGTTTGGGGATGATGAAATCATTTATCAAGATGATAATGCATCCTGCGATAGAGCAAAAACTGTGAAAACATTCCTTGAAAGAAGACACATAAGGTTAATGTCATGGCCCGCAAATAGTCCGGATCTCAATCCAATTAAAAATCTTTGGTGGAAGTTGAAGAAAATGGTCCATGACAAGGCTCCAACCTGCAAAGCTGATCTGGCAACAGCAATCAGAGAAAGTTGGAGCCAGATTAATGATGAGTACTGTTTGCCACTCATTAAATCCATGCCCCAGAGGCTGCAAGCTGTTAAAAAAGCCAGAGATGGTGCAACAAAATACTAGTGATGTATTTGAGTGTTGTTTTGCTTGTTTGTCATGATTCCATAATTTATTCCTCAGAATTGAGTGATTCTATAATTTTTCCCCCTACTTGGTCTACAAAAGTAACTGTTACTGGCTAGCACATTATTTTTTTTCAAGATTTCTTTTAGTGTTTCTTCAAGGCAGAGAGTTGTCATTTGAAATGACTTTAGTTTTGTGCCATGTCTGTGATCTGCTTTTGTTCTACAAAATGAAACAACTGAACATCCTCCCAGCCAGGTGAATCCATCATTTTTGCCAGAGGATGTATATGTATACATATATATATAAAACGATATCATAGAAAGTAGAGCCGCACTCACCGTTAGTCGATCTTGAACACTTTTATTCTTAGTTCAGTCCATACATGTGAACATCAGCAGGTGAGGGGGTGCGGGGTCCTCCGTCCCCGCACCCCCTCACCTGCTGATGTTCACATGTATGGACTGAACTAAGAATAAAAGTGTTCAAGATCGACTAACGGTGAGTGCGGCTCTACTTTCTATGATATCGTTTTGGATTTACCTACATGCCGGCACCGCCAGAGTAAGCTGCATTAGTCACAGGAGTGACAGCCCTGTTTTATGTAATACGTGGAGTGCCCGGTGTAACCTGTTTGCTGTACTTGATACATATATATATAATTTACTAGCTGTGAGCCCGATGCAAATGCATCGGGTGTCTAGAATATTTTTTTTTTTTTTTTAGATTTTCAAATAGATTTTCACTTGCCGCACCTGCCGCAAGTCCCCCTATACTTTCTATGGGGATTACCGCAACCGCGCCGCAAGTGTAGCGACTCGCAATGGCCTCGCGGCCATTGCTCGCGCTACACAGCGAGTCGCAATAGATCCCCATTGAAAGTATAGGGGGAGTTGCGGCAGGTGCGGCGGCTGAGGTAGCGACTCGCAATGGCCTCGCGGCCATTGCTCGCGCTACCTCAGCGGTAAATCGCTCACTTCGTGGCCGGGCCTCTGGTTCTATTTTCGGCCAGCGACTCGCAATGGCCGCTTCGCGGCCATTGCTCGCGCGTGGTGACGTCACATAGTGACATAGCCACGGCGATTTCGGGGGCCGACACGATTTTGCCTACGGCAATTATATAGTAGATTATTTAAGTTTCTTACTATGGAGCATTTTTAGGGTATGTATATATTATACATAAAGTGTAGCAATATTTCAGTTTATGTATGCACATCTAGTTGAATGTCATATGTAAATACTAATTTATTTCGGTCTGTAGAGGCTAGCACTGTAATTAGCATAATTAATTGTTAATTGGTATCAGCCCTGTTGTGTTTTAAAAGGAGCAACTTTAAGTATTGTTCTGTATACCTGGTGTTGGGGAATGTTTGTCCCTGAAAAGCGTTGTATACTATCTATAATTAAATTCTATTTTTGTGGTCATAGCTTGTACTGTCCAGTTCTTCAGAGGCACCCCATACAGCACAATTTTATTTCAGTATAATGAGTACAATAAAGGACTATCATATTAGTGAGTTATGCATATGGCAGCTATCAAAGTCATCATGCAGAAGTTCACCAGAAAACCGTACATATGGGTACGGGATCACATAAGTAATGGGAATAAGTGAATAGACATCCATATAAACTTTGCTTCATTTACAATGGCGATTAAAATTAGAGAACAACACACAATTTTCTTAATGTTAAGTTAATTGTGTTGTCCTATGTAAAAATATCCTAATGTGAGTAATGTAGCAATATTTTAACATTATTTCATAAATAAAATATATTGTAAAGCACAGAATAAACATGCAAATGAGATGAATGAAAAAGACACTGATCAAAATTAGAGAACACTTTCAGATACCTGCAAATTATTGTAGTTAATCTGGCTCCTGGTGCTAATTTCCCTAAAGGGAAGGTGTCACAATTGTACATTTTGTATTAATAATAACTTATTATGTAATCAGTTATTTTAATACAAACTTACATTAGTTGTATTTATAATTTTTTATTAATTCTCTATTTATTCAGACACTGGGAGCTCTTGCTCTTGCAGGTGTGTAACGACAGTTACACACCACAAATACAGCAGCCCCTGTACATGGGACCTAATAGACAGTGTCTGACCCTATCGCCTGCACTGTTGCTGCTTCCTGCTGTTACCTGGGCATGCCCCCTGGGAATGAAGAGATCGGTGCCATCTTTGTAGAGCCCATAGCGTATGCTATCCGCTCCACTATCACTTTCTCCCTGAACAGCAGTGGTGGAATGCAGTGAAAATTCATCTTGATATTGTACTAATAATATCAGGCTGCAATTTACCTCTACCCACCGTGTGTAATAAGCACATGCCTCTGACCCCGGACCTCCCCTCCAGGGGTATAACTACAACAGGTGCAGGGGTTGCGATCACATGCATCGCGTGCCCTGCAGCCTAGGGGGGCCTCAATAGTCCCTTTGGCCCATAGAAAAAGACTAATACTATTAAAGATTTGCAATAATTGGGGGCCCCATTGGAGCTTTTGCATCAGGGCCCCAGGGCCTGAAGTTACGCCACTGCTCCCCTCCCAGCAGCATCTTCTGTCAGTGCTCTATGCTCAACGTGACCTGAGTTGTGACAGGAACTGCTTGGACACCAGGACAGGGGGATCTGTCGTCCGGAGTGAGGCGAGTACACACAGCAGGTAGCAGTGATTGCACCCTGACATCATTAGTACAATATCAGGCTGCAATCACTGCATCCCACCTTCGTGAACAACTCTGCTATATTACTACAGTGATACAAAGTGATATAGCAGAGCTGTGTAATATATGCTGCTCTATATGTGCACGGGGGAAGAGAGAACACACAGGGGGAATGAGGAAAGAGAGCATGCACACAGGGGAGATGGGGGAGAGAGAGCACAGGAGGATGTGGAGAAAGAGCACATAGGGAGGATGGGGAGAGAGTGCACAGGTGAATGGGAGGGAGGGAGAGCACACAGGGGGAATCAGGAAAGAGAGAGTGCACACAGAGGGGATGGGGGTGAGAGCACACAAGGGGATGGGGAGAAAGAGAGCACAGATGAATGGGGAGGGAGATAGAGCACACAGAGAGAATCAGAAAAGAGAGAGTGCACATGGGAGAGAGAGCGCACAGGGGAGATGGGGAGAGAGAGAGCACACGAGGGATGAGGGTGAGAGTGCACAGGGATGGGTAGAGAGAGAATGCACAGGGGGATAGGTAGAAAGAGAGCGCACAAAGGGGATGGGGAGAGAGAAGCTTGCACAGGACAAATGAGAAGAGAGAGAGCATGCATAAAGCGGACAGAGAGAGAGAGCATTCACAGGGTGGATAGGGAGAGAGAGGGCACAAAGGGGGGATGTGTAGAGAGATACAGCACACAGAGAGGATGGGGAGAGTGAGACAGGCACAGGGGGATGAGGAAAGAGAGTGCAAAGGAGGTATGAGGAGAGAGCGTGCACAGGGGGATGGGGAGAGAGCATGCACAGGGGATGGGGAGAGAGCACACAGGGGGTAGGGAGAGAAATAATAATAATCTTTATTTATATAGCACCAACATATTTTGCAGCGCGCTTAACAAATCAAAATCACAAACATACAGTCATAAGAAACAGTTTTGGAAAACACAATAATTAAAAAGCAAAAAATAATGATGACCCTGCTCGCAAGAGCTTATAATCTACAATAAGGTGGGGTTGACACAAAGGTACAGGGGCTGGTTTACAATCATGGTCCAGCTATTTTGAGGTTGTGAAATAGATGAGAGCGGAGTAAGTGGCCACCACCCTATCTGTGTAGAGCTTTTGGGTCTGATGGAGTTTGACAGTAATGTTCAGGGAAGTAGTGGATAACCTATGTCTGAATGACTTTGATTAGGAAGAATGATAGGCTGCCATAAAAAGATGTGTTCTTACAGAGCACCTGAAGCTAAGTAGATTAAGGGTAGTCCTAATTTCTTGGTGTAGACTATTCCAGAGAATCGGTGCAGCTTGGGAAAAGTTTTGGAACCAGGAATTGGAGGTTTGGATTAGTGGAGATGTTAGTCTAAAGTCACTCCCAGAGCGAAGAGAACGGGTGGGGTGATAGAAAGAGATGGCGGTAGAGAGGTAGGGAGGCACTGTGAAGAGCTTTGTGGATGAGAAAAAGCAATTAGAATTGGATCCTATAGTGTATGGGCAGCAAGTGCAATTACTGGCACAGAGCGGAAGCATCCAAGTAACGGTTAGCCAGATAGGTGACCCTGGCTGCTGCATTAAGGATGGACTGGAGAGGGGAAAGTTTAGTGAGGGGGAGGCCAATTAATAGAGAGTTGCAATAATCAAGGCGGGAGTGGATCAAGGCCACTGTGATGGTTTTAGTTGTTTCCATGGTGAGGAAGGGGCGGATTCTAGAGATGTTCTTCAGTTGCAGGTGACAATAGCGGGTCAGAGATTGTATATAGGAAGTGAATTAAAGATCTGCATCAAACGTAACACCCAGACATTGAGCCTGCTGCCTAGGCGTTATTGTGGTGCCGCACACCTAGGGGTAGATGTCATATTTGGGTAGGTTAGTGGAGGGAGGGATCATAAGAAGTTCAGTTTTGGAAAGGTTGAGTTTCAGGTATAGAGAGGACATGATATTGGAAACTATGGTTAGACAGTCAGTGGCATTTAGTAATACAGCTGGGTTAAGGTCAGGGGATGAAGTGTACAGTTGTGTGTCATCAGCATAAAGGTGATACTGGAAGCCAAATCTGCTGATAGTCTTTCCAATCAAGGCTGTGTAGAGTGAGAAGAGAAGAGGGCCAAGGACTGAACCCTGAGAGACGCCAATAGTGAGAGGAAGGGGAGAGGAAGTGGAGCCAACAAATGATGCACTGAAAGAGCGTTTGGAAAGATAAGAAGTGAACCAGGAGAGAGCCGTGTCCTTTATGCCGATGGAGGCAGCATAGAGAGAAGGAGATGGTGGTCGACAGTGTAAAAGGCTGCAGAGAGATCAAGAAGAATAAGCAGAGAGTGTTCACCATTACGTTTTGCCATCAGAAGGTCATTGGTCACTTTTATGAGGGAAGTTTCTGTAGAATGTAGGGGGTGGACACCAGACTGGAATGGGTCTAGAAGAGAATGAGTGGAGAGGTAACGGGTGAGGCAGGAGTAGACCAGGCGCTCCAACAGTTTGGAGATGAAGGGGAGGTTGGAGACTGGTCTGTAGTTATTTGTGCAGGATGGGTCAAGGAAATTTTTTGTTTAATAATGGAGTAATGATAGAATGTTTAAAGGAGGACGGGAAGATGCCAGAAGAGAGGGAGAGATTAAAGATTTTAGGTGAGTGGTGACCATTAGAGAGAGAGACTGCGGTAGGTGTGAGGGAACGGAGTTAGTGGTGCATGTAGTAAGAAGAGAGGAGGATTGCAGCCTGGAGATGTCTTCTTCTGTGACTGGGTCAATTGTGGAGAGTGAGCCAGAGGAGATGTGAGGAGGAATGGGAGTAACAACGCATTGAGGTTGGGTGCTACTAGGTCCAAGGTGCTTCTGAGATAGTCCTTGTAGTGATTCACAGCCAGATCAGAATATGAGAAGGAGGAGATTGGGGACAATGATGAGAGAAGAATATGTGAGTGTATGAGGGTTAATGGCCTGTAGATTTCACCTAGTAGCACCCATCACCATCAAAACTTCCAAACACAGAGTAAAACAGCCCTGGCTCACATCAGAAACTCGATTCCTACAGTGATGCTCTAGGAGTGCTGAACGCCTATGGAGGAAACCTCGCACACCAGAATATTTCATTCTCTATAAATTTATGCTGAGAATTTACAACTGTGCCCTTCACCTCGCCAAACAGACCTTCAGTATCCAACAACCCAAAGAAACTCTTTGATGCCTTTCACTCTCTCCTCAATCCTAAAGTGCAAGCCCCTATCACTGACATCTGTGCTGAGGATCTGGCGTCTTACTTCACTAAAAAAATAGAAATCATTCATCAGGAAATCAATTTCCAACCTCAAAGCGCTGTTACTCCCATTCCTCCTCACATCTCCTCTGGATCACTCTCCACGATTGACCCAGTCACAGAAGCAGACATCTCCAGGCTACAATCCTCCTCTCTTCTTACTACATGCACCACTGCAGTCTCTCTCTCTAATGGTCACCACTCACCTAAAATATTCAATCTCTCCCTCTCTTCTGGCATCTTCCCGTCCTCCTTTAAACATTCTATCATTACTCCATTATTAAACAAAAATTCTCTTGACCCATCCTGTACAAATAACTACAGACCAGTCTCCAACCTCCCCTTCATCTCCAAACTGTTGGAGCGCCTGGTCTACTCCCGCCTCACCCATTACCTCTCCACTCATTCTCTTCTAGATCCTTTACAGTCTGGTTGTCAGTGTGAGCCTGCTACTGCCGGTGCACAGACATGTGTCAGCTCACATAATTTTAGCAGTGCTGCGGACCTTCAAGGGACCTCGCTGTGGATTACCATTGGAGGATATGTTTTGGGGTTAATAAAGAGGGGAAACAGGGATATCTATGTCTTTTATTCTAAAAAATATGATTCTTCTCTGTGTTGTGTTTTTACTACTTATAGACTGATAATGGTCATGTCTAACATACTTAACCTTAAGGATAAAAGTATATACAAAAAAAGTGGTGAAAATATCCTACAATAAATAAATAAAAAGCAAGTGCTATAAAAACACAGGGTACTTAGTACATACGTTTTTGCAAAAAAAAGTACAAAGCCATCCCACCAAGTCAAGGTGTACCCACTTTAGAACGGTTCCTACTCTAACTATTTTGAAACCTGCCCTTGTGTCTACTGACTTCCAAAAAAAGCAAGAATTGGTACAGGAAAAATTATTAATCTTTCAAGGAAACCATGACTTTTATGCAGGATAATGCTCCATCACATACTGCACATTGAAGTTTCTACTTCTTGGTTGCCAGTAAAGATGAAAGAATAAGGATGTAGTCACTGACTTAAACACTATTGAGAATTTATGCTCGCTTCGTAAATTACAATGAAGTAAAACAGTGCACCTCTCTGAATAATATCTGGGAGACTGTGGATAGTGCTGGCCAAAAATGTGATTGTCATCAGATTACGAAACTGACAGACTCTATAGATTGAAGACTTACGGCTGTTTTTGAAAAGTAGGATGGCTGTATAGGTCACTAATATCTTTTTTAAGTGTCAGAAATGTATTTTGTATAATTTTACTTATTTGGTTATTATCATTTTAACAGATAAAAACAAACAATTAAAAAAGGAAATAATATGTAAGTTACATAATAATTCTTCACACCAATAGTTGCCCCATAATTATGCACACATATGTTCTCCTGGGAAGACAAAACCTCATTTCTTCTTAAATAAGAACAACAAAATTAATGGATATTAGTTCTATTCTGGTAAATAATTAAAAAAAGAGATATAATGAAGAATAGACTTAAAAATATCTTCAGTAGGAAGCATTTCAAAGGTGATTTTTTTTCCTCTCAGTTAAAAAAAATACATTTTAGAGATGAGGGAAAATATTCGAGTGGAATTGAAATCGTCTCATTATTTACAAAGAATTGCATTTGCCAAAATTTTGTAATTTGCTTCCATGTAGATTCAGCAAAATACTCATGATTTGCCACCATTTTTGGGGTCGCCAAAAGATTAAAAATAAAAATAAATATCTGTATACTCACCTTGCCCCTCACCTCTCTGGTCCCTATGCTCTTCACCATCATCCGTCTGGTCCTCGATGCATCTTTTGTTCATACAGCAAACAACAAAATAGGCACAAGCACAAAAAGGCTACAGCGTATAGTGTGACGTCATACTCTTTTGTGTGCTTGTGCGGAACTCTCCTGGGCCTCATCAGAAGCCTGGGGATCTCAAGATACCATCACACGCGGCAATATGGCTTCCATATCGCTGTAAATTTGTGTATTTTGGCGATTTAGAAACCACATTGCCTGTGCATAGTGGCATGAGACAGGGCGATTTTACAGCGAGAAATCGCTGGTGGTGCGTCGCCTGATCGCCCTGCTCTGCTGGGAAATCAGGCAATTTCCACCATGCGATTTCTGCCCATCATTGCGTGTGACTGAGCGATAGCGATGTAGAGCTCAGGCCATCTGGAAGCAATTCCAGAGGCAAGCCTGAGCGCTCTGTTTGGTGTGCCCAGTCTGCCGCGATTGGTGGTTGCTCCTGCGTTACCATTGGCTAGCCATGTCTAAGGCGCCATATTTAAATCACGATATATAGAAAGGACACATGCGTCATGTAGTGGGCAGACTTCCTGACAAGTCTGACCAATGGCGACGCAGTTGTGTTGGCCAATCGGAGTGGTAGGCGCAGTGTACAACACTCTGGCACGCCTGTCTCCTTGCCGCGCTCACACTCTACGCCCACATCGCTGATGGTGGTGGTGGTGTGTGATGCGGCGATTTGGCGACGACATTTGAATGTGAAATTGCTTCCGGTCTGCGTCAGGCAATTTCCAGAACGCAGGATCCAGTTATTCTCTAAAAGGGGGGAAGAGAAAAAGAGCCGGCGCAGATCTAAGTGTAGAGATTATTTGATCTTGGTCTAGGTGGTAATGATCAAAAAATGCTCACCTTTATGGTGTCTTTTGTTCATATGGTATAAGGTTTTCTCTTAGGCTTGCAGCCTTCCTCTCCGGAGGGATCAGGTCTTCTCAAGGGAGCCTGGTTCGTCAGTATATGGTTCAAAAAACACCGGACTTTGAGGAATAGCGCTTCCTTAAGAGGCACAATAATTTCTTCCAAGAGTTCTTTAATTCATATAAAAGTCAATAGTTCCATACATTGCAGTACAGTACAACGCGTTTCGACTTACATACAAGTCTTCTTCAGGTACATGTGATAAACCAGAACGCAGGATCGACGAACATCACATGCGAGATCTCTGTGTGACAGGGCGATGGCGATGTGCAAAAAAGTGCCTGGAACGTACGCGCTCACAGAAAATTGCCAGCCATATGGCTCCGATATTGCTACGTGTGACGGTACGTTCAGTGTTTGCAGTGGGAAAATGGGGATACAACAAGAAGTGAACAGTCACAGTGAGGTACGGAGGGGCTGGATTGGTGAATCGTATGGTGAGTAAAAGGATTTTTTTCTATTTTTTATAGAAACATTAATTAGAAACACTAAATTCTCTTCAAATAACTCCTCTACAAAATGAATTTTCCAGGAAAATTTGTGCAATGTAAATTTTGTCTGCTTCGGTTATCTTTAGTTATTGTACTAAGTAAATAGATTTGTTCTAGTATTTTTATTGGCCGTTATGTTAGTTTAAGGGTTAACTTTGGTGCTCCTCTAATTGCCTCTTTTGTAAAACATAAATCATGAGTATATACAGGAGGAGAGTGGATTCTGCTGATATAAGGAATAATGCCACACTGGTTGAAGTAATGCGGGCAACAGGAATTAAATGGGATCTGACTGCCGGTGGACTCTGTTCTACAGAGTCAATATCTCAGACACATACAAAGTGTCAGCAGATAAGGAGTCATCGGCCCTCTTTAATATGTCATTGTACCAGCTGCCTACTGCTGTGACACCTGAAATCACCATCTGATCAACCAATGTTTTACAAATTTAAGCTTCCAGACGGTCTGCTGCTAACAGCTTTTATTTGTGTCTTATAGACTCCTACCTGGGATTAAGCTCCACATATGTTCTACCAACCGAGTAGCTTTGTCTTATCACTCCTTATGGACATCACATGCTTAAATTAGACTTAGTTTAATCATGAATTATTTTTCTAAGTTGACATATGCATTATTATTTTGGTATATATGAGCTCTGTATTGTCAAAATAATACAATGGCCATACGTGGATTTGTAACTATTATTCCATGACTAAACAAAGTTGTGTTGTGTCCTTTACGTTTATATATTTAGTAGAGATGAGTGGATCTGTTGAAATTTGAGTTACCTAGCTTCAATGAATTTGTCCATACAATTTAATGCGGTGAATAAATTTGTGTGCATCTCAGTATTGGAAAGCTTGTAATTAGGGATGAACGAACTCAAACTGTATCGCTGGTTTCACATCACGGCAAGATCAGGTCTGTGGCTGTCTGGTGTGAACTGGACATCCCTGGACCCGATTTGCAAATAGAACCAGAGGACAAATATTCCCTTTGGTTCCTGTTTGCAGCCGGATCCTTCAGATCGCAGCCGCAGCTGCTGAAATTTTAAGGTGGCGGCTAGCAGGGGCTAGCCGCGGTCCTGAAATCTCTGCAGGGGAGAGCTGATGGTGCTGAAGTATAGCAGTGCTCGCTGCTAAAATCCAGCACCCGGCGTCTGGCTCCCGGATCTGATTTTATGTCAGATCCGGCGTGATCTGGCGCCATGGACCCCCATGTTAGGGGGCGCCGGATCCGGGAGGATCTGGTAGGATCCGATTTTGTCTGATTTCTCCCCCGGTCACAACAACGTTGCTTGCAATGTTTTTGTGTCCAGGAGAAAAATCCGAATTGTCCCGGATCCTCCCGGACAGATGGAAACCGGATGGCACATAGCTGCCATCCGGCACCATCTGGCCCTATAGGGCTGCATTACGGCAAAACTGGGTCCGGGGCTTTCAGGTTCACACCGGACAGCCCCGGACCTGATCTTGCCATGATGTGAAACCGGCCTAAGTTTAGATGTTTTTATAGGACTCCAAGTGTCTGGTGCTCAAACTCAAACATGGACTTTTCTCAGAAGTACGTGTCAGAGTTCATAGTTCAATGCTGAGTAAAGCTAGTTGAAAATCTGCAGCATGGACAATCAACAAACTTTTTAGCTGTGGACACTCCACAGAGTAGTAGTGGCATGGCTGTGATTGTCTGGCCACATTGCATCATTGGGTCTATATAGGACTTGCTTGGCATACCCTGTCCTCTGAAAGTTGACAAAAACAAAGTCACTCCCCCTATAAAATTGTACACTTGCACCGTTTAGTGCCTTTCATGGGGCACTAAATTGTGTTTGTAGCCTTGTTTAACAAATAAATAAATAAAAACAACATGGAGTCCTCCCTAGTTTTGATAACCAGCCAAGACAAAGCAAATAGCTGTGAGTTGCAGCCCTCAGCTTTCAGCTTTACCTTCACTGGTTATCAAATATAGAGGGACCACATGTCAGTTTTTAATTTATTCTATATCCACATTTGTTTTCAGGGCAATTGTCCTGCTCTTATCCACATTTTGTTTCCTTTTGAAGCTGCCTAGCCCTTGCTTTGAACATTTTACAGCCAATTTACAGCACCAAAGTTTGGGTCCCTATTGACTTCTACAAGATTTGATGTCCAGGTTCAAGTTTGAGTAAAGCCATGGTACTAAACCAAACTTTTAACGAAAGTTCGACCTCACCCAGAGAACCCGTACATTTATAGATCCGCTCATCATTACTTGTAATTGCTCACAAAATACACATGGAGGACAAGAGAGCAAAATAGAATACCATACTGACCATAACAGCTTACACTCCACAAAAAAGAGACGAGAAAGAGGAAACTGCTAATCCTAAGAGTTTATGCTCTACAGAAAAGAAATGGTGAGCACCCTGCTGACCATAAGAGCTGAGACTCTACAAGAGAGAGAAAAGATAGAGAGGACTTAGCTGACCTGTAGAGCTTACACTCAACAGGAGAAACTTACCCAGTGACTTGGCGAATGGAAAACAACTCAAACTAGGATTCATTGATCTGTGGTTGCCTGGGTACTGACTACCGCTGGACTAGGTATGATAATCTGTAAGATGTAATAGCTTCAAAACATTATAGGAAGGTCCCTGATGCTTCATCAGTGTGGAAAGTCGTGCCGGGTAGTGATGAACAAACCTATTGAGGTTTGGGTTTAAGCGGTGCAGCCAAATGTTTCATGATGCCGAATCTCAATGAAAGTCACTGATTTTTCTTAGTTTGTTTCAATAGGTCATAACCATTTAAAGAGACATCTACGTTAACAAGCAGATGAATTTCTTAAACTAATTAACCCCTTCATGAATGGGCCACTGTTTTACTTTTGCTCTTTTTTGCTTCCTTCTCTCAAGAGCAATATATTTTTTATTTCTGGTTGCATAGCCATATGAGGATTTTTTCTAAAAGCTGTGGGCCTACGATAAGTTCTTGGTGTGTTTATGGAGCTTCATATTCTCTCTGCATCAAAAATGCAGCATCTTTGGATATGTGTGCATGTTGAGCATTTGGTTGCAGAAATTTCTGTACCAAATCTGCATCTCCTGAAGAAAAAATATTGCTTTTTTTATGCATCTTGATGCATTTTTATGTGTTTTTGATGCATTTGTTTCCATGTGTTTTTGAAACATTCTGGGGTGTAAAAATGGTGAAAGAATTTACATGCTACAGATTTATTTCTGCATCAAATCTGCAAGGTAAAAGAAAGTAATGTGAACAAAACTTCACGGTTCTCTTTGACTTTGCTGGCATAAGGATTGCATCTTTGATAGAAGGAGTAGCACTCACCGGCTAGAGGTTAAAACATCGATCTTTTATTCAGTGACGGTCGTCAGGCTTACAACACAAGGGTTTGCGGGGGAGGATGGGGTTCTCCAAACAACGGTGGCCATTTCGCGCCGCCTAGTGACACTTCCACGGGTTACAACCAGTGACGTAAATTTGTGATTTCCTGAGGAAGGGGCTGTGAGCCCTGAAATGTGTAGAAATAAAATCACAATAATCAATTACAACTTTTATGTTATGACTTAATATACCCGACGGTAGCGTGATCCAAGTTCCACTTCCATTGCTGAATACTGCTCGTGATCCACCGCATGGGTGACTACTACAGACCGTCACCGTCACCGCCAGGATATCAGAGAGATATCACAGCTTTTTAAAGTGATGGTTACTTGACACAACCATATAAGGTGAGCAATATAAACTCACTGATATTTTTCTGTCTGTAATGGGTTAACCCTATGTAGCCATTCTTTTCCAACTCTTACTACCAGGAAGCTGCAGCAGCTGTGGATCTGTATTAAAATCTGGTGTAGTGGTTGTGGCTTAACACAACCCATAAAGGTGAGAACCCCATACTTACTAGGTCCTATTAAAAGGCTTGTTAAGGAGTCAATTATGACTTTTAGGATTGCTACCTTTATTAGGTGGCATTAGAGTTTGTCTACTCCCTCATTGAAGTAACAATTTGTATACTCTCTATTGATAATTGTTGCAGAGAAACCCTATTTGTGCCTTTTGTCTATTTCATCTTTCTTAATATCTCCATCTGTGTAGAATCACTACTTACAGCACTGCATTACTTACATCCAATTTTAAAATAAATAGACTAAAAGTCATGTTTTAAGTTACACATATTACCAATAATCTAACAAAGATATAGTAAGTCCAGAACAGCAATAGTTACAGTAGCCATCCATCTGCCCCCTGTACTTGGTTCTCTGCCAGATGCATATGCCATGCAGCATGTAAGAGTGGTGGGCAGCATAAACAGATGGCTCATCCCCAGTGTCCTTGAAGCCCAGAAGTTAAGGTCATTATGATTCTCACCCCTACAGACACAACAAGCTGTTTACAGCGTACCAAAATAAGCGAGTCCGTGCGTCATCTTAACTCCTTGTAGACCGTGTTAGCATTACGTGCCATGTTACTATGCCTACCGGATGCATGAAATGACACCAAAAGTCTGACCTGAGATGAAAGTGTTATATATAGGGACACCTAATCTGTATTTGGCCTCTCAGGTTGCCTTCTCAATAGCATCCAGAATGTTAGGCCTGTTATTTTCTATTTTCTATCTTTTACACCTTGCAAATAACCACCTATCTGCCAATGTTAACTTGGAATCTATTCCATTTTCTGATATGCCCTCATAACCTTTTTGTTTTCTATCTTTGTGGTTTTTGCGTCTAGTTATTACTAGCTCTTGGAGTTCACGTACAGGACACAGTTCCATCTGCTTCAGATAGACTGCATCCACCGAATCGACATTACACAATCTGATTTTAATGCGTGGTCGTTATCAGCTGCTGCTGTACAAGGTCATTCAATGTCACTCTCTGCCGCCTATAAGGGAGCAAAGAGATAGCATGAAAAGGTATATTCTCCTAATCTATTTTCTGCTAGTGTGACCTATGGCTGTAATTTTATAATAATAATGTCATAAGTAGCTTACAGTCTGGTGGTATACATTGTCAGAATTAATTTTTGTGGCTAATTTTGATATTCAATCTCTTACATTTGGAAAGGAATTGGTTTAGAAATTCTTTTATAAAGACATGATGAAGTTACACGACACAACGTTTAAACGATGTTGGCAGCGACCTCGGGGGGGCGTGGTCCTTTTTGGCATAATTTCAACATCGTTGGTGAGATGTCACACATGTAGGTATAGTAAACAACTCACCAACTATGTTGTGAGCAGGTATCATTCGCCAACCCCGCAAACGATCCCTGCTCATTGCTGTGAATGGACGAAGTCGTCTACGACGTCGTTATCTTGGTGTCACACAGAACGATACAGCAGGTTGCTGGAGTTGAGATCATCAGGTTTACCAACATATTGGTAAACCTGTCAACTCCGATCCAACGATTAATCGTTGCAACTTGCCAGAGTCACACGCAACTAGGTTGCATCGACATCGCTAGCACGCCTCCAGACCCGTGATATATCAGCGATGTCATTGACGATGTCGTGCTGTGTAACGGTACCTTAAGTATAGCGACAGACACAGTTTAAAGATGCTCTTCACTGGCTTAGAAGACAGCTATGGTGAACTGTTCCCAAATTTAGCATCTTAATAATTTATGTGTTCTGATACAAGTGTGGAGCTCATAATAAATGAATGGGAAATATATTTATAAAAGTTAATATGTTTATAACATTGTAAAATGTGTGTGCAAGGTTGATTCGAATGATGATCGCATTGCACTGCCCATACTGGCCCTCGTTTCTCTTGACCTGAGCCTGTCAGCAGCATAGAAATACATATAGCTATCATGTTCACGTCCAGAGAGTCCTGGCCAGTCTGGACAGTGCAGTGCAATCCTCAAGTGAGTCATTCAATAGTGTGACTCCTGCCTTACATGATCTAGTTTCTATCAGGTTAATTGTGGCGGCCGCAAATGAAGACAAAATAGGTACCAGTATGGTCCCAGATACAAGAAAAACATGACAGCTGTGCAGAGATAAATTTTAGTGCAAAAAGGAAAGTGGAATGAGCCAATACAGTTTGTATGAGATAATAGATAACTAGTCTTTAGTGAATGACTGTCCTTAAATATTATTATTTTATTTACATACAGTGGCGACCAAAGGTTTTGAATTTTTTTAAAAGTGTGATCACTTCTGTTTAGTTGTTGTGATGCCATTTTCCTGGTAATGAATTGAAAGTGCATGAATTTGTCATCATGCAAGACCTTAATATTAACGAAAATGCTTCTGAATATAGGTATGATCATTTAATTAAAGGAAACTGCCAAAAGCTTTGCATATACTATTAATGACAACACAGAGACTAATCCATTGTCTACAATGTCATATCTTAGTATTTTGTTGCATAATCTCTTGCATTACGTATTGCTCCACACCGATGGGGCATTGGAGCCTCTGAGGTAATCAAGACAACTTGAGGAATCCTGAACCATTCCATTTGCAAATCTGCAATTAATCTCGACTAGGGATGAGCGAGTCTACTCGCTAGGACTCGTTACTCGGCGATTCTTAAGGGACTCGCTGGACTCGGTAATCGGCGAGTCTTTTAGCGAATACTTGCTCAGTAACGAGTCCAATGCAAGTCAATGGCAATCTTAGTTTTGTCAGAGTTTACTTTATCTCACTCGCTAGACTCGCTAGACTCGCTCTATCACATCACTATATAGCTTGAATCTCCCCAAACAGCAGCGAGTCTGAGCGAGTCTACGAGTCCGAATCCTAGAGAGTCTGCGATTCCGAGTCCTGTATTCTCTATTCGGGACTCGCGAATCCAGAATCTTTTATGTTACTAGTCAGCATTGTGTGTTAGGTCAGAAAACTTGTGAAGAAGGACAAGCATCTTAGCCAATCATAGTCAGTAATGCCATAGCAGCTTTGGTTGTGTCAGGACTATGATTGGCTGCTGTCCATCGTGATGCCTATGTCATCTATGACAGGCAAGGCAGTATATAAGGCTTGCCCCCGCCATTTTGGGCACATTCCTGAGAAGAGCTGACCTAGTGCAGGGAGACTTGGAGCAGATCTAGGGACAGTTAGGCAGTGTAGGAGTCACATATAACCCAAAAGTTCTTTTCAGAACTAACAGGACGGAGTGTAGGAGTCAAGATTCCTCACACATAACCCAAAAGTTCTTTTCAGAACTACCAGGACGGAGGATTGCTGTACAGGACTGTAAGGAAGGGGAGATAGGAGCAGCCTTACAGTGAATCCAGCACCATCCTCAGAGCTTAGTTCACCCAGCTTTCCGCAGAGCTGTAATCCTAAGCTTTTTCTTATTTTTGGCACTAGTCTACCAAATAATTTTGGTGCCATTTTTCCACAAAACATTTCCTGTGCCAGTGCGTTGCTGTACGGTGTCCTGCCTGCAGCTCGCACGGTACTTGTAAACTTGCACGCAGCCAGCACCGCAGCCTAACAGTGCCTGGTTCTGCGTACTAAACAATTTTTTCCTGTGCCAGTGCGTTGCTGTACGGTGTCCTGCCTGCAGCTCGCACGGTACTTGTAAACTTGCACGCAGCCAGCACCGCAGCCTAACAGTGCCTGGTTCTGCGTACTAAACAATTTTTTCCTGTGCCAGTGCGTTGCTGTACGGTGTCCTGCCTGCAGCTCGCACGGTACTTGTAAACTTGCACGCAGCCAGCACCGCAGCCTAACAGTGCCTGGTTCTGCGTACTAAACAATTTTTTTCCTGTGCCAGTGCGTTGCTGTACGGTGTCCTGCCTGCAGCTCGCACGGTACTTGTAAACTTGCACGCAGCCAGCACCGCAGCCTAACAGTGCCTGGTTCTGCGTACTAAACAATTTTTTCCTGTGCCAGTGCGTTGCTGTACGGTGTCCTGCCTGCAGCTCGCACGGTACTTGTAAACTTGCACGCAGCCAGCACCGCAGCCTAACAGTGCCTGGTTCTGCGTACTAAACAATTTTTTCCTGTGCTAGTGCGTTGATGTACGGTGTCCTGCCTGCAGCTCGCACGGTACTTGTAAACTTGCACGCAGCCAGCACCTCAGCCTAACAGTGCCTGGTTCTGCGTACTAAACAATTTTTTCCTGTGCCAGTGCGTTGCTGTACGGTGTCCTGCCTGCAGCTCGCACGGTACTTGTAAACTTGCACGCAGCCAGCACCGCAGCCTAACAGTGCCTGGTTCTGCGTACTAAACAATTTTTTCCTGTGCCAGTGCGTTGCTGTACGGTGTCCTGCCTGCAGCTCGCACGGTACTTGTAAACTTGCACGCAGCCAGCACCGCAGCCTAAGGCTACCTTCACATTTGCGTTTGTGTCTGCATGCTGATGGCATGCAGACACAAACGCTGTCAAAAGCATGGTCTTTTGATGTGTCCGCAGCGGATAATGTCCGCCTGCGGACACATCACTAGGGAGCCCGGCCAGCCAATCGGCTTTGTCCGGGGGCGGGCCGGGGCGGAGATCAGCGCCGGAGATCACCGCCCCCCGGCCGCCGGTAAGCTCCGGGACTGTCGGCGGGGAGAACAGCTGATTTGACAGCTGTTTGAATCTTCCCGCGCCGACACCGAGAGGAGATGTCGGCGCGGGAAGATTCAAACAGCTGTCAAATCAGCTGTTCTCCCCGCCGACATCGCTAGGAGATTACCGCCGGCGGGGAAGAAGACAAGAAGAAGGGAAGAAGAAGAGAAGAAGCAGAGGCTGAGCTGATCTCCCGGTGGCCGTCGGTGAGCTCCTGTGACATCACCGGCGGCCACCGGGAGATTTTTCAATGGGTCCGCAGCGTTCTCCTGCGCTGTCAAGCGCAGAACACTGCGGACCCATTGAAGACAATGCAGGTTTTGTGCGCTTGGGGACGCTTGCTGATCTTCCAAGGTCCCCGAGCGCCCAAAAAATGCAACATGCTGCGTCCCGGGTGCGGACGCTGGACCCTGAAGAGAGCAGATATCGTCCGCATCTGCACCCGAACGCAGCAAACGCTGCCAAACGCAGGCACTATGCGTTCCTATGTTAAACATAGGAACGCAGTGCGCATGCGTTTGGATGCGTATGGGAACGCAGCTTACGCTGCGTTACCATACGCAAATGTGAAGGAGCCCTAACAGTGCCTGGTTCTGCGTACTAAACAATTTTTTCCTGTGCCAGTGCGTTGCTGTACGGTGTCCTGCCTGCAGCTCGGCTCCAAATAAGAGAAAAACCTGCGAGTTTGGACTCGCACACTTTCAGAGACACATCAGCGATTTGGAAATAGCATTATTCGTTATTACTCGGTTCCCTATTCATTAACATTGGACTCGCTAGACTCGCAACGAGTAGCGAGTCCTGGGCTCGGACTCGTGCGGGTCTAGCGATTCCGAGTAATTTAGGACTCGCTCATCCCTAATCTCGACTCATCATCTGAACTCATCCCAAAGGTGCTCTATAGGGTTGAAATCAGGTGATTGGCTTGGCTACTGCTACAGGTGAACATTGTTCTTAGCTAGATCATTTTTGACTGACTTGGCGCTTAGGATCATTGTCTTGCTAGAATTTCCAGCCCTGCCTACTTTGGTTTTACCATATGGAAGCATTACATTCTCCTGCATACCCTAGTACATGGTAGCATTCATATTTCTATCAATTCTATGCAGAAGGCCAATGACAGATACAGATAAGCAGCCTCAAACCATGACGTTGCCACCACCATGTTTCACTGTGGGTGTTTGGTACCTTACATCATTACATTTTCCAATTGGGAGGTATATATAGTGCTTGCAATAACTACCTAACAGACTGTACTTGGATTCATCCAACCGTAGCACCTTAGACCAATCTGTCTCTTTTCATTGGCTGTGTTCTTTGGCAAACTTAGGTTGGATCCTCCAGTTCTTTACAGAGATGAAAGGCTTCTTGATTGGAACTCATTCATTCAACTCTACTGCTCTTAGGTGTTGCAGCACAGTTTGGCAACTCTCTTTGAGAACAGTTGAATTCAATAGCTCTTTTTTGGCTTTGGCTGACTTCCCTTTCAGAATAATAAGCTTTCTCACATCTTTTGATACATTTGGCTTTGTCTTTGCCATGTTTTTTTTTCCCAATTAATTTCTATTTTCAAAGAAAAGTCAGGACAAATACAAAATTCAGTCCCATTGTAAACAGTGGTAACACAATTGCATAGATCAGCATAACCTCATAATTAGTGATGAGCGAGCACTAAAATACTCGGGTGCTCGGTGCTCTGGCCGAGCATCTCAAGATACTAGTGTACTCGGCCGAGCACCGAGCCCAATGTAAGTCGATGAGTGACAGGCTCCGCCCACAGACTTCCGGTTATAAAGCGAGTATTGCTGGGAAAGGGCGGGAGGGTGGGCTTTTTGAAATCGCTGCAGCATACAACACCTTGCTGTGGCCCTCAGAGGGAACCTAACAATGAATCTGCTCTCTGTGAGGTGCCAGCTCACTGTGTGCACTGAAGGGAGCTATGTACGTGTGTCAGATCGCTTATTATTACCGAGCAGTCCGAGCATCTCGGCGGAACTCGGTACTCGCCGAGCATCCCGAGTACCGGGATACTCGTGCGAGTAACGAGTAGCGCAGAGCATACTCGCTCATCCCTACTCATAATGTATCCTAACATAAAAAACATCTGCAAAACAACCTGCATCCCTCCCCCCAAACTTTGTATCACCCCCCTATCCGAGTAGGATGACCTAATTTCAGAGTTGTAAACTTTTAGACTCCCCAATGTGACCTGAAGATCATTCATCAAGTACCACTCTGCCTGCACAAATGGTGTCATTATCTGTTGAATCTCATCCCAGGAGCATTTCTGTTCAATGAACTTCCACCAGTTATTGAAAAACCATTCCGTTGGTCTAGTTTTGTCCCTTTCAGCTTCCAACTTCTCTAGATGTAACAACTGTTTAATATTATGCAACAACTCATTCAAGCATGGGTCTTTACCATGTTTTAACCAAAAGAAAACATTTTTTAGGCAAAATTAGACAACCCACGACAATATATGCAAAACATTTGGCCCAGCAAATGGGGAATACTAACACATAAAGAGATAAAGCTGTCTCAAACACATTTTTCATTTCTAGAGCATTTTCTTCCAGTTTACTAAAATCACCTAGAAAATGGCATCACAACAACCAGACAAAAGTAGTCAAAATTTAAAAAAAAATGCAAAACTTTTGGTCACCAATGTATGTCTAATATTCCATGATGATTAATTTCTTAATATATGTTTAAAGCAGATGGGAGTCATTTGTTTCTGACAACATTGCTCCAAATCCCTTGCACATACTGTACATGAAAATTAAATAACACAGCTCAGACCACTATCACGCCACTTTGTGGCGTGATAAATACTGGGAAATATCTATCAAAACTGTAATTTTTCGACCATTCATACTTAGATTAGTAAATTGCACCAAATTTATCTCAAAGTCATCATAATTTTTGTTAAATGTGTTTAAACTAATTAGTTTATTTC
Source organism: Allobates femoralis (assembly GCA_033576535.1). NCBI lineage: Eukaryota > Metazoa > Chordata > Amphibia > Anura > Aromobatidae > Allobates > Allobates femoralis. The sequence goes on from JARQOC010000006.1 coordinate 326,996,407, forward strand.
AAAAGAGTAATAGATATTTGTGTGAGCGCTGGGGAATCAACCGGCACCAAGGCTATTATGAATAGTTGCCTCTCGGCTTTATTTGTACAATAAAAAGGCAGGGTCCTTTAGGCCACAACGCGTTTCTACGCTCTCCAAGCGTCTTCCTCACTTGATCAACATGTTAGGCTATGGGTTGAACTAGATGGACTTAGTCTTCCTTCAACCTTAAAAACTATGTTACTATGTTACTATGTTACCCTGCCTTTTTATTGTACAAATAAAGCCGAGAGGTAACTATTCATAATAGCCTTGGTGCCGGTTGATTCCCCAGCGCTCACACAAATACCTATTACTCTTTTGAAATACATTCATTCCTCCACTATGCAGAGTGAGGTATGGAGCAGCTCCGGGCAATAGGACCTTGGATGACGTCCTGAACACGCCCACGGACCCACCACGTGACGACTCACATGTGAGGTGCTGGGATTAAGGACGCAGCAAAATCTTCACCATCCACAGCCGCTCATTAGCCGAGGACACAGGGAGATAAACATCAATGCACTAATTCTTGTTGTGCAGACAGCACAACAAGCACAGGTGAGGTTCCCATTCAAATAACCTGCTCCCGATGACAATTACAGAGTGGTGCAACAATATTACCTTCTTTATAAACTAATTAGTTGGCTTACTTTTTGCCAGAAGTGTGCCCCACAATTTTGCTGCATTCAGGGGCATACTAATGCATGCCCCATTTCCTGATAAGCCACTCCCTCTTTAAGCTAACTCATACCCCTTGTTGGACTAGATGTAAAGAGAGTATAAAACCTCATAAATATGTTGCAATTCATTAAAGATAGCTTTTTGGTGTCAATTACAGCAGACTTCTTTTGCATTTAGCTTCAAAATATGCCCCACTGTCTACATATTTTATTTTAGAATGTTCGATTTCTGCTGATATTCTATTTCCATTCAGAAGAAGTAATGAGAAAACTATCTAGAAGCAGTTTATCTAACCCTATTATTGCAATACAGTATTGATGAATTACAGGGTGTTAGCTACCAGGTAGTTAACTAGTAAACATCTACCGTGTTTCCCTAAAAATAAGACAGCGTCTTATATTAATTTTTGCTTAGAAAGATGGGTCATGTCTTATTTTCGGGGGGGTGTATCTTACTTTATTCATCCCCTTGCAGTCCCCAATAAAGAAATCGCAATCAGGGACACACACACACAGGGGCACATAACCACAGGGGCACATAAACACACAGAGACTTCACAGTCTAGGTTACCTAAGTTTTTTTTTCTATTATTTCCAGAAATAATCAAAAAAAGGACTTCCCCATATTTTGATTACCAGCCAGGTAAAATTCAACAGCTGGGGGTGGGTGACAACCCATACTTGCTTTTTCTACCTGTGCTGATGACCAAATATACAGTAGAGCCCCATGTCATCAGCACAAAATTTACGCCAAATCTGCATGAAATACACAGCAAATATTCACCTTGTGAATAGTGCTGCATATTTACAGCTAACAATGAGGTCTATGGGAAAAATCGCTGCAAAAAACACTAAAAAAAATTGACATGCTGCAGATTTTCCCGCAACAAAATACACACCTTTTCCACCACAGGGAAAAACTCAGCGTGGGCACAGCATTTCTAATTTTAGATACACTATACTTGCACTTCACTGTGCTGCAGGTTTGTGAAAGATTCATAGCATATCTGACACGTCCACCAGAACCGTGGGGTACTTGGAACCGAGTTGGGAGTTCTTTGAGGAGGTTACGGGATTGTGACCCAGTTCCGTGGCCCTGGTTGTGTCAATAAAAAGGGGAATATTTTATGGGAAATTAATTTGTGATGTCACTCGTGGGTTTCAGCAATTAGGATGGATGGCCGACGCTGCGGTTAGATCTTCTAGGGATGTTGGTAAAGCAGCTGGGTTGGTTCTGCTCTCCACGGTAGAGTGGGGACCCCAGGGCAGTTTACACAGTCTATGCAGAGAATAGGATACGGTGGGGTGCAGGACTGAGGGCGCGGTAAATGACTGGAGGACACAATGACGAAAGTTTCCTTCACCTTTACTTGATGGTTGTTGTTGCAGACCAGTGCACTTGTAACAGATGGTAATGGTGGTCCGATCAGCCAGAAAGCAATTGGGGATCCACCTAGCCAGGTAGTTGTAGAGGCCTTCCATCTGTACAGTGTTACTTGGACCTCGCTGCCTAAAGCTGTTCTGTGGCCCCCTTCTTGTGTATCTACCCGTGAGGCAGCTCAGGGCTCTGCTACGCTGAGTTGCGGTCGGGAGTTGAGTAGAGCCCGATGTCACGTGCTTAGATTGCGCTGACTTTGATGGATGCTGCTGTGTGTGTTGTGTCTAAATTTCTTCAAGAGCTGCATGAGGTACGGTTGTGAAGGTCTTAATCCTGACTTGCCGCCTGTGTTATGCTCCAGACCTGCACTAACTATTATGCTCAGCTGCTGGTTGAAGGATTGATGTGAGACTTGGGTGTGACTCGCCAGGAATCCCCTCCCCCTGGCTTTAAATAGTTTTCCCCCTCCTCTGTCAGATACCAGTGATAGAGTTATTTACTCTTGGTTTTTGTGCTGTGCTGTGCTGATGCTTAGTTGCTGTGCTGAAGTCCTTGCTTTTGGAATAGCTGTGATTCCGGTTCTGTGGGTGGAGGTAGGGGCTTTCAGACAAGGCCTAATCAGAAGCTCAGGAAAACCGGGTGGAGACATGGACCTCCTCATCATCAGAGGTACCTCCGAGAGCAGGGCGAGCCAGGCACCCCCAGTGTAAGGGTCAGATTAGCTTCCCCTGAATCCCCTTGTCCCTCTCACCTTTCAGTTACCTGATTCCTTCACCTCCTAAGCGTGACATTATCAGAACCAAAACTTTTTCCTTGAGTCATTATGTCTCAGACTGCCTCAGCTGATGCATTTTCTCGCCTGATGCAGACCATCTCCGAGGAGGTCTCAGGTAGTTCAACAGCTGCAGCAAGTTGTGGGTTATCTGATGTTGTCTCATGCTCAGGCTATGTCAGAACCCAAGGTCTCTCTTCCAGATAGGTTTATTGGGGGAAGAGACAATTTTTCTGTGTTCCGTGAAACCTATAAACTTTGCTTCAGGCTCCGGCCTCGTTCATCTGGAAGTGAAGAACATAGGGTGTGAATAATAGTCTCCCTTTCTAAAAGGGACCCCCAGACCTAGTCTTTTTCCCTCCCAGTCAACTCATCATCGTTGCGGTCGGTGAACGGGTTTTTTGCTGCTCTGGCTCAGGTGTATGGTGAACCTGATAGGGAGACCTTTACTGAGTCTAATCTTCGTAAACTCATGCAGGGCACATGAGCAGTGGAGGAGTACTGTTCAGAGTTTCGGAGATGGGCAACTGACACCCAGTGGAACAACCCGGCCCTCAGGTGTCAGTTCTGCCTTTGTTTGTAAGCCAGACTGCCAGACACCCTGGTTCAGTACGCTGCACCTCAGTCATTGAAGGCTGCAATGTCCCTAGCCATACGGGTTGACAGATGCCTGAGGGAGAGACTGAGACCTACTTTTCCTCCTGTACCTATCCCTGCTGAGGAGACTATACCCGATGAACCAATGCAGTTGGGGGCAGTAGGTTCTCGTGTTAAACCTCCTGTGGCTACTGTTCATCAATTGTGCAGAAATTGCTTTTTTCTGTGGCAAATTGGACTATTTTATTAAGGTTTGTCCACTACGCTCCAAAACAACCTTGCAGTCTCAGAAGCAGCCTACCTCGGGTCGTTCAGAAGGAGACAACCAGAGAGTGTATATTTCCTTCCTCACTAAGTATCCATTCACACTGTCTGCCAGGGTGATGGTAGATGGTAAAACTGAGACTGTGCCAGTACTGGTCGATAGCGGATGAATTCTTGTTTTGCTAAGGCTTATGGTCTCACCAGCAGTGCTTTAGTGAGACCCATTCCCACTGCCTCAATCAACTCAGTTCCACTCAGCCAGAAGTTCCTCTCCCAAGTGGTGCGTAATGTGAACTTGAGCATAGGAACTCTCCACCAGGAAGTTCTGTCCTGTCACCTCTTGGAGAAGTTGTCTACTCCCATTGTATTGGGCCTTCCCTGGCTGGAGAAAAAAACAACCCAGTGATTGGCAGGCCAGAAAGGTTGTAACTTGGGGGGCTTTCTGTGTGAGCAATTGCCTGGGTACACCTATTTCTAACATGCTGGTTGCACCAACTCCTTTCCCTTTACCATATGTAGTTGGGAGCAAGCCTGGGAAAGGGGGTATTATCCAGACTATGCCTCAGCTTTATTGGAGGTCTATGCATCATACCAGAAGGAGGGGACAGGAGTTGGTTTCTACTGTGCACTCCGGGGGAGGGAGCCCTGGGTCCCGGAGGGACACTTCTGCTGTTTGCCATCCTGGATCTGTGCTCTCTATTGTGACTGCAGACTTGGAAATAAACATGAAGGTCCAGACCTGCGAGTGAACGAGTATGTATGGGTCTTGTCGAAACACGTCAGGTGGAAGTGTGCTGCTGGGGGTCCTAATTCCGGGGTTATAGAACCATTTCAGATTTCAGACATTTGCAACCCTGTGCTGTACTGACTTGACCTACCCTCAGTTTTGCCGACCCGTAACATCTTTCATGTCTTGTCACTCAGGAGATGTGGATTTCCTAAGGAGGTGTCTGTTGTCAAGTCCGGAGGCCTCTCTTAAAAGAGGGGGTACTATCACGTGCTAAGATTGCACTGACTTTGATGGATGCTACTGTGTGTGTTGTGTCTAAATTTCTTCAAGAGCTGCATGAGGTACCGTTGTGAAGGTCTTGATCCTGACTTGCCTCCTGTGTTATGCTCCAGAGCTGCACTTACTATTATGCTCAGCTGCTGGTTAAGGGGTAGATGTGAGGCTTGAGTGAGACTCACCTGAAATCCCCTCCCCCTGGCATTAAATAGCTTTCCCCTCCTCTGTCAGATGCCGCTGATAGTTATTTACTTTAGTTCTTTGTGCTGTGTTGATGCTTAGTTGCTGTGATGAATTCCTTGCTTTGGGAGTAGCTGTGGTTCTGCATCCGTGGGTGGAGGTAAGGACCCTCATCCTAGGGCTAATCAGGAGCTCAGGAAAACAGGGTGGAGACTACGACCTCCTCACCATCAGAAGTACCTCCGAGAGCGTGGCGAGCCAGGGACCCCCAGTGTAAGGGTCAGATTAGCTTCCTCTGAATCCCCTTGTCCCTCAAACCATTCAGTTACCTGATTCCCTCACTTCCTAAGCGTAACACCAGAGGAGTTACAATTCTCTGCCCTCTGGATTTGGCTGCCGGGACTTCAGTACCTGAACAACCACGGACTCCGGAGCCTAGTTTCTAGCACTTTCCTCTGGGGCGAGCGCGGTCACGGCTCCATTCCTCAGGTTTTCCTTGATTCCTCTGTCTCACTAGCCTTCCACTGTCCTCGGACAAGCTCCACCTGCTCCAGTCCCCAGGACGTCTACACTTCTCCACACTACCTAACATTATCAGACTTTCTAGCCTAACCTCGCCTCCAGACCAGAATTTATTGGGAAGCTCCCTGAAACCGGGTTAGAGCTCCCCCTTCTGGTCTAGAGTCAGGACAAGTGTTGGATGCTGGTGTTACCTGACAAGGGGACCCCTTCCTGCTTCCAGGCATGACATCACCCCTTGTGAGGGAGGCAATGCCACTGTGGCAACCGGACTCCTGGGGTGCCACATATTTGCAATAAAACAGTGGCAAAACCTGTGATATATACACAGCTTCGGCACATAGCCTATGGCTAGCTTTAAACCGGGTTTTCCAGGAGAAACAATGATGGCTTATTCCTAGAATTTGCTCTCAATGACCAATTCATAGGGTCACACTGCTGTGATCATTGCCGTTCACTAGAAGTAGCGGAGTGCTACTAAATTCAGTGATGGTACTCTGACAACTATGCAGCCTTTGGAGAAAGCTTCATAGCTTTGATTGGTGACAAAGTGACATGATGCTTTCCTAGTTTTGCTGCTATTGCAATACATTCATTCATCAATTTGGGGTATACACAACAGTCAGACCACTGCTAACTAGACATTGAAAGCAAATATTAGCCATATAAAAAATATACTCTCTTTAAAGAAAGCTCCAAGAAAAATTGGAGCTAATCCGTCAATTTCCATATAGATGTAGAATTCAATGTAAGACAGCGATCCACATAACCGATTAGTTCCAAACATGAAGTTTTTTATTTCACCATCTTACAGTGCAATGTTTTGGTTCACCATTTTGGACCTTTGTGATGCTTAACAAAGGTCCAAAATGGTGGACCGAAACGTTGCACTGTAAGATGGTGGAGTAAAGAACTTCGTTTTTGGAACTAACCGATTGTGTGGAGCGCTGTCTTACATTGAATTATATTACTGTTCTCCAAGACGACTTGGTTGGAGGGACGTGTGCTGCCTTAGGGGTAAGAACACATACCTTGGTCCGAGTAATACGGTGCTGTATTAATTATTAATTATTAATTTCCATATAAATGTGTCTCTGCAGGACAAGTTTTAAGAAATTCTCAACACAAATATAGTCTTAAAATTGTATGTTTAATTGAGAGTACAGAAAAAAGTAAAAAGTTAATTTATGGATATTGGAGGTTTAAATCTACAAGCATAAAGAAGTTGGAGGGTAGAAATTAGGGGATCGGAGATCCCATAGTGACAATGGTTTACCCTATTATAACACCAATATATGAATTACAAGCCACCCTAGGGTTAAACCATGATTACTCTAAAATCACCTTACCTGGCAGCGTGCCCGTAGTCTATTTATCTGGAGGAGCAATATCACGCCGCTGTTTTCTGTTACGCAACGAGAAGTTAATTATGCATTCCAGCTATTAAAATGATTCATCAAAGGAAACATGGAATTGAATAATGAAAGAGCCCTGTTGCCAAACTGTCTTTATGCTGATAGCCTCTACATAATACTGCATTTCGTCTGGAGGAATTTGGGTATTCTATAGCCTGAAAGCAACACTAAACCTAGCACCTTTGTTAAATATTTCCATCACTGATGAATGGATCTTATTTTTCCTTGTGAAAAACTATTTCAGACTGAGGAAAAATAAAAGAGTTATTTTAAGAGATTAGCAAATCAATGTGATGAGAATCAAATTAAGGTGGATTGAACAATTTACGATTTTAATATGTGCAAATCGCCCAAAAATATGCATGGCACCTTTTTTATACATTGCCAAAGATTACATGAACCAGAGAGACCTCGCATAACCTCAGGAGCGGTGGCACAGCCTTTCTTATAAGTGTGTTACAACTATCACATCACATTGTATAGCACGGCCAATGAAGAGGGAGCCTCAGAGTATGTACAAAAATTGAGGTAGACAAAGCTGTCACCATCTTAGGGATTTACACCTGTAATAAATATAATGGATAACTCAGGAGTCTTTTTGCGTGGAGCAAAGGCACAACAGAACACAGTTTATAGGTGAAAAAGTCCATATTATAAAACATGGTGATTCACAAGTGCATAGGAAAATTCAAAGTTCATAAACCCACAGTGTAGATATTGAAGGAAGCCTTAACGAAAAGTCTGTTGAAAAACCTTTGTCACAATCTCTGCTATGTTTTTATTGTGTGGAAGCTGTCAGTCTGTTTTGGTTGTGCTGGGTCTGTGCTGTAATTATCTGTGTTCATATACCTTAATTAGTCCTCTACTTAAGCATGCTGGCTCCTCCATCCAGTGTCAATTGTACACTTTGCTGCTGCCTGTATGAGACTGATCTCTCTGTGCTCTGTACCTGACTCAGCCTGACTTAATTCCCTTGCTTGGACTTTGACCATTTGCCTGTGACCTTACTACGCTTTTGCCTGCTCCTTGTAAAATGTCTTGTCTTTCTGGTTTTCCTGACCCCTTCTTGTGAATTGGATTTCATCTCTGACAACCCCTTATTGTACTGCACCTTATCCTGGACCTGGCCTCGGATAGTTTGACCTCCCTTCTCTTATCCAGTAAGTAGTATTATTATTTCATTACTGTCTGTAATTGTAGTCATTCTCTTCCCTTCTGGGACTAGTTATTACTACAGTGATTCGCGTCAGAACCTCACAGGAAAATTCAGTCTATAAAGCGCAGTTTACACTTGAAAATGCTGTAAATGTAAAGTCTTTGGCAAGTCTTAACAAGATGTTTGAAGCAAGACTATATAACACATTAAATCATCCAGGGAGGCCTGGGAAGGAAGTCTTTTAGAAAGTCCAGAACCAGACGCAGAGCGAATTACTAAGTCCAGAACAGTCTCATGTTTTACATCTATTTGAATGTAGGAAGCCACGGACCACTTAACAAAGCAACCAGCTTACATGTCAGCAAAGACAGGGGAAGCAAGAGATGCAGCAGAGGGAGTAGCATGAGCAGCCAGAGCAGAAGGAAAGCTGACAACAGATGGAGGTAGCAGAGCCTCTGATGAACAGCAGCAAGAGATTCACAAAGGTCTTGTAGGAGTAGGCAGAGAACTTGACAAGTCACTTGGAGCATGAAACCAGGCACAGGAAAGCAAAGCACAATACTCTAGAAATGTCCAGAGGCTGGGGTGCGGTTTATAAAGGCAGGAAGGCAAAAGGCACATGAAACTAAGAATGCCACCTTGGAAGAGGGCAAGAATGGTCAAAAAGTACTCAAAATATTCGGAGTCCTTACAACATTATAGAGAAAGGATATAAGAAAGACTACACAGCTCTGCATAAGACCTCATTCAGAGATTAATTTTCCACATTTATCTTCTATTTGTAGATTTCACTGATAGAGTACAGACCCATTATTATAATCTATGGAGCTGTTCACATGTCCATGTTTTATGTGGACCGTTTTCCTATTGAAAAATTAAAAAAATGATTGGAGGCATGTTCACTTTTTAAAAGCATCACAGATGAAACGTTTGAATATTAGTATGGTCTTTCAAAATCACAGACTATGCCCAGTGTAAAATCTGTATGTTATTAAAAATACATTTAAAACATTCATAAAAATGTTTAATATTTACATATAATTTTTTCAATTACATATCTCATGCTAGGTAAAATTATAAAAATTGGTTTAAAACTTGTGAGTTTATCACAGGCTGGCTAGTTTTTTCTCGATTATTCTGGGTGCTGATAGAAGTTTCTCTAGGAATTATGTCTTCTTTCCTTAGGGTCCTGTCACACCAGGCGACGTCGCCGGAGATGTCGGCGGCAATGGCAACTGGCGGGAGCGCGCACGTTTTTGGCGCCACGCCAGCGTTGCCGTCGCATGTCTGAAAACTCTAGCGGCGATGCCTTAACATGGGAGCCTATGGCTCCCATCGCCTGGCAGATCTCCGTCCCCCATTTACATGGGGCGATGTGTACACATCGCCCCAGAGTGCTTGCCTGGTTTCAGAGCGCTGCTCTGAAACCAGGCGACCACTCAAATGTGTCGCCCTCACCCAGTCACGTTAGGCGCCAACATCGCCAGGTGTGACGGTACCCTCAGTTATACGTGCTTTTCACCTGTAAAAAGGCTACATATTAGATTATTTATGGTTCAATAGTTGGTGTTATCAATTTTTTGTTTCAAGGTTGAGTTGAGGCCTACCTTATAGGCGAAGATTATATGGTATTTAACTGATTGTTGGTTCTAGTAATGAAAACCTCTAGATCACATCTAAGGGTACCTTTACATGTCGCAACATTGCATGCAATTTCACTTGCAACTTACTGGTTGCAGTGAAATCATGGACATATTGTTCTATTTTGTTGCCGTGTACAAATGTAACAATGTGTCCATGATTTCACTGCAACCAGTAAGTTGCAAGTGAAATTGCATGCAATGTTGCGACATGTAAAGGTACCCTAAGAGTAAACAGATTAGTTTACACTTAATTATACTTATACTGATATTGTTAGGGTATTTGGTTGATTAATTTCTCCCTTTGGAATGTTGATTACCTACTAGTCTCCTTGTAGCTGTCCTCTTTTTCGTCTTTGTATGGGTGCCGTTGTTACTCCTTTGAGGATTTATTGCTTGTCCTGCACAGTAATAAACAATGTAAAGAAATGGAATAACGCCTCAATGTGGTAATCTTACTATCAGTTTAGTGTCATGATTAAAGGTTTTCATATATTGAACACTGTACGTTTAAAGGTACCTTCACACGCAGCAATATTGCTTGGCAATTTCACTGGCAATTTGCTGGTTGCAGTAAAATCATGGACACATTGTTCTATTTTGTTGCTGTGTACAAATGGAACAATGTCTCCATGATTTCACTGCAACCAGCAAATTGCCAGTGAAATTGCCTAGCAATATTGCTGCGTGTGACGGTACCTTAAGAACTCCTTGTGCTGGTTGTTTGGTTGCTTTTTTCTTCTAATTATTTTTCAGATAGATATCCTTCAGTTTCTCTTAGGGATGGGCGAATTACTCGCTACTATTCGGGACTCGCCCGAATAGTAGCGGACTCGGGGGACTCGCTACTCGACGAGTTTCCTTAGGAATTACTCGGGGGTAGCGAGTCCCTGTACTTTTGCAGTGTATCTATACAGATACACTACAAAAGTACCCTAAAAGTTAATCTAAGGGGTTAAAAACAATAAACATTAATACTCACCTCCTGTACTCCTGTACCTTATGTACCGGGACCAGTACCGAAGACCTCTGGCTGTTACAGGACCTCCGAGACCACCGGGAAAAGATGGGGAAAAGGACCTTGCAGTTCAGCCAATCAGGATGCGGCTAGCGGTCACATGGGTTGTGACGCGGCTGCACTGCGGCCACATGATAAACACATGTGACCGCTAGCTGCATCCTGATTGGCTGAACTGCAAGGTCCTTTTCCCCATCTTCTCCCAGTGGTCTAGGAGGTCCTGTAACAGCCAGAGGTCTTTGGTACCGGTCCCGGTACATAAGGTACAGGAGTACAGGAGGTGAGTATTAATGTTTATTGTTTTTAACCCCTTAGATTAACTTTTAGGGTACTTTTGTAGTGTATCTGTATAGATACACTACAAAAGTACAGGTTACTACTCGGACTCGCTGGACTCGCAACGAGTACCGAGTCTCGGACCCGGACTCGTTAGAGTCCAGCGACTCCGAGTATTTCAGGATTCGCCCATCCCTAGTTTCTCTCAAACATGCATATTTGGTCTTGGGTTATATAAAAGGGTGTTAGCAAGCCTAGTTATTTGTGTGATTTAATGTATGAAAGCTTTATTAGGGTTTCTGTACCTTTATGCTTCCTGAATAGAGAATTTTCATGTCCCAACATTCATGCACAGGTGTCAGCTGCCTAAAATTTAACAAGTTGTTCTTTCAGTACTTGTTATTTGCCATGCTGAGTGAGTCTAGTAAGTGAACTGTACCTTTAAGAACTCCTATGTGATGTGCCCTTGAGAGGTCCTCCAAGGATATTTTCTGTGGGGTTTCTTGTCAAGGCTGGGAATATGATATTCATTTTAGTTATTTGGGATGTGGAATGAATCCTTATCTAGCAGGTCTCTGTAAGTTAGTGGGTTCAGTAATGTGTCTCTAAGTGTTGATGCTGCTAGTTAGTGTTAGTTTATTGGGCGTAAAGCCCCTATTTGCACTGATATTTGGTTCTTGCTCAGTGTCTGTTCTGATAGTTAAAACGTCGCCACTGCCGCTACCTGAGAGGTAGTAGGCAATTACACACTGTTAGGTGCCTCAATGTCCGTCGGGCTATCAGTGCTGTTAGTTGTAGTCTCCGGAGCCGGCACACACCATGGGCAATGGTGGTGTAGCTTCCGGGTTCCGGATCCCTCATTTGTCAGCTGATGATGTAGTCACATAGGCGGGGAATGGGTGGATCAATCTGTGAATCTCTGTTAGCTGTCAGCAATCCCTCGACATGTTTTGAGGGGATGCACCCTTCTTCCTCAGGAATGCTGACAGATAGCTTTCCCCTCCTATTTATAGTGGACCCTTCTGTATGCCTTCAATCAGAGTTGATAATTGCACTGTTGTGTGTCTCTTACATGGATGGTTTGGGTTTCTCAATTCTGTAGTTTTAGGTTCCTCATTGAGGTTTCCATAGTTCCCATTGCATGCAAATGCAGCAAGTTTTAGGTCTCTGGTTACCAGTGACTTAGAGGATGATGCCAGCTTATTGTGCTCGCATGAGTCCCACATTGCCAATTTGATGTGTTAATTGTTGTAGGTTGTATGTATTCCTTATAGTAGGTTTATTCAAGTTAGGATTTTGGGTTTTTAGGATGTCAAACTTTAAATTCTTGTTTTGAATTCTGGGTTATTCCCATAATTCCATTTGACAAGCACAAAATTGTTGTTTTGGGGACCCAGGTAAGTTTTTCTTAAGGGGTGTTATCACTTAAATTTTTGGTGATATCTTACCTTCCAGTGGTGGGTGATCTCTTTATTTTATGGTGCACCTTTACTTTGGCCTGGTTTTGTCTTCTCAGTCAAATTTGAAGATTGTGTGACTCTTATATAGGCAGCATAAATATTGCAGTTCTGGTTTGTCTAGTAAGGTTTCAAAACTTACGATTACTAGGCAGCCGATGTAGCTTTTTAGTTTTAAAGGCTAATAGCTGTTTTTCTTTGTTTGCATAAGTGACATATCTCCTTTTTGATCTACTGGTTGTTGTAGATTGCGTGTCGTTCTTATACCTAGTATAGGTTTCTTTGGATTATGGTTCTAATTTATTGGCATGTCTAAGCTTTCCATAGTTAAAATCCACAACTCCAAGGTTTGTGTATCAGAGGACCTAGGTACCTTTTTGTTAACTTTATGGTTTTATGTATTTATTTTGTTGTTTATTTTTTATTATTATTCCAAGGGTGGGTGGTTTTTATATATTCCATAATGTAATTTGAATTTGACTTTTAATTCGTCTACTTTACAAGGGTATTTGTATTTAATTGAAGGTTTGTACCCCTGATTCTATGCTTGCTGTGTTCCTTATTGCCTCACTGTTTGTCTTCTGTGTTTGTTACCCCTTATACTACACAAGTCTTCTATGATGGCCGTTTGGTTTGGAGGTTTGTGATGTTTGACTCATAATGCGAAGATTTCAACCTCCTGGTTGAGGCCCATAGGTGCTAATGTATTGAGTTCATAAATCCACTTCGTTTCATTTCAATACATTTTTTCAATGTAATCCCCTCCACGCCAGTCTTTCCATATCTCTTCAATCGCGAAGAAGTGTGAACTTTTGCAGCAACAGTTATGTTTCTCCTTATAGTGCTTACTCAGTGGATGGCCTAAAATGCCTTTCTTCATATTTTTAACATGTTCTTAAATCCTGATTGAAAGTTGTCTGATGGTTCTTCCTATGTTGATTTTTTGACATGGGCATATTATGGCATATATGACACCTTTTGTATAGCAAGAACGTTTTTGTTTAATTTGAAATTGTTTAAACCTTGTTGTGTTGTTAACTTCTGAAATTACCCTTCTTGAAATATCTGTGAACTGACATGCTTTGCAATGTTTGCATGGCCTAAATCCTGGTTGAGGTTGCTCTAGTGGGGTATGTTGCTGTGTAGGACATTTTTGGGCTTGAACGTTCTTCGTGCTGGGTGCTAGCAGTTGGTTTAGCAACGTAGCCTTCTTGAAAATAATTTTGGTGTCGCTAGTAGAAAGTCGCCAATGACTTTATCCATTTTGAGATGGTGCCAATGTCTTTTTACTATTCTCTGAAAATTTCTAGAATTGTTGTGACACTCTGTGATGATTGGTACTCTTTATTTGGTCTTGAATTGATATTTCTGTAGTGTCTCGTGTTTTATGTGTGTATTTCTTTTGCTGAGATTATACATTTTTGGGTATGCTTCAGGTTTTGGGACTGCTATTCCCTTTTTGGTGCACTTCCATCCTGCACCTCTCCACAAAAAGGAAACACCAAAATGGAAATAGCAGTCCCAAAACCTGAAGCATGCCATAAAATGTATAATCTCAGCACATACTCACCAAAACCAGAAGAAGAATCCCTATTAAGAAAAGGACAAAAATTGACCCCATCTGTAGAAGCTTCAACATTTAACCTATTTATCAGTGTCAAAAATTTCCTGCACAATTTAAGAATCAAGAAGCATTTTCTGAAAAATCCCCAGATAGACCCGACAAACACTCAATCAAAAATATACACTCAAACTTAAAGTGAACCTGTCACCTAGTTAAATCACCCCAGGCTACCAGTCTCTGCACCTACCTATTACTATTCTAACTATCTCTCTCTCTCCTAAATGTGTGGTGTAAATGTGTTTTAAAAGCTTTTTCTTACTTAATGCCTCCTATGATAATAAAGCGGGGGCTACTGTTACTACTCCACCGAGCGTCCTCTTTAACTCCCTTTTGCCGCCTGCAAGAGTCTATATCACGCCCCGTTGGGTGTGATATTGTAATTTCAATGCGCACTCCCAGCCTGCCTCGGAACCCTCTGTACAGTTCCGGGTATGATGCCGAACGCGTCATTTCCGGTACTGTATCGCCCGACATCAAGCTGCGAATTGCGCATGCTCTGTGGAGCACATTACGTCAGCTCATCTGTGAGGAGCAAGAGGAGACAATCTACTCACTTGTCCATTGTGTTATACGTGGTTCTGATGTGACAATGCCCAAGCCAGGAACCTATTCCATATTCATTTTGTCATCTATACTATGGTGTCGAGGCTGTTAGTGCTGGCTCTCAACTGCATGCCCTGCCATATTTTTATACGGCAGATACTGAAGAATTCAGTACACACTCAAGATATATGATGCAGTGTCCAAATAGTATTTATTGGAAAGAACGAAAAGAGAAAAGCACCTATAGGGTTATATTGTTTGGTATGTTATATTTGGGAGGTGAGTTACTGCTCTCTTGATGGAGTTGTGTGTCCCAACTCCAATAAAAGCTTGTGTTTTAGGTCAGTCACTGTAGTCCGCCAACAGGTAGAAGATTCCCGTCTTCTCTACACAATAGATAATGCAGCAGAGGAAAGGTATTTAAAGATGACCACACTGCTGCTGATGAAGAGAGGTTCACTTCTCCAATTTTGATGCAAGTACTGATATTAAACATTTCTGTGTCAAAGCAAACCCTTTTACAAATACTGTAGTTTGTATTTGAAAATGGGTTTGGTTGGAGCTACAAATGCATAATAAATTAACTTGCATCAACCTCTGAGTGTGAAGACTCTCATCTACTACAGCAGCGATGTCATCTTTAAACACGTCTCTACTCCATTATCAAAAAGTATTTATTGTGATATATAATTCATAGAAGATGCCGTAAGGGTAGAACAGTAAGCAACATATGAAAGCCTACACTTAGCAAGTGACATGTGAAAGGCAATTAGAAGGTGACAATTATGAAAGGTGACAATGACGTTTCGACCCTTTTGGATCTTTCTAAAAAATGTTGCTCTGGTGAAAGAAGTAATATTAAAGCACATTGTCAAATGTCACCTGCTAATTATCGCCTTTCATATTTTGCTTACTGTTCTAGCAATGAAAAAAGAAAGAAGCACTAGGAACAGTTCACTTTGGGTGCAGTGTCCAGCAGTATTCAACTGTGCATAGTTACCAAAAATCAGACAGCACTCCTCATAGCACGTTTTGCCTTACTTTATTGGCCCATGTGTCCTGAACGTTTCGGTTCAGAAGAACCTTCTTCCAGCAGTGTACAGCTCATACATTGTGACAGGTTTATATAGTGTGCCAGTCATTTAGTGTTATTACAATCAATTATCAAAAAAGTGCCTTTTACAGTGATTTACAACCTAATATTCTTACAATTAGCTATTAGGGATTTTTATCTCATTCATTGATATAAAGTGCCTTGTGCTTAATTAGTCATAGTATTACAGTGTATGTTATACATTCATCTATGTCTAAAGTGCCTACAGGTGCTTTAAATACAGTTATATATTTTCAATCATCCGACTCACCCATCACATGTATTACACGTTACATCCCGGAGACCGGCGTCTTCCGGGTTCCCTGGGCATGCGCAGTAGTCCACCAATCAATCTCAGTGCTGTTTCCTACCAATCGCGCTGCTGTACGCGCGGTCATGTGGTACATCATCCAATGGCAGGTCCGCGCCTACATTATACATGCTGCGTCGCTGTCCTATGATGCTACTCTTAGATCTCCGTCCTCCATTTTAACTAAGGGCTATTGCTTGCCCATACTACGTATATCGGCTATAGTGTCCATATTCTCCAATAATATTGCTCCCTACAGTACCCGTTCGTGTACAACACGTTACCCTATTCCTTCTATTAGATCACTGTGCGGAAAAATCCCCGACACAATTGTCTTACATAGATCAGGACCGATCACCGGGGGCTAAAATTATTAATTGGTCACTCAAATGCCACTTATAATTTTTCAAAATTTATGATTGGTGGGTTACTCACATGTCCCTGGGTAAAAAATGTATAATACCCCCCTCCTTTTGTTCCTATACATGGATGGATGAGTCTTCAGTTTCTCAACTTCATGTTTCATCTAGAAAACAAAATATACAAGAGTTTTAAAATATACAGTAAAAATCAATTATTTTTCATAAAAAGTGACTACCTATATACCTCCATTCAACTAATACCATTAATTATGAGTTATCAAGGTTATACTTTCAATTACAGTACAGGGCCTATCTTAAAATCTATGTTCAATCCCTGGGGTCTCAAGGTCCCTAGTTTATGTATCCATTCCAGTTCTAATAATTTGAGTTTTCTCTCCCTGTCACCCCCTCTCCTCAATGGTGGTACTTGGTCAATGATCCTAAATTTTAAATGTTTTTCACTATGTCCAACTTCAGTGAAGTGCTTTGGTACTGGCAACTCTGTATTTTTCTTCCGTATAGTGTACCTGTGGTTATTGATACGTGTTTTGACATCTAACGTTGTCTCCCCCACGTACCAAAACCTACAGGGGCACTCCAGAAGATATATCACATAATCACTATCACAAGTCAAGAAGTGATTAATCTTAAATTCTTTATTGGTTACTGGGTGTACAAATCTATTACCTTTAATCATATATGGACAGTCTACACACGATAAAAGGGGTAACAGCCTGTTCGTCTTGTGTTCATTAGGGTCAGCTGTGTGGATTTCCTAAAACTCCCTATATCTGAATGTACCATTTTGCTTTTAATATTCACATTCCTCTTGTATGCAATACGTGGAGGAAGTTTAAATTCCTCAACCTGAGGCAGGCACTTAGTCAATATTGGCCAATGTTTTTTTATTACCCCCGCTACATCCTCACTCTCCTCACCATACGAGGTTACCAGGGTGACTCTTTTTTCCTTTTTAGGATTATCACTTTCACCTCTATCCTTTCTCTTCCTATCCATTTGTTCCATCTGTGTTCTCAACAATTTTTTTGGATACCCTCTATTTTCAAATTTCCGAACCAATTTTTCTAGGGACATCTGTTTTCCCTCCTCTGTTGTTTCAATTCTATTGACTCTCACCATTTGGCTGTAAGGGATTGACCGTTTCATCTTCACCGGATGATTACTTTCAAAGTGCAACATGTTATTTTTGTCTGTGGGTTTGACATATAATGACGTACTTAAACCCCGTTCATCCAAAGTTACTAACACATCTAAAAACTGTATCTGACTTTCAGATTGGACTAGTGTGAATTTTATTGTTTCATCTACAGTGTTGAGATATTGGTGGAATTCTAGTAAATCTTCTTTAGTTCCTTTCCACAGGAGGAAGACATCGTCTATGAAACCTCCACCACACAACAACGTTCCTGTGGTGGTGGGATACATAGACGAGGTCCTCCTCCAGAACTGTCATGACAATGTTGGCATACGCTGGGGCCATGTGTGCCCCCATGGCCGTACCTTGTTGTTGTAGGTAAAATTTGTCCCCAAACATAAAGTAGTTACATGTAAGTGCCAATGATAGTAGCTCCAATATAAATTCCTTACACTCATTCGAGTACTTAATCCCACACAGCTTTTTTTTCCACTGCCCTTATACCTCTTTCATGGCTTATGGATGTATAGAGTGATGTCACATCAAACGATGCTAACACCACCTTTTCTGTTAGTGTTACCTGGTTTAATTTATTTAAAAAATCTCCTGTGTCCTTCACATATGAGGCCGCTTCTTTTGCTAAAGGGCCTAATATTTTATCAAGAAACACTCCGATCTTACTCACCACTGAGTCAACCCCCGAGACAATGGGTCTCCCTGGGGGGTTGTCCAGTCTTTTGTGCACCTTCGGCACTATGTATAATACTGGGGTGGTTGGGTGTTTCATCTCCAGGTATTCACGTAAATCATCATCTATAATCTCTCTTTCTAGGGCTAGATCTAACACCTTGTTGATCTTACTCTGAATTGCAAATTTGGGATCACTATCAAGTGGCCTATAAACCTCTTCGTCACCAATTTGTCTCATGACTTCATCAACATACCGAGCCTTGTCCATGACGACGACTGCTCCCCCTTTATCCGCAGGTTTCACTATTATGTCGCCGTCATGGACAAGCTCCTCTAATGCAGTGACCTCCTCTTTTGTTATGTTAGGTTTTTTTTTACTGGTGTTGTGCTCCTTTTCTTACATTTGCAATGTCTCTCTCCACTGCAGAGATAAAAGCTTCAATGGCTGGTACATTATCATTAGGGACAAAATTACTTTTCCTATGTAAACCTACATCTGTCAACATCAGTTCACTTTTCCTCTCCACCAATCTATTAGGTTTTCCTTCAAACCAATTCTTCAATCTTATATTTCTATAAAATTTTTGTAAATCCAGTTCTAGTCTAAACCAGTCCACATGTTTACACATACTGAACGAAAGTCCTTTGTTTAATACTGATACCTGAGCCGGTGTAAGATTTTTATTGGAGATGTTGATCACTAGTTCATCTCCTTTCTCCTTGTTTGACGCTGTTGGTTCATTCTGTTCTTCCCTTTGCCTTTTTTGTTGTTTGTGGTGCTTCCAACCCTCCTCTTCTTTGTCGTCGTAATCCTTTGGGGGTCTCCTATATCTAGGTAAAGGAAAGTCATTAGTGGTAATCACAATCAAATTCTCCTGATTTATCCCTTTTGGCCTTTTGTTATTGGCTATTGTATCAACACCACCTCTCCTCCTCCATGGTACTGCTGCTCCTTCTTTCTGCCAATTATAAATATGTCCATTTTTATAATCATCTGTATCCCTATTCCACTTCTTCCTTTTTTGCTCTTCCAGTTCGCTCCTGGTTTTGTCCACTCTACCCTTAACCAGATCCGCAAACTTATGCCACTCTTCTTGTGTCAAAGCTGCTTTGATTTTTTCTTCACTATTCTTTACTTCAGCCTGTAGAGAACAAATGTCCTTTTGCAGAAACTCCATATTTAATAGATCATCTCAAACGCATATTTATTAGATATGCTACTGAATCTCTCACAAAAAAGCATTGTCTGTCATGAAGAGATTTGGGCGGACATTGGACCTCAGTCCCCGTGGAATCCTTTTCTCCTTATAATATTGCCCCAGATGGTCAGATGTAATTGCTGGGTGAGTACAACGTTTCATATCAATCTCATATTTCCGTTTAATTTCATTCACGGTAGGTGTATTCAAAAAACCAGCATCTTCCTCCACTCCCCTCAGTATCCTCTCCTCATCCTCAACAGTATACCAAATGCTCCGGCTCCATACTTTATAAAACAGATAACAATATCAATTCTTCCTGTGCAGTCTTTCAAGGTTGAAATACTTGTATAGCAATGAAAAAAGATGATGAAGATATGGACACTATAGCCGATATACGTAGTATGGGCAAGCAATAGCCCTTAGTTAAAATGGAGGACGGAGATCTAAGAGTAGCATCATAGGACAGCGACGCAGCATGTATAATGTAGGCGCGGACCTGCCATTGGATGATGTACCACATGACCGCGCGTACAGCAGCGCGATTGTAGGAAACAGCACTGAGATTGATTGGTGGACTACTGCGCATGCCCAGGGAACCCGGAAGACGCCGGTCTCCGGATGTAACGTGTAATACATGTGATGGGTGAGTCGGATGATTGAAAATATATTAACTGTATTTAAAGCACCTGTAGGCACTTTAGACATAGATGAATGTATAACATACACTGTAATACTATGACTAATTAAGCACAAGGCACTTTATATCAATGAATGAGATAAAAATCCCTAATAGCTAATTGTAAGAATATTAGGTTGTAAATCACTGTAAAAGGCACTTTTTTGATAATTGATTGTAATAACACTAAATGACTGGCACACTATATAAACCTGTCACAATGTATGAGCTGTACACTGCTGGAAGAAGGTTCTTCTGAACCGAAACGTTCAGGACACATGGGCCAATAAAGTAAGGCAAAACGTGCTATGAGGAGTGCTGTCTGATTTTGGTAACTATGCACAGTTGAATACTGCTGGACACTGCACCCAAAGTGAACTGTTCCTAGTGCTTCTTTCTTTTTTCATTGCTATACAAGTATTTCAACCTTGAAAGACTGCACAGGAAGAATTGATATTGTTATCTGTTTTATAAAGTATGGAGCCCGGAGCATTTGGCTATACTGTTGAGGATGAGGAGAGGATACTGAGGGGAGTGGAGGAAGATGCTGGTTTTTTGAATACACCTACCGTGAATGAAATTAAACGGAAATATGAGATTGATATGAAACGTGTACTCACCCAGCAATTACATCTGACCACTCGGGGGCAATATTATAAGGAGAAAAGGATTCCACGGGGACTGAGGTCCAATGTCCGCCCAAATCTCTTCATGACAGACAATGCTTTTTGTGAGAGATTCAGTAGCATATCTAATAAATATGCGTTTGAGATGATCCTATTAAATATGGAGTTTCTGCAAAAGGACATTTGTTCTCTACAGGCTGAAGTAAAGAATAGTGAAGAAAAAATCAAAGCAGCTTTGACACAAGAAGAGTGGCATAAGTTTGCGGATCTGGTTAAGGGTAGAGTGGACAAAACCAGGAGCGAACTGGAAGAGCAAAAAAGGAAGAATTTGGAATAGGGATACATGATGTTTATAAAAATGGACATATTTATAATTGGCAGAAAGAAGGAGCAGCAGTACCATGGAGGAGGAGAGGTGGTGTTGATACAATAGCCAATAACAAAAGGCCAAAAGGGATAAATCAGGAGAATTTGATTGTGATTACCACTAATGACTTTCCTTTACCTAGATATAGGAGACCCCCCAAAGGATTACGACGACAAAGAAGAGGAGGGTGGAAGCACCACAAACAACAAAAAAGGCAAAGGGAAGAACAGAATGAACCAACAGCGTCAAACAAGGAGAAAGGAGATGAAAATAGTGACCAACATCTCCAATAAAAATCTTACACCGGCTCAGGTATCAGTATTAAACAAAGGACTTTCGTTCAGTATGTGTAAACATGTGGACTGGTTTAGACTAGAACTGGATTTACAAAAATTTTATAGAAATATAAGATTGAAGAATTGGTTTGAAGGAAAACCTAATAGATTGGTGGAGAGGAAAAGTGAACTGATGTTGACAGATGTAGGTTTACATAGGAAAAGTAATTTTGTCCCTAATGATAATGTACCAGCCATTGAAGCTTTTATCTCTGCAGTGGAGAGAGACATTGCAAATGTAAGAAAAGGAGCACAACACCAGTATAAAAAACCTAACATAACAAAAGAGGAGGTCACTGCATTAGAGGAGCTTGTCCATGACGGCGACATAATAGTGAAACCTGCGGATAAAGGGGGAGCAGTTCGTCGTCATGGACAAGGCTCGGTATGTTGATGAAGTCATGAGACAAATTGGTGACGAAGAGGTTTATAGGCCACTTGATAGTGATCCCAAATTTGCAATTCAGAGTAAGATCAACAAGGTGTTAGATCTAGCCCTAGAAAGAGAGATTATAGATGATGATTTACGTGAATACCTGGAGATGAAACACCCAACCACCCCAGTATTATACATAGTGGGCCCAAGGTGCACAAAAGACTGGACAACCCCCCCGGGAGACCCATTGTCTCGGGGTTGACTCAGTGGTGAGTAAGATCGGAGTGTTTCTTGATAAAATATTAGGCCCTTTAGCAAAAGAAGCGGCCTCATATGTGAAGGACACAGGAGATTTTTTAAATAAATTAAACCAGGTAACACTAACAGAAAAGGTGGTGTTAGCATCGTTTGATGTGACATCACTCTATACATCCATAAGCCATGAAAGAGGTATAAGGGCAGTGGAAAAAAAGCTGTGTGGGATTAAGTACTCGAATGAGTGTAAGGAATTTATATTGGAGCTACTATCATTGGCACTTACATGTAACTACTTTATGTTTGGGGACAAATTTTACCTACACAACAAGTACGGCCATTGGGGGGACACAGGGGCCCCCGCGTATGAACATTTTCTACGTTCTGGGGAGGACCTCGCTATTATCCCACCCAAACAGGAACGTTGTTGTGTGGTGGAGGTACATAGACGATGTCTTCCTCCTGTGGAAGGAAACTAAAGAAGAATTTACTAGAATTCCACAATCTCAACACTTATAGATGAAACAATAAAATTCACACTAGTCCAATCTGAAAGTCAAGATACAGTTTTTAGATGTGTTAGTAACTTTGGATGAACGGGGTTTAAGTACGTCATTATATTTCAAACCCACAGACAAAAAAAACATGTTGCACTTTGAAAGTAATCATCCGTGAAAGATGAACAGTCAATCCCCTTACAGCCAAATGGTGAGAGTCAATGAATTGAAACAACAGAGGAGGGAAAACAGATGTCCCCTGAGAAAAAATTGTTCGAAAATTGTGAAAATAGAGGGTACCAAAAAAAATTGTTGAGAACACAGACTGAACAAATGATAGGAAGAGAATGGATAGAGGTGAAGTGAAAAATCCTAAAAAGGAAAAAAGAGTCACCCTGGTAACCTCGTTTTGGTGAGGATAGTGAGGATGTAGCGGGTAATAAAAAAACATTGGCCATATTGACTAAGTGCCTGCCTCTAGGTTGAGGAATTTAAACTTCCCCACGTATTGCATACAAGTGAAATGGAATATTAAAAGCAAAATGGTACATTCAAGATATAAGGGGAGTTTTAGGAAGATCCACACAGCTGACCCTAATGAACACAAGACGAACAGGCTTTTTACCCCTTTTATCGTTGAACTGTCCATATATGATTAATAGGTAATAGATTTGTACACCCGTAACCAATAAGCATTTTAAGATTAATCACTTCTTACTTGTGATAGTGATTATGTGGATATATCTTCTGGATGTGCCCCTGGTAAGTTTTGGTACGTGGGGGAGACAACGTTAGATGTCAAAGACACGTTATCAATAACCACAGGTACACTGAGTACGTAAGAAAAATACAGAGTTCCAGTACCAAAGCACTTCCACTGAAGTTGGACATAGTGAAAAAACATTAAAATTTAGGATCATTGACCAAGTACCCCATTGAGGAGAGGTGAACAGGGAGAGAAAACTCAAATTATTAGAACTGGAATGTATACAAAAACTAGGGACCTGAGACCCCAGGATTGAACATAGATTTTAAGATAGCACTGGTACTGTAATTGAAGATAACCTTGGATAACTCCATAATAATGGTATAGTTGAATGGAGGTATATAGTAGTCACTTTTTATGAAAATAATTGATTTTACAGTATATTTTAAAACTCTTGTATATTTGTTTTCTAGATGAACATGAAGTTGAGGAAACTGAAGACACATCGTCATTCCATGTATAGGAACAAAAGGAGGGGGGTATTATACAGGTTTTTTACCCAGGTACATGTGAGTAACCACTAATCATAAATTTGAAAAATTATAATGGCATTTGAGTGACCAATTAATAATTTTAGCCCCCGGTGATCGGTCCTGATCCTATGTATGTACCATTGTGACGGTGATTTTATTCCGCACATTGATCTAATAGAATAGAATAGGGGGGTAACGTGTTTGTTACACGAACGGGTACTGATGGGAGGCAAATATTATAGAGAATTGGACTCTATAGCCGATATACGTAGTATGGGACAAGCAATAGTCCCTGTAGTTAAAATTGAGGACTGAGATCTGACAGAGTATCAGTCATATGACAGCGACGCAGCATGTATAATTAGGCGCGGACACTGCCATTTGAGATGTACCACAGAACCGCGCGTACAGCAGCGCGATGGTAGGAAACAGCACTGAGATTGATTGGTGGACTAACTGCGCATGCCCAGGGAACCCGAAGACGCCGTCTCCGGGATGGTAACGTGTATACATGTGAGGTGAGTTCGATGATTAAAATATATTAACTGTATTTAAAGCACCTGTAGGCACTTGTAGACCATATATAATGTATAACATACACTGTAATACTATGACTAATTAAGCACAAGGCACTTTATATCAATGAATGAATAAAAACTCCGCTAATAGCTAATTGTATGAATATTAGGTTGTAAATCCATGTAAAAGGCACTTTTTTTATAATTGATTGTAATAACACGTAAATGACTGGCCCACCTCATATAAACCTGTCACAATGTATGAGCTGTACACAGCTGAAGAAGGTTCTTCTGAACTGCGAAACGGTTCAGGACACATGGGCCAATAAAGTAAGGCAAAACGTGCTATGGATGATGCTGTCTGTTTTTGGGTAACATTGCTTACTGGTTACTAACCTTTATGGCATCTTCTGTGACGCATTAAACACCTTTGGACAATTTTGGCATCAAAATCTTGATTTAGAACAGTTATTCAGTGATATTGAGACTAGGGCATAGATCCCATCTCACTTACACCTGCTCTTAATTATCAGCTGTGTGGATTTCCTAAAACTCCCTATATCTGAATGTACCATTTTGCTTTTAATATTCACATTCCTCTTGTATGCAATACGTGGAGGAAGTTTAAATTCCTCAACCTGAGGCAGGCACTTAGTCAATATTGGCCAATGTTTTTTTATTACCCCCGCTACATCCTCACTCTCCTCACCATACGAGGTTACCAGGGTGACTCTTTTTTCCTTTTTAGGATTATCACTTTCACCTCTATCCTTTCTCTTCCTATCCATTTGTTCCATCTGTGTTCTCAACAATTTTTTTGGATACCCTCTATTTTCAAATTTCCGAACCAATTTTTCTAGGGACATCTGTTTTCCCTCCTCTGTTGTTTCAATTCTATTGACTCTCACCATTTGGCTGTAAGGGATTGACCGTTTCATCTTCACCGGATGATTACTTTCAAAGTGCAACATGTTATTTTTGTCTGTGGGTTTGACATATAATGACGTACTTAAACCCCGTTCATCCAAAGTTACTAACACATCTAAAAACTGTATCTGACTTTCAGATTGGACTAGTGTGAATTTTATTGTTTCATCTACAGTGTTGAGATATTGGTGGAATTCTAGTAAATCTTCTTTAGTTCCTTTCCACAGGAGGAAGACATCGTCTATGTACCTCCACCACACAACAACGTTCCTGTGGTGGTGGGATACATAGACGAGGTCCTCCTCCAGAACTGTCATGACAATGTTGGCATACGCTGGGGCCATGTGTGCCCCCATGGCCGTACCTTGTTGTTGTAGGTAAAATTTGTCCCCAAACATAAAGTAGTTACATGTAAGTGCCAATGATAGTAGCTCCAATATAAATTCCTTACACTCATTCGAGTACTTAATCCCACACAGCTTTTTTTCCACTGCCCTTATACCTCTTTCATGGCTTATGGATGTATAGAGTGATGTCACATCAAACGATGCTAACACCACCTTTTCTGTTAGTGTTACCTGGTTTAATTTATTTAAAAAATCTCCTGTGTCCTTCACATATGAGGCCGCTTCTTTTGCTAAAGGGCCTAATATTTTATCAAGAAACACTCCGATCTTACTCACCACTGAGTCAACCCCCGAGACAATGGGTCTCCCTGGGGGGTTGTCCAGTCTTTTGTGCACCTTCGGCACTATGTATAATACTGGGGTGGTTGGGTGTTTCATCTCCAGGTATTCACGTAAATCATCATCTATAATCTCTCTTTCTAGGGCTAGATCTAACACCTTGTTGATCTTACTCTGAATTGCAAATTTGGGATCACTATCAAGTGGCCTATAAACCTCTTCGTCACCAATTTGTCTCATGACTTCATCAACATACCGAGCCTTGTCCATGACGACGACTGCTCCCCCTTTATCCGCAGGTTTCACTATTATGTCGCCGTCATGGACAAGCTCCTCTAATGCAGTGACCTCCTCTTTTGTTATGTTAGGTTTTTTATACTGGTGTTGTGCTCCTTTTCTTACATTTGCAATGTCTCTCTCCACTGCAGAGATAAAAGCTTCAATGGCTGGTACATTATCATTAGGGACAAAATTACTTTTCCTATGTAAACCTACATCTGTCAACATCAGTTCACTTTTCCTCTCCACCAATCTATTAGGTTTTCCTTCA
The DNA here is from genome assembly GCA_033576535.1 of Allobates femoralis. Classification (NCBI taxonomy): domain Eukaryota; kingdom Metazoa; phylum Chordata; class Amphibia; order Anura; family Aromobatidae; genus Allobates; species Allobates femoralis. The sequence continues at coordinate 327,022,818 of JARQOC010000006.1, forward strand.
AACCAATTCTTCAATCTTATATTTCTATAAAATTTTTGTAAATCCAGTTCTAGTCTAAACCAGTCCACATGTTTACACATACTGAACGAAAGTCCTTTGTTTAATACTGATACCTGAGCCGGTGTAAGATTTTTATTGGAGATGTTGATCACTAGTTCATCTCCTTTCTCCTTGTTTGACGCTGTTGGTTCATTCTGTTCTTCCCTTTGCCTTTTTTGTTGTTTGTGGTGCTTCCACCCTCCTCTTCTTTGTCGTCGTAATCCTTTGGGGGGTCTCCTATATCTAGGTAAAGGAAAGTCATTAGTGGTAATCACAATCAAATTCTCCTGATTTATCCCTTTTGGCCTTTTGTTATTGGCTATTGTATCAACACCACCTCTCCTCCTCCATGGTACTGCTGCTCCTTCTTTCTGCCAATTATAAATATGTCCATTTTTATAATCATCTGTATCCCTATTCCACTTCTTCCTTTTTTGCTCTTCCAGTTCGCTCCTGGTTTTGTCCACTCTACCCTTAACCAGATCCGCAAACTTATGCCACTCTTCTTGTGTCAAAGCTGCTTTGATTTTTTCTTCACTATTCTTTACTTCAGCCTGTAGAGAACAAATGTCCTTTTGCAGAAACTCCATATTTAATAGGATCATCTCAAACGCATATTTATTAGATATGCTACTGAATCTCTCACAAAAAGCATTGTCTGTCATGAAGAGATTTGGGCGGACATTGGACCTCAGTCCCCGTGGAATCCTTTTCTCCTTATAATATTGCCCCAGAGTGGTCAGATGTAATTGCTGGGTGAGTACACGTTTCATATCAATCTCATATTTCCGTTTAATTTCATTCACGGTAGGTGTATTCAAAAAACCAGCATCTTCCTCCACTCCCCTCAGTATCCTCTCCTCATCCTCAACAGTATAGCCAAATGCTCCGGGCTCCATACTTTATAAAACAGATAACAATATCAATTCTTCCTGTGCAGTCTTTCAAGGTTGAAATACTTGTATAGCAATGAAAAAAGATGATGAAGATATGGACACTATAGCCGATATACGTAGTATGGGCAAGCAATAGCCCTTAGTTAAAATGGAGGACGGAGATCTAAGAGTAGCATCATAGGACAGCGACGCAGCATGTATAATGTAGGCGCGGACCTGCCATTGGATGATGTACCACATGACCGCGCGTACAGCAGCGCGATTGGTAGGAAACAGCACTGAGATTGATTGGTGGACTACTGCGCATGCCCAGGGAACCCGGAAGACGCCGGTCTCCGGGATGTAACGTGTAATACATGTGATGGGTGAGTCGGATGATTGAAAATATATTAACTGTATTTAAAGCACCTGTAGGCACTTTAGACATAGATGAATGTATAACATACACTGTAATACTATGACTAATTAAGCACAAGGCACTTTATATCAATGAATGAGATAAAAATCCCTAATAGCTAATTGTAAGAATATTAGGTTGTAAATCACTGTAAAAGGCACTTTTTTGATAATTGATTGTAATAACACTAAATGACTGGCACACTATATAAACCTGTCACAATGTATGAGCTGTACACTGCTGGAAGAAGGTTCTTCTGAACCGAAACGTTCAGGACACATGGGCCAATAAAGTAAGGCAAAACGTGCTATGAGGAGTGCTGTCTGATTTTTGGTAACTATGCACAGTTGAATACTGCTGGACACTGCACCCAAAGTGAACTGTTCCTAGTGCTTCTTTCTTTTTTCATTGCTATACAAGTATTTCAACCTTGAAAGACTGCACAGGAAGAATTGATATTGTTATCTGTTTTATAAAGTATGGAGCCCGGAGCATTTGGCTATACTGTTGAGGATGAGGAGAGGATACTGAGGGGAGTGGAGGAAGATGCTGGTTTTTTGAATACACCTACCGTGAATGAAATTAAACGGAAATATGAGATTGATATGAAACGTGTACTCACCCAGCAATTACATCTGACCACTCTGGGGCAATATTATAAGGAGAAAAGGATTCCACGGGGACTGAGGTCCAATGTCCGCCCAAATCTCTTCATGACAGACAATGCTTTTTGTGAGAGATTCAGTAGCATATCTAATAAATATGCGTTTGAGATGATCCTATTAAATATGGAGTTTCTGCAAAAGGACATTTGTTCTCTACAGGCTGAAGTAAAGAATAGTGAAGAAAAAATCAAAGCAGCTTTGACACAAGAAGAGTGGCATAAGTTTGCGGATCTGGTTAAGGGTAGAGTGGACAAAACCAGGAGCGAACTGGAAGAGCAAAAAAGGAAGAAGTGGAATAGGGATACAGATGATTATAAAAATGGACATATTTATAATTGGCAGAAAGAAGGAGCAGCAGTACCATGGAGGAGGAGAGGTGGTGTTGATACAATAGCCAATAACAAAAGGCCAAAAGGGATAAATCAGGAGAATTTGATTGTGATTACCACTAATGACTTTCCTTTACCTAGATATAGGAGACCCCCCAAAGGATTACGACGACAAAGAAGAGGAGGGTGGAAGCACCACAAACAACAAAAAAGGCAAAGGGAAGAACAGAATGAACCAACAGCGTCAAACAAGGAGAAAGGAGATGAACTAGTGACCAACATCTCCAATAAAAATCTTACACCGGCTCAGGTATCAGTATTAAACAAAGGACTTTCGTTCAGTATGTGTAAACATGTGGACTGGTTTAGACTAGAACTGGATTTACAAAAATTTTATAGAAATATAAGATTGAAGAATTGGTTTGAAGGAAAACCTAATAGATTGGTGGAGAGGAAAAGTGAACTGATGTTGACAGATGTAGGTTTACATAGGAAAAGTAATTTTGTCCCTAATGATAATGTACCAGCCATTGAAGCTTTTATCTCTGCAGTGGAGAGAGACATTGCAAATGTAAGAAAAGGAGCACAACACCAGTATAAAAAACCTAACATAACAAAAGAGGAGGTCACTGCATTAGAGGAGCTTGTCCATGACGGCGACATAATAGTGAAACCTGCGGATAAAGGGGGAGCAGTCGTCGTCATGGACAAGGCTCGGTATGTTGATGAAGTCATGAGACAAATTGGTGACGAAGAGGTTTATAGGCCACTTGATAGTGATCCCAAATTTGCAATTCAGAGTAAGATCAACAAGGTGTTAGATCTAGCCCTAGAAAGAGAGATTATAGATGATGATTTACGTGAATACCTGGAGATGAAACACCCAACCACCCCAGTATTATACATAGTGCCGAAGGTGCACAAAAGACTGGACAACCCCCCAGGGAGACCCATTGTCTCGGGGGTTGACTCAGTGGTGAGTAAGATCGGAGTGTTTCTTGATAAAATATTAGGCCCTTTAGCAAAAGAAGCGGCCTCATATGTGAAGGACACAGGAGATTTTTTAAATAAATTAAACCAGGTAACACTAACAGAAAAGGTGGTGTTAGCATCGTTTGATGTGACATCACTCTATACATCCATAAGCCATGAAAGAGGTATAAGGGCAGTGGAAAAAAAGCTGTGTGGGATTAAGTACTCGAATGAGTGTAAGGAATTTATATTGGAGCTACTATCATTGGCACTTACATGTAACTACTTTATGTTTGGGGACAAATTTTACCTACAACAACAAGGTACGGCCATGGGGGCACACATGGCCCCAGCGTATGCCAACATTGTCATGACAGTTCTGGAGGAGGACCTCGTCTATGTATCCCACCACCACAGGAACGTTGTTGTGTGGTGGAGGTACATAGACGATGTCTTCCTCCTGTGGAAAGGAACTAAAGAAGATTTACTAGAATTCCACCAATATCTCAACACTGTAGATGAAACAATAAAATTCACACTAGTCCAATCTGAAAGTCAAATACAGTTTTTAGATGTGTTAGTAACTTTGGATGAACGGGGTTTAAGTACGTCATTATATGTCAAACCCACAGACAAAAATAACATGTTGCACTTTGAAAGTAATCATCCGGTGAAGATGAAACAGTCAATCCCTTACAGCCAAATGGTGAGAGTCAATAGAATTGAAACAACAGAGGAGGGAAAACAGATGTCCCTAGAAAAATTGGTTCGGAAATTTGAAAATAGAGGGTATCCAAAAAAATTGTTGAGAACACAGATGGAACAAATGGATAGGAAGAGAAAGGATAGAGGTGAAAGTGATAATCCTAAAAAGGAAAAAAGAGTCACCCTGGTAACCTCGTATGGTGAGGAGAGTGAGGATGTAGCGGGGGTAATAAAAAAACATTGGCCAATATTGACTAAGTGCCTGCCTCAGGTTGAGGAATTTAAACTTCCTCCACGTATTGCATACAAGAGGAATGTGAATATTAAAAGCAAAATGGTACATTCAGATATAGGGAGTTTTAGGAAATCCACACAGCTGACCCTAATGAACACAAGACGAACAGGCTGTTACCCCTGTTTATCGTGTGTAGACTGTCCATATATGATTAAAGGTAATAGATTTGTACACCCAGTAACCAATAAAGAATTTAAGATTAATCACTTCTTGACTTGTGATAGTGATTATGTGATATATCTTCTGGAGTGCCCCTGTAGGTTTTGGTACGTGGGGGAGACAACGTTAGATGTCAAAACACGTATCAATAACCACAGGTACACTATACGGAAGAAAAATACAGAGTTGCCAGTACCAAAGCACTTCACTGAAGTTGGACATAGTGAAAAACATTTAAAATTTAGGATCATTGACCAAGTACCACCATTGAGGAGAGGGGGTGACAGGGAGAGAAAACTCAAATTATTAGAACTGGAATGGATACATAAACTAGGGACCTTGAGACCCCAGGGATTGAACATAGATTTTAAGATAGGCCCTGTACTGTAATTGAAAGTATAACCTTGATAACTCATAATTAATGGTATTAGTTGAATGGAGGTATATAGGTAGTCACTTTTTATGAAAAATAATTGATTTTTACTGTATATTTTAAAACTCTTGTATATTTTGTTTTCTAGATGAAACATGAAGTTGAGAAACTGAAGACTCATCCATCCATGTATAGGAACAAAAGGAGGGGGGTATTATACATTTTTTACCCAGGGACATGTGAGTAACCCACCAATCATAAATTTTGAAAAATTATAAGTGGCATTTGAGTGACCAATTAATAATTTTAGCCCCCGGTGATCGGTCCTGATCTATGTAAGACAATTGTGTCGGGGATTTTTCCGCACAGTGATCTAATAGAAGGAATAGGGTAACGTGTTGTACACGAACGGGTACTGTAGGGAGCAATATTATTGGAGAATATGGACACTATAGCCGATATACGTAGTATGGGCAAGCAATAGCCCTTAGTTAAAATGGAGGACGGAGATCTAAGAGTAGCATCATAGGACAGCGACGCAGCATGTATAATGTAGGCGCGGACCTGCCATTGGATGATGTACCACATGACCGCGCGTACAGCAGCGCGATTGGTAGGAAACAGCACTGAGATTGATTGGTGGACTACTGCGCATGCCCAGGGAACCCGGAAGACGCCGGTCTCCGGGATGTAACGTGTAATACATGTGATGGGTGAGTCGGATGATTGAAAATATATTAACTGTATTTAAAGCACCTGTAGGCACTTTAGACATAGATGAATGTATAACATACACTGTAATACTATGACTAATTAAGCACAAGGCACTTTATATCAATGAATGAGATAAAAATCCCTAATAGCTAATTGTAAGAATATTAGGTTGTAAATCACTGTAAAAGGCACTTTTTTGATAATTGATTGTAATAACACTAAATGACTGGCACACTATATAAACCTGTCACAATGTATGAGCTGTACACTGCTGGAAGAAGGTTCTTCTGAACCGAAACGTTCAGGACACATGGGCCAATAAAGTAAGGCAAAACGTGCTATGAGGAGTGCTGTCTGATTTTTGGTAACTTTGCTTACTGTTCTACCTTTATGGCATCTTCTGTGACTCAATAAACACCTTTTGGACAATTTGCATACAAAATCTTGATTGTAGAACAGTTTATTCAGTGATATTGGACTAGGGTCATAGATCCCATCTCACTTACACCTCTCCTTATATCAACATGTTCACTTCAATTTAATTGTATTTGACTATTTATCATGAATATATTCCACCATATTACAGATGATGACAGAAGTTACTATCCCAAGAAATTTCCTAAAAATACCAATGATTGTACTGTAGTTTCTACAAGGAATTACGAGAAAGAAAAATGTAGACATCTCATAAAGGCTACACTGCACCAACTGGTATAGTATCACAAAGTAAGAGACCGCAAAGCTAGAAGAGCCATCTATGCCCCCTTTGCTTTTCAGACAATACTGTAACATTCAGATTTGCTGAAAAGGAAAGAAGCGCAAATAGGGTCTTATCTTTTTTAGATGATGAGACTAAGTAAAGTCATACGTTCACCTGGAAAGGTTGTGTAGCACACAACCAGCGTGAATACAGGTGACAATGGCTGCTGCAGGGTCCACATTCTTACGATCAACGTGGTTCAAAATTCTGGGAAGGACTTGTGTAGACGGATCCGCGCTGCTTACATTAAGGCAATCACACAATATTCATCACAAGATTTTCCTTTTATTCCTCCTACGCTTTTCAAAGCCAGTCCCGACTCCTTCTTTAGGGAGTAGTGATCACTACTCCCTGAGGAAGAAGTCTGGACTGGCTCCGAAACGTGTAGGAGGAATAAAAGGAAAATCTTGTGATGAATATTGTGTGATTGCCTCAATGTAAGCAGGCGGGTCCGTGTACACAAGTCCTTCCCAGAATTTTGAATACTGTAACTTTATCTTAAGATACGAAAAAATCCTTAAAAACATCACAATAATATAAGGTGTCCATGGGGAGTTCTTTAGTCATCTTGACCTTGAAATGTCCATACACCTCAATTAGTTATGATTTAGGCACTCAAGTAGTCAGGATTTTGCATAATACTACAAATTTATCTACATGCTGTCTGAAACTTATAATGTATTGTGGATGTGGAAGGGCTCAGCTAAAACCTTAACAACATATCTTTCTCAAATTATTGGTACGAGATGAACTAAAATTCACTATGAACCATAATGAAATCCAAATCTTAGACCTATGATACTTTAATAAAGATAAACCTGGAATGCCATCTCTGTTCAGTTCTTTATTTCAAACCTACAGACAGGAACAAGATATTATTCTCTCGCAGTTGCCACACTTGCTTCAGTAAATACTCCCTTCAAAGATCCCAATATAAATGGGTATCTAATATAGGGCCAGTCAAGTCATTCCAATTAGACTTGATGAGATAGCTTTAAAATGTTCATAGAGGGCTTACCCTACAAATTACTGCAATCTGAAAAGAAAGAGATTGTCACACCTACAGAAATCCCCACAAAACAATCTGAATATGACCAAGTATCCTTTGTCCAAGCCACTGCTACCCTCACACATCTCCTGCTTGGTCTCCTGCAGTGTACTGTATGCTATACCGTACTTCAGCTGTGAAATGTACTGTGCTCAGGTGTAAAAACATGCTTCTGCTTCTGCAAACAATAAACCACTTGCTATTTCCCAAACATGCTAATGTTTTGTCCTCCACCTGTGTATAAACGCCAGCAAGTCGGGTACTGTATCTGCAAGTCATTTTTGGAATATTGCAAATTAAAATACTTAAAAAATCTGTTAGTGCCCTGTATTGTTAAAGATCCTGTTGATTACCAACGGTTACCATCCATTTACCCACAGCCATCTTGGGGTTACTTAGACATTACTATCACTTTGCTTGCAAACCTCAATGTAGTCCTCAAACTGCTACTCAACATATTTCATGGGAGTTAAAGGCTTATCCGTACTTGTGATTTGTGAGAAATGGATTCATTGAATTTGTTTTAAAAACTTCAGAGAATCTGACAAATTTGAATTTCTAACCATTTAATCTTTTCTGGTCATTCACAAAATAACAAGTTATCCCTTATCTATAGGATGGGGGATAACTAGCTAATTGTTGGGTTTCCCAGCTGTACGATCTGCTTGAAAAACCAACTCTACAGTGGAATTGAGTATTGCTTGGATCTTCTCTCCAATCATTCTCTGGGGGACAAGAGAAAGCCAAATCAAGTGTTCTGCTATTTTCAACAGTCCCATGAACAATGAATGAAGCAGAGGTCACCCAAGCGCACCTCCGCTGCATAAAGATGGGGATCTACAAACTCTGGTTTCTGGGGTTCCATAGAGCCTCAGTTTCAGGATCATTGAGAGTACTAGGGGTCTGACCCCAGGGTTTGCCAAGTTAACCACAAATGTAGGGTATGCTATAATTAAATAAATGACATGAATGTCCAAAATCTTTACACCTCATATATCCGGGTTTGAGAACCCCAGAAACAGTTATATATATATATAACTATGAAAATACGTAAGACAAGCAAAAAAAAGCCAGCACCACCAGGAAAAAACTTGCAATAAAACTAGTGCAATTGCACATATTACCTCCAAACTGTATACAAAAAAATTGATCAATATTTTTGGGCCACCTAAAAAAAGTATAGCTTAGAACCGCCCTATTTGAGATGCCTTGACGCAGCAGGTTGGCTCAAAAATATTGATCAATTTTTTTGCCAAATTCTCACATTTTTACATTATACAGTTTGTAGGTTATATATGCAATTGCACAAGTTTTATTGCAATTTTTTTCCTGGTGGACAACAATAAAGAGAAAAGTCGGGCACAATCGTCTGTATAATCGCAGATCTAACCCTCAGAGTGTGCGATTCCTATATACGGCGGTGCACGTGTGCTGGAGATCCGACAGACAAATATAGCGATTTCAGGAAAGAAAACACGGCACTCACCATAGGATGAATCTTCGACTTTTTATTCCATGCGACACTTGCAACAAATTTTATATAGGGAAAACCATTAGGGAAATGTATGTTCGTTTCAGGGAACATCAAAATTCCATCAGAACAGGAGTGGCTTGTTCGAGGCTCATCCAGCATGTACGAGAAATACATAATGGTGATGTGAACACTTTGAGCTTTGCAGGTATAGAACAAATGGTGGCTTCCCCTTAGGGGGGGATTTGCATAAAAAATTATTACAATCTGAAAGTAGGTGGATTAATGACACCGGAGCATGTGAAGCCATGGGTCTGAATGAGAGAAATGATTTCTCCCCTTTCTTGTAAGGTACAGATTGGGCCATCGGTTGTTATATGTCTTTTTTCTTGCATTTAACTTTGTTTCAGTATATATGCTCTTGCTTATGCCGCCTCTGATTCTGTATGCATTTCAATATATGCTAGTGTTCGGTTTATCTGTTTTCACTGCCGAACATTAGAGTTGCTTAGTTCTTTAATATGTATTCTCTCCCATATTGGGAGCCTCGTACTATTTCTCCCTTTCTATCTTTTTCACTTCTTCCTCCTTTTTCCCTTGACTTTTTCTCCTTTGCATGTCTCCCGCTCTATCCCTCCAACTGCCCCTTGTTCCTGTGGTAATTTCACTAGGTTTTTACCTTCCCTCCTTTTTCATCTGTTATAAAGCACTTATAGTGTATTACTGTCTTTGGATACCTTAACACAGATATTACTGCCTTTTAAAAAATGTTAATATCATTAATCCTCCCTTTTTCTATGCCACTCATTACTCCTTTATAGTACTTGATTGTTTTAATGATATGTAAGCCTAATAGTAATATTTCTATATTTCTAAGGGTTCTCTAGCGGACACATCTGATTGTATGATATGTATTTTTTAATTCAATTTATGTTTCACATATAGAGCACTTTGATTACATTGTGAGCTGGCGTGGGCGGACTCGTCCGGGGCTTGAAAACCTCGGATGTCACGTCAGACGCCAGACTAGTTTGGTCCGTAGAAGCAGCGAGTCTCGCTGCGAAATGGGGAACCGTCACTTTTTCCTGGTTGTGCTGGCTTTTTTTGCTTGTTTATGACAATACATAGTTGCTTCTCTTTTGCCAGCTGCACTCCTATGAGTGGTCGACTTTATGATTAGTATTCTTGTATCTCACTTAAAAAGAAATATCAAGGAATGTCACCACATGAACTCCCAGTGTCATACAATGAACTGTTTTAAGGAAATACATGGTCTCCTTATGGAGATTAATCCTGCATGCTAGCAGTGAGGAGAAATTTAGCTGCAATGTTCTCTGGGAAATATACAAATTGTCACTTAAGGGAGGAAGTAGATAGACTCTAGTGCGACCTATTGAAAGTAGCAATTCTAAAAGTTAAAATTTATTTTTTAACGAGTCTTTCAGTATGATTTAGGATTTATGCCAGATCAAAACCAAACCTAAATCTGAAGAGTGTTTCGAGGTGATTGCCACTCATCAGTACAAAGTATGGGATCTGATATGACTGTATGAGAGTCTATTCCGAGGTATAAGGGAATAGCTATTCTCCTTATGGAGATTAATCCTGCATGCTAGCAGTGAGGAGACATTTAGCCTCAATGCTTCCCTGGGAAACATGCAAAGTGTCTCTTTAGGGAGGAAGTAGTACAAGAACTTGAGTGCCAACTTTACTCTAAAGGTACCGTCACACGCCGCCATATGGCTTCCATATCGCCAGCGATTTGACGTGAGCGCACACATTTAGGGCAGTTTTTTCATACCGCTGCGGAGCTGTCACACATAGCTATCAAGTGTGCGATCCTCGGCGATCCTGCGTTCCGGAAATCGCCTGCAAGAGACCGGAAGTGACCTTCCCTTCACACATTGCCACGTCACATGCCACAATCGTAGAAGCGATGTGGGCATAGTGTTTCCATAGGGGCATGCTAGAGTGTGTTTCACCACTCCCCTATCACTGTGATAGGTGGACGGAACTGCGTTCCAATTGGTCAGCCTTCCGTGAATACAAGAGTCATCAAATAAGGCACCTCGGACACGGCCAGAAAATCGGAACGCAGTATCACCCACCAATCGCCGCAGATGCGACACAAAAAAAACACCATCCAAGCACACTAACAAGATTGATTTCAGGATCGCTGTGTACGTCTCCATTGCCCTGAGACACGCCAGGATGCGCTGATATCGCCTGGCGGATATCGCCTGATTTCACTGCAGGGCAGGGCAATCAGGCGATGCTCGACCAGCAATTTTTCTCCGTAGAATTGCCCAGTCATACGCCACTACGCACATCCGATGGTGTTTCCACATTGCCGAATTCGGGAATTGCCAGCATTCTCACCGGCAATATGGAGGTGTGTGACGGTACCTTTAGGATTGCTACTTTTAATCGGTGGCACTAGAGTTCATCTACTTCCTCACTGAGGTGACAATTTGTATATTTCCCAGAGGAGCAATAGCTAATAGTCTTCTCTGCTAGAATGCAGGATTAATCACTAGGAGGAAGAAAGCTATCCTCTTAGAACTCATCTTCACCCCTCATCCAGCCATATCAGATGCTATGCTTTGAACTGATGAGGGGTAATCAACCCGAAATGCAGCGTCTGCATATTGGGGTACTGACATGGCATAAATCCTAAGTCATATTGAAAGGCTCATTAAAGAGGCAATTTTGACTACCACGGGCAGTAAATAAGGCCCGTGGAGGGCAGAAACACATTGGCTGATGCGTTGATTTTTTAACTGTATATGTTCTGTAGCCTAGCATATCCTGTCATTGCTTTTATTGGATTTGCCAATAAAATTAATTTTTATTGAAAACCGGATGATTTGGAGCTCGTCCGACTTTCCTCTAAAGTGTTACTATACTACTTTGGAGTGTGGACCGTGCATCGGGGCTCAGGTGAGATGACTAATTTTCTAAATCTGAACTTTACTTACTGACATGTGGCATGGTTCCTTGAGAAAACAATTCTGGGTAACACACTTAAGTTGCAATGCAATTTAATTGTAATTAGAAGAATAGAATAATATTACAATATAAATATGTCCTTGGTCTACCGTTGTATCATTGTACCAAGTGAAAATATTGATAAGTGCATCTTAAAGGGGAACTCCAGTGAGAGAAAACTTTTTAGTACAGTTCCTGCCCTGCTACATGATGAAGCAGAGCTGTACACTGCAGTTCTTGGATCCATAGATCTCTTATAAGTCGATAAAATCTTTTCCTGCTCCTCTCCTCTGGCCCCCACCTCATGGAACCCAGAATCTTCAGCCTGAGTGCTTCATGCAGCAGCAAAGAACGGAAGGTGTGTTAGGGGATGGGAGCTGCAGGTTCATCCTACATTCCAGTGAGGAGTGATGATGATGATCCATTGAAAGTTGGAGAGATAAAGATACCATGTTCCTATAGGGAAGGGGAGACCATGCAGAGCTGAATCGATCAATGTAATGATTTGCCTCTTCTTGTATCCTCACAATAACAGTGCACATTATGCATCATCATACAGCAGAGGATCACAGCATGCATCTGTATCTGCTTGGTGACATGATGGCTATTTGAAGCCTGAACCCCCCTGTCACTTATAATCCAGCCCCTGATACACAGTACAATTATATCTGTGAGCATGGTGATTGGGGCCACTCCCCAGCCATGCCCCCTCAGTATACAGAAATGTGAGGGGGCATGAATGTAGAATGATCCTGCAGCTCCCAGCATCCACACGCCTGACACACCTCCTCTTCTCACCAGCAGCATGAAGCTGACACATGCAGAGATTTACGTTCCATGAGGTGGGGGCCAGAGCAGAGGAGCAGGTATGATTTTATCGATTTATAAGAGATCTATAGATGATCCTAGAACTGCAGTGTATGGCTCTGCTTCATCATGTAGGAGAGCAGGGACTGTACTAAAAAGTTTTCTCTCACTGGTGTTCCCCTTTAGAGGGACTCTGTCAGCAAGTACCACTGGGGAACAAATGACAAGAAAATGTTGGGACTTCACGTATTAGACTTGATCTTAGGTATATTCAGTTCTCTGAATCAGAATATGTCATTCATTTTTTTTATAGCAGCTCCACTTTTTGAGATAATGTAAAGTAGCAAAATCACATACTATCACAACAGAGAAAATGATATACTGCCATTTGTCTTGGAGGAAGTTGATTTTGTTTATTGCTTGCTGATGAAAATGAACGTATCACAATATCGACCAAGTGAATGGCGGCTCTTCATACAGACTTCTTAGCCTAAAAGGTGAATATAAATGAATATGGATCAATCCCAATAGGTCATTCAACTAAGATGACTGAAGAGCAAAATACAATTGCTCTGGTCCCATACTGTATATACCACGATTACTAGTGGGCAGTGGGCCATCTGTGTGAATCTAAAGATGGAGAAAAATCTCCAAGATACCGCAGAGTACATGCACTAAGAGTCCCTGTTTTATCTGCTTCGGGGATAGTAGATCAGAAAGTGAGAAATGAGAACAGGGTGAAAAACAGTGGCCTCTGAGAGCACACATGGTAGTGGAAGAAAGGAATGTAATTGCAACACCATTAGTTAACAGGAAAAAGATAATTTTACCACTACTACACATCAAATTTGGTTTAGTAAAGCACTATGTAAAGGTTGTAAACAACAAGGGTAGATGCCTGACTACATCAGCAGAACATTTCCAGTGTTGACCATGGAGAAGATAAATGCAGGTATTTTTTAAAGTCCTCAAATCAAATGACTCATGGGAGATCAACACCTCAAAGATTCATTGAACGATGCTCAGGCAGATGCATGGTCTTCTTTCTCTAGGGTTACAAAGAATTTTCTTAGGAGTATAAAGCAGATAATCACACTGAACTAGAAGAAAGAATGCTATTTTCATTTCATCGTCTTGGCTCTACAATAAGTATCAAGGTGATTATCTCCCCAGCCACTAGGATGGTTTCCTGGAAAAACTTGGTGACCTAAGCAAAACGCAGGGTGAATGATTGCATTAAAAAACTATAGAAGAAAGATATCAAAGACACTAGGATACCCACATGATAGCGGGTTCCTGCTGGCCTATTCAAATTGATTGCCTGAAGGCAACTCACGACAAGAGTCCGTAAAGCGCCGCTTTTCAAGGTGCCTTGGTAAATTAGGAGTGCAGCAATGACAAGATTTTATGCATGTATACTTCATACTCTGTGCTGTAAATCTACATGTAAAAGAAATGTACATAATTTAATAGCTAAGACCCATTTCACATCAGCATTTTTTTCAAAATACGGCAGAACCAGCAGATTTACCACATCTGCCACCCAACGGCTGCACGTGCGGTATACTTGCGGCAAGCCCCTTGCATTGTCTATGGGGCTTGCAGCAAGTGCGGTATTGCCACGATCCTGCAGTTGCAGCCACAAAAAAAACCACGGTCAACAGCGTTGTTTTTCCAGCCGCAAGTGCCAAAACCGCGGCGATACCGCACTTGCCGCACCTGCCTCAAGCCCCATAGACAATTCATGGAGCTTGCTGCAAGTGTGCCGTTAGGGAGCAGATGCGGTAAATCTGTCGGATCTGCCGCATTTAGGAAAAAACGCTGATGTGAAGGGGACCTAAGAAGGCAAAAATAATGACTTTAGTAGACATCAGTTCTAGTGTTCGATTGGCTATATGCATGTACCATGGTATATCACATCTCATTAAAGGGACACTGTCAAGTCATTTTTCAGTATGATACTAATATTATCCTTGAATAGGTCCTGGGCAGACCTTTTAAAAACATGTAGAATCATTATTATACCGTTTGTAGTTTCCATGTTATCACCATTGTCAGACCCTGCAGAGAGCTACTGCATTAGTTCTGTCCAATTATAAGCAGAGACGATTATTCCTGTGCTGTATAAACTGTCATGTAATAATAATAATAATAATCTTTATTTATATAGCGCCAACATATTCCACAGCGCTTCACAATACATATTTAAACAATCATAAGAAACAGTTATCAGAAAGTACAATACAATACAATACAAAATACAATACATAGCATAATACATAGTACAATAATTAGAGCAAAATAATGACAGCCCTGCTCATAAGAGTTAACAATCTAACAATGAGGTGGGGGTGACACAAAATTATTTGCACTCCCTCTCAGCATCTCTCTCCTCCCTCCTCCCTTTGTCAACAGTGCAGTGTCAGGTTTCGCTTACGGGTCTGTTAAGTTGATATCACCATGGTGGGAGAGAGCTACTGCAGGTCTGCCTTATCTAGATTCCATTTGTTTCTGTAAGGCAGATACCCTGCTGTGCTGTGACAGTTTCTGTGTTGTAGTTCACCTCTTGTGATGCTGCACACAGAGAGCAGAGAGAATACAGTCCCCTCACTGATCTCCTGTGCTGTGATGTGACATGCATAATTCATGCATGGAGAGTGGACAGCAGAGAACTAAGTGGATCATTCACTGTGATTGATAGATGGAATGAATCTCTATATTTGAAGTTTACAGAATATACAGTTGTGACCAAAAGTATTGACACCCCTGCAATTCTGTCAGATAATACTCAGTTTCTTCCTGAAAATGATTGCAATCACAAATTCTTTGGTATCATTATCTTCATTTAATTTGTCTTCAATGAAAAAACACAAAAAGAATTGTTCTAAAGCCAAATTGGGTAGAATTCCACACCAAACATAAAAAAGGGATGGACAAAAGTATTGGTACTGTTAGAAAAATCATGTGATGCTTATCTAATTTGTGTAATTAACAGCACCTGTAACTTACCTGTAGCACCTAACAGGTGTTGGCAATAACTAAATCACACTTGCAGCCAGTTGACATGGATTAAAGTTGACTCAACCTCTGTCCTGTGTCCTTGTGTGTACCACATTGAGCATGGAGAAAAGAAAGAAGACCAAAGAACTGTCTGAGGACTTGAGAAACCAAATTGTGAGGAAGCATGAGCAATCTCAAGGCTACAAGTCCACCTCCAAATACTTGAATGTTCGTGTGTCTACCATGCGCCGTGTCATCAAGAAGTTTAAAGCCCATGGCACTGTGGCTAACCTCCCTAGATATGTATGGAAAATAAAAATTGACGAGAGATTTCAACGTAAGATTGTGTGGATGGTGGATAAAGAACCTCGACTAACATCCTAACAAGTTCAAGCTGCCCTGCAGTCCGAGGGTACAACAGTGTCAATCCGTACTATCCGTCGGCGTCTGAATGAAAAGTGACTGTATGGTAGGATACCCAGGAAGACCCCACTTCTTACCCCGAGACATAAAAAAGCCAGGCTGGAGTTTGCCAAAACTTACCTGAGAAATCCTAAAACGTTTTGGAAGAATGTTCTCTGGTCAGATGAGACAAAAGTAGAGCTTTTTGGGCAAAGGCATCAACATAGAGTTTACAGGAGAAAAAAAGTGGCATTCAAAGAAAAGAACACGGTCCCTACAGTCAAACATGGTGGAGGATCCCTGATGATTTGGGGTTGTGGATGGCATTATGAAGTCTGTAGACTACCAACAAATTTTGCAATATAATGTAGAGCCCAGTGTTAGAAAGCTGGGCCTCCCTCAGAGGTCATGAGTCTTCCAGTAGGACAATGACCCAAAACACACTTCAAAAAGCACTAGAAAATGGTTTGAAAGAATGCACTGGAGACTTCTAAGGTGGCCAGCAATGAGTCCAGACCTGAATCCCATAGAACACCTGTGGAGAGATCTAAAAATGGCAGTTTGGAGAAAGCACCCTTCAAATATCAGGGACCTGGAGCAGTTTGCCAAAGAAGAATGGTCTAAAATTCCAGCAGAGCATTATAAGAAACTCATTGATGGTTACCAGAAGCGCTTGATCGCAGTTATATTGGCTAAAGGTTGTGCAACCAAGTATTAGGCTGAGGGTTCCAATACTTTTGTCTGGCCCATTTTTGGAGTTTTGTGTGAAATGATCAATGCTTTGCTTTTTGCTTCATTTTCTTTTGTGTTTTTTCATTGAAGACAAATTAAATTAAGATAATAATACCAAAGAATTTGTGATTGCAATCATTTTCAGGAAGAAACTGAGTATTATCTGACAGAATTGCAGGGGTGTCAATACTTTTGGCCACAACTGTAGAAGGGGAATATACATAAAAAATACATAAATAGAGAGAGTTTAGAGGGAGGAATTAGAAAATGATAGCAGTTACATGTGGATTTTTGACCTGACAGTTTTCCTTTAACTAGAACTGATGGAAGAACAATAAGTGCAGATTAAGAATCATGTGATAGCAAAATAGGTGGATATAACCCAAATAATAGACCTAAAATGTAACTTTTAATAATAAATATATAAATACAAATCACACAAAAAGAAAAATCATAAAAATAAGACACGAAAGGTGCTTGGTGAAATTCCCAAAGTGACCACTAAGATCAAATGGATCACTAAGGGCAGGCACAGAATAAAAAAATGAACACATGTGCAGCCAACAAGGACTTAAAGCGAACCTGTCACCCCCTCCAGACATCTAAAAATACCATAGCCACCTTCTGTAGCACTAATCCTGCATTCTGACAAGGTGTCTATAGCATTTATGCTCCCTTGATTCACTGAAATAAAGACTTATATAAAATCTGTTTCAAACCAGATCCAAGACCGGGAGGCGGGTTTTCAAGTGTCTGTCTCCTTCCTCTGTGGTGTCAGTCATCCCTCTCTGCTCTCTGTGCACCGCCTCCAGGGCCATCTCCCTGCACTACAGAGCTTTGTCAGCTCTGCTACAACATAGAGCTGCTGTTATAAGAGACCCCACAGTAGTAAATCTAGCAGGAGGACCCTGAGCAGAGAAAGCCTTGCCTGCTACATAGCAGCCTTGAGCTGAGCTGTCAGCAGTGCAGCAGAGTTGAGTTTGTGCTTTAGATCATAGGCTGAGGAGCAATGCTGCTGTTTACAAGAAACTGAAAGTGAAAACTGCTCAGCTCAAGGGCTATGTAGCAGGCAGTGCTTTGTCTGCTCAGGGTCCTCCTGCTAGATTTACTACTGTGGGGTCTCCTATAACAGCAGCTCTATGTTGTAGCAGAGCTGACAAAGCTCTGTAATGCAGGGAGATGGCCCTGGAGGCGGTGCACAGAGAGCAGAGAGGGATGACTGACACCACAGAGGAGGGAGATAGACACTTGAAAACCCGCCTCCCGGTCTTGGATCAGGTTTGAAACAGATCTTACAAAAGTCTTTATTTCAGTGAATCAAGGGAGCATAAATGCTATAGACACCTTGTCAGAATGCAGCCTTAGTGCTGCAGAAGGTGGCTATGTTATCTTTAGATGCCTGGAGGGGGTGACAGGTTCGCTTTAAATAAGGACTTAAGGTACCGTCACACGTGGAGATATCGCCGGGAGATTTGTTAAGCAATCTCCGAATGCGGTGATATTGCTACCACATCGCCTGTGCGTTGCGGCATGTGATAGGGCGATATTACGATGTTGCTAACGATATCGCAAGTGGGTCGTGCTGTGTAGCCAGGCAGAGCATAGCTTTACCTACTGGTAACACTATGCGCTGAGGCAGAAATTGTCTAAGTTTCTGCCAGATGCACCATGCAAGGGGCAGATGCAAGTTTGACCCTTGCCTTAGCAAAAATCCTTGGCTGTTGGAGCTTAACAGCTCGGACAGGGAAGGGAAGAAGGCAGGACCTTCACATACCTTCATCCTATGTCCTTCATCACATATTTACCTCACTTCACTCAGTGGAAAAATCCCACCTTTTCTTTCTAGTACACTCTTGTTGCTAGCAATATTATTAATAAAATGCATACTTTTTGGGTATTATATGGTGGTGTAATTAGAGTACTATAAGGCAATTGTATATGGGATGAAATTAGGAGAAAAAGTGATTTTCTGTAAAAGCCTTCTACATATTCATAATCCATAGTCTTGCATGCAAAATTCTTTTGTTATGAACACTGATGTAAATGACATCATTTGCTTTCATCAACATTTTCCTACATCAGCTGGAGGATTGTTACTAAGACAACGGGACAACGGCTTTGTGAACTTTGTAATATGCTTCGGCGGGAAACATTATATAAGCTACCTTTGTAACCATTGTTATAGTGCAACAAAAAGCCCACTCAATTGGGATGTCAGCAACATTTATACTGAACGGTTTTTACTCCTTGCCAGGATGAGACGATTGGATGCAGATGTTAATAGGATTTATGGTTCATAATGAAAGCAACAAGACAAAAAGGGGCTACAAAATTGGTGATACAACCCAAAGATATTGAAAAAGTAAACAAACTTTATTTCATTAAAAAGTTATCAAAAAGGACAAAGGTACATACACAAATCACACAGAGATATCTAAAAACAATTAAAAGGCAAAAGTAGCCAATATACAAAGGACCATAAACAGGTATAATTGGACCTAATAACCACTCCTCTAGGACCAAGGGAATATAAATCCCCTACAATGTGACTCTGATTAAGGAAATCCCTCCTCCAAAGTTTAATGCTGAGGGAACAAAAGCGCATAAAAGTTCAATTTTAGCCCAAATTGAGGAATAGAGTTGAAAACAGGTGGTTTATACACTTATATAAACTATAACAAGGCAAGGATAAACATTATATATATACAGTACAGACCAAAAGTTTGGACACACCTTCTCATTCAAAGATTTTTCTGTATTTCCATGACTATGCAAATTGTAGATTCACACTGAAGGCATCAAAACTATGAATTAACACATATGGATTTATAAACTGAACAAAAAAGTGTGAATCAAGTGAAAATATGTCTTATATTCTAGGTTCTTCAAAGTAGCCACCTTTTGCTTTGATTACTGTTTTGCACACTCTTGGCATTCTCTTGATCAGCTTCAAGAGGTAGTCACTGGAAATGGTTTTCACTTCACAGGTGTGCCCTGTCAGGTATAATAAGTGGGATTTCTTGCCTTATAGATGGGGTTGGGGCCATCAGTTGTGTTGTGCAGAAGTCTGATGGATACAAAGCTGATAGTCCTACTGAATTGAGGGTTAGAATTTGTATTATGGCAAGAAAAAAGCGGCTAAGTAAAGAAAAACGAGTGGCCATCATTACTTTAAGAAATGAAGGTCAGTCAGTCCGAAAATTTAGGAAAACTTTGAAAGCGTCCCCAAGTGCAGTTGGAAAAACCATCAAGTGCTACAAAGAAATTGGCTCACATGAGGACGCCCCAGGAAAGGAAGACCAAGAGTCACCTCTGCTGCGGAGGATAAGTTCATCGAGCCTCCAGCCTCAGAAATCGCAGGTTAATAGCAGCTCAGATTAGAGACCAGGTCAATGCCACACAGAGTTCTAGCAGCAGACACATCTCTACAACACTGTTAAGATGAGACTTTGTGCAGCAGGCCTTCATGGTAAAATAGCTGCTAAGGAAACCACTGTGAGGTCAGGCAACAAGCAGAAGAGACTTGTTTGGGCTAAAGAAAAAAGGAATGGACATTAGACCAGTGGAAATCTGTGCTTTGGTCTGATGAGTCCAAATTTGAGATCTTTGGTTCCGACCACTGTGTGTTTGTGCGACGCAGAAAAGGTGACGGATGGACTCTACATGCCTGGTTCCCCCTGTGAAGCATGGAGGAGGAGCTGTGATGGTGTGGGGGTGCTTTGCTGCTTTGAAGCTCGTCAAGAGAATTCCAAGAGTGTGCAAAGCAGGAATCAAAGCAAAAGGTGGCTACTTTGAAGAACCTAGAACATAAGACATTTTTCAGTTGTTTCACACTTTTTTGTTAAGTTAAAAATTCCACATGTTAATTCACAGTTTTGATGCCTTCAGTGTGAATCTACAGTTTTCATATCATGAAAATATAGAAAATCTTTGAATGGAAGGTGTGTCCAAACCTTTGGTCTGTACTGTACTACAACCAGTAACCTGTGGTGAACAAATGGTTGTAATTTAGTTATTCTCCCTAGCTCACTACCATGTAAAAACGGGGATGTATAGGTGAGGAAAGCTACTATAAGGGCTCTTATGACTAGTGTAGGGATATTACATAACAGAGGTCATAAAGTCTAATAAGTACCAAGTGATGGTCAGTTAGAGAACTCTATAGTATAAACCAGATTGTTTCCCAAAGTGTTATAATTTCACAGTTAATTAAACCTATGCCAAGAGAATATAGTTATCAGATAATGTACCATTATATAAGCAGCTACAACAAGGGTTATCTTGCTGAAATAAGTTGTATAGACTGGTTCCCTCTCTAGGAGGAGATTCCTCATGCAGAGAGATAAACCATACCTGTATAAATAGTACCATCCTAGGCCGGGTTTGTCAGGATTAGTGCAGGGGACCCATGCATGGAGGAACCTAGGGAGTGGAGAGAGAGAGCTGGCCCCACACGTATCGCTGTCCCTAGAGTGGCAGCTTTGTCAGGGGAGTGATCTGGAGCTGCACCCAGAGATCCTTTTAAATGTAGTGAAATTAGTCAAAGCTTACCATCCCCAGGTGGCATACATCTGTAATAAGTGGAGACGGGTGGCCAGTCCGTCCCCATCTGCTCCCGGCTTCCCGGAAGAGCAGTGTGAGTCTGTATAGTACGCGCAAAAGATTCTGGATCTATCGCCCATGCGTAGTAGTGGTATATACCAAAAAGATGGCGGCAAGCGATATAGGTGACAGCGTCTAGCTGGGATACTTTTGTCGGGTCTTTCTGATCTCCACTATAGGTGACTGTTCTTCTGTTCTTCCTGTGGCTTCAACTTATCCAGATTCAGTGTTTCCTTTTCGGTGTCTGGTGATTGAGATTCTTGTTCTTGGTTCTTAGGTTGAATAACTGGTGTAACTTCATGGAATTTGAGCGAAACTGAGTGGAACTTCATCCTTACTGTGAAGCAGGTAGGCGACTGTATATCTCGAGTAAGAAAATGAAATCTGCTGCGATACTAAACACTAAATGAATGTGAATTAGCTACATGGCTATCAGATGAATAGCAGGACTATGTGCACAGCTAAGACAATGTATGTAAGGCAAGGAGTCTTCGCAAATACTGCTTTAGATTATAAAGAAAATTGAGAGGCTTAACTTAAGCACTGGCCACTGCTTTTGAGCCCGGTAACCCCGACAAGGTGCTCTCATCTTACCTGGTATGTTGATATATCTGGAGTAGTCATCATTGGACCGCAAACATCTTTATGTATCAAATCCAGTGGCTGTGCAGATCTAGTGGTGCTTACTGTAGGAAAAGAATTTTCTGAACATTTTGCCTTTAGGACAGCTAGTGAACTTTATTATTTGACTACACTGGTTGATTTCAATACCGTTTGCAAGTTGAGCTAGCTTTCTTACTGCTTCTGGGTCCATGGGTGTACCCAGGATCAAAACTGGGGGGGGGCAAGCCATGGTCGTTCAGGTTTTAAAATTGCGCACCTGGGCCCATCAGACTCGTTACACCACTGGGGAGTCCTATGTGGGGCTGTATATGAGATGGAAGCCCTATGGTGGGGACTGTATATGAGATGGAAGTTCCATCTCATATATAGCCCCCCCAATGTCCAATATGGCTGACATCTCATATACAGCCCTCCATAGAGCTCCCATATCATTTACGGCCCCCTTATAGGGCTCTCATATCATATATAACCCCACCATAGGGCACCCAAATCATATTCAGCCCCCTCATAGGGCTTCTGTGTCATATACAGCCCCTCCATAGGGCTCCCATCATGAGCCCTATGAGGGATTGTATATGATACGGGAGCCCTATGTGGTGGGCTGTATATGATATAGGAGCCTTATGGGGGGGCTGTATATGATATTGGAGTCCCATCTCATATACAGCCCCCCAAAACCCCATACAGTCCTCATATTATATACAACAGCCCCCCATAGGGCTCCTATATCATAGGCTGCATATGATATGAGGGCCTGTATATGATATGGGAGTCCCATATCATATACAGTCCCCTAATGCCCCATTAGGGCTCCCATATCACATACAGCCCCCCCATAGGGCTCCAATAATGGGAGCCCTTTAGGGTCTATATATGATATAGGAGTCCTATAGGGTTGCTGTATATGATATGGGAGCCTATGGGGGGCAGGGCTGTATATGAGATGGGAGTACATGTCATCTCATATACAGCGCAGCCCCCACATATGGCTCTCATATACAGACCTCCCATAGGGCTCCCCCACCCCCCACATCACTTTTTTTAAAATTTACATCTTTTTTTACCAGTTAATGTTGTCCTCTCTTGACTTTTCTAGCTCAGCTCCATCCTCCGCACCAGCAGTGTCCCGAGACCCCAGCTTGAACCGCAGGGACTCAGCGCTCAGTGGTGATGTCATGACATCACTTCTGAGTCCCCTGCCCGCCGAGCTGATCTGCAGTCGGCAGACACTGCACCCCTGCTGGTTGCTGCTGCCCCATTATGATTACCACGCTGTCGCTGAGGTAACCGCTACACACAGTGAAACACAGGTGACAGGTGGAGTGGAGGTGCTAGCGCTGGCCACCTCAGCTCAGCCCCACAGACATACATTATAATTAATAGGTGCGTGCGGTGGCGCTCAGTGCCGCTCACCCTTTCCTCTTGGGGGTGCAGCTGCCCCCCCTGCTCCACACTGGGTACACCCATGTCTGGGTCTCTGTGCCCAAGACGTCTGTGCCATACATAGATGCAGTTTTTATGCAGATTTTGTCTAGCACTCTACACTCTTTCTTTGCATTTTAGCTGATAAAGTTAATTTTGTATTTTTCCTTCTTTGAATGATGCAGCTATTATCTTTAAAAGTAACTACATTCCCCTTTTGCATGAGCTTCTTTACTGACTGAAGATTGCTTTCAAGGCTGGGAACATAGAGAACATCCTTTACTGGTATCTTTCTGCTTTGTGCTGAGGAAACTGGACATCAACTGGACATCAAAGTCAGTGAAAAAATCCTTGTTATTTGTCATATGGCTGCTTGCACCAGAATATATACACCATATATGCTTTGCAGATTGGCTTGTACTGGCATGAAATGCAGCTTAAACACATGCAGAATCTTCCTTTCCTGCTGTTTTAAACCTTTGATGAATGTTCTGCTTTTTAAGTTGACTCATTCTTGCTTACCAAATTCTGCAGTCTGCGTTAAGGTGGCTGGGTTTTTTACAGACAAAATATTCACGAGTTTCTCTTAGATTGCTATTTTTTTTTAGGGACGTCCTGTGTCTTTTATGCTATTTCTGCTTTGGATTCATTACTGCTGTTTACATTCTATGCTTTTCTCTTGAATTCATCCACAAGTTTGCCTTTAACATATTCTAGTGTGAGCTCGTCATCTGGCCGTGCATCTAGTGCAGTCACAAGTGAGTCATAACTTTCTGGAAGACCACTTAATAGAAGTGCAGCAACATGAAAGTCTTTAATTTCTGCTCTAATATCCCTGAGATACTCACAAACTCTAGGATGTTTCTTATATAGTCCTGGATATTCTGTCCATCACTTACCTTAGACTGGTATAGCTTTCTCATGAGATAAAGCTTACTGCTGAGATTTGATCTTTCATGCACTTCTGTAACTCATCCCACATCTCTTTTGCAGTTGCACACTTGCACATATGCACAATCTGATCATCATCTACACTGAGGGAGATATTGCTTTGTACTTTTTGATCCTTCTCTAGTTAATCATGTGGTAATGGATGAGGCACTTGTTCTTGTGTATATTTACACATACCTTCTCTTATGAGCAGCATCTTCACCTTGAATTTCTGGGAATGGTAGTTCTGATTAGTGAGGCTTTGCACTGTAAACTTGATAGGATCGCTGCTTGTTGACATGTTCTCTGTTGCTCTGTGCTGCTTTTGTTTTGAGCTTCTGTTGTTATGTCACTCTGAGGCTCTGTGTTACTCTGGGCCCATAACCTGTTGGCAGCAGATTATTCAGGATACTCTCCAAGCATGTGACAACAGAGCTTGTTCTTTTTTTTTGTTCTAACTTTATCTACAACAGACAAACCTACCGTCTTTCCCCGATAGTAAGACCCCCCGAAAGTAAGACAGGGTAGGGGGAACGGAGGGGTCTGCTAATATAAAGCCCCCCCCGAAAGTAAGACCGCCTAGGGGGGGGGCGCTGGGGAATATAAGGCCGCCGCCGCCTCCTGGTACCTGTCCCTCGGTGTGTCCAGGCTCCCCCGGTGGTCCAGGCTCCCCGGTGTGTCCAGGCTCCCCCGGTGTGTCCAGGCTCCCCCGCTGTGTCCTGAAGTGCAGCCGCGCTGGAGCAGATGGGGTTAATCACAGCCTAACTTGCTGTGTCCTCCTGCTCATCTCCGCCCAGCCTGACGTCACTGCAGCCCGGCTCGAGCTCTGATTGGCTCCCAGGAACCAGCGGGCGCTGCCAGATGACGTTATGAGCTCTGATTGGCTCGTCATCTGGCCGCGCCCGCTGGTTCCTGGGAGCCAATCAGAGCTCGAGCCGGGCTACAGTGACATCAGGCTGGGCGGCGATGAGCAGGGGGACACAGCAAGTTAGGCTGTGATTAACCCCATCTGCTCCAGCACGGTTGCACTTGCAGGACACACCGGGGGAGCCTGGACACATCGGGGGAGCCTGGACACACCGGGGGAGCCTGGACACACCGGGGGAGCCTGGACACAGCGGAGGAGCCTGGACACACCGGAGGACAGCGGGGAGCCGGTAAGAAGCGGTGTGTGTGTGTATGTGTGTGTGTGTGTGTGTGTGTGTGTGTGTGTGTATATGTGTGTGTATATGTGTATGTATATGTGTGTGTATGTGTGTTTGTATGTGTATGGGTGGGTGGCTGTGTGTGGATGGGAGGCTGCAGTGGCTGGGGCTGCCAATATAAGACCCCCCCGAAAGTAAGACAGGGGGCCACTTTTGGCACCCAAAAAATGTAAGACAGGGTCTTACTTTCGGGGAAACACGGTAGCAACTAAACACTCATACAGGAATGGAGTTGTTGCACTAAGCCTATTCCAACAAGCTGACCCATAAAGGATGTCTATTCATATTGGAGTGCATTGATATAGTGCCAAAAACCCACCTAATTGAATAGTATGGGTGTATGTAATAGGCTGGGTACCCATTGTATGACAAATGTGTGAATGGCGTCCTATGGGAACCTCATTTGGAGTGCAGGATGACCAGTAATAACTCCCTCAAAGGTGAAGGATGTTGTTAGTGATTGGAAGCTGGTATCTTGCACTTGTTTTGCCTTTCCTATTTAATCAAGACCTGCTGCACCTTGCTGAAGTGCATTGGTCACAGACCAGACAACTGCTGTGGTGAGAGTTTTGACTTATGTCCTTTTGTTTTTATTATCCCACTTATGCCTACCACAAACTACCCCTTGCTGAATTTCATCTCCATGAAGGTGACCACCTCCCCAACATACAGGGTGTAAAGACAAGAAGGGAGATGGTCTCACAGCAGGGTGTACCAGTTTACATAGCAGTATCATATTTGGCTAGGAATCCCCTCTTCTGTAAGAATGTTGCCTCCTGGCCCTGGGTACATTGCTTATCAAAAGTATTGGCCTTGAGCCCCTGGAACCATACTCAGGCGATGACAAGTTTAGTTTCTTTCAGAAATTAGATAGGCAGGCTTGGTTGATGCCTATTAGAATATCTGCTGGGAGGGGTTACGAGTCCCCTCTTGGTATTCTCCCAGTCAAAGGCTTCTGGCAGGGGTGCTACACAAGACAGGGAAACAGATGCATCTGTCACCATTACCTCCTCTTCCTCATCCTTCTGGATTTGCTTATCCACCGACCGCGGCACCAGCTGCAGGTCGAATAAGTACAGGCATGCTGCAAGATCCTGAATCTGACCTGTGCTGGTCCCTGCTTGCATGCTGAACAGCTGATCTCCTGACTCTGAGCTCAATTCTTCTGAGTCCTTTCTTCAGGCATGGGGAAATAGCACTGGATTCTGACTTTGCATACCAGGCCCAATGAAAATAGTGCGGTTGTACTCCAGCTCACATATGTAGAAGTCATCATCTCCTCTGCGGGCTGCTCCGGTTCTGTTGAAGCAACGTTGGCCCCTGAAAAATCATGTCCTCCAGAGCAGGTATGTATTGGGGTGGATCTATCATGTCTCCAAACTGTGAACTGCAGGCACTTGATAGCATACTGTAACTGCGTTTTACAACAATCCCAAGATGGTGAGGCCTCCGCATTAAAGCTTCTTTCTTTTGCCTTGGTTTCTGCCTCTTCCAGTGCTATCACACAAATTGCTTACAGGATTTTATTGTCTGCCCAATCTTGTTGCCTAGCTCTTCACTAACCCTCTATTTGGTGGGATGCGGAAGGCATCTGACTTACAAAACCCATTCTCCATGCCACAGGTAACACCTGGACTTGTATTTGGGGGGGAGTGATTATTGAAGTTTACATATTTGGAGGAGATATAAGAAAAAGAAAACAGTTTTTTCAGCACACCACCAATTCATCTGCAATGTTGAATAAAGCTAGTGAGCAATGCATGGAAAACTGTAAGATGAATGGTGTAATAACACACTTGTGCATATGCAAAAAATTGTATTCTAAACATATGGAATATAAGGACCTGATCAGCTCATGTGCAGTTAACAGGACCAGTCAGATCAGTGATCCGATCAACACAGTTAATTCTTTACTTCAATTACTGACAGCACGATGTATAGCACCCCGGCAAGGATTGCATCGTACTCCGCCAACATGGGAGGTCCTTTATTGCGTTACCATGACAGGGTCCTCACAGTTGTTATGACTCACTTGCTGTGGATGCGCAGCGAACACCTACATCCATAGAAAGTGATCATTTAGCCTGTTCTCAGCCATACATAATCATAGCTGTGAACAGGAGAAGCGATTGGTTTGTGCAGTGTTGAGAAGCCCTAAGGAACAGTATAAAAAAAAAAAAAAATAAAAGAAAGTTTTAAAAAATATGAAAACATTTAAAAATTGAAACCACCCACCCTTTTGCCCCATTGGAAATAAATCTTTAAAAAAGTACACATATTTGGTATTTGCCGTATTCAGAAATGTCCGATCTATCAAAATAAGATCTGGCAACAGCATAACAAAAAAAGTCAAAATACCAAAATTACATTTTTTTGGTTGCCGCAATACTGCAATAAAATGCAATAACAGGTGATCAAAACAGTGCATCTACCTGAACATGATTTAATTAATAACATCAGCTCAAGAAGCAAAAAATAAGCCATCACACAGCCCCATATCCCGAAAAATGAGAACTCTGTGGGTCGTCAAAAATGGCGCCAACAGTACAATTCTTTTTTTTTTTAAAACTTCTGATTTTTTTTCTCCACTTATATAAAAGTAAACGTATACATGTTAAGTATTTTCAAACTTGTACCGCCACAAAGTATCATACCAATCAGCTTTACCATAGAGTGAACATGAGGAATAAAAAAAACAAAAACCATCATGTAATTGCACTTTTTTGCACTTTTAAACGCATTTGACATTTTTTCCTGTTTTCTAGTACACTATATGGTAAAATAATGTCATTCAAAAGTACAATTCGTCCAGCTAAAAACAAGCCCTCATATGTCCATATTGACAGAAATATAAAACCATTATGGCACTTGGAAGAAGAGGAGGAAAATCGGAAAAGAAAAACAGAAAAGGAAAAACAGAGTGATGAAGGAATTAAAGAGATGTTTAAAGGAGATTTTAAGGTTCCTGGACTTCACAGCTGCTGGCACATCTGGTATGTTCCAAAAATTCACAGCCTGCAGGTGTCCAAACACCTGCTAAGTCAAGGAATCTTAAAAATTCTGTTAAAACTAAATTAAATTTTACAAATTTAAACAAACCGGTAGACCCAATGGCTAGGAACACTGCTCACCTAAGGTTAGGTGTTGTTCCCAGCCAGCGGGTCTTCACATGAGCATTTTGGCTCCAAAAATTCAGGTAAAGTTTTAGGGCCATTTTAAAATTTCGATCTTTTCACCTGAACAAAGCCACGTTCACCAGTTTTTTTTTTGTAAATTGCTCTTGTTTCTGATCATGAACTGAACATGTTCAGGGAAGTTCACTCATTTCTTATCTCATCTACCTTCTGTATCAATGCAACAAGTCAACCTACCACATACATGCACCAGTCATCACTTCTCCAGGGGCTTGAGACTTGAGAACCTTACTGGGAATGTCCATATGTCATTGTAGTTATTGATAGTGAAACACAAGTGGGTCTCTTCGATTCTGTGCCAAACCAGTAAAGGTTATACAATTTTCTAGTGAGCTCCATACCAATATTATGGAACTGTTATTCATATAAGATATGGTTTTACCTGATATGGACTCATTTAAAGAGTTTATTTTTTGCCACCAAGAGAGCCTACCTTTGCTATAGTAGGCACTAATTAGACTCATTTGTGGATTTGCATTTTTGTAGGCATATATCTGCAATTTTAAACCCTCTGACGATACTTTTAGTGAATTTGCATTTTCTGGACTGCAATCCTTTCCATTATTATGTCATTTTATTTGGCGTCCAGAGCAATTGTAATTTTCCAAGGGACATATAAACATTTCCTTATATTTCTAAAAATGCAAACATATCAATGTACATTGCTTTTAATACAAAGAACATTTGCATTATTTATTACTGAGACCCACAATTGCCTTGTTACAAGACATTCTATACAACCCAGGTTTGTGCTGCATGTGTTGAATTGCTTGCCAGATCAGGAGATTTCTTGCTGAGCCAGAGTCCATCTGTACTTATATTAATTGCGAGATACCCAGTAAACACAGCCAGGGCAGTCCGAAAAAATAAAAATATTGCTATTAACCATTTTTAAAGATATATTTTATGCAGAAAACTATCAGCTCTGACCACTTTTCATCTATCTTAGGGTACCTTTACACGCCGCAACCGCGGCGAGGAGTCCGTCCGGCGATATATCGCACTGGCACCATCGCCGTGAAATTGCCTCCCAGTTGTGGTGTGTAATTTGGGAATTTGGTGGCGATAAAAAGCATGTCGCCTGGTTCCGATTACAGAACACTGCTCCAAAATCAGAGGCAATCATGAAGGCGACATTCCCGGCTTTTGGCATGTGAACGGGCGACAGTGATGGAATCTGCGTCGCCTATTGATTTGCCGTAGTCGTGCCACAGCGTGCTGGAGTCCACGCCCTGTCAGCGATGATTGGTAGTGGCCACTGTGTTCTCATTGGCTGTCAGTTGATAGCGCGCCATGTTTGAGCGTGTATTGGTGCCAAACTCCGACACACAATGGCGTCAGGTATTAGCGAGCCTTCCAGCGCAGGCTGGACAATCAGAACGCTATTGCGTTGTCCAATGAGCGTGTTTGGGGCACGGTGTACAACAATTTGTCACGCCTATGTTCTTGCAGCGCTGAACATGTACGCCCACATTCCTTTGGGGATTGCGGCGTGTGAAGCGGCGAGGGGAGTCTACCGAATATTCCCCGCTGTTGGTGTGGCGATTTCCAGGCGACACATCGCCTTAGGTTGAGGGCAAAATTGCGGCGTGTAGAAGCGCCTTCGGCGATTGGAGGCGACCGTGATAAACCGAGCATGCGCATGTTAGATTGCCTCCTATCGCCGCCAAAAATTGCGACAGGTAAAGGTACCCTTAAATGTCCGAAAGATTTCATTATTTAGATACTGAACCTCTAGGACGTTGCCCTACTTACATACAAGGTCACACTTGCTAAAATATCTGATTGAGCTGTGAAAATATCATGAACAAGACTACAAAGTGGTTGGGTTGGTAATATCCACATACAAAAGTGGAAATTTTATGGTATTTGTGGGGCAGAGTTAAATGTCTAAAATGTTTATTCTAAAAATAGCAAGCACTCGTGATATATGCTGTATATGAGTCTTGGAGTGGTAAAGAGTTAAAGTAGGGATGGGAATGTCAGGCCTCAAGTGCCACCAGCAGTGCAGGTTTTCAGGATTTCCTTAGGATTGCACAGGTGACAATATTATCACCTGCACTGGTGATGATTCCAACCCCTGTGCAATGCTAAGGAAATCCTGAAAAAATGACATGGCGGCCCTTGAGGACTGGAGTTCCCCACCTTGGAATTGTCCAGGGTATGAAAAACATGGCTATTCTAATTTAAAAAACAGTCACATTTGTCGACAGTTTCCTTCTCCATCTCCATTAAAGTGCAT
Organism: Allobates femoralis; assembly: GCA_033576535.1. Classification (NCBI taxonomy): domain Eukaryota; kingdom Metazoa; phylum Chordata; class Amphibia; order Anura; family Aromobatidae; genus Allobates; species Allobates femoralis. The sequence continues at coordinate 327,053,789 of JARQOC010000006.1, forward strand.
GGAACTTGTGGAAAATTATGATGAACTATTAGGAAGAAAACAGCAATATAGGACATAGTTTACCTGACTTCTTGTTCAAATATTTTTATTTGTTAAACATGAACAAAATAAGAGTATGCATTTATAGAACGTGTATCTGTTAACAAGGTTAAACATAACACATATTAAAGCATTTAATTGATACATTCTTCCTTCATTTGGTAGATCTTGTCAATGACTCTAATTTAAGGGATGGTTACTTGAAGAGTTTTCATTGATTGTATTAGAAGAATGAAGAAACAAATCTATTATAATCTAAAACTTATAGAGTAAGGTAAATAAGGAGGGAAGGGGGGAGGGGAGATAGGTGAGATAAAGAAGGGAGGGGGGGAAGGGAGAAAGGGGGGAAAAGAAGCAGAGTCTATCGATTTAAGAAATCAGGTAAAGTTCAAGTCCTTTGTTGGTGTGTATTCGAAGCTTGGACAGTGGAAAAAATTCTGTTCCATGGGTCCCATTTCTTGTAGAATTTAGCTATGTTTGTTTGTCTCAAGGCGTGAGCAAGTTCGTGAGAATTGTGTGAAGCAATTTTTTCCAGAAGAATTACCTGACTTCTAAACAGTTCTAAGGCTATCATAATATCTATATATGAAATACAATAGGGTGGCACATCTATTAGTCATGGTATTTCTTGAAATGGTAAAGCTTAACTGGAAATACCTTACTAAATAACTAACGCTCATACACGCATAACATTATATTCACATCCATATGTACTAGTGACAATTTAATTAAACAATAAAATAAAAAGTATTACAATGAAGATTACATGCATAAAAAGGATAACAGACTTGCACATAAAATGAATAAAATGCAGAAAATGGCTGTGTAAAAAAGGCAAAATTGATCTCCACAGTAATGATAAGTGATTGGATAATTCAGAAATGATTACTCAAGTGAGTCAATGTGTTAGTTTAATGACTTCCATCGCTATCCAGTAACTAATTCCCTTTTGTAGGTCCATGATTTCAAACTTCAGAAAGGTATAGCTAAAGAGGGCATAAAAATAGCAGTCATATCCAAACCCTGGTGCATGAGGCCATGATAAGCTGTAATGTGTGAGAAATGAGTGTCATATATGTGTGACATATGAGTGACGTGTGTATCTGTCACTCTAGTGGGTGTGGACCCATTGCTCAAAGGACAGGGCTTATGTTAAAGGGACATGACTATGTATTTACCAGGTCCACTGGCTTCACCAGACCCTGTGATGGTGAGGATGGCCTGGGCTGCCAGTAGACATCAGGTACCGCTCCAGGACTGTAGCAACTGACCAGAGGGTCACGAATGTATTTATAAAGACAGACAGGACAGAGTGGGTAATGAAGGCTGGCAGGATGGAGTTAGAACCGGAGACTGGAAGAACGTGATCAAAGTTACGGGCAAGAGTATGAGGAGGCAGACAGCAGACTTCCTACAGGGGTGGTGTCTTAAAAACACAGTGACTCCCAGACATAAGCTGAAAACACTTTTGAGTGAGCACATTGCCTCTTTGAGAGGCGGGAAACTCATGTGAGTCCTCGAAGAAGGCTGCCAGGAGACCTACAGAACATGTGCAGGTCCAGGTGCCTGGAGAATGGGAACAAAGCAGGAGACAGACATGGGGATATCACTACTGGCTGGCTGAGGTGACGTGTTTGTCGATGTCCAGGCAAGAGAGGAGGAAGCAGGATAGTGCAGAGATGCTGGCCATACATTATCATATATTCAATGTCAGTAACTTGTGTGTATCATGTATATAAGGTGTAAGTGACAAGTGAATCATGTATATAAGGTGTGAGTAATTTGTGTCATGCATTAATGCATCTTGTATGTAATATGTGAGGAATGTGTCATATGTGTGTGACATATGATGTTTCTATCATGTAGGTGATGTGTCAGTAAAATGTGTGCATCATGTGTCTCATGTGCTGTTGATGTGTTTGTAAGGCATGTGATTAGGAGGGCACTTTGCCACACATCGTATTCATGGCCCCTTGCTGACGGTGTCCTACTGACCCACCCCAGGGCCAGGGGGTACTCGGTAGCGGTCGTTGATTCACGGGGGATGTTACTGGGGCCTGTGCCCAGTCACGTGGCCCTGGTGAGCGCTTAAAAGAGCCAGTAAAAATAATAAAAATGATAGAAATAGTTTGTGACACCACCTACGGTTCCGGTATGGTTACCAGTTCTGCAGGTCAGATCTCCGGGGTGATGGTAGGGCAGCCAGATGGTTACACTCCCCATAGGTTGAGCGGGATCCCCGGGGCAGTTGTAGTAGTTTTTGCACAGGGAGGCAGATTACCACACAGCACAGTCACTTGTCCTTTCAACACAGTAAGTATGCGGCTCTTCAGGTGAGGGAAATAAAGTACGTCACACAGTCTTTAACTCTGAACGGGTTTACTTGCAGTACTGCAAGCAAATTCACATATGTTCTCTAGGTCACTCTATGGCCTGGGTAGTAACCAGGGAACCAGGATGATTCACTCAGGACCCTTAGTGGTGTGCCTGCCATTCCTTGCTGGTCCCTCACTGCGCTACTTTCTCCTCGCTACCGGGCAACGCCTACATGCGCAGAGCCTCGAGCCAGCTCACATGGATCTTTGGTGGAGGAATCCCTTTAGGTCCCCCTGACCCTAGTTCTGTATGCCTTTTCAAGGATGCATTGGGTCTTTGGCCGCGACTTCCTAGAGATGCTTGGGGCCTGTGGTTTAACGGCTTGGGGATGAACACCCGCACCATGTCCAGAGCCGGTCCTCTGCCCGGTACTAGAACCCTCTGGTCGGCAGTTGTACCGGGTCCAGATTTGGGTGCACCGCAACACCTGGTGCCCCTAGGGTCTCCTTCCTTTCACGACGACCTTCCTGCTTCGTCCTTCACTCCTCACTCCCCAACTAAACTCTCTCACTCAACTGAACTGACTGCCAACCCACCCATGCACTTTTCTACCCGTCTAGCTCCGTCTCCCGGGACTGGGTCCTCCATGCAGCGGGTTCAGCGGAATAAGTTTAACCTAGTGGTGGTAGGGAATAGCCAAAATTCTATAACTTTACTGTCCGCCACTGAGTTCTTTATGTAACAAAGAATTCATGTAAATACAGGGCAAAATAAAAATTTGGCAGGAAATTATTCTGCACAGCAATTTTAAACCAATTTAAATAAAAAAAATAATCTTCAAGTCATTCACTTTGAAGAGGTACTAGTGATGAAATTTTTTTGACACTAACCCAGTCCCTGATGGTCTCTTTTCCTGGTCTCATTCTCAAAACACTAAAAAAATCTGTTGGGGGTATGCCGAGCTGAGCGGTCACACAGGATCAGAGCTCCCGCAGGCACACAGATTTTAACGGCACCAGCAGAGACAGAACGTTGCTCACACCAGCTCACTATGGGTCCCCGGAGAGCCAAAACACAGAACCCTCCGGTAACTCCATTTGGCTCAGAGTACAGTCCTGGATGCCTTGTGGGGCAGGGAACAAGAGGTTCAGTGTGGCCTGGCGCCATTTTCCCAGGACCACATGGACAAGGGGCTGGAAGCTGCAGAGGGCATGGAGCAGGAGGAAGGTGAGGTAGCAGCTGAGCACATGGGGCGGGAGGAGGGGGGCCCTGGTCATCACGATCTTACCGATGCCCCACAGGAGCCGGGCTCCTCTCCCTTTCTGCCCCTGATTCCTCAGCCAGGACTATTGTTAGAGGCTCCCATGGAGGAGGACCCGGGGCCAAGTGAGTGCCGCATCTTTACCGCATTTTTAACATACTACAGGGAGTGCTTCCTCTGCGGTTACATCAAGGGACTGGGATACACTGAGGCTTCCCCTTATGAATCCTAGTAATTGGCAATACTACTTGACGCATTCTTCTAATATGACTTTAAGATCTAATAAATGAAGTGAAGGACACTTGCAGGTCTTAAATTTTGAGTGTTAGAAAGATCATGATGCCATCAGATCCCATGTGGGTGAACTACAACAGCTAGTCCTGGCTCAGCAGAAATTACTGGGGGCTATTGTGGCACCCTGTCACCCTGTTGGGCACCACAGAACTCCTTGGGACATGAATGGAGCAAGTAACAGCAAAGCAACACTCACAAACAACAAAACACTTACAACACCTTAGGACACCTGGTTTCACCCCGAGCCTCTAGGGGGAGCTTCACTGGTCACTTTGAGCCAGTTTCCCCTATAAATAGGGTCTTGGAGGCAGAAACACCAGAGTGTGCAGACGCTAGAAGAGCTGCAGGTTGTGTGTAATCTCTGGCATTCTGAGACACACACTAGGCCCAACCAGCCCACCTAGCAAGTGAGGGACCCTTGCAATTGGGGTAAGAGGAAAGGAGAAGCATCTCTCAGGGACATCAGAGTGATTCTAACTCTCTCCCTCATCCTCCAGTTACTGGAACCGAGCTGTGAGAGCTACCCAGCCACCACAGAGAACCAGCATACTTCACAGGGAATCTAGCCCTCTGTTCACCTGCCGCACCTACCGACGAGACCCCAGGTAAGAGGATAGAATTATCATCACCCTTTTACAGTGCCCTTAGTGCAGCTACCCAGGTGAAATACGTTCCACTGAACACACTGCCCAGTCCGGCTGGATTCCACATCCACCCGATTGCCTTAGAAGTACAGAGAAAGGAAGCCTAACACTGCTTGCTGTGAACCTCCAGGAGTGTCAACTTCACTATCCTGGTCCGAGTGTACCTGCTTTCCACCAGTAAAGGTACCTAAAAGACTTTGGTGTGTCTGCATTTGATTCCTGGGCCTAACAGCAGTATTACTGCAGCTGCCTCACAACATCTTGCACAGCTCCTGGCTCCGGGGACTCCCGCTCGTCCTGTGGGGAGCATCCCATCTTGCTGCATAACATCCCCCCGAGACCTAGCAGCGCCGGTGAAGTCACCGGAACACCCGCAGGTGGCGTCACGAAGACAATTAATTCCCTTACTGTTCAGCCATCCCCCCTATTGATCTGGACTACTGGGCCCTACAGCCGCAGGCACGGTTCCGTGACAAGGAGAGTCAACGCCTGCGACGTGCAGAACCCGGCTACGGTGAGTCACTATCCAGACCCATCTTGAGGATCTAGACAACAGGGGCAGGTGCTGTAACTTTAGAGTGAGGGAGGTCCCTGAATCTGAGGGACAGGAGTCTCCCAGATTGATACTACAAACCATATTTAATTCCATCCTGGGTGATCCCCCTTTTTTAAGATTAAAATGGACAGAGCATATAGGGCCCTGCAACCTAAGGGCTCCTCTAACCAACCCAGGGATATAATTTGCTGCATGCATAATTTTGAACTGAAAGAAATAATCATGGAGGGTGCCAGAGTCCAGAGATCCATGTCCTATGAGGGATCCGAGGTACAGATTTTCCCAGACCTTTCCCACATCATGCTCCAGAAGCAGAGGCATCTCTGTCCCCTCACCAAGGCTGTAGCAGATCATCAGATCCCCTACCGCTGGGGATGCCCCTTTGCCCTCATAGCCCTTCCTGACAGCCATTTGGCGGTCTTGCACACACCGGCGGACTCTCCAGCATTCTGCGAGATTCTGGACATTGTCAAGTTGCCAGACTGGGAGTTAATCCTGCCGGGGAGTGCTCCCCTGTCCGTGTGGTCCAAGGGCCAAACCAAACAAGGATTATAGAGAGGTGACCGGGGAGGGGTGCTCCCTCTTCTCCTTCTCCTCGCTGAGGGGCGTCTCTGGATGCCATCATTTGGGTTTGATGGTTGTCTGATGGCCGCTGGTTGTCCAGGATTTAATTGTCCTTTTTTTGCAGGTTACATTTACTGTATAGTTACTGCTGATGCCTACTTAAGTATGCTTAGAATTGTGTATGTTTAAAAGCTGTTACATTTCACCCTGAGTGGGGCGCTTAGTCCTACTTAATCACATATACATTTTGGCGGGAGCTTCACTTTTGATTGGTGAGTTTATCAGTCCAGGCTCTGTATAATCCTGGGGATTTTCCCCCACTTTCACAACTGAAGATCGACCAGGGAACCTAAGTTTTCTTGCTCCATGGGGTTCACAGGATTTCTTGGTTCCGAATTTCCAGCCAGGTTGTTGCCCAGGAACATGTTGAATATTTTGGTTTTTCTATTATGTGTTTCAAGTATATTTGGAAATTTATCTTTTCGACAAATGCTCTTTTTTTCTTCTTTTTTTCTATAGCAGGTTGTTTCATTTTTCTCCCAGCGGTCGTGGGGGCTTGAGGGGTTCACTGAGGACCTCTTTTGTATTTCTGTGGGAACTTTTTTCTTGCACTTAATCCCTCTTGCACCATTTATTATCGGATTCCTATACCTGGTTGACTTCTATATGTAATTAAAGAGAGCCTAAAGAATCTTGTTGCGCCCAGTAATATAATGCGGAAACATAAAATGGTACAGGAGAGTTGCAACATTAATTGGGGTTGTTATGCCTGCAACATACCTAAGTGTTTATGTTGCAACGTGATCCAAAACCAAGCAAAGAATTTTCATTCAAACACCACTAATGAAACCTTTCAGATCAGGCACAAGGTCACATGCCAATCCTCATACATAATATATCTAATTGAATGCCCTTGTGGGCTCCAGTATGTGGGGAGGACGATTCAGACAGCACATGCGAGGCTGAATAAACATAGGCACAACATCCAGGTGGGATACCAGTTGCACAGTATATCTCACCATTATGCCACTAATCATCAAAAAGATCCAGGAAGGATGATGTTCACCATCATTAGGGATGAGCGAGTATGCTCTGCGCTACTCGTTACTCGCACGAGTATCCCGGTACTCGGGATGCTCGGCGAGCACCGAGTACCGGCGAGATGCTCGGACTGCTCGCTAATAATTAGCAATCTGACACACATACACAGCTCCCTTCAGTGCACACAGTGAGCTGGCACCACACAGGGAGCAGATTCATTGTTAGGATCCCTCTGGGGGCCACAGCAAGGTGTTATATGTTGCGGCAATTTAAAAAAAAAAACCTCCCGCCCTTTCCCAGAAATACTCGTTTTATAACCGGAAGTCTGTGGGCGGAGCCTTTCACTCATTGACTTACATTGGGCTCGGTGCTCTGGCCGAGTACACGAGTATCTTGAGGTGCTCGGCCAGAGCACAGAGCACCCGAGCATTTTAGTGCTCGCTCATCACTAATCATCATAGATCAGATCAAGGAGGGTGTGGAAGATAGATTGGGTAACCTAATACAGAAAGAGAGTTACTAGATGTTCAAGTTGGGGACGCTATACCCTGAAGGACTCAACCTTACCATTGAGAAAGTTGCAGGATAGAATTCTTGAATGTAGCAGCCTTACAGTTCAAATATTGGTTTATTGTTTTTCTTTCCCTTCATATATTTTTATGTTTATTGGTTTTTATCTGTTTTTTACACATTTTATATATTTTTATATTTTGAGAATATGACGGATAGGAATGTTATGGGTAGTGTTGTGGGGGAGGCTTATTTTATTAATGGGGAAGATGAAATATGATCTACCTATGGTTGTAGTATTTATAGGGTTAACCAGGGGATTTGGGGATTGGTTGACATAAAGTGGGTTGTTAACCAATGAGGGTTGTTTTTTATTTATAAAAGTTGTAAATTTGAAGTCCTCCTTCATTCCACCTGAGGAAGACTGCTGTGTCAGTGGAAACGCGTTGTGGCTGTGAAGGAGAATAACAAAAAGCTAAGTTTTATCAACAATTCACCCTGCCTGCCTTTCCTAAGCGCTCCACAGACTGCTTTGCATTAATCATAGGTTGACTTCTATGGCACGCATAGTTTCTATTGATGTATGGGGGCTTCATTCTCCCCGAAAGTGTAAATTGACCCTTCAGGAGCTACGATCTCTGAAAGCGGATATTGCTCTTCTCCAGGAGACGCATTTTGATAGTACTGGGATGAACAAGTTGAACAACTTTGCGGCCCAGTGTTACCCCAAATGCTACTCTGCCCATTCTAAAAATAAATGGGGGGGTGTATGGCTATATAAATTTCATCTCAGTGTCCTATCCAGGTCTCTAACACACATAGCGACCCAGGGGGTAGATTTGTGATTCTCGAGGCTCATCTGGGGGGGGACAGCCATTGATTCTAGCGAACATATATGCCCCAAATAGTGGTCAGCTACACTTCATGAGAAGGGTTCTCGCTCTGATCCGTAATCTTCCCCCTGTATTTATTTTGTTGGGAGGCAATTTTAAAGCACCTTTCTCAGAGTCCTTTGATTGCCTCCCGGTCAGGGGGCACCCCCGTTGAAGAGCCTACACAGGCTATCATTAGAGTTTAGAAAATTGATCAGAGTGGAGGTACTCTTTGATGCATGGAGGGTGGATCACCCTGGGAAGAGAGCTCTCTCTTTCTATTCAGCTCCACATCAAACTCATACTCGGATTAATTACTTTTTTTAGTAACTCGATCCTTCGGCAGATGGAGGGAATAGAAATGGGCACCGTTACATGGTCAGATCATTCACCTGTGATTCTTGATCTTAAGAAAAACTATACCCCTAGGGGTGATTGTCACTGGCGTCTGAATGAATTTTTGATCAAAGGCCCTCTCATCATGGTCTCTTTTCATCGACATCTTGTGGAGTACTTCCAACTCAATATGGCTTCAGCTTCCTCGCCGACTGTTTTGTGGGAAGCCCTCAAGGCTGTGATGAGGGGTCATTGTATCAAGGAGGGGGCTAGGGCTAAGAAAGATGACAGAGCCTTGCGCCTTAAACTTTCCTCTCAGCTGAAATTTTGGAAAGCTAGTCTGTCAGATAGCCCTTCTTTGTCCATTCTGAAAAAAGTGATACTTTTCTCTAAACAGAGGTATTACAAGAGAGGGAATAAGGCCCATTCAGTCGCTAGCTCGCCACCTTAAAGAATGCACTTCCATGGCATGCCCTCAAGCTTTATGTGATAAAGATGGCACTGTACATCATAACCCTCCTCATATCAGATATCTTTTGCTCAATTTTTAAGAAGCTTTACAACCTACCCCCTCCATCCCAGGTTGATTTGACTCAGGGCTGCAGGGATCATGAAGGGTATCTCTCCAACCTACATCTCGCAACCCTCCCTGAGGAGGCCATGGCTGCTCATAATCAACCAATCATGTGTGAGTATTTGGAAGAGGTCCTGAAAGCAGTACTCAGGGGCAAATCACCTGGACCGGATGGTCATACAAATCTTTTACTACAAAGTCTTTGCTAAGGACCTTCTACCCCACATGACTAATTTTTCAACTCCTTTATGGAGGGTTCTAATATTCCCAACACCATGTCGCATTCCCATTAGATTCTTCTTCCAAAACCTCCTATAGACCCCCTTGATTGCCCTAACTACAGGCCCATAGCTCTGTTAAACTCTGATTTGAAAATATACACCAAGTTACTGGCAAATAGACTAGATACATGGCTTCCCCAGATAATTCACAAAGAGCAGGTGGGGCTCATTTCCTGTCATCAGGGAGGGGACAACACTAGGCGAGTCATTGACTTGGTCGTTGTTTTGAACCGGAGACAGCAGCAGATGTTGGTCCTGAGCCTGGTTGTTGAAAAGGCCTTTGATCGCCTTAACTGGTCTTTTCTCTTCGCGACATTATGGGCTTTTGGCATCTCAGGCAGGTTTTTTAACGCAATTCAGGTCTTCTATAAATCCCCTACAGCATCTATCAAAATCGCCTTTCTCACATCTCCTTCCTTCCCCATTTCCAATGGTATGAGACGGGGGTGTCCTTTATCTCCCCCACTGTTTGCCATGTGTATAGAGCCGCTGGCGGCTGCTATTCACCATAACTTAGACATTTGAGGGGTGACCGTGGGCAGCAAGACATTTAAAGTGTCTCTATTTGCAGACGATGTCCTCCTCACCCTGAGTAATTTACAAATTTCCCTCCCTAACCTTATCTCAACTCTGAAGGAGTATGGTGGAGTGGCACCCCAGGGTCCAGATGCCACAATGTCATTGACTCCCCCGGGGTGTAGTGCCATACCTGGAAGCAAAGAAGGGTATCCACACCAGGTAAGCCTAAGCACACAACACCTTTTCTGCCTCCATGCCTGAAGGGGAAGCTCTAAACCCGGGTTCAAGGCAGCTCCAGTATCAATTCTGGTCTGGGGCGGAGTTAGTCAGTTCAGTACGGAGCAGTACTAAGGAAGACATCCTGTGGACTTGAGCAGTGCTAAGCTGGTCCCGGGGTAGCAGAAACCTAGCTTGAAGGACCCATAAGCGAGGTTCTGAGGTAGTCGAGGAGAGCTTTGGGAGTGGAGCAGTGTCGAGCTCACCCCAGCGTAGAGCGCCAGAACCAGACACCAGAGTTCGAGACTGTGCAGGGTCTAACGTCCTGGCAGCCAATACTGGAGGGCGGGAGATTCCAGGTCTCCCAGCCACACCACAATGTCGGCAGGCAAAGCAGCATAAAGAGTCTAAGAGCAGCCGTCAGGGAAGAGGGGTGAAGAAGGGCTCAAGTTGCCTGTTATACCAGCACAATGCAGGAAGAGAGAGAGAGCCACAGCTTAGCTTTAGGCAGCAGCAGGGACCCGCTGAAGGAGTGCAGCAGGGAGGCCTCAGAACATGTAGGGTGAGGAGAGCCCCGACTTGCTTCTAGGTTGCACGGACTCCAGTACCATCACCTAACAGTGTCCTGGCTTGTACCTGCATTACCAGTAAAGGACCTGAGGAGACAACAACCATGAGTCTGTCTGCTACTTTGCGCCCTCTGTCCTGATGCCATAGACTTTCCCGGTTGCCCTGGGGATGCGCTCCACCTGTTGGGAGCGATACTACCATAGCTGCACATCCATCATCCCCAGTGGCCCCGTCTGGCAGTGTCGGCCCAAATAGCTGAATACGTGGCGTCACGATCCTTTATCCTTAAATCATCTCTCCCACATTTTAGCGACTCCGCAGGGTCATGGAGTCCGGGAATAAGTTGCCGTTCATTCCCCCTGAGGGACCAAATCAGAACGGTTCTGAGAACCCCACAGCCCTGGGGGCAAGTCAGTGGCTTTTCAGGCTATAAAATAAATCAAATTAAGATGGAGGCTCTCCCCCTAAACCTCCCCACAGACATTCTAAATGTTCTGATCCTAATCTTCAAATTCAGGTGGAAAACAGAGGCCGTTAGATACCTGGGGGTGAATCTGTCTTCTTCTTTTGATCTCTTTATAAATTAAACTTCCCACCACTTTTTAAGGAATCGAGGGCCCTTCTACAAAAGTGGACATTCTTAAATCTCTCTTGGTTGGGGAGAGCGGTGTCAGTAAAAATTACTTTATTGCCCAAACTAATGTAATATTTTGAGAATTTACCAGTGGGTGTCCCTTTGAGAGAGCTCAAATCCCTCCAATCAGCTATACTAAGATTCATTTGGAACAATAAAAGGTATAGGATAGCTAAGGAGGTTCTCACGACCCATAGGAGACAGGGCTGTTTTTACCAGTTCTGGTATATTATTGGGCAGCTCATCTTTGAAGGATTCCGTCCTGGTCGTCACTCTGGACCTTTAACAAGTGGGCCGAAATTGAAAAATTATGGTTAGGTCCTATCCACCCTAATTCCTTATTGTGGCCCCCTGCGCAGGCAAGCTTATCGATCCCTTTGTTGGGCCCTATGCAATTCACAAAGGATATATTTGGAATTACTCTCTTAAGAGATTCTCTTTGGCCTCCCCAGCCTCGCCAATGGTTTTATTCATATATCATCCCTTGATTCCAAATAGTGTAGAATCCGCAATGGTCCATTGTCCATGGTCCATGGTCCCTGGCTGTCAGCAGGCCTATTTAGGTTTGTGGATATAATTGACTGTAGTACCATATGGATCCACTCTCTTGATCATCGAAGATTTGCAGGAGCGGTACGGATGCCAGAGGTTTGATGTGTGAAATGTATAGGTTGCTTACCACCCTTAGCGGAAGATCTAAAGAGGGTTTTCCTTACATGAGAAGGTGGGAGGCTCTATTTGGCAGGCAGATTTCTCACCAGATGTGCCAATCTATTTGGAATAGGGTGGCTGAGACGTCTATTTGCATGTTGTATAAGGAAAATCAGTATAAATCGATTATGTTCTGGTATCACCCTCTTCTCCTCCACAGGTTGAACTCTCACCTTCCGGACACATGCTGGCTTTGTGGCTCAGATATTGGCACTCTACTTCATATATTTTGGTCCTGCCCAAAATTTGAAGCCAATAGAGAGAATTGACAATCACACACCCTTTGATTTTGATGATGCAATATGATTTTTATTTCATGAGCAACAGAAGCAACGCGTTTCGGTCCAACCTGGTCTTGATCACGCCAGTTGCTGAAATTAAAAGATACAAACAATAAATAAAAATACAGGTCACATAAAGATTATATACATATATACAAAATTGCAATGATGCCACCATGGCAGGTGTCCTATGGTCACCTGTCAACTATCCCAATCTCGGTACTGCTTTCTTATATATTTAGTTAGGTCAATAGCGAGGGGTGGGATTTTTTTTATGAATACACAGAGGATTGAATGTTATTTACCCTTTGTTGTAGTATCTTCAGGGAGCGGGCTTGACTTCACTGCATAATTTTTCAGTTCTATATTAAGATTATATTATGGTTTAGATTCATAGCATTTGCAGTATACAATCTATACAGCTATCCTGACATTTAGGGTTTTACCTGTGGGTGGAGTAATGGAGGGATCCCTGGCTAGACATGTAGATGGGGGTTATTTACAGGGGATAAAACAGTTTGTCATGACGCAAGCTGAGGGATATGGTCGGGGGTAAGCAGTGCTGCAGGTAGTGGTGGTCCTCATGGGGTAGATGGTAGAGCAGCTAGATGGAGCACTCCCGTCAGCAGGAGCGGGCCCCTGGGGTGTAGAAGAGATGGTGGAGAGGAGGATGTTGAGGATTGTAGTAGTGAGTGGAGGTGCATAATAGCTGCAGAATAGAAGCAAGAAGATAGTCTCTGTTCTTTACCTTTTACTCAATATTGCAGTCATCAGCAGATCAAGGGTACTGGTTCATTGGGCTGGGTAATCTAGTCAGTCTGAGAAGAACTAAGCACTGCTATGATGGATGGGTATTTGGCCTTCCCAGTTGTCTTTCTCCTTTGGTTGAGGTTCTAGATACTATCCATTTCCTCATGTGCCTCTTCCTTACTTGTGGCTACTAGCAGGTAGGCAATGGACCACAGACTCTTGAGACCCGAGACCCAAACCAGTTCTTCTAGCCATATGATGGTCACTGTTCCTCTGGTATTCCCACTGTGTGACTGCTAAGCTTGCAACTCAGCAGTCTCCCGAATGCTGCCAGGCATGATGTCCTGACAGTCTGAGATTCTGACTCTTGTCCACAGCTTGTCTCCTGCACAGTCGACAGGCTGTCAGCAGGCCCACACTCATCCACTTCTTGATTCTCTGTCTCACCAGCTTCTGAGTTCTAACTCCTAGTGCCACTTCTCCCTCCTACACCTCACTTCAGCTAACTCCTCCCCCAATCAGTGTCTAGCAGTCCACTGACTAAGGTTTGGGAAGTGTGTGCATGGATGCATTGTGAGTCCATCATAGATACTTGAATTCTCCTCAGATGTAGTATTAGGACCGATGGAGTTAACTACCACTGTGGCAACCAAACTGTAGGGGCACCAAATCATTATCTTAGAAAATTAAAATAGGGAGGATGAAGGGTTTCAGAGATAAATTATTACCTAAATAGGTATCGGAGGCTTCACCTTGTGTGGTTGTGAGAGTCACAACAACTATAAACGCATATCACGGCTGCTGCAGTCCCCAGCATTGTGCTTATAGAGTAGGGAAGATGAAGGGTTAAAAACCGCACTGCTACATTCCGCGAGGCATAAAAGGATGAATATAATATTGATTTATTGATCAACTCATTTCAGGGCTCCCAGACCTCTTCCTCAGGACAAATCAATCTGATATTGCCATGTTTCAGGGCCTTTCAAGGAGTCCTGAAACGCACTGACTAATAAATCAATATTACATTCACACTTTGATGTCTCCTAGAGTCTTCATTGGCTGTAAGCCATAATCATCAACATTAATGGAAATAAACACTTGAAATAGATCACTCTGTTTGTAATGACCCTATATAAAATAGGCATTTCACTTTTTGTTTTGAATTAGCCAGCATGATCCCCATGGCCGGGGCGCATCACATGCAGGATCAGGGTATGATCCTGTTCACACTGGCCGGTTTGATAGTGGATGACGCTGTGTGAATCTGTTCTGAACACAATGAGTTTAAAGTGACTAGTGAGTGGCTCATGAAATCGAGGAGGCCATGAGGAATGGGATGTAATGAGTGATTGCTGACAGCCCCGGTGGGTGTGTCAGGTGGGTGTGTCCGGAGGATTAGCAGCCCAGCTGGTTGAGTCAGAGTGGGAGTGGCAGGCACGATAAGAGCCGGCCAGCTGAGTGATTGAGAGATCATTACCAGCCAGAGAGCAGAGCAGAGCAGTCCAGTCCAGAGCTCTGTGCATGGAGTAATGGGAGCATGCTAGCTCCATGCCAGTGCCTAGGTCCGGGGTCGTGGTAGCACCTGGAAGGGGAAGCCATGGCTGAACCTGGTGGATACTGGTCCAGGCGTGGGGTGAAACACGTCCGGGAAAGGAGCCCGTGGGGATGCCTGGTGGAACCTGTGATACAGGTAGCGAGACCCGGATCCGTGCCCGGTAAGAAAGCAGTTCTCAAATGCTTGTGTGAACTGTGCACCTGGTGTATGAAATGTGCCAGGCGGGCATAGCCGCCCGAGGTCCGACTAGAAAGTCAGTGAGGGGCCTGTGTTAACTATATGTGTATGAGGGCTTAGGTAATCGCCCTGAATGAGAGACGATGGCCTATATGTAAGAGCCATGTATAATGATGTGGAGAGAGAGTGACCCAACTAGTGTGGATGATATTGGAGGAGTTCCGTCCCTGTGGGACGAGAGGGAGGCTTGCCTGGCTGCTTGCAGCGGGTACCTGTTCCCTCAACCACGACCTCTAATGGTGTGGGTGTGCCTGTGGCCAGAGACAGGGGTCACGAAGGCTCCTAGAAAGGTGACCATGGCTGATCCGATAGGGTGCTACTCAGATGCAGGGTACAGTCGTCGACCTGGAGACCTGCCATGAGATGAGATGGAGGTTTGGGGGCGACTGGTGGCCCGTACCGTGGTGAGTAGGCCATGGTGACGCATGGGTAGCCCGGATTCTACGATTGACCAGGTCCCTGTTATGGACCATGGAGGAGCCACAGTCCATGGATGTATTATGATGGGCTGTGAGCGGATGTGTGGATGCATGTGATCCATGGATAGTGTATGATTGATCACATGTGGTATGTAAGGTCCCAGTCAGGCAGGAATCCTGACTACGGGATATATATATGGAGTCATCAAGCTGGGTGACTAAAGCCAGGCGGCAGGTACCGCCATTGGGACCCACATCCCTGTTATGAACCCGGAGGGGTCATCGTCGAAATGTAACTTATGTATTTATGTGTAAAGTGTATATAGGCCGGAGGCCGTAGCTACCACGGGAGCAAGTGTTAGAGCTCCAATGGGGAGAGAGGTGGTTACTGGTCCCGGGTTAGAATAATGGTATATGTGCAATGTTATATGTAATATCAATGTATTATGTGACGTGTATGTGTTAAATGTTAAATGTACTAACCCGGTTATTGATGCTGTTGAGAAATAAACGGGTAGTTACGTGAAAAATTATACACATGTGTTGGCGTCATTACGCAGCAAGCGAGTCCCCCGGCTCGCTACCTCACAATATATATATATATATATATATTTATATATATATATATATATAGACCAGTAAATGGACCGCAGCACTCAGGTTACAATGTTATTGCCTTTATTGGCCTTCAGATAATTTACGGACGTTTCGGTCCTCAGACCTTCTTCCAGCCTGGCCGAAACGTCCGTACATTACCTGAAGGCGAATAAAGGCAATAACATTGTAACCTGAGTGCTTCGGTCCATTTACTGGTCTGTATACTAATAGAGTGCCTGAACTCACTCTGGACTGAATTGCACCATCCATATCTGGAATGAAAATATATATATATCTATTATATAATCGCGAATCGGAAAAGCGCCCTTCACGCGCACTTTCCGATGTCGTCATGTGGATACGAATCTAACATTGGGCGCGAAGCGCCCAATGCTGCGCGAGCAATGGCCGCGAGGCCATTGCGAGCCGCTGGCCCAAAATCGATCCACAGGCCCGGCTACAACCTTTGCGATTTACCGCTCAGGTAGCGCGAGCAATGGCCGCGAGGCCATTGCGAGTCGCTGCCTGAGCCGCAATTCGCTACCCGGGGACCATGGAGCGGAGGCGGCACCGCTCCCCGCTACCCACAATTCGCCCCCCCCCATGTCCGCACAGCCCGCCCCCTATGTCCGCACAGCCCGCCCCCTATGTCCGCACAGCCCGCCCCCTATGTCCGCACAGCCCGCCCCCTATGTCCGCACAGTCCGCCCCCTATGTCCGCACAGCCCGCCCCCTATGTCCACACAGCCCGCCCCCTATGTCCGCACAGCCCGCCCCCTATGTCCGCACAGCCCCCCCTATGTCCGCACAGCCGCCCCCTATGTCCGCACAGCCCGCCCCCTATGTCCGCACAGCCCGCCCCCTATGTCCGCACAGCCCGCCCCTATGTCCGCACAGCCCGCCCCCTATGTCCGCACAGCCCCCCCTATGTCCGCACAGCCGCCCCCTATGTCCGCACAGCCGCCCCCTATGTCCGCACAGCCCGCCCCCTATGTCCGCACAGCCCCCCCATGTCCGCACAGCCCCCCCATGTCCGCACAGCCCGCCCCCATGTCCGCACAGCCCCCCCATGTCCGCACAGCCCCCCCATGTCCGCACAGCCCCCCCATGTCCGCACAGCCCCCCCATGTCCGCACAGCCCCCCCATGTCCGCACACCCACCCCTAAGCCCCCGCCGATACCCCCTAAGTCCCGCCGTCTACCCCCTGCTCCTATCGCTAAAGCCCGCCCCCTATGTCCGCACAGCCCGCCCCCTATGTCCGCACAGCCCGCCCCCTATGTCCGCACAGTCGCCCCCTATGTCCGCACAGCCCGCCCCCTATGTCCGCACAGCCCGCCCCCTATGTCCGCACAGCCCGCCCCCTATGTCCGCACAGCCCCCCCTATGTCCGCACAGCCGCCCCCTATGTCCGCACAGCCCGCCCCCTATGTCCGCACAGCCCACCCCCTATGTCCGCACAGCCCGCCCCCTATGTCCGCACAGCCCGCCCCCTGTCCACACAGCCCCCCCATGTCCGCACAGCCCCCCCATGTCCGCACAGCCCGCCCCCATGTCCGCACAGCCCCCCCATGTCCGCACAGCCCCCCCATGTCCGCACAGCCCCCCCATGTCCGCACAGCCCCCCCATGTCCGCACAGCCCCCCATGTCCGCACACCCACCCCCTAAGCCCCCGCCGATACCCCCTAAGTCCCGCCGTCTACCCCTGCTCCTATCGCTAAAGCCCTACACCCTAAGCCCCCGCAGTCCCCTAACCTAACGCCGCTGTCACCTAAGGCCCTATACCCGAAGCCCCCGCCGTCGCCTAACCTAACGTCCCCGTCTTTCACTTACATGCCTTCAAGTCATCTGATCGTCCGTCCGGCCAGGCGTCCTCTTCCTCCGGCCCCGGGGGTCTTCTCTCTTCCTTCCGCCATCTCCGCCTCTTCGTCCGGCCCCGGGGATCTTCTGTCTTCTTTTCGATAACTTCCTCCTCCGACGTCCTCTTCCTTCTCATTAACATAGAATGGACGAAAAATCCGCCATTCTACCTTAATGAGATCTGAGGCCCTCTTCTGATTGGTCGCTGTAAACTGCCCTCAGCCAATCAGAAGAGCCCCTCAAAACTGAGACGCAGTTCTCATTCAGGTCCGCCTTTTTTTCCCCATTGACATACATTACCGGTGTGTCGCCGATTTTATGGCCGCCCACCTGGTTCTATTTGTCGGCCCTAAAATCGCGACACACCGCTAATGCATCTCTATGGGCAGTCAGCCCGATTTCGGATTGAACGCCGACCAATCAGAATTCGAGCTGTGACTGCCCATAGAGATGCATTAGCGGTGTGTCCGCGATTTTACGCCCGACAAATAGAACCAGGTGGACGGCCATAAAATCGCCGACACACCGCTAATGTATGTCAATGGGAAAAAAAAGGCGGACCGCAATGAGAACTGTCTCTCACTGTCGCAAGTAAAAAAATAAATAAATTAAATAATAAAAAAAATGATTTAAAAATAATTAAAAAATAATAAAAAAAAATAATAAAAAATAATAAATAATTAAATAAAAATAATAATTTAAAAAAAAAAAAAAAAGCGGACCGGAATGAGAACTGTGTCTCAGTCTGACTTAAAAAAAAAAAAAAAATTAAATAATAAAAATAATGATTTAAAAATAATTAAAAAATAATAAAAAAAATAAATAAAAAATATTAAATAATTAAATAAAAATAATAATTAAAAAAAAAAAAAAATGCGGACCTGAATGAGAACTGTCTCTCACTCTCACTTAAAAAAATAAATAAATTAAATAATAAAAAAAATGATTTAAAAATAATTAAAAAATAATAAAAAATAATAATAAAAAATAATAAATAATTAAATAAAAATAATAATTTAAAAAAAAAAAAAAAAGCGGACCGGAATGAGAACTGTGTCTCAGTCTGACTTAAAAAAAATAAATAAATTAAATAATAAAAATAATAATTTAAAAATAATTAAAAAATAATAAAAAAAATAAATAAAAAATAATAAATAATTAAATAAAAATAATAATTAAAAAAAAAAAAAATAATTCGGACCTGAATGAGAACTGTCTCTCACTCTCACTTAAAAAAATAAATTAATTAAATAATATTAAAAATAATTTAAAAATAATTAAAAAATAATAAAAAAATAAATTAAAAATATTCAATAATTAAAAAAAAATAATAATAAAAAAATTAAATATATGCTAATTATATCAGCCCTTTCAGCGGACCTGAAAGAGAACTGGGTCTCAGCCTAAATAATAAATTTAATAATAAAAAAAATAATTTAAATATAATAAAAAAATAAATAAAAAATAATAAATAATTTAATAAAAAATAATAATTAAAAAATAAAATGCTAATAATAATGATATTACTGCTAATAATAATTCTATTAATGCTAATAATTATGCTATTAATGCTAATAATAATGTTATTAATGCTATTATTAATGCTAATAATGCTATTATTAATGCTATTAATGCTAATAATAATGCTATTAATGCTATTAATAATGTTAATAATGCTATTATTAATGCTAATAATGCTATTATTAATGCTAATAAGGCTATTATTAATGCTATTAATGCTAATAATAATGCTATTAATGCTATTAATAATGCTATTAATGCTATTAATTATGCTATTAATGCTATTAATGCTAATATTTCTCCTATTAATGCTATTAATACTATTAATAATGCTATTAATGCTAATATTTATCCTATTAATGCTATTAATGCTAATAATAATGTTATTAATGCTATTAATAATGCTATTAATGCTATTAATTACGCATTAATGCTATTAATGCATATTTATCTTCATGTATATTTAATCTAATTCTAATGTATTAATTCTATTAATGCTAATAAAAGTTATTAATGCTAATTAATAATGTTATTAATGCTATTATTAATGCTAATAATGTAATATATGTTATTAATGCTATTAATAATGTTATTAATGCTATTATTAATGTATAATGCTATATTAATGCATTAATGTATTAATAATGCTATTAATGGTATTAATTGCTATTAATGCTAATATTTATCCTATTAATGCTATTAATCTATATTATCCTATTAATGCTATTAATATGCATTAATGCTAATATAATGCTATTATGCTATTAATGCTATAATAATGCTATTAATGCTATTAATATGTTATTAATGTTATTATTAATGCTATATGCTATTATTAATCTATTATGCTATTAATGTTATTAATGCTTAATATTTATTAACTATTAATGCTATTAATAATGCTATTAATTATCTATTTTAATTAATATTGATATTAATGCTATTAATGCTTTAATATTATTATGCTATTTATTAATGCTATTAATGTATAATGTTATTAATGTTTATTATTAATGCTATTAATGCTATTATAATGCTATTAATGCTATTATTAATTAATATGTATAAATGCTATTAATATTGCTTTTTATAATGCTATTAATGCTATATATGCATAAATATGTATAATGCTAATAATTTATCTATTAATGCTATTAATGCTAATAATAATGTATTAATGCTATTAAATAATACTATTAATGCTAATTAATATGCTATTAATGCTATTATAATGCTAATATCTTATTAATTATGCATATGTATTAATGCAATATATTAATGCTAATAATAATGCATTATGAATATGCTATTAATGCTAATAATAATGCTATTAATGCTATTAATAATGTTTATTAAATGCTATTATTAATGCTAATAATGCTAATAATAATGCTATTAATATTCTAATTATTATTATGCTATTAATGCTATTAATGCATTAATATTTAATGCTATTAATGCTATTATAATGCTATTAATGCTAAATATAATGCTATTAATGCTAATAATTAATGCTATTAATGCTATAATAATGTTATTAATGCTATTATTAATGCTAATAATGCATTATTAATGCTAATAATGCTAATAATAATGCTATTAATGCTATTAATAATGCTATTAATGCTATATTAATCTATATGCTATTAATGCTATTAATGCTAATAATGTATCCTATTAATGCTATTAATAATGCTATTAATGTAATAATAATGCTATTAATGCTAATTAATAATGCTATTAATGCTATTAATAATGTTATTAATGCTATTATTAATGCTAATAATGCTATTATTAATGCTATTAATGCTAATAATAATGCTATTAATGCTATTCATAATGTTATTAATGCTATTATTAATGCTAATAATGCTATTATTAATGCTATTGATGCTAATAATAATGCTATTAATGCTATTAATAATGTTATTAATGCTATTATTAATGCTAATAATGCTATTAATGCTAATAATAATGCTATTAATGCTATTAATACTGTTATTAATGCTCATAATACTGCTAATAATGCTATTAATACTGCTATTACTGCTAATAAAAATGCTATGGCTTATATTATTGCTATTGATGATGCGATTATTATTTAAAAATCTTTAAAAAAACAATAAACATATTTTAGATACCCGATGCATTTGCATCAGGCTAACAGCTATAACTACTATAATCAAATTAATGCACGTTCTAGAATCCCGATGCATTTGCATCGGGCTCACAGCTAGTATATATATATATATAATATATATATATATATATATTGTGAGCCACGGCCAGCATGGTGTCCCATGGCCGGGGTGAATCTCATGGGCTTTGTGAGGTATGGCCTGGCATGTTAGCTCATGGCAGGTGTACAGCACAAGAGCCTGTTCATGTGAGCCTGCTTTATTCCGTGTGATTGCAGTGTTAAGGCCCTGTTACATGTAGCAATATTGCTAATGATATCGCCGCGACATTACAGGTTTTGTGACGTTGTAGCGATCTCGCCAGCGAGCGGTCCCCCGCTGTGAGATCGCTGATCATTACAAAATGGCCTGGACCATTTTTTCATCATCGGTCTCCCGCTGGGCATGCTGCATCGGTGTGTTTGACAGGGAAAATGACCAACGATATCCATGCTACGCCCATGACAGTGACAGATCCCAATGACCATCGGGGGTCGCCACATCTGTTAGTAGATCTGCCTGTGTGGCATCTCACCAGTGACCACTTAGCAACATTCCAGCGATCCCTGCCAGGTCGTATCGTTGTCGGGATCGCTGGAATGTCACTAGTTGTAACGGGGCCTTTAGACCTGACCAGTGCACAAAGGGTTAACTGCAGCCAGGTCTGTGGCTAAGAGTGGATGCTGATTGAAAGCTCTACATTTCAGATGTGAGAGGCAACCAGGATAAGAACTGCCTGGTGCTCAGTCAGAAGGAGGAGTTCAGTCTGTGAGAAATATCCGGCCAGTGAGGATGTGAATGTCAGCGGTCCTTTGGGACGTGAGGGAAGCCTGCCCTTTTCCATGCGGGAGGCACTTGTCCCTCTGACGGAGGGTGTGAAAGCCTTCGCCGACCCTGGAGGGTGCTCACTCAGACGTAAGGAGGAGACCTTGGGGACGCCGGGTTCACCCATAACTCAGGTTTGCCAATCCCTGTTCTGTGCCTGGGAGGGCAGCAGCACCATGGATATTGTATGATGGGCTGTGTGTGTGTGGAGCAGTATGTATGTGGTCCATGGATGTAATGAGAAAAAAATTGAAAGCAGCACTAGGAACAGTTCACTTTGGGTGCAAAAGTCCAGCAGTGTTCAGCTGTATACAGTTACCAAAAAATCGGACAGCACTCCTTGTTGCAAACCATGCTTTTCTTTATTGGCCCATCAGGACTGAACGTTTCGGTTCCTCAAGAACCTTCTTCCAGCTACTTCTGACTGCTGGAAGAAGGTTCTTGAGGAACCAAAACGTTAAGTCCTGATGGGCCAATAAAGAAAAGCATGGTTTGCAACAAGGAGTGCTGTCCGATTTTTTGGTAACTGGTCAATGGATGTAGTATTATGGACCACATGTGGTGTGTAAGTTCCCGGTCAGGCTGGAGCCTGTACTATGCTATGTAGTATGAGAGAATGAGAATGGCTCAAGGGCCAGGCTGCTGTAGCCGCCATTGGGACCGACCATAGGTCATGATATGGTCCAGTTGCCCTTGGATGAATGTGTGTAGGCTATGGGCAGTATAGCAGCCTGTACGAGACCCGGTTAACCTGTGTGAACGGGGCTATATCGGTTATGTCCAGATCCCGGTGGGTCTGTGCGTCTCTGGTGTTCCGTAAGGTGGGGACACATACCAGCGGCCTAAACCTACAAATGTCTAGTCTAGGGGTCTGTTATAGTGTGCTCTGCAACTATGATGGGCTCTGTATTAATATTTAGTGTTGTGTAGTCTCTGCTCTGTAAAGAGAGCCAGGCAGCTGGAACCGCCATTGGGATAGACGGTCAGCTTATAATGTGATCCCGTTGATAGATATTGATATTAAATGTATGTGTAAAGTATAGATAAGACCCGGTGGGCATGACCACCATTGGAGCTGTCATTAGTGTTCCTAGTGCTCAATTGAGATGTGGTTACGGGTCCCGGGGTCCTAAATGTAATATGTGTTCTATTGTATATGTAATGTCTGTATTATGTGATATGTAAACTAAAGGTACCTTTACACGCCGCAACTATGGTGTAGCAACTGAGAGGCAATCCAGAGTTTTGTCACCGTTGCCCTGAAATTGCTACGCAATTGCTGTGTGTAATTGTGGAACCCGGTGGTGATTTTGAAAGTTGCTCTTGGTTGCGATTTCAGAGCATTGTTCAAAAACCAGACGCAACCCTGAAGGAGAATTTCCCTGGTTTCGGGGTGTGAAGGGGCGATAGGGTTGGAATCAGCGTCGTCTACTGATTTCCCAGAGGCGTGCCACAGCGTGCTGGATACCGCCCCCCCCCAGCGATGATTGGTGGGGGCTACTGTGTTACCATTGGCTGTCCCTTTACAGGGCGCCATCTTTGATGAGCTGTCCATTCACACTACACAATTGCAATGGCGTCATGTATTAGCCAGCCTTCCTGCGCAAGCTGGCCAATCATGACGCTATTGCATTGTCTAATCAGCGTGTTTGGGGCGCGGAATACACAAGTCTGTCACACATATATTTTTGTGGCGCTGATCATGTACGCCCACATTCCTTTGGGGATTGCGGCATGTGAAGCGGCGTCAGGAGTCAACTGGATGTTTCCCAATGTTGGTGTGGGAACTTCCAGGACGACACATCACCTTAGTTTCAGGGCGCAATTGCGGCATGTAAACGCGCCTTTGGCGTTCGGAGGCAACCGAGAAAAACGTGCACGCACACGTTCGGTTGCCTCCGATCGCCACCAAAAGTTGCGGCGTGTAAAGGTACCTTTAGAGTGCTTATGTGCAATGTCTTATGTGCTACCTGGTTTATGTTATATGAGTGATGTAAAATAAACGGGTGGCATTTGTATACATTTAAGCACGAGTTGGTGTGAATTGCACGGCAAGGGAGTCCTCCGTATGCACTGGGCAT
Organism: Allobates femoralis; assembly: GCA_033576535.1. NCBI lineage: Eukaryota > Metazoa > Chordata > Amphibia > Anura > Aromobatidae > Allobates > Allobates femoralis. The sequence continues at coordinate 327,078,029 of JARQOC010000006.1, forward strand.
GCTCCAAACCTCACAATGATAAATAATTTTTTTTTTTTTGCAAGATAGTTGAAATTTTCTTAATAATAAAGTAAAAAATAATCTGAATCTGAGAGTATATTTCCTCTTCTCATGTTTAGCTTTTGCCCTCTTAAATAATCTGCAGTTGTAAAGACAACTGAGGGGTAGATATTTTGTCACAGAGATTCATCATCCAGAACAAGGGGGCTGGAAACTTCAAGTACGGTCATGTACAGGATAAATGGCATATTGCTGTAAAGCTTCCCTATAAATAAAAGTTAGTAGCAATCATCAGTCAGAGAGACAAATAGCCACAGATGTCCCACCGCAGAACACAATGTGCAGCAGAGTATTTAATTTCACTTGATATATGAAAGTCACTGTATTCCAGCTTTAGCTGAACCTGCCTTTGGGTCTACATGAGAGTACACAGATTTTCTTGATGCTAATGTGGCTGGAAGATTCTGTCTGCAGATGTCGTATACAAGACATCAGATATTCTGTTAGAGCAGAATAAAGGATCTTCTTGAAGTAAATTCATCATTGGGGACTATCAGACATCCAGCTGCTCCCTCTCGAATAGGAAACTTTTTACTGAATGTCTGAAGAGCTCTTATCATATTGATCCACACATCGTCCTATAATGGAACATTTAATATCAAAGCATTGCCGTCATCCTCCATGTAACTCAGGAAATATGTGTCCACTAATAGTGACACGCCCACTCCAGGGCCGGAGGTACTCGGTGACCGAGCAGCTGTTGTTCTTCACTCTCAGTTCTTTTAACGGGGACAGACGGGAGCCGAGTCCCGGCCCGTGACCCTGGCAGTGTCATTGTTAATAAACGGGGGGGTAGATGACGGGGGATGACTAAGGAAAGGGGTATTCATGATGCCACCTGCGGTATGCAGCTAGCTTGGATGGTTCCACTCCCCGCAGGCAGAGCGCAGTCCCCAGGGCAGCAGGATGGAGGAGTTGGTTCTTACCTTGGCAGGTATACATTAGGTCGTCAACACCCCGGTGTCTCACACGGCCTCTGCGGCTGGTGGTCGACGCTAAAGAAAGCCTCACACACCACAGCTGTAGCTCTGTTAATTTTACTCAGTTGTTTAAGCATGGCCGCCGGGTAATTCCCTTGCCAACTTCCGATTCAGCGTTGTCTCCAGAACAGGGTCAGTGCAGTCGAGCCTCGGTTGGTTTTCCTGTCTCTCTCGCTCTCTTACTTTCTGGGTGTCTCTGTCTCTGGTGGTCTCTCTCTCAGCGCTATAAGGGGTAGTTCTCTTCTTGGGCGAGCGTGACAACACTCTGCTCCCCAGGCTCTCAACACCTCCGCACACAGAGCTCAGGTACTGACAGCCACGAGTGCCTGTGTGTACCCCCTCCCGGGGCACTGCTTTCTAGTTCAGCCACCTTCTCCAAGTTGTGTTTTGGGTGTTAGAAGCTTGGGGCTTACGGTTCAACGATTCGGGCATGAAGCATCTGCACCGTGTTCAGGGCCGGGTCCCTGTGTCGTCCACCAGCCCCTCTGTACCCTTGCTAGATACGGGTGTACGGGGATTTACTCTTCACTCCGTACCCCATGGGCTCTGTTCTTCCTCCCCACCCGTCGGTCTTTCCCTCCCGGGGCAAGCGTAGTCATGCTCCAGCCCGCAAAAGTCGGCACCACACCGCTCCTACACTCCTGACTTCCACTCCTCTCCGATGTTCTCTCTTTTCCTTCTCTACTCCTACTACTCCTAACTTTTCCTGCACTTCACTTGGGTCCTCCCCCTGGATCCACCCACCGTCCTGGAGTCCTAAGTGTTGTGTGTATGTGTATGTGAAGCTCAACTGCACCATCCCAGTACCTGGAGAGCAGAGGCACTACTCTCCCTCTAATGGAGGAGTGCAGTACCTCTGGTGGGGTGCCACAATAGTATGGTAGAACCTTGGCAATATTATGGACAATTAGTTAGGCTAGGGCCACACTAGCGTTGTGGCCTCCGTCGAAGGGGGTCCGTCAAAAAGCAGGATTCCAACAGCATTAGCGCAGCATTACTGTAGTGTAATCCTGCACTAACGCTACCAATAGAATCCTATAGGTGACAGACTCCCGAGCGCATTCAAACGCCACCTTGTAAGTGCCAGAGTTTGAAATCCTGCACTATTTCGTAGCTCACAGGAAAACGTGGAAAGTCGCTTTTTCTTGTATGCTGCAAAATAGCGCAAGATTTAAAACTCCGGCACTTACATGCCGGCGTTTGACTGCGTTCGGGAGTTCATCACCTATAGGATTCTATTGGTAGCGTTAGTGCTGCATTACACTACGGTAACACTGTGCTAATGCTGCCAGAATCTTGCTTTTTGACTGACCTCCCTGGACGGAAGCCACAACACTGGTGTGGCCCTAGCCTTAAACACAATTTCCTGTCTCAAAAGGTTTTCCTAAATTTAGCTTATTTTGTTATATAACTTACTAATATTTTTTTAACTAGGTCTGTTGCTGAAAAAGTGATATCCTGATGAATTCAACACACATTTGCTTACTGCCCAGAACAGAACCCAGAGTTCTTTAACACAAGATCCTAAGGCTGGTTTCATACTGCATTTTTTTCCCTGAGTAGTTTCCACCTGGTTTGTGTTCAAAAACCAGGAGTAGTCAGGAAAGCAAAAGGGTGGACAGTTTATACAGACCTGCGCTGCAAGGACCAAAGGATCAGATGGTGTTCATCATTATAATCTTTATTTCCAATGCGTTTCGGAGTTAGTCCCAACTCCTTCCTCATGAAATAGTAGTCCCTGAGGAAGGAGTTGGGACTAACTCCGAAACGCGTCGGAATAAAGATTATAATGATGAACACCATCTGATCCTTTGGTCCTTGCAGCGCAGGTCCGTATACACTGTCCACCCTTTTGCTTTCCTGACTACGTTGATTGTTGTGGTGTGGATCCTTGCAGCAGCTACTACATTTTGCTTTGACGCTGGTTGTGAGCTACACAACCCCCCAGGTGAGTGACTAATTCAATTTAGTCCACCTTTTCATCAATGATAAGACCCTATTATAGCTTTTCTCTCCCTAAAACCAGGAGTGTCTCCAAAACTCAGAACAGGTGTCAATCTTTCAATTATAGTTTTTCTCTGCAAGTTCCTCTCCTGGTTCCTCTCCTGGTTTTGGCACACAGACCGGATGGAACTTGATAAGGGAAAAAAACTTCAGTGTGAAACAGCCCTTAGGCTGATGATGCCATCATCATTACTCTACCACTTGTATTCCTGCTTTAAAAAAATGCTTGAGGCCATGATTAATGAGGTAGTGGAACAAGAGGATGAAAAACAGGAGGGACACAGAACATTGACTTGATTATCAGGGTTGTCACCAACACAGGACTTTGAGTGGGCATGTACACAAGTTTCCAGTCAGGAGACATTTTCTGAAGAGAAGAAGGCACCATCTGCACAGCCAGGTGGTGCTGAAATTTGTTCAGGGGTTTTACTGGAGCATGGCTGGAGTAAGATAGAGGACCCACCCACACACCTGCAACCGAGGACAGCTCATCGTTGCCTCTGGTCAGCCTGGCACACATGAGCCAATACATGCTGCTGTACCTTTGCAAAGACTGAGCTGCAAGTTGCCAGGATTCTGAGCAGTGCCAATTACTGGATAGCCACCCTGCACCCTGCTGGTTCCACACTACAAAGACAATGTTCCATTATTACTTTTGTCACTGGATCAGGATTGTAAAATGCGTGAATATAATTGCATTCTGGTAGTGGCTCAATTTATGGCATTTCCACTTGCCAGTGAAGACACAGTCTGAGGTCAAAGCAGAGGAGGAGGGAGTATCCAAAACAGCTGTTTCATAAGCACTATCTCAAAAGAGAGGGTTATTATGGCTGCAATGTGGCAAAACTTTCTCTGCAGCATGCCACGACATCCGTCACCAACATGTAATATGCTGATCGCTCAGTGACGTAATACAGTCCTATAGCCAGACGGTCGCATCCCGGAGGTGCCGGACAGGTGAAGTATCCTCCGTGAGGAGATTTATTATTTTTACATACTGGAGGGAGAGGAGAGGGCGGACAGGATAGAGGAGAGGGGAACAGACTAGAGGAGAGGGGGAGAGGAGATGGAGGAGGGAGAGGAGATGGAGGAGGCAGGAGCAGGGAGAAAGGGAGAGACAGGGACCACAGGATCCACACAGATCCCGCATAAAATCGGAAACAGATGGCATTTTGCCAAGTGATTACAGGGATCTGTGTGGATCCATGGCTATCTGGGGGATCCTGCAAAAACAAGGATCTCCACGGACAGCACAAAATCGTGATGTGAAGGCAGCCTTAAACTATACTAGATCTAAATAATTTGAAATTCTACAAAATAAAGCACTGCCTTCTTAACCAGCAGCAACTGTTCACCTTACCTTCAAGAGTTTTCTTGCAATATTCGCATGTAAAATGAGGTGCCCAGGACTTGTCTTAATCCCCGTCAGGCATGCCGAAATATGCCTTGTAGGCCACGCCATATTACAACATGCTTCACGGAATACTTTCGCTCTCTCGTCTTTATAAATTGGCCACACACATAGCAAAATGTGTCTGCTGGGTGCAAGCGTAGGTGCTAGCAGAAAAAACATTATACTTACAATTGTGAACCGCCGCGACACTACTATGTTCAGGAATAAAGTGAATAATGAGTAGCACCAACAAGACAAGGATCTGTGAATATGTTTCAATTGTGTACTGCAGAAACTGCCTTTGCTATATATATGAAATCGGAAACTTAGTCTCATTAGTAGCTACTAGGGATTAAGCTTGGCATCCACATCAAGGAGTCTCCATTGCCAAGTCCTATCACTATGCCTAATGAAAATGGTATGAGGTGGATGGATTTATATGTCCTAGGTGTGATTAAAAAACGACGTACAGTGTGAACTAGGATCTAGCAATGTGTCCTATGCGTGGTTACCAAACTAAAGAAAATGTGGAATATGGAAAAATTATAAAGTGGGAGCTCAGTCCAAATAAGCAATATATAAGAAGAGTTAAGACTGCATCGACCACAGGCGTAGGTGCTAGCAGAAAAAACATATACTTACAATTGTGAACCGCCGCGACACTACTATGTTCAGGAATAAGTGAATAATGAGTAGCACCAACAAGACAAGGATCTGTGAATATGTTTCAATTGTGTACTGCAGAAACTGCCCTTTGCTATATATATGAAATCGGAGAACTTAGTCTCATTAGTAGCTACTAGGGATTAAGCTTGGCATCCACATCAAGGAGTCTCATTGCCAAGTCCTATCACTATGCCTAATGAAAATGGTATGAGGTGGATGGATTTATATGTCCTAGGTGTGATTAAAAAACGACGTACAGGTGTGAACTAGGATCTAGGACTAGGACTGAGCTCCCACTTTATAATTTTTCCCATATTCCACATTTCTTTAGTTTGGTAACCACGCATAGGACACCATTGCTAGATCCTAGTTCACACCTGTACGTCGTTTTTTAATCACACCTAGGACATATAAATCCATCCACCTCATACCATTTCATTAGGCATAGTGATAGGACTTGGCAATGGAGACTCCTTGATGTGGATGCCAAGCTTAATCCCTAGTAGCTACTAATGAGACTAAGTTCTCCGATTTTATATATATAGCAAAGGGCAGTTTCTGCAGCACACAATTGAAACATATTCACAGATCCTTGTCTTGTTGGTGCTACTCATTATTCACTTTATTCCTGAACATAGTAGTGTCGCGGCGGTTCACAATTGTAAGTATGCTGGGTGCAAGCAACCTCTTGATGCCATCTAAAACAAATAATTGCTCTTTAACTACGATTTGTTATTCTCTTACTCAGCAATAGCACAAACCGAAATGTTGGTTCGAGTCACCTGTGCTTTTATACTTGTATGACTACTATTGAACAGTTCGAGAACGTTCTAGAAAGTGCTAAAAGTTTCTAGAAACGTCTAGATAATTCTGGAAAATTGTAGAAACTTCTGCACAATTGTAGCAGTTCAAGAATATTCTAGAAGACTACTCAATATTGAATACAAATTGAGAATTTTCCCGAAAACAGACAAATTTCAAAATTTCATTGTCCTGATCACACAAGCAAAGTTTTTGTGGAATAAAAACTATTTTCTATTTGTTTTAGGCATAACGGGTTAAGAAAACACACTTTGTACCCAGGAACAAAAAATAAATACAAATTTGTTACATAGTGTGATTTTTTCCTCTGTGGAGGAACTCTGCGAAAACAGGCTTTGCATGGAGCACTTATAAAATTGGTGCACTATAAGGCTGGCTTCACAAAACGGTGTGATCCGGTCCGGGCTGTCCGGGATGACCCTGACAGCCCCGGACCGGATCAGCACACAGAACCAGAGGGCCAAATGTGCCCTCCGGTCCTGTGTGCAGCCGGATGCCTGTAATTGCAGTCGCCGCTGCTGTTTTTTCAAGACCGCGGGTAGCAGGGAGCTAGCCGCGGTCCTGAAGCAACAGCAGAGTGCAGCCGCCAGTGTCCGGTTCCCGGATCCTCCCGGTCCGGGGCAATCCGGCCCCATAGGCTTCATGTTAGGGAGCGCCGGATTGTCCCGGCTCCGGGAGAATCCGGTCGAATCCGGGATCCGGCAAATTGGGGAGATTTTTCTCCCCGGACAAAAAATGATGCAAGAATTAGGCTGCTATGGGGCCAAAAACCGGTCCGGGGCTGTCTGGTTTACACCGGACAGCCCCGGATCAAAAAATCCGTGGTGTGAAGCCAGCCTAAGAGAACTCTATCACTCTTTGATGTCTGGATTAACTGTGAAGACAGGCTCTGTTGGGGCTTTTATTAAAATTGTTCCTCTGTGTGGAAACTCTGAAATCTGTATCTGTTGTGTCACTCTTAAAATTTTTAGTTTATTCATTTACTAACCATGTTTGATATGATGAAAAAAATGATATCTACATTTGCTTGCAAAGCAATTAACATGCTCTTACCTTTATTTTACTGTCTTTTGAAGCCTCTTATCCCCTTACTATGACCATTTACAGCGAGACTCAGCATTCATGATCTGTATGTTTTATCATTTGTGTATTTTAATTATAAATTGAAAGGGGGGTGTTAAAAATAATAGCAGTGTGGAGTTTAATTAGTGAGGTCAATCATTCTGTGAAGAAACAGGTGTGAATTGGGTGGCCGTTTTTAAGGGTGAAGCCAGCAGATGTTGTACATGCATTTCTCCTTGAAAGTCTGAGAAATATTGGTCATTCTAGACATTGTTCAGAAGAAGAGCGTACTTTGATTAAAAAGTTTATTAGAGAGGGTAAAACTTATAAAGAAGTGCAGAAAATGATAGGCTGCTCAGCTAAAATGATCTCTAATGCTTTAAAATGGAAATCAAAACCAAATGAAAGAATATGGAAGAATGCCCCATTCAAGTGGATTGAAGACAAGCCAGAATGGCAAAGGATCAGTCAATGATCAGCTCAGGGATGATCAAAAACGGTCTCAAGTTACCTTCTAATCATACTGTACTATCATACTAATCTATTAGCAAGAAGTCCCCACAAAGTCCCACTGTTAAAAAAAGACATGTACTGAAGCGGAGACATTTGTCAAAAGACACATCAACTGGCCTAAGGAGAAATGGAGAAACGTTTTGTGGACTGATAAAAATAAAATTGTCCTTTTTTAGTCCAAGGTCTACACACAGTTCATCAGATGATCCACAAACTCTGATTTTAAGCCACAATACATTCTGAAGACACGGAAGCATGATGGTGCAATCATCATGATATGGGCATGTGTCTCGTACTATGGCACCGAGCCTATTTTCTGCATACCAGGCGTTGTGGAGTAGTTTGTATATATCAAAATACTTGGGGAGGTCATGTTGCCTTATGCTGAAGAGGAAATGCCCTTGAAATGGGTGCTTCAATGAGACAACAACCGTTAACAAACCAGTAAACGAGCTAAATTTTGGTTCCAATCTAACAAAATTGAGGTTATGGAGTGGTCAACCTTAATCTAGTACATATTTTGAGTTTGTAAAGACAAATGCAGATACTGGTATCTTTTTGAGCAGCCCAATGTTCATTTTTAATTATTTTCTGAATGCACTTTATCCCCGAAACATTTGAGGAAAAAGCAGGGGTGTGTCTTTTAGTCTGGATGCACAGGGGTGAATATCAAATTAACTAGATAGGTGCCCAATGCTTTTGTAACGGGAGGGTGGTGATGTCATGATATATATATATATGTATATTATATAGAAGCTATGGGATGTGTACATTATATATATATATAATATTAATATATATATATATAATGTGTATACTGTATATATATATATATATATATATGTATGTATATATATGCTCTGTCTCTCTCCCCGTTGTGCACTCTCACCCTTCGTGGACTGTCCCTTCCATGTATGCTGTCTTCTGTAATTTGTGATGACTGCCCCGTGTGCTCTCCCTTGTGAGCTGTCTCTCCCTTGTGCTCTGTCTCTCTTCCCCCGTGCTGTCTTCTCCTCTCATGTGCTCTTTCATTTGACCTTTCTCCAGCCTGTATATTTTCTTTCTCCGCCATGTGCTGTCTTCTCCCCTGTGTGCTGGCACTCTCCTCCTTGTGCTGTCTTCTTCCCTCATGTCCTCTCTCCTTTGAGCTGTCTCTCCCCTGTGCACTCTCCCCCTGGGCACTGTCTCCTTCCCTCTGTGCTGTCTTTTCCCCTTGTGTGCTCCCTCCTTTCAGCTCTCTGCCCCAGTACGCTCTCCCCTCTGTGTGTTTTCTTCTCCCTCTGTGTGCTGTCTTTCTTCCCCCTGTGCTGTCTTCTACCATTGTGTGCTCTCTCCCCCAGTGCACTCTCTCTCTGCAATGGACCCTCTTCCCTCTTGCGCTCTCTCTCCCCCAAGTGCTCTCCTCCGTGCAGTCTCTCACCCATATGCTCTCTTTCCTCCTGTGCTGTATTCTTCCCTCATGTGCTCTCTCCTGTCTGTGTGCCGACTCTCTCCCCCTGTGCTGTCTTCTCCCTTTGCGTGCTATCTTTTGAGCTGTATACCCCCTGTGAGCTGACATTTTCCCCTGTGTGCAGCTTTCTTCCACTGTGCTTTCTTTTCCCCTCGTGTGCTCTCTCCTTTAGGCTGTCTTCCTCCTGAGCATTCTTCTACCCCTGCCTCTCCCATGTGTGCTGTGTCTCTCCCCCTGTGCACTCTTCCCCCTGTGTGCTGGCTTCTCCACCCCATGCTGTCCTTCTCCCTCATGTGCCCTCTCCTTCGAGCTGTCTGCCTCCATGTGCTCTCTTTCTACCCCTTGTGCACTCTCTCATTCACCCAGTGTGTTCTCCCCCAGCTGTCTTTCTCCTTTTGTGTGCTCACTCCTGTCTCTGTGCTGTCTCTTTCCCTTCTGTGCCATCTTCTCCCCTGTTTGCTGTATCTCCCCCCCCATTCGCTCTTCCCCCCATTTGCTGATTTCTCCACCCGATGCTGTCCTGTTCCCTCATGTGCTCTCTCCTTTGAGCTGTCTCCCCCCCTCATGTGACCTCTCCTTTGAGCTGTCTTCCCCATTTGTGCTCTCTTTCCTCCGTATGCTCTTGTGGCGCCCCTGCGACCAGGGCGGCCACAAGGGTGTACTGCAGCCAGACGAGGAAGACGGTTGACTTAAAACTTCCACACACTGACACACTCTGATCCTAAGCCACTGACTCTGTGTAGAGCAAGGGGTGGCGGGAGTTTAGAGAATTGTGGGTGGGGAGAGAGGTACAACCCAGACAAAGGGGTGGAGGAACAATACTAAAAACACTGGAACACTAAGTTGAAAGGGGGGATTCCCAGGAGGGGAGGTTCCCTGGAGGACACAGAACCTTGGAGGCAGTTACCCAAGGGAGAAAGCTTGCTCTAGAGAGCAAGGTGAGGGAAGAATCACCGCAAGCAAACATATCCTAGAGCTGAACACTACAGAATAGTAGGAGAGCAAAGGGCCCGGCAGCCATCACTAATATAGCTGACCGGAGGACCCAGAGCTGACAACCGTAGAGACAGAAGGAGCCTGGTGAGCCCAAATCACACCTGGGTCACTGGAGGGCTAGGCTAAGACAACCAGAGAGCCAGCTCTGTAGAGGTGACCGGGGAGACTCTAAGATCCTAATCACAAGACACACCGGCGTGGTGCGGGGACTCTATGACCCGCGACCTACCTACCAGCACGGAGTAGGAACACAGCCATCGTACTAGGTCTAGTGACCCTAAAGTAGAGGGAAGCATCACTAAAGAGCCCGTGACATTCAGATCAAACCCATGAGTGAGGACAGTGAGAGAGAGACAAGCAGGGCCTTAAAGGGAAGCAACGCAGAGGAACCGTCTGAGCTGCAGTTAAACGCGGGTCTCTGGATAGGTGTAAGAACTAAGACTGAGAACTGTGAACTGTAACCTGTCTGATAAGAAGTTGACCAGTAAAGTACCCGGTAAGCTCAATAGTGCCTGAGATTGTTCCTTACATCGCAGCTGCAGAGTCCCCTCCACCTGTGGAGCTGCATCCCTGCTGTCCCTGCATGCTGGCTGGAGAAGCTGCAGGAAAAAAGTTGGTGCAGTATCCAGAGTATGCAGCCCCCACTAAACCTGCCCCGGGGACACTCAGCCCTACCCGTGGAGGGCTCACCATCAACGCTGCCCCTCATCACCATCCCGGCAGGAATATGGCAGCAGTGGTCAGCCTGACCACATACTGCGAGTGGCGTCATGACAACCTCCCCTGTACATATTCCCCTTTATAACTGACGCCCAGGCTACAGGACGGGGTCACGACCCCCGTGACTCCCCAGTGACAACAGCAGCGATGCGGTTCCTGAGTAACCCACAGACTGGGGGCGCCTCACTCTCACCCCTGTGTGCTGTCTCTCTACTTTCTGTGCTGTCTTCTCCCCTCATGTTCTCTCTCCATTGAGCTATCTCCCCCTGTGTGCTGTCTCTCCCCCTGTGTACGATCATCTCCTCTCATGTTCCCTCTCCTTTGAGCTGTTGTCCCCATCTGTGCGCGCTGTGAGGTAGCGAGCCGGGGGACTCGCTTGCTGCGTAATGACGCCAACACGTATGTATAATTTTTCCAAATGTCTACCCATTTATTTCTCACCAGCATCAATAACCGGGGTAGTACATTTAACATTTAACACAAACACGTCCCATAATACATTACTTTCCACATTACAGTACATAGAATATTGCACATATACATTTACGGTAACCCGGGACTCTTTCCCCATTGGAGCTCTATCAACCGCTCCTGTGGTGATCACGGCCTCCGGCCTATCTATACATTTACAATACATTTATAATAAATACATTAGTTACATATCAATGATGACCCCTCTGGGTTCAGAACAGGGAATGAGCAACCTGAGTACCGGGTATGTCATGTATCCCCAAAGGGTTCCTTCCTGGACGCATCTCAACCTACGTCCCGGTCAAAGTCCACCTGGTTCAACCATGGTGTCCCCACTCTAGGAGCCCTTTTTAACCCCTGGTTCTGACCTTCGCTACATACGCCTCAACGGGCCCTGTGGGTCCCAATGGCGGTACAGCCGCTCGGCTTTCGTTACCCAGCACGATGACATAACCTTAACCCGTAGTCAGGACTCCTGCCTGACCGGGACCTTACATACCACATGTGATTCATCCTACTACATTCATAGACCACATGCCTCTTCACCCCGCTCACAGCCCATCATAATCCATCCATGGACTGTGGCTCCTCCATGACCATAACAGGGACCTGGTCAACCAAAGAATCCGGGCTAACCACGCGTCACCCTGGCCTACTCACCACGGTACAGGCCACCTGTCACCACCAAACCTCCATCTCATGGCAGGTCTCCAGGTTGACGACTGTACCCTGCGTCTGAGTAGCACCCTTCCGGATCAGCCATGGTTACTCTTCTATGAGCATTCGTGACCCCTGTCTCTGCCCACAGGTACATACACACTATTGAAGGACGGGCGCCTCCTGCATGCAGCAAGCAAGCCTCCCTCTCGTCCACCAGGGACGGATCGCCTTCAACTCATCATCCATACTGGCTGGGTCATTCTCTCCCCACAACATTATACATGGCTCTTACACCTAGGCCATCGTCTCTCATTCAGAGCACTTTTACCTAAGCCCTCACATACATCTACGGGTCCTTTACCGACTGCCTAGTCAGACCCAATAGCGGTTATGCCCACCTGACATGATACACACGCAGCTCACTTCATTACATGGGAACTGCCGTCTTACCGGGCACGGATCGGGTCTCGCTACCTGAGATACGGGTTGGGCCAAGCCTCCCCACGGATTCCTTCCTGGACGTGTTTCACCCCACATCCAGTCCAGCGTCCACCAGGTCAGCCACAGCTTCCCCACTCCAGGTGCTGTAACGACACCGGTCCTGGCTACCGGCATGGAGCTAGCATGCTCCCTTCACCATCTCTCAGCATGCGGTATGGACTATCACTCAGTCCCTCACACAGACTGGATCTGCACTTCTCTCTGGTCTGAGCTCATCTGCTCTGATCCCATCTGATCTGATCTGATCTGATCTCAGAAGTCTGTGTACTCAATCACTCAGCTGGCAGGCTCTTATCTTGCCTGCCACTCCACACAGACTCATCCAGCTGGCTGCTAGTAATCAACTCCTCTAGTCCCTATACAGCTGCTCATCTCTGTGCCTGATCTCTACAGCTTTCAAACAGCTTATTTTAACTCCCTGTGTTCCAGGTTGGTTCACACAGTACACCCAATGTTGAAAGCCGCTCATTGATCTCAGGAGCCATTCACTGCCGCTAATTAGGCTCATGAATCCTTTATACATTGACATACAGGTGCCGGACATGATTATACAACACACCTACGGTACAACCTAGCTCATGTGCACAGGATCCTATACTGATCCTGCATGTGATGCGCCCCGGCCATGGGGACATGCCGGCGGTGCCTCACAGCACTCTCCCCCATGCACTCTTCCCTGTATGCTGTCTCTGTCCCTGCTATGTGCTGTCTTCTCCCCTCGTGTGCTCTCTCCTTTGAGCTGTTGCCCCCCTGTGTTGTCTCTTCTCCTCCTGTGCATGCTCTCTTTACCCCGGGCGGTTGCACTGTGAACGCATATAGGAAGAACAGTTCCCCCATGTGTGCTCTCTCTACCTCCACTTATATGCATCTGTGTTGCCCCACTGGTCATTGCACCACAGTAGAGGTACTGCACCCAAAACAGAGCGTGTGGTATCCCAGTCATTATAGGGGATAATGTCAAACTGAGGCTCTTATCCCAGCATCCCTAAACCTAGACTAGGGGACCAATTGGCTAACTCGTTAGCAGGGTAACCGGTCCCGGAGGGAGGAGTGTTAGGGTAGAAGGAGCTGGAAGAACACAGACAGATCTAGTCTAGTCTGAGTAAAGAAGCAAGTAGCAGGTCCTAGAGGGACACCACTGGGAGGGTGCCAGAGAGAAAGGTGACCCAAACAAAAGGGGGAGACACAGTGCCAGACTGTCTGAGCAAACTGTCTGGGGAAATCCCAGTCCACAATGGGGTACCAGCTCCGAGTTGTGGTATAGGGAAGTCTGCCATGTTACCAGTAAAGTACCCATACAGAGTCAGCATGCCTCCGGTGTTTCATTCCGCATAACTTAACAAGTCACTGTTTTCATGACGACAAGCTCAGAAGCAACACTGCCCTGGGGATCCCGCTCCGCCTGCAGGGAGCATTACCAATTGGCAGCAATACCATCGTCCCCGGCGGTCTGACAGCGGCGCTAGTGAGATCACCAGAAACTGCAGGTGACGTCACGAGACTTTATCCTTTTATTTTCCCCCCTTTTTGTTCAGCGACCCCCAGGGCTATGAGCCTGGGCACTGGCCACCGAGACAGCACCCCAGTACTAATGCCTGGGTACCGAGTTCCCAAAGACCACTGGGCGGGTCACATTCCCCAGTGGAACACAAATGGGCAGAATTGATGAAGGATGCTGTCGCCGGCCCTGTGAGGTGAGGATGGGAGAGGGCTTGTGACATCAGAGACTTAGTCTATGCTTATTTGGGCGCCATGTTCAGACATCAGGTTCGCTACTGGATATGACAGGATGCGCACTCACGCCACTGTCATGTTTGTTCACCCTGTCATGTGCAGTAGTGGTCCGAGTATCCAAACATTGCGGCTGCATGCGCATTAACAGGTTGTGACATCACAATGTGGGTGGGCTCTGAAGCAGCCTTAAGATGACAGCAGCAGCGTAAGAGGAGGTGCAGGAGGAAGAGGAGGAGGCAGCAGCAGAGGAAGACTTGGAGAACACCAGCAGCATGCGGTCGCCATCTTGGCACAACCATCACTTGGCTATGCCAATATGGTGGACTTCTTTATTCAGTTGGCCAATCAGGTGGCAGTCAGCTTTATTGGGGACATCAGGACACCAAGGCCAATATGTAAGTAGACAAGCATCAGTAAAAATATATATATATAATGTAGTGTATATAGTGTATATTTTTCATAAATGGGTTAATAAATAACCTAGAAATATTGATTAAAAACATGACGACTGTCACGAAAGCTTAGGATCTGCAGCTCTCTGGCGCCCCCTTATCCTGCTGGCCAAACACGGTATTGATGGAGGATAAGTAAGGGAGCCCAGCTGCCCTAATTTATATCGTCTACTGCAGCATGTATATATACACCACCAGTTCCTGCCAGGAACATATTTATACCTCGATCCAGTCACCTCCAGGACCACAATATCACATAACTGCCGCCATCAATCTCTTTCAGGTGGATCGGTAACCTGTTTGGTAACATAAAATTGCGGGGATACGCATTAGCTCGTCATAGAACAGGAAGAATGAAATTTAAAAAATGTATAGCTTACTCCAAAAAGTTGGCAGTGTTTTCAAAAAGATATACAAGATATTACAAAAGAGACAAGTTACATATATGCATAAAACAGTTATCTAAAGAAAAAGAATTTAATGAGAAAAGTACAAAACGGGTGCCGCACGGTGACAAACTCAGATTCATTGTGGGGACAGCTCCCCAGAAATGTTGTATGATTCCTCTATGCAGCGAGCCATGCTGCATCTGACGTCCCAGGGTGGAATGAGCCCAAAATGGATGCTTTGGTTTTATGTAATGAAACAGAAACCAGAAAACTCCCACTTTGTTTACCTCACAAGGGGCGTTGGGATTTGTAAACCCAACCAGCTGCACAAGACTTAAAAACCTCCATTTTTCATATTGTTGGATTGAATGCCCCCACGTCCAATATATGTACATCATATTTACCATCGTGAATTTTCAAGAAGATTGATATCAAATGTGATATATCTAGAATAGGTGGAAGGTCAGAACTCATTTCCCAGAATTCTGATTGTTTCCCAGATATAAAAGATATCTATTATATAATCACGAATGGGTTTTTTGCCCCTTTTGAGTCCGCTCACGCTGCGAGTCAGCGTGGTCATGTGGATACGCCCGAAGCATTGGCCGCGCAGCGGCCATTGCGAGCAGTTCTAAGGCGACTCGCTATGCCCGCGCAGCGGGCATGGCGAGTCGCCTTAGCAGCGCGAAGCATTGGCCGCGAAGCGGCCATTGCGAGTCAGAGTCTCGCTCTGCTAGAATCCCGATGCATGTTCATCGGGCACCCAGCTAGTACTATCATAACTGAAAAAAGGTAAACTTTCCAAAAATATGATTTATGAATTTGTGCCATGAACAGGTCTTATTAAATTTGAAAAGTTGGTGACTTAGTGACTTAAAGACAAAGGGATATCACAAGGACCAAACCAGATTAGACCAACTGAATTCTGCTCAGCTCAGAGTTTTATGGCTAGTCGTAAAATCTGTAGTTGGGGGAAGCACGAAGAAGTTCTCAGCAGCTACCTTACGAACAAACAGGGGGCGGAGAGGTACGTCCGCTCTGGCTGTCTTTTTAAAATAATGAAATGATTTAATCTTTTCCTGACAATGACATTTAAATGTACCGTATATATAATAAATAAGATGGTTACAAATCATAAAACCCTCAGTGTATGTGTACTAAAATATGATCTATATTATTTAATATGATATGAACATACATAAAGGGAATTAGTGCAAAAATATAATCGTGTATACCATTCATAAGCAGATGATAAATAACCCAAAAATTATATTGATTAAAAACATGCCGAAATCTAAATGTGTATATAATAAATAAAATGGTTACAAATAAAACCCTTAGTGTGTTTTTGAGCCAAAAAACAGATCCTCAGAATACATTGAGTCACTGCATTTCACTGCAAAAAACACATCAAAAACGCTGTGTGTGAATGTAGCCCAAGTATACTAAAACATGATCTATATTTAATATAGATCATGTTTTAGTTCAAAGTCTATTAAAGGAAAGGGTCAGCTCACCTATGATGGATACAGTCCGTCCAGGATTAGGCAGTAGTGAAGTCCATAAATCTAAGGAAAATAGTTAAATCCAGCGTACACAGCTCTATTAAAAATCTTCAACTTTATTTGCTCAATTAAAAATCATCTGACATAATAGAAAGTAGGGATTTAAACATCATTTTAGGATCCCAAAACAGCAAACATTTCAGCCGTACGGGTCCTTACTCATTGCAATGAGTAAGGACCCATAGGTTCAAAAAATGTTTGCTGTTTAATTGAGCAAATAAAGTTGAAGATTTTTAATGGAGCTGGGTACGCTGGATTTAACTCTTTTCCTTGGATCTATGTTTTAGCTCACTTATTCACTGAGGGTTTTATGATTTGTAACTATTTTAGTTATTATACAGTATATACATTTAGATGTTTTGTTTTTAATCAATAAAATTTCTAGGTTATTTATTATCATATTATGAAAGGTATACACAATTATATTTATGCAATGATGCACTTTATATAAATTCTTACCTTTTTTTATTAAGTGTGATGACTTTGTATAGCACAATGTTGTAGGAAAACTGTCTTAGCTCCACCTCCTTGTGTTAACCTAGTTACACGTAATGTGTTTTATTCCCTGGCCCACTCTGCAATGCATGTGAAATGGGTGGGAATGTATGACGTAGGAGCGCCTTGCCGGGGACATCATGGAGATGTGTCTGTCTAGTCTCTCCTTGTGTGCACCGATATGCATGTGGTGTGCAGCAGTGGCAGAGAAGGAGCAGGCGGCAGAGGAAGAGGAGGAGGCAGAGGAGGTGGCGGCGGCTGAGGAGGACCTGGAATATTGGCACAACCATCACTTGGGTTTGCTAATATGGTGGCCATTTTTTTTTCTTTCTGGTGGCCCAATCAGTTGCCAGTCAGCTGGCCAAAGATGGCCAATCAGGTGGCATTTTTTGGGGACATCCATACACTAAGGCAAATATGTAAGTGGAGTTAAATATTCAGGACTGTGATCACCTCTTGCTGCAGCTTCTCATGCATCATCATGGGTGTGGGAAGCAGTGAATATCCCAGACTATTAAACTCACCATCTCTTGCCCTACAACAGCGATATCTCCCTGTCTTATGCTGAACCCTGATTAGTGTGTGTAGTGGGGCACAGGACAATGACAGCATCGCTGTGCACGCTGCTCACACAGCGATAAGCATTCAGCTGGAGAAGACAGGAGGACATCGCTGCTTCAGAGGGAGCAGCAGCAGGTGAGTATAATTGTTCATTTTGTTAAGTGTGCACCATGATGGGGGCCATATATACCTGTCTTAAGGGCATCACTTGGGTAACAATGCAGTTTACATCCTCTTTCTTGTCACTTACATTCTGTAGCAAATTACACTAGTACATAATTGGTTAAAGGGAACCTGTCATCTAGTTTTCCCTTTGTAAAGTATGGCCAGCACCTGTATCTCTCTGTTGCATCATTCTAGAATGCTGCATATATATCACTAATCCACTCTGCATAACACAAGAAAAAACCTTTTATGCCTTATTACACTCAGTTATGGGGTGAAGCGGTCCAATGGGCGTCTGTGGTCTTGGTATGGTGCCTTCTACGTTATTCAAACAGTGTCTTATATCACGCTCTTCCGCAGGTGCTCTTATTTGCCCTGCTGAGGACAGAGCAAAGTGATGCAGTGGGCATGTGTTTGTGGTCTTTGGCCTACTGCATGCACACTACAGTACTTTGCTGTGTGGCCGACGATGCTGAGAGCGGGAGACACCAATGAAGGGGTGGAGGAGACAGAGGAGGTGCTGCAAAGAGAGCAATGCAGAGCTGCATAAGCACTGCAATGAGCCAAGGAAGAGAAACTTCTGCACCTGTGGTCGAGGAGATGGACTTCCCCGTTGGCCTATGGATGTCTCCAGATCCGCTGCCGCCTATGGACCCGGAGCTCCTGAAAGCAGAGCTGAGCCGGCACCTCCCCAAGGTTCAAACAGCGTAACTCAACAGAAAGGCCCTGTTGGAATAGGCAACCCAGCCATCAACTGTGCCGCAACCTCCATACCCGGCTCCAGAGAAAACCAGCCCTGGAGCAGCGACAGCAGCAGGTACCGCCGTCACCCTTGTACAGTTCTGTGTTTTTCTTGCATTAGTTTTACTATTTCTGATAAGTGTTTTATCAGTTCTTGGTTTCGCTTTCCTTTTTCTTCCACATTTCCCTTTTCGTTTTGAAGAAAACGATCCAGTTTCATTGTGTGTGCAAATTATTCTTGAAACAGTAGATTTTCTAATACCAATGGTGGAAGCGATTTCTTTTACACTCAGAATTGTATGTTCATTAGGAGTAATAATTCTAGACCTCTTTCGTGGAGTGATATCCATTTTTTCAAGCACGAATCACAGTGAGAGAAAAAGTACATTAAACCACTCCTCACAGAAACAAGCTCTCAACTGAAGCTGAGGGGGCAGCTAGCTGTTATTTTCTGACTAAAACCAGTCAAACCACATTTTGTTATTCAAGATTGTACACTAACACCTGTTCAAAGCAGTTAAAACTGGTTTGAATCACTGACTGGTAACCAACTTACTATTTTACTTACAAAAATGCTTTGTCCCAATTAATTTGCACAGCACTGTAGTTGAGAGCGCCATGGTTGGGCCCCTGAACCCCCCTGCAGTCACTAAACCTGGCCGGGTGGTGAGAGACATAGACTGGGAAAAATGTGTGGCCCGGCAGACAAATTACCAGTCCCACTGCAGTCTGAGCCCTCACCTGATGTTAAAAGCGCCCAAGCAGAGATTATCCATTTCAGCTGAGTACACTGGGGAGACACGTTGATGGGGTTTCCCGGGGAGGACCATGCTGGAGAGGCCCGTGTGGAGGACTTGCTGGAGATCATCCCTGAGGAAGATTACCGCCAGCAGCGACAAGCGGTGGAGGAAGTAAAAGAGCAGAAATGCCAGGGTAGTGTGGGGGGCCTATGAGGACACAAACCTGAAGGCCAAAAGCAAAGCCAGCAATGCCCAGGCTACTGACCAGCCTGAACAGAGAAGAAGTTCAGTGGTGAACTTTAATCTCCACAAAGGGTGGGTTTTATCCAAGAACCCACAAGATAAATGAGATATTCGTCAATAGAAGGGACATTGAATCACACCTACCAAAAGGGTCCTCCGGCTGAGACTTGTACCTCAGAGACTGGATAGAATACCCTCGGCATATGGGCCATCATGGGTGGTACGCACTTAATGTAAAAAAGATGTCAGCTGTGGTACCATCCCCAAACCCTGCGGTTCCTGAGTCCAAGGCACCGTTACTGGCTTCAGCTGCGACTGAAGTATCAACACCAACTACACCGCCCCCTACTACTAGGTCCTGCTGACCAACTGTACCCGCCTCTGACCAGTCCGAGGAGGATGAGGAATGTGAGAGAAACAGAAGGGTTAGAGACACACTACGCAGTTGGGTAGTGGACATGCCATCCCGGCGAGGATGTGGCTGAGGCATACTCTGGTCCAGTGAGTATGGAGGGAACTTGCAAGTTTTTCTAGGCATAGGAAGTTCCCATTCCACAAATGTACTGCCATGGAAACAAAAGTAACTGAGCAAAAGACTGCATATGTGTACATAGTTAGATTACCTGGATAGAGTTTATTAACGTTAGTAATTGTGTATATAACTATCATGCCCTAAATAGTGAGTAACTTCGCTAGGTACTAGGACTGTAAATAGTATAATATAGTGTTTTAGTTAGCCGGCCAGGCCTTTTTTAAACAATTGTAAATTACCCTGACCAAGGACAATTTAATTATTGAACAATGATATAATCAGGACTTCACATGTATATAGTTGCACTTCATGTGGTGCCTTGGTTTCCAGACCTGCATAGTAGGGTGCAGCATCAGAGCCGCTGCACCTTACAAACGTTTTGCACTAGACCTGAACCAAAAATAAACCGTTGGCGTGGCCGAAGAACCTGGTCAGGTTATGTTCCTTGAGCCCTGTAGCCACCAGAGACAAGGTAACAGTGGGTTGGGGCAGTTCCCACCAAGCGCCATTTGAAAGTCCTGTAATATGACACACTGGACCGGTGTCACCACAGGAAGTGACTAGAGTGGCCGTACTTTTATATTGTTATAATGTTATATAGTAAAGTAATTCTTAAGAAAATGGGCCTCGCTTAAAGGGAAAAAGTTTTGGTTATTGTTGATGATCATCATGAAAAATAATTGCATGTTCTTATTGTCATCTGCTTAATACATTGCATTGGGCAGCCCAAGGACGTGCTGAGTTTAATGGGGGCGGGGGGATATATGGCTCCTTTGCGGTCTGGTTGCCACAGAGGTACTGCACCTAAGCCATAGGTGTGGTATACCACTCCCAGGTAAAGAGGGAACACAAACCCGAGACACACCTGCACCCAAAACCCATCCTGATTCCTGTCCAGAAGATAGAGGGGGCGGAAGTGACCTCATACAAGGAGCCCCATCTCCTGGCAGGAGGAGGTAATAGGCATAGGGGGGTGAGTTAGACAGTAGAAAAGCAGAGAGGAAGATGAGGAGACAGACAGACAGAGGAGTTAGGGAGAGGAGTTGGAGTGAGAAGTGAGTCTGAGAAGAACACAAAGAGAAGATGGAGTTCTATGGAAGGCTAGTGCAAGGGGAGGAGTGGGACCAGAGGGTAGGTCGCCACAGAACCCTGGCCAGAGGGCCCCATTCCAGCAATCACCCTGAGGTTGTTGCTGGAAAAACTAGAATGCAAGAAGGGACCAGCCCTGAACTGGCAACAAAACTTTAAGGCTGAGCCAGAAAACTAGAGGCGGCTGCAGGCTCAGTTACCAACAACTGTGACATTCTGCAAAACAGTGGCCAGACCTAGGGTCAGAGGACATTTCGCTCGTCCTTGACAAGGCCCGCGGCCACCTGCTTGGGACACTGTGCATGAAGACGCAGGGCAAGAGGGGAGAGTAGCCAGCGTGGGAAGTCAACCAGGAAAGGGTTATAACAAGGTGTCTTGGAGGAGTGGACCCAAGCTGCCTGGTAGTTGACTAGACTGTAGACCTGGAGGAGACGGTGCCCCTGCTTGGCTGGAACTGCTGAACTGTGAGTAATTGTTCAAGAACTGCGATCCCGGTGTCATCCTGTTATATGCCGCACCTTCCGTCCTACACCCCAGTTATAATCACCATCATCCCCATAGACTATCACACCGACCTTGGGGTCCCGCTCCACCTGTGCAGAGCGATACCATCCCGGCTGCTGCACCATCCGGCCCAGAAGTGTTAATAAGCAGCGTCAACCATCCTGGCCGAATACCACATGTGCTGAAGGTGCACAAGACACTAGAGAACACACACATTAGTGAGCATTTGAGCCCATGAGTTCTATCCCCTAGGAGGATAGGTCTTATTATAATTTTTTCCATCCTTCAGCAATATTCCTAAGTGATTTTACAGACGTTTCCGCTTAGAATTTCTTTTAGTTTTTAATGATCTTTATAAACGACTTTTTAGATTGCCTGTGATATGTTGTATTATGATTATATGTAAATTGTGAGTTTTTTGTGATAATTGCGCCAAAACTTTGGGTCCTCTCCCTGTTTAGATGACGGTTTTGACGTCATACCTGTGCAACACCTACTAATCATGATAGAATGCTGCTATATATAGGAGCTGTTTGTGGGGTGGAGGTATCCCTATGAAGGTGCCAAGTGGCACCGAAACGCGTCGGAGAATAAAGAAGGATCTGATTAACTCTTCATCTACCAGTGTATTTTTGATGCGAGTCATCCTGCAGCGGAACCGCTGTACACCTTTTCCAAAAACTGAATCACCCCCTGTGAGGGAGGCAATGCCACTGTGGCAACCGGCATCTTAGGGTGCCACAAACGCACGGTGATTCAACCGATCTAGGTAACCACTAAGTTGCCTTTACTTCACCGTTGCATCCCAGGCCCTCATGGGGTAAAGTTGTATTTTACCAGGTTTTTTCAACTGAGAAAAGGGTTGGACTACTTTATTTATCTTTTACTTGCTCCAAAATTAAACCCCTTCATGACATGGAACTTGGTCGTGTTCCCTCCGTTTAATGCGAGCTTAGGTGTTCAGCTCGCTTCATCTCCCACACATTTCAGCACTGTTAACATTTTGGATCACGCTGTCAATCACTGACAGTAGGAACCAAAGCACCGCCGTGAGGATCGCGCTGTTCCGGCCACGTGATGCGTTCATGGTGCCTGCATTGTTATGACAGTGCAGGGTCAGCTGATGATCCCAGATGCTGTCATGAATCACTTCCTGCTGACGATGCCCGAGTGACATCATTGGCAGAAAGGATCATTTGTGCTGTGCAGAGAGATGTTGAAGTGATGCACCCCTAGAGCTGTAGGGTACTCGGAACTGTGCTTTAATACTTCTGGGGTGTAACGGGGGTCGAGACCTGGCTCCGTGTCCCTGGGTATCAAATAAAAGTTCAGGGATTAAGGGTTTCGGGGTTGGTTGTCATGACGCCACCAATGATGTTCGGCTATTGATGGCCGACGCTGGCGTGAGGGACCTCTGGGGATGATGGAGACGCAGCTAAGGTGATATCGCTCCCCACGAGTGGAGCAGTTCTCAAGGGCAACTGGTATGGTCTGCGTCGGTGGCAGGCCGCTGGATTCATCAGGCTGAGGGAGTCGGACAGGTCCTACTGGGGCAGGTTCTCTGTGATCTGCTTGCTTATCAGTCGGCGGCTCCGCAGGCAAGAGAATAAGCAGTCTTACACACAGCTTCTGAATTCTATACCCAGTTTACTTAGTGTTCACTTTAGTAATGCCGCCGGGTACTGTTCCTTGCCAAGTCTCAGTCTAGATAGTCCTCAAAGAACCGGGATAGCTCATCCAAGACACCTCTTTATGTTCCTTTCTCTCATGGGTTGCTCTCCCAGCACTAGCTGTCTGCTAGGGATGGGCGAATCTACTCGCTAGGACTCGTTACTCGGCGAGTAGTAAGGGACTCGCAGGACTCGGTACTCTGCGAGTTTCCCAGCGTTTACTCGCACGAGTCCAATGCAAATCAATGGCAAACGCTGACAAAACTAGGATTGCCATTGTCTTGCATTAGACTCGGCTACTGTGCCAGTGATAGCAGGGAAACTCGCAAAGTAACTGTTGTTACTTTGCGAGTCGAGTCCAGCTGTCTTCTCTGTGCAGCTCCAGGGTCCTAGAGCCCACCTGCTCACAGAGATGATGTAGCAGTGCTGAGATTGTTCTCAGTCTGCTCATTCCCTGTGCATAGACATCTATATCTATGCACAGGGGATGTAGCAGAGAGGACATCGCGTTTTGGACTGCGTCGGACGGAAGAGGATTTTTTTAATTAAAGATGGAGTCCCTAATGGCTTTTTTTTAAATTTCTAATAAAAATTTTTCTCTGTGTTGTGTTTTTTTTAAAACAATTTAATAGAAATTCATGGCGGTCATGTCTAATATTGGCGTGACCGCCATAAATTTCGGGCTTAGGGCCAGCTGATAATACAAAGCTGGCCCTAACCTCTTTATTACCCAGCGTGCCACCGCCACCAGGGCCGCTGGAAGAGCGGGGTTCAGCGCCAGAGGATGGCGCTTCAATGAACGCGCCATTTTCTGGGGCGGCTGCGGGCTGCAATTTGCAGCGGGGGGTGCCCAGAAAGCTTGGGCCTCCCTGCGCTGCGGATTCCAGCCCCCAGCTGCTTAGCTGTACCTGGCTAGACATAGAAATTGCGCGGAGCCCCACTCATTTTTTTTTTATTATTTCATGAAATTCATGAAATAATTAAAAAAAAGGGCTCCCCTATATTCTTGTGTCCGGCCAGGTACAAATAGGCACCTGGTGGTTGGGGGCAGCCCGTCGCTGCCTGCTGGATCCGGCTGGTTCCAGAAATACGGTGAAGCCCACGTGAAATTTTTTTCTGACAAATCCATAAAACAATGTAAATAAAAGGGACTGCATCATTATTAACCCCTGGACCATGGGCGAGGGGTTAATAAAGATGCAGTCCCTTTTTTAGGATTGTTTTATTGATTTTTGAGAAAAAAAAATTACATGGGCTTCGCCGTATTTCTGGAACCAGCTGGATCCATCAGGCAGCGACGGGCTGCCCCCAACCCCCAGGTGCCTATTTGTACCTGGCCAGACACAAGAATATAGGGGAGCCCTTTTTTTTTATTATTTTCATGAATTTCATGAAATAATTAAGAAAAAATGCGTGGGGCTCCGTGCAATTTCTATGTCTAGCCAGGTACAGCTAAGCAGCTGGGGGCTGGAATCCACAGCGCAGGGATGCCCAAGCTTTTTGGGCGCCCCCCGCTGCAAACTGCAGCCCGCCGCCGCCCCAGAAGATGAAGCGTTCATTGAAGCGCCATCCTCTGGCGCTGAACCCCGCTCTTCCAGCGGCCCTGGTGGCGGTGGCATGCTGGGTAATAAAGAGGTTAGGGCCAGCTTTCTATTATCAGCTGGCCCTAAGCCCGAAATTTATGGCGGTCACGCCAATATTAGACATGACCGCCATGAATTTCTATTAAATTGTTTTAAAAAAAACACAACACAGAGAAAATTTTTTATTAGAAATAAAAAAAAAAGCCATTAGGGACTCCATCTTTAATTAAAAAAATCCTCTTCCGTCCGACGCAGTCCAAAACGCGATGTCCTCTCTGCTCATCCCTGTGCATAGATATAGATGTCTATGCACAGGGAATGAGCAGACTGAGAACAATCTCAGCTCTGCTACATCAGGCAGCAGGCGGGCTCTAGGACCCTGGAGCTGCGGCAGCCAGCACACAGAGCAGACAGGACTCTTATCTGTGCGAGTTTCCCAGCGATTACCTGCAAAGTAAACGAGTCCAATGCAAATCAATGGCAAAACTAGGATTGCTTTAGGCTGAAGCTTCCGAGACACATCTGTGATTTGTAAATCGTACACTACTCGCTATTACTCCCTTCCCCATTCATTAACATTGGACTCGCTAGACTCGCAACGAGTAGCGAGTCCCGGGCTCGGACTCGCTAGAGTCAAGCGATTCCGAGTAATTTAGGATTCGCCCATCACTACTGTCCGCCTCTCTCCTTTTTATGCCTCCGCACACAGAGCCCCAGTCCAGCAGCCACCAGTACTGTCTGGCGACCGGTACCAAGTCCACTGACCCTAGTATGGCTACCTTTTTCGCAGATGTGTCTGGTGTTGGCCCCAGCTTCTCTAGATCTCGTGGCCTCCGGTTTTGTGGTTGGAGTATGGAGTCCCCTTGCCACCTTCAGGGCCGGTCCTCTTGTTCCCAACCAGGCCTTCCATCTGACTCCGGGCAAACTGGGATTCGGGCGCACAGGTGGTTCTCTCTTCCTCTGCCCATGCCCCTAGGGCTCCCTCTGCCTTGCTTGCTGTCTGTTGTTCTGCGACGCAGGATGAGATTCTCACTGCTCAAGTCCTTCCGGTCCTCACTCCTCATTGCTCTCTTCTCTCTCCTTCACTAACTTCCCACCACACACTCTCCTTCCCTCCATCCCCTGACTGAGCCCTCCCTCTATCAGGTCCACCCACCATCCCTGGGATCAGGTGTGTTGAGTGTTTGGTAGGTGTCACAGACTTATCATCCTGTTTCCCTGAGAACAGGGATATCACACCCATCGAATGGGTACAGTACCCCTTGTGGCGACCAGACCGCAGGGGCACCACAGAAGCATCTTTCTGCACAGCAGAAGCGATTGCACTATGGAGTGCCAAGGCACCCTAAGGGGCAATGTAAAGTAAAGAACAAGTTGAAAGAAAGTTTTAAAAAATAGTTCAAATCAACCCCTTTTGTCCCATTAAAAATAAACTATTAAAAAAAATATATAAATATATTTGGTATCGCCGAATTCATAAATGCCCGATCTATCAAAATATAAAATCAAATAATCGGATATGTAAACTGTGTTAGGGTACTTTCACATCAGAGTTTTTTTAAATCGAGGCAGTTGCGGTGAAAAAAACGCAACTGCCGCGATTACCGCATAACGGCTGCACTTGCAGCACACTTGCGGCAAGCCCCATACAATGTATATGCGGGCTTGCGGCAGGTGCGGCAAGTGCGGTTTTGGCACTTGCAGCAGGTGCGGCCGCGGTTTTTTCGCAGCCGCACCTGCGGCAAGTGCCAAAACCGCACTTGCCGCCCCTGCCGCAAGCCCGCATATACATTGTATGGGGCTTGCCGCAAGTGTGCCGCAAGTGTGCCGCAAGTGCAGCCGTTATGCGGTAATCGCTGCAGTTGCGTTTTTTTCACCGCAACTGACGCGATTTAAAAAAAACGCTGATGTGAAAGCACCCTAACTGAAAAGAAGAGTCCAAAATTATGTTTTAAATAAAATGCAATAACAGATGATCAAAACATCACATCTACTCAAAAATGGTATCATTAAAAACGTCAGCTCAAGAGGCAATAAAAAAGTAATCACTCAGCCCCATATCCCAAACAAGCATAATGCTACGGGTCATAGAAAATAACACCAAAATGCAATTCTTTTTCTTTAAAAGTTTCTGAATCTTTTTTACCACTTAGGTGAAAGCATAGGTATACAGTGTGTGCAGAATTATAAGGCAAGTTGTATTTTAGAGGATTATTTTTATTATTTATCAACAACTATGTTCTCAATCAACCCAAAAGACTCATAAATATCAAAGCTTAATATTTTTGGAAGTTGGAGTGTTTTTTTTTAGATTTGGCTATCTTAGGAGGATATCTGTTTGTGCAGGTAACTATTAGTGTGCAGAATTATTAGGAAATTTAATAAAAAATAAATATATTCCCATCTCACTTGTCTATTTTCACCAGGTAAACCAATATAACTGCACAAAATTTAGAAATAAACATTCCTGACATGCAAAAACAAAACCCCAAAAAATTAGTGATCAATTAAACCACCTCTTTTTATGATGACACTCAACAGCCTTCCATCCATAGATTCTGTCAGTTGCTTGATCTGTTTAGGATCAATATTGTGTGCAGCAGCCACCACAGCCTCCCAGACACTGTTCCGAGAGGTGTACTGTTTTCCCTCCCTGTAGATCTCACATTTTAGGAGGGACCACAGGTTCTCTATGGGGTTCAGATCAGGTGAACAAGGGGGCCATGTCATTAATTTTTCTTCTTTTAGTCCTTTACTGGCCAGCCACGCTATGGAGTAGTTGGATGCAAGTGATGGAGCATTGTCCTGCATCAACATCATGTTTTTCTTGAATGATACCGACTTCTTCCTGTACCACTGCTTGAAGAAGTTGTCTTCCAGAAACTGGCAGTAGGGCTGGGAGTTGAGCTTCACTCCATCCTCAACCCGAAAAGGTCCCACAAGTTCATCTTTGATGATACCAGCTCATACCAGTACCCCACCTCCACCTTGCTGGTGTCTGAGTCGGAGTGGAGCTCTCTGCCCTTTACTGATCCAGTTTCTGACCCATCCATCTGGCCCATCAAGAGTCACTCTCAGTCCATAAAACTTTTGAAAAATCAGTCTTAAGATATTTCTTGGCCCAGTCTTGACATTTTATCTTATGTTTCTTGTTCAAAGGTGATCATTTTTCAGCCTTCCTTACATTGGCCATGACCCTGAGTATAGCACACCTTGTGCTTTTTGATACTTCAGTAACGTTGCACCTCTGAAATATTGCAAAACTGGTGGCAAATGGCATCTTGGCAGCTTCACGCTTGATTTTCCTCAATTCACGGGCAGTTATTTTGTGCCTTTTTTGCCCAACACGCTTCTTGCGACCCTGTTGGCTATTTGCCATGAAACACTTGACTGTTCAGTGATAACGCTTTAAAAGTTTGGCAATTTCAAGACTGCTGCATCCCTCTGCAAGACATCTCACAATATTGAACTTTTCAGAGCCCGTCAAATCTCTCTTCTGACCCATTTTGCCTAAGGAAAGGCATTTACCTAATAATTATGCACACCTTATATAGGGTGTTGATGTCATTAGACCACACCCCTCCTCATTATAGAGATGCAGATCACCTGATTTACTTAATTGGTAGTTGGCTCTCAAGCCTATACAGCTTGGAGTAGGACAACATGTATAAAATGTATCATGTGATCAAAATACTCATTTGCCTCATAATTCTGCACACAGTGTACATGTTTGGTATCTATGAACTCGTACTGACCCAACGCATCATACCGACATGTCAGTTTTACCATATAGTGAACATGGTGAATAAAAAATTCTCCAAAACAATTGTGTAATTGCACTTTTTTTGCAATCTCACCTCATTTGGAATTTTTCTCCCGTTTTCCAGTACACAATAAGGTAAAACAAATGATGTGATTCAAAACTATGACATGTCCCACAAATAAACAAGCCCTCATAAATTATATTGATAGAAAATTATAAAGGTATGGCTCTTGGAAGAAAGGTAGAGAAAAACCACTGTGTTCAACACGCAGTGCCTCCGGATTGTGTGCACATATCCTGAGATGAATGTAAGGGGCTATCTATTTATGCAAATTAGTGGCATGTGGCTAGGACTGCATATTAGGGTACTGTTACACGTCGCAACATTGCATGCAATTTCACTGGCAATTTGCTGGTTGCAGTGAAATCATGGACACATTATTCCATTTTGTACATGGCAACAAAATAGAACAATGTGTCCATGATTTCACTGCCACCAGCAAATTGCCAGTGAAATTGCATGCAATGTTGCGACGTGTAACGTTACCCTTAGTGTCTAATTCTAGATGATCATATCCAGGTACATCTCAATAAATTAGCATATCATCAGAAAGATAATTTATTTCAGTAATTCAATACAAAAAGTGAAACGCATATATTTGTATTATATTGAGTCATTACAAGCAGAGTAATCTATTTCAAGTGTGTATTAATGTTAATGATTAGGTTTATAGCTAATGAAAACTCAAAGGTCATTATGTCATAAAATTAGAATATTATATAAGACCAACTGAAAAAATGATTTTTACTCATAAATGTTGGCCTGATGAAACGTATGCACAATAAATGTACTCAATTCTTGGTCGGGGCTCCTTTTGCATGAATTATTACATCAAAGCGGTGTGGCATAGAGGCAATCAGCCTGTGGCACTGATGAGGTGATATGGAAGCCCAGGTTGCTTTTTTTTAATAGCAGCCTTCAGCTTGTATGCATTGTTGGGTCTGTTGTCTCTCATCTTCCTCTTGACAATACCCCATAGATTCTCTATGGGGTTTTGGTCAGGTGAGTTTGCTGGCCAATCAAGCACACTGATAATGTGGTTATTAAACCAGGTATTAGTACTTTTGGCAGTGTGGACAGGTGCCAAGCAAGTCCTGCTGGAAAATTAAATTCCCACTTCCAAAAAGCTTGTTGGCAGAGGGAAGCATGAAGTGCTCTAAAATTTCCTGGTAGACAGCAGCACAGTCTTGGTCTTGGTCTTGATAGACAGTGGACTTAAGGGCCTGTTACACGCTACGATGTCATTAACGATATCGTTGGTACGTCACAGCTTTTGGGGCTGTGCAGCGACGTCATAACAATGTCGTTGCGTGCGACACGTAGATACGACCAACGATAACTCATTAGATCGTTGATCGTAGGTTTATGAACAGGACCATAAATCAGTCGTTGGTCATCCGTTCAACCTGCAGCTTCGGCGTGTGTAACACCTTGATAACGATGTAATTTACGCCTATTCAGAACTGAGGAACATAGGCATCCAAACGACTGCTAATATCGTTCGCTTGTCGCGGATTCGTTGCTGCGTCGTTCATGATATTTGAACGTGTGACACCTCACTAGCGATCAACAAACGTTGTTCCAACGATCTCAGCCAGGTCGGATTGTTGGTCGGATCGCTCAGACATTGAAGCGTGTAATGGGCCCTTTAGACCAGCAGATGACATGGCTCCCCAAACTATCACTGATTGTGAAAACTTTACACTACACCTCAAGCATGCACTCTTCCTCCAGACTCTGGGATGTTGATTTTTAAAGACCTTTTGCAGCTTACCCTAGTTGTGCAGTGTGTCAATGACTCCCTTCTAGAAATCTGTCAAGTCAGCAGTCTTCCTCTATGATGGAGTAGCCTACTGAACCAGACAAAGGGACCATTTTAAATGCTTAGTAAGCCTTTGTAAGATGTTTTGTGTTAATTATTCAAATTTTCTGAGGTAATAACTGCTGACTTTCTCTTGACTGTAAGCCATAATCATCAACATTAACATAAAAAAATACGTGAAATAGATCACTCTGTTTGTAATGACTCTATACAATATAAGCATTTCACTTTATGTATTGAATTACTGAACTAAATTATCTTTTTGAGGATTTCTAAATTGAGATGCACCTATTGTGGTTGCGCGGGATGGTGTACTCGGTAGCTAGGCAGGCAGTCTATATCACAGTGGTGATTGCCCAGCCACATGGCCCTGAGCAAACAAATGAAAGGGGTGTATATTTAAAGGGGGTTAATAGTTTATGAAGTAACGTAACGCCATCTAAGGAATCAGGTCCGAGGTAACCATCACTGATAGTAGTGACCCCAGGGAATAGATGGTGAAGCAGCAAGTTGGATTGCTTCCCTCAGCAGAAGCAAGTCCCTGGGGTGATGATGGGGGTTGTAGTGTGAGACGCAGCAGACCTTTACTGAAGATTGAAGACAAATTTAATCCAGGGGTATAGCCACCAGGTGCAGGGTCCAGAAGTAGATGAAGTCCTTTCCACTAAGTGGGTAGAAAAAGCCTTCTATTGTGCTGTGTAATTCATCAGGTTATGAGTTGAACTGTCTCCCAGTGTGTCTTCTGCTGCAGCTGTTCCAGCTAGCCTGCATTGCTAGCACATTGTAAGCTGTTCTCTAATTCCCAGCTTCAGCTCTCTATAATGTGATGCAGTCGGTTTTGCATGGGTGACCAGAGGATGTGCAGTCCTACGGTATCCAGATTCTGCTACCAGGGTTTGCAATCCCTGGTAACCCAGAACTCTGGTCTCCTTCTCGGTGTAATCCTAGATCAAGCTTATGCAGCTCCAACCCCAGATGTGTTCTTTCTTCCCATGCTTCTTCTTCCCTTCCATTCTCACTACTCTAACCCCTTCCCCAGCCAGAAGAGTGAGCCAACCTACAAAACTAGGTGTTTTGGCTCCTCCCTTTGGTCAGGGTTCAGGCTTGTGTATGAATGCATGGGTTACCTAGTGTAGGGAGCTCCAATTACCTCTGGACATGATACCACCACCTGTTAGGGAGGCGATACTACTGTGGCGAATGGACTGCAGGGGCGCCACAAACCTGTGCTCTAACTAACAGCAATTAGTAAAAGAAGGTAGAACTGGTTTTAGGAAAAAAGTCCCTTTCACGTTTGTAGACGCCATTTTATTTTTTATGTAATCACATGTTTGACTCATTTTTTTCAATGGTTCATAATACAACCATGCATAGAAAGCAAAATTGTCCTTGTAATATTAATTTATACAATATCAACATTTTTAGTATGAAATAAAATTTGTATTACATAATTATATAGATACATTATTGTTTTCCTAAGAAACCTCTTCATGACACCTATAGTTCTACTATATTCTGATAGTTTTAAAGAAACCCTATTCAGTATATAGGTTAATATGACTATTCAATGTCCATTCATTTCCTTTCTTTACCTGAAAAGATTTCATTAGCCTTTATGCTTCTTCTTGGCTCTAACCATTGCCGTTGAG
Source organism: Allobates femoralis (assembly GCA_033576535.1). Classification (NCBI taxonomy): domain Eukaryota; kingdom Metazoa; phylum Chordata; class Amphibia; order Anura; family Aromobatidae; genus Allobates; species Allobates femoralis. Next base: position 327,110,085 of record JARQOC010000006.1, read on the forward strand.
ATGACTAAGTGCTAGATTTCCTACTTTTCCCTTTATCACTGATTTCCCAATTGTGTATTTAAGTTTTTTAAAGAAATTAAATGACCAGGGTCAATGCTGAATTCATTGGCTCTCACACGTTTGCCTATTCAGACTTTACTCCTTTCTTAATGATCTATTCAGACAATTTTAACTAGGCTTTATAATTGCATTATGTGCTATAGCCTTAAAACTATCAACAGAAAATTTGCTGAGGCTAGACTATGGAAAGTGCATTATTAATTCTAAATGTGTTTTTTTTCAGCATCATTAGTGAATTTCACAATAGTTTTGTATGAAAAAGTACATTTTATATACACTTCCACTTAATGTGAGGCTACAAACAACCACAAGATAAGAGATGAATCTAGTTTATCCTTCACAAAAATTTGGCTCCACCTCTTATACACCGCCTAAAGGGAACCTGTCAGGTCCCCTATGACCTCACACTCAGCAGCATTGACATCTGCATAATTATATTCCCTGCCTAGCCAGCCCTGTCTTATGTTGTTCACTTAACTCAGTTTTTTAAAAAAAGTATTTACTGTATAAAGGTCCTATGCTAATTACCATAGGACTTTAAAAAAATCGAAGGGGCATTAGTTTCCCCAGATTAGTCGGCCCTCTTTCCATGTTTTCATGCCCCTGTGGGGATGATAATATGAATTCCATGAGCCGGCGTCACTGCCAGCTCCAGAAACCTTGCACAATCACGTAGCTTAGTTCATTCACAGACTCGGAGAGAGGCGCACTGTACATGATTGGAAGAACACTCTGCACTTTCAATTGAGCAGTGGAAGACATTAAGACGTCAGATTTTTTTTTTCAGTAAAGAGTGATGTAGTAAAGCCTGGTCTAGTAAAGCCAATGCACTATATGCCATGGCTGCTAAAAATTAGGAGGGACTCTAATACACCTGGGCAGACACGTAGAGAAAGGCCCCAGAAAGTGTTTTCTCCCATTATTAAGGAGCTGGGAGTTTCTTAGGCATCTTATTGCAGGCACAGGATGAGTAGGAGGATACAAAGTTCACCACATCTTGGTACAAGTTCAAATATCAGTAGTACCACGAGATGAAATGCATCATTTTCTTTTGACCAATGTGACTGGCCAGTTTAGAGTTGTGACCCCATTGCGACACTCACATCCTGTCCCTCTAGGTCACCAAAGTCTTACCTGGAGGGACCTGTGTCATGCAGGCAGGAGCTACTGTGAGCCTCTTGGAGGGGTTAATGATTTGCTCTGGCTTGTCCTTCTGGTCGACAGATAGAAAGGACATGGATAAAACATCTGGTTTAATGTTCTTCTCAGCCGAAAGAAGTGCAGAATAAATTGAATTGGGCAAAGAACAGGGAAACTGGGCTGACAGGGATAAATGGTGACGGGATGTACAAACTTTCAAACAGATATTCCCATTCTTCCAAAGCTAGCTTGATGGCTAACATCTCCCAGTAGCCAATTGATAGTTGCACTCACTTGGTGAGAAACACCTTAGAAAAGAAACCACAGGACACCATTTTGCCTTTGGGCAGCTTCTGTATGGGAACGATAGCAGCTCCAGAGGAGCTGACGTCCACTTCCAAGAAAATTAGTTTGCTGATCCCTGAACTGTGAAGGGCGAGAACTGTTTCTTGATAGCGAGAAAAGATAACTCTGCTTCTAGAGTTCAAGACTTTGGAATAGAACCCTTACAGGTTAAGGCAGTGATTGGCTGAGCCAGGGCTGAGAAGTGCAGAATAAATTGGTTATAATATATAGAGAATTCCAAGACCCTTCAATGACTTGAATTCTAACTCCATGAGGCCACTTGAGCTCAGCCGACACCTTTTCCCGATCCATCTCAAAAGCCAGGGTTGGAAATTATGTAAACGAGGAGAGGTAGGGATCTTCACTCGAACTAGCACTTTTTAAATTTTGTGTACAGCTAGTTGTCCCAGAGCCTCTGGAGAACCAGGTAGACATTCCTCCTGTGTGTGGGCAGGTCAGGTGAGAACACCAGTTTGTTGTCCAGATACATGACTACACATGAATAGAGCAGATCACAGAAGAAGTTGTTGACAAACTCTTCAAAGACCACAGGAGCATTGCTCAACCCGAATGGCATTATGTGATGCTCATATTGCCTATCGTGAGTATTAAATGCAGTTTTCCACTCATTGCCAGAGTGTATCCTGACAAGATTATACGCGCCTTGGAGGTCCAGTTTGGCGAAAATTCTAGTATGGCAAAGTTGGTCAAACAGCTCGGATGACCAGTAGGAGCAGGATTCTGCACGGTGTATAGTCAAGAATACATGGAAGTCATATACACCGATATGCGCTTTGCGCCTTGTGATGGCATGTTATCTCCAGCTGCATCTCTGCCAGCTAAGCATGGTTCGTGGAGTTGTCAGCCATCATCGCTGCCAGGCAGTCATCTTAAATTTTAGTTAGGCCATCATTTTGGACTGGCTTTCTCGAGTGAGCTCTTGCATCTCTTGCAATGTGGGCAGGCCTGGAGACAGCAGGGTGCCTTGCTTGAGCAGACTGTTAAGTTCACCAGGAGGCGAGCATCCGGGAGTAGACCTACTGGACCATCAGATGGGCTGTGGCAGTTGACTCCCAGGAAAGGAATAGAATAAAGTACAGTCAAAGTCTATAGCATCGCATAGCAATCTGTGAATCAGGCAGGTGCATAGTGTAGCAGACTCTGTGCAGGCATGTGTGTAGCATAGCAGGCTCTGGGCAGGCAGGCATGTAGTGTAACAGGCTTCTGAAATGAGTCACAAGTGAGTCACAGAACACAGGAAGGATACAGGACAGGGAACAGGACAGTGACCAGGTATCAGGCAGGTACAGGGTCATATTAGTGAAGGGGACCTGAGAACTACAATGCCACTAAGGGACAGGAAACATTGCTCAGGCACCATCCAAAAGGGTAAGGTGCCTTACATACACAGCACCTCTCAGCCATAGGCTGAGAGACAGTAACAGGTAAGGGTATACTGGCACTTTAAACATTTTCAGAGTACTGTATGTGCCACCTAAGTGTGCTTCTGAGAGACCTGCTCAGGGGATGCAGACCCCAGAAGTAGGAAAACACAGATTAAGAGTGCATGAGATTGCAGGCCAAGTGAGTGAACTGCAGACCACAGCACCAGGATGCTCAGGCTTCATGGGGACCACACTACAGCCATAGGAGAATGGCAGGATTCAGGGAGCAGCGTTGTGTCCCTGTAGTCTATTGGACAACTAGTGATTCCATTGCACAGGTGCAAAACTCTGGGCACTATGTCGATGATGTATGGACATCCATCATCAACTTGTATGCAATTAGACGAGGTGGCGTTTGAAGGGACCGAGTCAGTGCCGTTTGCAATCTGTAGCCACTCATTGGACAAAATGTTTTTTTCAATTTATTTTTTGTACCTTGTACAAATGGGGGTGTGGTCCCTTCCTCTGAGCTATTCAATTCATCTGGATAGCTTCCGGTGGACGATAAGTGTAGTTGGAGCTTCCAAGTTGGAGCACTGTGCTTTTCTGTCCTTATTCAGATTGATGTCTCTGATGCAAGGTAAGGTTTTAATAATGGAGTAGGACTGTCCAGATGGGTTCACCTTGTAGGGATGGGATAGCTTGTATGCTTTTGATCAAACAGTGTTAAATTAGTACCCTATAAATTACTACTAATATATACAAATTGTCACTTCAGTGAGGAAGTGAAAAACTCTAATGCCACCCTATACTAATATATACACATTTACTATATTATACGGTATATGCTTATTTTGTGTTTTTCTCTTGGGTTTTAACAGTTGGGATGATGTAGAGACTGAAGTCTCGCACCTGTACAGTGGAATCAGACACCTGCACAGGCAAGTCTCACTTTGCCCTATTTAAACGACAGTGATTACACTGCATAGATGCGAAATTTTGAGTACCGTGTGGATGATGTAGAGACATCATCCACTTGCATGTAATTAGAAGAGGCAGCATTTGAAGGAACCGGGGCAGGGTTCATAGTAATCTGGAGACATTCATTGGACCAGACTGCACAATTTACAAACAGCATGGAATAAGTATGAAACTGTTTTTCTGAGCTATGCAGGGGCACATCTGAGGGTAATGAGGATATACAGGAAACCCATTCACATGATCTTAAATATGATGGGCAAGATTTATAAGTAGAGATGGGCGAACCAGCAGAAGTTAGAGTTTGGCGATTCCAGCGGGACTTTAAAAAAGTCTGGGTTCACAACTGGACTTGACCTCAACTTGAGCCCGAACGTGTATAAGTCTATGGGGACCCGAACTTTATTGCAACAAAAGGGTGGCTGCGGGGCTACAAAAGGAAGCATAATTAGTATTTATAGCATTTATTTATGTATATAGTATTTATAGCAGGAGAATGATACTTATTGAGGACCACGTGCCTGTCATCCTACTTCTGAGTACACTCATTAAGCCTCACGTTTATTCACGGCTACCCCACCAACTCTTTGAGTCAGCATCTGTGATTGGCTGTTGCAGTGAGACTGTTCTCCCACCATTTGTGATTGGTTGCCATACACAGTGTATCAGTATGTGACAATGAAGTTGCAGGCATACTAGTGTATAAATAAATAAATAATGTAAAAAATTGTGTGTGATCGATCCCCCATATATTGATACGCAACACAGAGTAAACATCCATCTAATGGCTGCGCCAAATCTGGAGTGACAGCATGCTGACATTCTTAGCGTGGGAGAGCCCAATAACTTTGGGCCTACCTAGGTTGAGAATACCAACCCTTAACCATTTGCATTATCTTGGCTGAGTATCAAAATTGGTAGGGACCCCACACCATTTTTTTTTTTTTAATATTTACCGTATTTAAATAATTTTAAAAAAATGCTTGCGGTCTTCCGTATTTTCATACCCCGCCAATAAGCAATACATGACTAGGGGCTGCAGTCTCCAGCTGTGTGATTTATCTGCACTGAGTATCAATATATGGGGCACCCAAGTGCTATACAAAGCTTGTGCATGTGTGAGGCCTTGTCCCCCTCCTAACATTGAACTTCTGAAGCTGGGTGAATGTGTGGCGCCCCTATTGCTAGGCGCCACAGGGAGGTATTGCAGTATGACAACTAAATGTGATATCTCTGTAAGTTGCTGGTTCAGGGTTTAACCTATAGAGTCTGTTCTTGCACACCACTAGGACTAGTCCACGTAGAGTAGGGGGGACCGGTAATTTAGTAGGTCCCAAAAGAGGGTGGAGCCTAGGGTAGAGTTAGTGAGAGAGTGACAGTTGAGATTCAGACAGCGCTGGGAAGGCAGTCAGGAAGGACAGGCCTGACAGAGCAGCCTACAGGAGCGAGACCCATCTTTAAGGGGGACCCCAGGACAGAAGGCAATGGGCCAGTACTGGTTGGAGCCAGCTGGTCACGTTGAGGGAAACACCGGCAACGCGGGAAGCCAAGACGGCCAGACGTTTAACTCTGACCGCAGACCGATGAGCTGTAGGCCCCTAGTAACCGGGTTGCTGACAGCGCCACAAGGTACATAACCCCTCAGGACTACGAACCGGTTCAGGACACTAGAGGAGAAGGACCGCAAATCCGGTTGTGTGGCGGGAGGCTTTGCTTACTTGGGCCCCCATCTGGACCGGTCAGGCACATACCTTACCTACTAACTACAGACCGTAGGACTGGCGGGAGAGCTCTGCGAGGATGGTTGAGACTGGGAAGAGTGAAGTTAACCCTGAAAGACAAAGAGAGCAAACATCCAAAGACTCCATAAGGGGGACCCTGAACTGGCAACATCCACCCGGTAAACCAAACTGTACCGTGTATCGTTTACCATCTGCCGGTACCCAGTAAAGTGGAGTCAAACTTGAACTGGTCTCTGTTGTTATTCCCGCCAGTGCCCGGAGGGCTCCAACACAAACATCAGCAGCTCACCAGAGGGGTAAGAACCACCACTACAACTCCCCTCATCCTCATCTATCACTGCTGCCATGAGGAAATAGCTCCATCTGTGGGGAGCTGTACCATTCTCTGCTGCACCCACCATCACCTCAGCGGCAGGCTTGCAGCGCTGGTACCATTTTACCGGGAACTACAGGTGGCGTCACGTCCCCTTGTAAATACTTCCTTCTCCCCTACCATCTAACTCAAATGATAACCAGGGCACGGAACCGGGTTCCCGTCCACCCGTGACTCCCCATTCAAGTCTACAGCCCCGGTGTCTGAGTATCCCTAGTCCTCGCCACATTCCGGCTTCAGAAAGGCTCAACGAACATGATTGGAAGTCATCCACACTTCCCACCATGTGCAGTGAGCCTCTCTAAAACCAGGAAGCATTCACCCAGCTTCAGAAGTTCAGTACAGTGAGGCGAACAAAGCCACATGCATGAGCAAGGTTTGTATAGCGCTAGCAAGACTCCAACTTTTGTAAAGAATGTTATAAAGCCCATAGCGGCATGATAACATGCTAAGTTGGCTGACTAGTTCTGAAACAAGTGCCCCCTCGACTAGTCCAAGGCCTAATTTACATATCCTAAACGGACTTTACAAATATTCTTTCTAAAGATCTCTCTATGTATGCAAGTAACTGTTAGGCAGGGAATTTCTATATCTGCCTACAACCGTTAGTGGTTATGGGGGCACAGAAGACCTGACAGGTTCCCTTTAATACTGTGTCCTTCAAACATGATCTTCAGACAGTTATTTTACTAAAAATAGGTCCTAGTATTTGAGAATGTGAAAGTTTAACTATTGCTTGGAATTTTCAACGTATATTTTCTTTTAATGTACTGGAGTCACAGTTTAATACATTTCTAACTAATGGATAAAGACCTTTACAATCTCCTTTAAGTGCTGCTACAGATATTTCCAATCAATGTCACATCAATGCATATCTCCTTGTTCATCCTCCTGCGGGAAATAAAAGAAGATTTAATCAATTTTTTATCAATAGATCTAGATGAAATAAAAGAAGTTAAGGCAACTATGTTATGAACAGCAGGGATTCCATATGGTACAGTACAAAAATCATTATGGAAAGAAGTTTTTATGGTATAAGGAGCAATATATTACATAGTTGGAACCATCTCCATACACATAGGGATACAGGGATACAGTGCAGATCCGTAGTCGCACAAACTGGGACACATGGCTACGCAACGCATGCAAATGCCAGTGTGAAACTGGTCTTAAGTGGGTCTTTCCACCAGCAAAGTAAATTTTAAAGTTGATTTTAACCCCTTCACCCATGAGTCTGTCTTTAACTTTCTGACCAGGCTAATTTATTTCAGTTCTGACTTGTGTCACTTTATGTGGTAATAACTCTTAAATGTTTTACTATATCTTTTTGATTCTGAGACTGTTTTTTTCAGGACACTGTGTACTTCATGTTAGTGATAAAATTTAGGTCAATATAATTTGTGTTTATTAGGGACTAGATGGGTGCCTGATGCACAATGCATCGGGATTCTAGCAAAGCGAGTCCCTGACTCGCAATGGCCGCTTCGCGGCCAATGCTTCGCGCTGCTAAGGCGACTCGCCATGCCCGCTGCGCGGGCATAGCGAGTCGCCTTAGAGCTGCTCGCAATGGCCGCTGCGCGGCCAATGCTTCGTTCGTATCCACATGACCACGGCGAGTCGCATGCGAGTTTGGTGCGCGAAATCCATTCGTAATTATATAATAGATGAGTGAGTACCGTAGTATTCGGAATCGCTATACCCGCAGTAGGTCCTGGTACTCGGTACTCGTTGTGAGTATACCGATTCCGAGTACTACTGCAAAAGTCCTGTAAAATAGAAGAAAAGTGGTTACAAAATAAAAAAAATCGGATGCTCACCTTAACCGACTGCTGCATCGGGACCGGCCGATGGACATCTATGCATGGAAAAGGACCTTCACTCTCCCAGCCAATCAGATGCCGCTACATCACAATCACGTGATCGCTAGCGGCCACCTGATTGGCCAGATAGAAAGGTCCTCTCAGGTACACCGAGGACCTTTCCATCTGGCCAATCAGGTGGCCACTAGCGATCACGTGATTGTGACGTGGCGGCATCTGATTGGCCAGATTGTTGTCTATGCGTACGCAATCGTACGCAAGGCCTTGCGGATGCCTGCATTAGATCCGCATGCGTATAAGCCATTGCGCATGCCCAGAAAGAGATCTTTTTCTGGGCATGCACATTGGCTTATACGCATGCGGATCTAATGCAGGCATCCGCAAGGCCATGCGTACGATTGCGTACGCATAGACAATAATGCCTGGTTTATCCGCATCCGTGCGCATGCAGAAGCTTGCGCATTTTTCAACACCCCTAAAACCAACATGTTGCGTTTCCTAGCCGCAGAAATTAGATGCGCCGGTACGTATACGCACCCATACGCATGCCCAAAAATGTCACTGCGCACTCCATGTTATAGATGAGTGCGCAATACGCTTGCGTATTTCATAACGTTTATGCGCAGCGTTCTCTGTGAAAAGCAAATGTGAAACCACCCTTATCCCAGATAGCTAAATATAAATTACATTTCCCACATGTCTACTTTACATCAGCAGCATTTTTGCATTTTTGAAACATATTTTTCTGTTAGGAAGTTAGAAGGGTTAAATATTTATCAGAGATTTCTCATTTTTCCAACAAAGTTTACAAATAAGAATGAGTGAACTGGACTTTAAAGTTCAGTGTTTGTACCTAACATAGAACTTACAAAAATTTTCAGAGTTGGGGTTCTGAGTTTGGGTACTTTATGTACGCAACTCACTAGAGCAAACTTTGCTGTGCTCTGGTACACTCAGTGAAGGGCGCAGTGAGAGCCGCATTGTGCTTTTCTAATGACTGAGCATATGTAGGCGGAGTGCCAAACTGTCCAGTGACAATCAGGTCAAGATTGGGTCCAGAAAATAACTTTTTATGAATTCTGGCTGAACCCTCAGAACCTAAACCTCCATGAGTCTGCTCATCTCTATTAACAAAACCAATATCAAGAGGACTAAATGAGCAAAGAATAAGGCAACTATATGATGAAAAGCACCACCACTTGAGGAGGAGTAGCTATGGATGAGAGGGGAGAAGAAGTTGTGCCAAAAGCTCTGACTGGGAGAGAGAAACTGAGCAGTTAAATCGGTACAGTCCTGCTGGATCTGAGACGCTTGGGATCTGTGCAAAAGTAAATATCCAGCCACCCACCTTCAGAACTAAACTCTAAATGGGCACATTTCCAAATGACTTGACCTGGAAATGTTAGCTTGTAGGCTTTCTGCAACCTCATGGTGGTGGCCATCCCTCACTAACTGGCAACCAGCTGCCACTTTTTTCCGATGTGATATTCCCACCTTATACCGGCACGTGCCCCATAACATCACTTGTGCTCTGTCCAAAGCAGTTATTCAAAGTCTCAATTACTGACTGACACATGGACAAATGTTTGTGGCCAAGGATGCTATGTTTCCTTGACAGCACACTATATGAACCTTGTGAGACCGGGGCTGATTTGTACCGTGGCATGGGAAATGTGCTACCAACGCTGATGATTGTGAGCCCTAGTTTCATCAGGGTTTCCTACGCCTTTGACAAATGTTCCTATACATCCTCCTTCTCCTCTACCTCCATCTTTGAATTGTCACCTTGGAGCACTTTCTGAAAACTGACCCAAATTTGTCTGAGCTTTTAGTGAAGACATTCCTCTTGTGTACCCATTTCTGTATGTCAATTACAGTTGTCAGTTGTCTGTTCTTGCATTTGGTGCACAGGCTTTACCAGTCTAGAAGTGGCAATCCTTAAAAAAGGGAAAACATTTTCTTATATGCTCCTCTAAGTTTCTTCCAGGGTGTATTGCAATCCCTCCTAATGTTTGGCAGCCCTTGCACTTTGTGTATGAGCTTTATGAGTCTAGGATCCCACTACATAACAATTTTAACAGAATGTGTATGAGGCCCTCCTTTATGTCATATACAGGTTGTTTCGGAGCGGTTCTTCCTTCAAATTTTTGTCAGTTCTTGCACAGTACATATAGACTTTATGAATTTCAGAGCCTCTATTTCATAAATTAAACACGATGTGTCTGACAACGTCACACATACCACATGACCAGATAAGGCGATGAATTACCAGTGACACTAGTGGGTTTAGTTTTATTTCCTGCCCCACTACTATGTCATGTACGGTAGTCAGAGGCAACAAGGAAATATGCTGGGTGGAGGATTAATTTTTTTTTTTCTATTTAAGGTAAAATATATTTTTGTACCGTTTTAGCCAGTAAATAGAGAAATATTAAATCTTAGAGTTCTCAGTGGTTGATACCTTTTAATGGCTAACTGAAAAGATGGTAACAAATAGCAAGCTTTCGAGAGCTTTGTCTTGAAAGCTTGCTATTTGTTCTCATCTTTTCAGTTAGCCATTAAAAGGTATCAACCACTGAGAACGCTAAGATTTAAATATTTTTCTCAATTTGTAATTTTTCCTTATATACTATAGGAAAGAATGTTTCCTAACAATTTTTCCAGTAAAATCGATTTTATTTTCGGTTTTGTATGTTTAATTGTCATTTCATAAAAGTGGAAATTAGGCAATAAACCCCAACCTAATGCCTCTAATCCAAAATTATCCCTCCTCCAGCAGATAGCTCTACAGTGAATGAAGGTAACAGTGGTTTGACTCCAAGAAAGGAAATTAATTAGCCCTGAAACAGACTTTTGGTTTTATGTTGCAGCAGTATAATTATAGAAATACTGTTCTGCAATAAACCCTACCTATATATCTGCTATAATCCCCAACTATCCCTCCTACAGCAGCTAGCCCAAACGTAAATGCAGGTAATAAAGGTTTGACTACAAGAAAGTACAGTAATTATTGCTTAAATGGACTGTTAGGTTACAGCAGCACTATAACTATAGAAGGACTGCAATAGTTGAAATAAACAATGTGTGGCGTCCTTATGGCAAGGCGCCACAGGGAGGTACTGCACCCCAAACAGAAGGTGTAGTGCCTCCGTAGCCATGGATATGGAGGACCCTGCAGATTCTGCACCCTGCATCCGTACAGTAGGCCACTTTAATACAGGGAACTGATATTCAGTAGGTTCCAGGGGGGAAAGCCTAGAGAGCGGGGAGACAGGAAGTGACAAAAGTGTCAGGCAGACGGTGTGAGGAGAGCAGCAAAGGCAGACGCAGAGGACCCTGCGGTTGCAACTGGAGGGCGCCTCTTAGGAGAGGGGTGACCCAGACTCTGAAGGGGGTTACTCCAGGACTGGTTGGAGCCAGCTGGAGGCCCAGGTCACCACCGGCATACCAGAGCCGAAGCAGCTAGTAAAAGGTCCAACCCTAACTGCAGACCGGCAAACTGAAGGCCCGATGCAAGGGAGCCACATCACTCCTAAAGAAGCCCAACATCAGTCCTGCAGCTGGGTCCACAACCCCGACAAGTAAGAGACTTTAGGTAACAGACCCCGAGGACTAGAGACTTGGCTCAAGAGGGGCAAATACAGACAGAGACACAGGGACAGGACCAGGAACGCCATACTGAAGTCACCACTGGCAGACTCTGGAAAGTCCTCCAAGATCTGCGGCTACCAACCCTGTTCAACCAGACTGTACTGTGTACCTTAACATCTGCCCGGTACCAGTAAAGAACTGTTCGAGCTAATCTGGACTGTCTCAGTTTTTCGCTGCCCGGAGGGTTTCTACAACATCACAGGAGGTGAGGACTACTACTCCCCTCATCCACCCTGCTGCCCTGAGGTAAAGCTCCACCTGTGGGGAGCTGTACTTCTAAAGCTGCATTTACATCACCTCAGCGGCCGGCCGCAGCACTGGTAACCCTAATACCAGGTACCACAAGTGGCGTCACGTTACCATTTCCCCATCATCACCATCCCCACCCCGCCATTGAGGGTCCAGGGCACGGAGCCGGGAACCGACCAGCCGTGATCCCCCACCGAAGTAATCCCCTGTCCCGATATCCGAGTATTCCCTACCCTGTAGATCGACTCAAATGCCTATATGCCAGCTGTAATCCCTAACTATTAGCAGCTAACCCTGCATGCAAGTAACAGGGGTTTGACTTCAAGAAAGGACAGTCTTTATTCCTGAAAGGATTCTTGGTTTTGGGTTACAGCAGCAGTATAACTATGGAAGGACTGTTTTGCAATAAATTCAGCCTATACTGTTTTACTCTAAGCTCTTGACTCGCCTCAGCGGGGACCGTGGGGTACTTGGAACAGGGCCCTCTTGATGTTGTCGGCCAGAAAAAGGGGAATTTGAAAAAGGGATGAAAAGAAAAATATAAAAGTAAAATAAAAGAGTTTGTGTCGTGACGCCACCTGTGTAAGGTGGCCTGTAGGGCCACTGCTGCAGTCGGGACCTCTGGGGATGATGAGGGTAGCAGCTGTAATGGTTTGGCTCTCCACGTGAAGAGCGGGTCCCCAGGGCAACCAAATTGTCTATGGAAGTGATATGTTCATCGGGGGTGCAGGACTTAGTGTACGAAATAACCGACAGACACGGGGGTGACAGTCTCCTTTACCGTTACTGAAGAAAGTAGCAGGTTTGTCAAGGCTACTGTCCACAAGTGGTGTTAGGAGGTCCGGAGCCTGGAAGCAAGTCGTGGTTCTCCCACCTGGCGATCTCTGAGGCCTCCCTTCTGCGCTGCTTTCGGTGGCCCTGGCTGCTTGAACCTGTGCTGCGACCCTCTCCTCTCTCGTTCTGTCCTGGCCCATATGACAGGCGGCTTGAGTTTTTTTACATTACTCTCTTCTGTCTGCATCCCCCTGAGCTGCTGCTGTGTCTCCTGGCCTTGTGGTGGGCGAGCGACTTGGAATCACCTGCCCTCCGTTGTTGGTTGCTGGACATAAAGTCCCTCACGACCTCGGACTCCGGTGTCTGTTCCTGTGCTCGGTGCTGGGGCGAGCTGGCACTCGCTCCACTCCCCACACCTACTACCTACTCCACTTCCTCAGAACCTCACCTACGGGACCCTCACACTGGCTAGTCAGTATCCTTGGATGAGCCTGGCACGGCTCCCGTCCGCAGGATGTCATCCACAGTCCTCCGAGGAACTGAACTGCCTAACAGAGCCCCCAGACCAGAATTTATAGGAGACCTGTCCTTAACTCTGGTTTTAAAGTTCCCCTTTCTGGCCCTGGAGTTGAGAAGGTGTTGTGTGTGTCATCTAATGTGGGTACCTTTCCTTGTTTCCAAGCACAGTATTGTGGCAACCGGACCCTGGAGCGCCACACTCTCGCTCCCCAATCAATGCTCCTTGAACCACTTCCAAACATGAGTGTGCTGAGCATCATGCCCCCTGTTCCTATATAAGACCTGAAAATGAGATGCGGTCAACCAATCACAGTAACCAACATTACTTTGATTGGCAGACAATCCATGCATGTTGATGGGCTGTTAAAATGCTGTGAAACATGTGGTGCGGGGACTTGAGCATAGTGCTTGAGCACCAGGGATACTTGATCAAGTATCAAGCGTGCCCGAACACCCTGATGCTAAGTCGAGTATCGGGAAGAGGTTAGCGTGCTATCATTCACTAGTATCATCTTCCACAGCACTTTACAATTAGGCTGGGACATGTGTGTTCTGTCTCTGACATCCAATCCATCTCCAAATGTTTGTTTCTGCTTAATGTCATTATTAATTTGTAGCTGTAGATTTTTAATGAGCTTATCTCATATGTAGTGTTCTGCTCCCGCTAGTGGCCAATGCTATGTTTGCAGTCTCTGTGTCTAATTCTCCTCCCTCTTGCAATGCATTTTGGTAGCTCAGCCCCCATTTTTACTTTCATTTCTGGAAGGAAGACATTCAGCATCACTGTTCCCATGCGATTGCATTGCCGGTATGTATTCATGCCTTCTTTAGTTGTTTTCTGCTCTAGTTTTAGCCTGGCTCATCCAGTTATAGTCTAGATTAGTTACTAGTTCATGCATATTGTATATCCATGTATAATGTGTATTCTGCTGTACCATGCACTGATTCTTCTGTATTCTCATTGTTTCCAGTTTTACCATTTAAAAATATACTGCAACGTTCAATAAAAGCACAGACTTCACCACAGTCTTCTCATTGGACTCAGTATAAAGGTTTAGCTGTCTGTTTAAATTCATGAGCCCCCGGCCCATTTAGTGAGAACAGAACAGTAAAACGGCAGCCATCCTACTGGGAAACAGTGAAGCAGCAGCCATCCAGATAGTAGGATACAAGTCACCGGCTACACAGAGACTTTGTACAGCTACAGCAATCTCTGCACAGCCAAGAACTTTCCCAGAACACCATGTCCCACAGATCACACAGGACAAGATCCGTTACTTCTACCTCCTCAAAGACAACATCCATCAGCAGTGCGGTTGCCATCGCCCGCGCAAATGCCGAAGCCGCCAAAATGCGAGCAAGCTTTGCCGAACAAGAGATGCAACTTAAGTTAGAGAAGGCACGCCTGGATGACCAAGACAGAAGGTCACAGTTAGAGAAGGCACGCCTGGATGCCGCCTTAGAAAACCTAGTAGCGAAAAGGGAGGCTGCAGCCGCCATCGCAGAAGCAGAGTCACTAGAAGCCGCACAAAACCCAGAGCTGCATAGGCGAAACAGTGTGCTGAGTCTGGAGTTTCCACTGCAAGATCCTCCACAACGCACATCTCCGTACGTTAATGAACTCCCCGATCCAAACTACAATCCTGATCTGGACCCAAAACGCGAACACGACACCTCCAGTGAAGAAGAAAGCAGGAGCCGTCATGAGCCTCAGCTCCCGAACAGACGCAAACTTGAAAATGTTGCACAAAACAACTCTGCTAATGACTACCTTCCACCTCAACAGGTAACCAACGTAAACCACCTTGCTGACACATCGTACGTCAGACCGAAGCAACATGACACCGGCTGGCGCCACCCACAGGATACTAACAGGTACGAACATACCTCACACCACTTACCCTTACCGGTGCACCCACCACTAGTATACTCTGCTGACAACCTTTTCACAACAGAATTTGCAAAGTTCTTGACGCGACGTGAGCTGGTTGCCAAAGGACTCATGAAATTCACCGACCAAGCTGAAAGCTACAGAGCTTGGAAAGCCTCTTTTCAAAATGTCACTAGAGACTTGGGGTTGCTACACAGGGAAGAGATAGACCTCTTAGTGAAGTACCTGGGAGAAGAGTCAGTCAAACATGCAATAAGGATCAGAGATGCTAATATAAGCCACCCTGAGATTGGCCTCAGAGAGATCTGGAAGAGACTGGATGAGCGTTACGGCTCAGCAGAGGTAATAGAAAGCGCTTTGTTCAAAAGAATCGATGGCTTCCCTAAAATATCTAACAAAGAGCTACAGAAACTTACAGAACTTAGTGACCTGCTAATGGAAGTCCAAGTTGCCAAATATGAAGATGATCTACAGGGACTTGCATTCCTCGACACAGCCAGAGGTGTGAACCCTATAGTCCAAAAGTTACCCTACAATTTGCAGGAGAAGTGGCTCACACATGGTTCCACATACAAATACAAGCACAGTGTTCCATTCCCTCCCTTCTCTGTTTTTGTAGACTTTATACACCAACAAGCGAGAATTAGAAATGATCCCAGCTTCGACTTTACAATGTCATATGCCGCACCGCTACCAGCAGCAAATCCACGCAGAACATCTGTGACAGTACACAAGACTAATGTTTCTTCTTCAGATTCCAATCACAGGTCTGCTGACTACTCCCAATCGGAGACAAAGATGCAGGACCCTGACAAGCTGTGCCCGCTCCATCAGAAGCCTCATCCTCTTCTCGAATGCAGGACCTTCAGAAGAAAATCTATGTCAGATCGCAGAAGCTTCCTGAAAGAACACGGTATCTGCTATAAGTGCTGCTCGTCCACAGCTCATCTCGCCAAGGATTGCAAGGTCAGTGTAAAATGCACAGAGTGTGGCACCACAGACCATAACACAGCTCTACATCCTGGCCCAGCTCCATGGTATACACAAAACACATCAGCTGACAGTGAGCATGGTGGGGAGGAAAGGAACACTGCTACACCTACGCCAGAGATCACTTCACAATGTACAGAAGTCTGCAAAGGGACAATAGACAGTAGGTCCTGTTCTAAGATATGCCTCGTCAGAGTATACCCAAAGGGCCACAGAGACAAAGCTATAAAACTGTATGCTATCTTGGATGATCAAAGTAATCGATCCCTGGCTAGATCAACATTCTTTGACCTATTCAACATCAAAGGGCCAAGCACTCCCTACTCATTAAAGACGTGTGCAGGTACTGTGACAACAGCAGGCAGGAAAGCTACTGACTATCAAATCGAGTCCTTAGATGGACAATTCTGCCTACCACTACCCACGATCATTGAATGCAACCAGATCCCAGACAACAGATCTGAAATTCCTACGCCAGATGTAGCAACCCACCACGCTCACTTAAAACGCATAGCTCACCTCATACCGGAACTAGACCATCAGGCCCAGATAATCCTGCTGTTGGGAAGAGATATCCTGCAGGTGCATAAAGTGAGACGTCATATCAATGGACACCACAATGCTCCCTATGCCCAAAGGCTAGACCTAGGATGGGTCATAATAGGAGGCGTATGCCTGGAACGCATGCACGCCCCCTCTTCTGTGTCAAGCATGCTGACAAGTACGCTGGAAGAAGGATGCCCATCTCTGTTTCAACCTTGTAACAGCCTCAGAGACCTGGATTTGGGGTCAGACCCCGCACCAATTCAACGTAGCCTCGGACTTCTCTGGAATCTACGATCAGATGCTTTCACCTTTCAAGTCAGCCAAGGAGGAAAGCCCTTTACTCGTAAAGGTGTTCTGTCTACCATCAACAGTCTGTACGATCCCCTGGGTTTCGCAGCTCCTGTCACAGTACAAGGCAAGGCCTTGCCAAGAGACTTAACTAGGGAAACATCTAACTGGGATGCACCTCTGCCACCCAATAAGAGAATCCAGTTGGAAGGATGGAAGAACTCGTTAGCTACCCTCTCCAACTTGAACGTGCCAAGACCATACACCCCTGTACCGTCAACAGAAATACGAAGCCGAAAACTGTATATATTCGCGGATGCTTCTGTGAAAGCAATTGCTGCTGTTGCCTACCTTAAAACCTACCTTAAAGACTCCAAATGTCAGAGCCACATTGAGTTTGTTATGGAGAAGACCAAGCTTGCACACGCAACCAGGACAGTTAACGCAAGTCAGCTACAAAGTACAACGTGGCTTTCAGAACCAAAACTATTATACGTTGAAGAACACCTTACAGACACCTTTGAAGTAGTAGGAGAGGACACAGATGCTGAAATCAACCCTCAGGTGTCTACACTTCATACAATGACTTCTGCTACCCAGCTTGGATCTTACAGGTTCGTCAAATTCTCAAGGTGGAAGTCACTCGTTCGAGCCATTACCTGCTTGAGCTACATAGCTCGCTCCTTCAGAACTCCCAGAACTTGTGATACAGGAGAATGTAAAGGCTGGCATATCTGTAAAAATGCCTATGTTACCTCAGACTTGGATTCCTCTAGAAACCACATAATCCTCACTATTCAAAGAGAATCCTGCTTTACAGAAATCCAATGTCTTATTAACAAAGCTCAAATACCAGCGAGTAGCGTGTTAAGAATTCTCGACGCTACTCTTCAAGCAGGAGCAGCGAGGCTTACCCACGAAAGCCTAATCACCTACATGGTGGAAGCCACAGCTATAATCAATGCAAGACCCTTAGTTCTAGTTCCTAACGACTCTGGGGAGCCCTTGTTATTGACTCTAGCTACCCTCCTTACCCAGAAAACAGGACCGACCAGTACCCCTCCAGGAAGATTAGATGCCAAGAACTTCCACAAGTGCCAATGGAGACAGGTACAAAGTCTTGCGAATACTTTCTGGGACAGGTGGCGCAAACAATATCTGTTTACACTGCAGCCACGGACAAAGTGGCAATCTACTTGTCCCAATCTGAACATAGGTGACCTTGTCCTTGTGAAAGACTCTCAAGTACACCGAAACCAGTGGCTACTTGGTCTAGTTACTGCAACATTTCCGAGCAATGACGGCAATGTCCGCAAGGTTGAACTAAGAATGACTAAGGGAAATGAACCTAAGACATTTCTTAGACCAGTATCTGAACTGGTCCTGCTGTTACCCTCAGAAGACAGGGATAGTGACATCCAGTGATGCCAGGCAGGGAGTGTTCTGTCTCTGACATCCAATCCATCTCCAAATGTTTGTTTCTGCTTAATGTCGTTATTAATTTGTAGCTGTAGATTTTTAATGAGCTTATCTCATATGTAGTGTTCTGCTCCCGCTAGTGGCCAATGCTATGTTTGCAGTCTCTGTGTCTAATTCTCCTCCCTCTTGCAATGCATTTTGGTAGCTCAGCCCCCATTTTTACTTTCATTTCTGGAAGGAAGACATTCAGCATCACTGTTCCCATGCGATTGCATTGCCGGTATGTATTCATGCCTTCTTTAGTTGTTTTCTGCTCTAGTTTTAGCCTGGCTCATCCAGTTATAGTCTAGATTAGTTACTAGTTCATGCATATTGTATATCCATGTATAATGTGTATTCTGCTGTACCATGCACTGATTCTTCTGTATTCTCATTGTTTCCAGTTTTACCATTTAAAAATATACTGCAACGTTCAATAAAAGCACAGACTTCACCACAGTCTTCTCATTGGACTCAGTATAAAGGTTTAGCTGTCTGTTTAAATTCATGAGCCCCCGGCCCATTTAGTGAGAACAGAACAATGTGCCTACAGACATTACAATGCAATGCAAAGTTCAATAGTTACAGGAGTGAGGGCCCTGCTTACAAACTACAAGCTATGATTATGGATTGTAGGTATATAGCTTATAGGTAATGATTATGCCAAAATATAAATATGTGTAAATTTGTTTATTTTATTCTCCCCCCCCCACACACCTTTTACTTGACCAAAATACTAAACCAAAAATGCTAGGGAGGTTGTTAGTTGCATGCCGAGAATGCAAAATACGTAATTGCTCACAGTATTGTTGTGGCATGTATTTTTGTTATATTGGATTGATTGTCATATGTAGTACACATGGACTTTTCGATTTAACATAATCTGCCGCATGAGGATTTTTTTTCCTTTCTCTGGATCAATATGCTAGATTTCAGGATTTAATGGACATGTTTCTTCTTTGAACCTTAAAGCTATGCATCCTTAAAGAGGATAT
Organism: Allobates femoralis; assembly: GCA_033576535.1. Lineage (NCBI taxonomy): Eukaryota > Metazoa > Chordata > Amphibia > Anura > Aromobatidae > Allobates > Allobates femoralis. The sequence goes on from JARQOC010000006.1 coordinate 327,129,289, forward strand.
GTCACCCCCCCTGCTGCATTGCAAACTAAATGCAGCACTGAATGCAGCATGTCTGCTGCATTCAGGGAAGGGGTCCCCCATATCTCTAGCCCCCCTGTACGCCAAGAAATAACCTTTAGACAGCTTACATATAGTGAACCCAGAGGGCATTACTGGTCATGGAGTCATCGCTGCCATGGGGTTTTCCCCTCCAGCTTCTTTGTGCCACCTCCGGCTTCTTTGTTCCTCCTCCTGTCTGTGTGTTGCCCCCTGCTTACCTGCACCGACATCTAAGCTTCTGATCTCAAGCAGGCGCATAGTGAGTCAGGAGCGGGAGGCGGCGGCTGACATCATGGCCTCGCTGTGCGCCTGCATGAGATCAGACACACGCCGGCGCAAGCGAGGAGAGTGCCACACACCGGCGCAAGCGAGGAGAGTGCCACACACAGACAGGATGAGGAACAAAGAAGCCGGAGGTGGAAAAGAGAAGCCGGAGGCGGGGAGAACCCTCATAGCAGCGTTGACTCCATGACCAGTAATGCCCTCCGGACTCACTATCTTTAAGCTTTCTAAAGTTTATTTCTCGGGGTACAGAAGGGCTAGAGACATGGGGGACCCCTTCCCTGAATGCATGAATGCAGCAGACATGCTGCATTCAGTGGTGCATTTACTTTGCCATGCAGCAGGGGGATGACAGGTCCTCTTTAAAACACACACATTGTTCTCTGAATATGCATAATAGGTTCTATTCCTTCAATGAGAGAACATTGCCTAGGTAGCTATATAAAAATGCAATAGTTTTTATTATTGAATTAGAATATCATCAAACAGTTATTTTTTTCATCAATTCAATACAAAAAGGAGAACACATATATTATATAGAGTCATTACAAACAAAGTAATCTATTTCAAGTGTATATTTCTGTTGATGTTGATGATTATGTCTTACAGCAAGTGAAAACCCAAAAGTCATTATCTCAGAAAATTAAAGGGTGAATATAATATTGATTTATTAGTCAACATGTTTCAGGGCTCTGTGTAGAGTTCTTAAACTTGGCAATATATTGAATCTCCTGATGAAGGGGCCAGAGAGCCCTGTGTCGTGTAAACCCTTCTATAAAAAGAGCTTTTTGGAGTCAATGTAATGGGTCTACACTAGGGATGGGCGAATTACTTGCTACTATTCGGGACTCGCCCGAATAGTAGCGGAATCGGGGGACTCGCTACTCGCCGAGTTTCCTTAGGAATTACTCGGGGGTAGCGAGTCCCTGTACTTTTGCAGTGTATCTATACAGATACACTACAAAAGTACCCTAAAAGTTAATCTAAGGGGTTAAAAACAATAAACATGAATACTCACCTCCTGTACTCCTGTACCGGGTCCGGTACCGAAGACCTCCGGCTGTTACAGGACCTCCGAGACCACCGGGAGAAGATGGGGAAAAGGGGAAAAGGACCTTGCAGTTCAGCCAATCAGCATTCGGCTAGCGGTCACATGGGTTTGTCATGTGACCGCAGTGCAGCCGCGTCACAACCCATGTGACTGCTAGCCGAATGCTGATTGGCTGAACTGCAAGGTCCTTTTCCCCATCTTCTCCCGGTGGTCTCGGAGGTCCTGTAACAGCCAGAGGTCTTCGGTACCGGTCCCGGTACATAAGGTACAGGAGTACAGGAGGTGAGTATTAATGTTTATGGTTTTTAACCCCTTAGATTAACGTTTAGGGTACTTTTGTAGTGTATCTGTATAGATACACTGCAAAAGTACAGGTTACTACTCGGACTCGCTGGACTCGCAACGAGTACCGAGTCTCGGACCCGGACTCGTTAGAGTCCAGCGATTCCGAGTATTTCAGGATTCGCCCATCCCTAGTCTACACGTTGCCAATGCGATTTGAAGGAAAACAATTCATCGATGAATGTAGACGAGACATGGGACATGTCTGCAGTAGTGATATTATTCGCTATTCGCACGGATATTAAGGTATTCGCATTACTCATTATTCTGTGAGTATTTGTGTTCTCGCCTCATTATATTGAGATGTCCCATCCTGCAGTTTTGGCGCCTCCTCTGCAGCCACTAAACATGTTGGACTTCTTAACCAGTCATAGTAATGCCGCAGACATCTTGGTTATGGCATTACTGTGACTGGCCATCCAGTGTCATAGGGTCTATTTAAGCTCTGATGGTGCCAATTTGCCCGCATTGCATCCAGACCCAGGGTTAGAGAAGCATAAATAGAGATCGCTCAAATGCTAGGGAGAGTGTTTAGGCCTCTTCATAACACTGAAGCCCTTTTCAGGGCTACTTCTAGTGTATAACTTCGTCAGTGTAGAGTAGGTTGGAGAGAAATACTCAAGCAGGGACAGTTGAAAGGAATCGTTCAGTAGCTGCATAATACCACCAAAACAATAGCTTTTTTGAGAGCTGAAGACACAGAACAGAGTCAGACTGAAGGGAGGGAGAGATACTTGAGCGGGGACAGTGTAAACGAGCCGCTGAGTAGCACCATAATACCCCTCAACAATAGCCCTTTTCAAAGCTAAAGACACAAAAGAAATGTATTTTCCCCACTGATTTTGGGGTGACAGGCAGCCTACCTTCTGCTGTCCACACTACAAAAAGGCGTTAATTAACCAACGCAAAGCAGCAGTTCAAATATTTCTTACTGCCTGCTACAAAGCTCGCACCAGGCCATTTTATCCACTATTTTGACTGTGACAGTTAGGTTGGCTTGTGCCATCCACACCTGAAAATCTGTCAACAAAACCCAAAATGCCAAAAAAGCCTGTTGTTAAGGGACAAAGATGTGGACGTGGTGTTGTCAGTGGAGTGTGAGAAGAAACTGAGTCTGTGTCAGGTCAGAAGAAGCTTCATGTATCCTCTAGGTTCCTGGAAAAATTTCCCGGTCTGGAGAGTAAACGTGCTTGGAAGCCAGAAAAGCGAGAGCAGATTCTGTCTTGGATAGCAGACACAGACCTCTACGCATTGGTCAATCAGCAACAAACCTTCCATGACAACACAGTCTAATATCGATAGATAGAAGGCTGGCCCATCCAATCCTGAAGCTGGTTCTCCTTCATCCCGCCATTATCAGTCACAGGAGGCATATGACCCCCAAGCTTGGCCACTCCAAGGATCTGTTTGGTATGTATCCTTTGGTTGGCTCTGGCCTGTCACTGTGCAGCATTGAAGAGGGACGTGAGGAAGTGGTGTGCATTGATGCTCATGTATTTGAGGACCTACAGCCAGAAGAAAACCACTTGGAGGAACATCATTTACTGTCTCAAGAAGTGGAGGTTGATGATGATGAGACACAGTTGCCATCAGGTCAGCCTACAATATCAATTGGGAAGGAGGATGAGATAGAAGGAGAGGTGGTTGATGATGAGTTCACTGATCTGAACTGGACCGTTGACATGCATATCCATGACAGCAACACAGAGGAAGATGAATATGTAGCACCAACACAGGCACCAAGGGGTCATGGACGTGGTTTTCCCAGAGTGAGAACTGGGTCAACTGTTCCCAAGACCACCCCCACTGTGGGCCAAGTTAAGGCCAGGGAGTCGTTCAGCCGCTCTGTGGAATTTTTTTTCTAGGAGTCCTTAAGAGAAAAACATTGTAGACTGTAGCATGTGCCATGTCAAGTTGAGAAGAGGCCAGGGAAAAGGCAACCTGAGCACCATGAGTATGCAAAACCACATACAGCCAACCACCCCATTAGGTGGGTGGAAAAAGAGGATACCAAATCTGCATCTGCAGGTCAAACCACTGCCATGTTACCTCGACTACGTCCTTCAGAATCTGCAGTTCAGGAAGCTGACGCTCATGCCTCTTGCTCACAAGCTGAAGTTGCTCACACATAACAAACATCAACCACATCCACTTACTTGTCCCAGCAAAGCGTCCAATTGTTCATGTCTAAAGGTACCGTCAAATGCGAATCACCGAAAAATCACAGCTTCTGCAATGTTGAAGCGACATCGCAAATGCATTGCAACGTGTAACAGGGCGATTCTACAGTGATAAATCGCAAGTTGCGAGTTGACAGGTTTCACAACAGTGTTGCTAAACCTGGCGATTTAGGCATCACGATTTGGCAGGACTGTGCCATGTGACACCGCGATAACGATGTGGATAAAGATTTCGCCCAATGACAATGAACAGGGACCGATCGCTGGGTTGTGCGAACGATCTCTGCTCGCAACATCACAGGGGCGTCGTGCACGATATCTGCACGTGTGACAACTCCCCAGCAATGTCCAACAGATGTCCTCAGCGAGCGTGCACTCTCGAGATCTTTAGAGATCTCCCAGCGATATCTCTGCATGTAACGGTACCTTTAGACCTTGGAAAGAAAGCATAAATACCCAGCCATGCACCCACAGGTACAAATACAAAGCTCGCACATTGCCAAATTGCTAGCTGTGGAGATGCTGCCATTTAGGCTTGTGGAAACAGTCTTTCCGTGATTTCTTGGATGTTGCTGCGCCATGATACAGTGTTCCTAGCCGCCACTATTTTGCACAGGTGCCGTCCTTGCGTTACACAATCATGTGTTAAACAATCTGAACTGTGCTCTCACCAACGCAGTACCCAGGAAGGTCCACCTAACAACACACTCCTGGACAAGTTGCTGTAGATAAGTACAATACATTTCTGTCACGGCACACTGGGTGAACCTGGTGGAAGGTGGGACCAAGGCGCAAAGTGGAACATCACGTATCCTACCCACGCCAAGAATAGTGGGCCCAATTTCTGTCGGGGTTTTAGCCTCTTCTCCTCTCCCCTCCTCCTGCTCCTCATCCTCTGCAGAATTACCCTTCTCATCACTGCCAAGCTGGGACCTGTGCAGCAGCGCATCAGTAAAGCGGCAAGACGCTCTGCGGAAGCTGATCTGTTTAGGTCAGAAACCACATACTGCAGCAGAGCTGTGGCAAGATTTAACAACAGAGCGGCTAGTGTCTCTCACTGCTGCAACTCCAACCTAGTCTAGTAATTTGCGATAATTGGCTTAACCTGATAGCGCCATTAAAGGTTGGCAAGCCGGTACACGTGCCATGCATGGCTCACATGCTGAACCTAGTTGTTCAGAAATTTCTGAAAACTTACCCTGACTTGCCGTAGCTTGTAGAGAAGGTATTAACGCACATTTCCACCATTCCTCTACCGCTTTAGCTGCTCCTACAGCGCTGTAAAAGCGCTTGAATTTGCCAAGTCACTGACTCATTTTGCAACCTGCCCACGCGGTGGAACTCTATCTATCATATGTTGGCAAGGCTTAGTGAGCAACAGAGGGCAGTAGATTAATAGGAGCTTCAATATGATCTTCAGATTAACAGTCAGCCACCACACACTACCACTACCCAGCCCAGACAATATTCTGAGGTAACATAGAGTGATGCAAAGGAAGATGAGAAGGATGAGGAGGGAGAGGACTTTTTTTCTGTGCTACAGAGGGGACAGTCAACCCAAGTTTCATACCATGAATATGGAAAGTTTTGCAGATATATACTGGGCACTGCTGTGTTACAGGGACCGGTGCTACTTGCACATGTAAGGGTGCGAGTAAAGCAGGTTCATGCACGCTTATTAGACAGCAATAGCAGTAAATAAGAAAAAAATGCGGCACTCACCGAGCAGGGCTTATTTCTTTTTTATTTCAGAGTCCTCTGTACATAGTTTCTCTGTGATGGGGGAGGGAGTGAGGAGACACACAGGTGACGGATTCCGTTTCGGAGCACCTGCCCCTTCTACGGACCTTGTTGTCTCAACAACTCCGAAACGGAATCCGTCACCTGTGTGTCTCCTCACTCCCTCCCCCATCACAGAGAAACTATGTACAGAGGACTCTGAAATAAAAAAGAAATAAGCCCTGCTCGGTGAGTGCCGCATTTTTTTCTTATTTACTGCATGAATATGGAAAGGTATGGTCTGCGCTGCTGTGCTGTTGATGTGGGCCCTGTGTAGTTTAACTGCACAGGGCCCACATCAACAGCACAGCAGCGGGGACCATACCTGTCCATATTCAGTGTACGTTTACCACCTTGAGCGCAGGTCCTGCAGCAGCTGATACCAGGCATTAATACCAGTTGTGGGTCTCACAACTGTACAAGGTGAGTAGTTTTGATTATTGGCTTTCAATTAATTTTGGGGGATTCGATCCATTGTGCCCTTGTCTACCTCATTTCTTAACCCAAGTTTCATGTCTTTCCAGGCTGGAAGGGCTGGAGAGGAGGAGGTGGAGGAGGAGGCAAGTCAGCATGAGGAGAGGATAGATACAGTTCCTACTGTTGGGGACACAGAAGATTTGCCTTTTGCTAGCTTGGCTCACATGGCACAGTTCATGTGTAGCTGTCTGTGGCAAGACCCCTGCGTGATACACATTTTATCCAACAAGCTATACTGGTTGGCCACTTTTCTTAATTCATGGTGCAAGGAGAAATTTCCTTCTTTTCTTCTGAAGTCACCAAACAGTTTTACAATTGAATCCTTCAAGAGGGTCATTGTAGATCAGTTGTTGAAAACATCACCCTCAGATAATGTGTTGGCAGACATACTGGGTCTTTTCAACACCAAGGGATAATGGGGAGAGACACGAATGTGGTGCCCCTGGGGACCGGTCACCACTAGATGGCGCAACAGCTGGGATTGGTAAGTCGGTCACCCCACACAAACACCCAACACACTCCCGATCCCAAGTCTAGGTACTTTAGGTCCAGCAACAGGATAGTGGGAGGAGCCAGGTGGAGGGTGGAAAGTTAGAGAAGTACCCAGTTAGGGGAGGTACCAACACAACAAAACGGACTGTCAGACAACACCAGAGGAAAACGAGGAGAACAGGGAGAGAAGTCAAATAGTGAAGAAGGAGTTCAGAGCCAAGTAGTCAGAGAGACCAGACTGAGAGACCAGAACCCGTCAGCCTGTGCCACCGAAAAGCTAGCCGGGGTCCCAGGCTGTAGACTGAGGAAAGACAGAGGGGGTCCAAGGTGTGCCCGAGTCAGCGGGGACACCAAGGGGCCGGGCCAGAACCAGAGTGCTGTCTCTGCAGAAGTGGCAAGGGCGCTGCATGCTCCAACTATGAACCCCGGCAGGGTGCGGTGTCTTTATGTCCCGAGACCTAACCTCTGGTGCAGTGAAAGGAAGGCCGTCGTACTAAGGCTAGGGGACCCGGAGGGTTACCCATTAGAAGCCCATGACCGCTAGACTGTAGCTAGTGTGTGGAATAGACTGAACAGGCCCAAAAGGAACATGAAAGAGGGTAATGCAGGCGAGCCATCCCGGCTGCTTAGACCACACCGGAGCCGCTTTTGTACAGACTGTGTTGTAACCATCTGCCAAGCTGGAAAGTAAACCTGGTTAAAGCTCTTTGCTGTGTGAGACTCTGATTGCTGTGCATGAGAGGAGACAGACTCATTTTGCGAATTGGCAGTAGGAGACTGCCTGGAAGTATTGGGAACCATGCACCCCCTGCACTACACCAACATAAACTACATAGATGCCCTGGGGACCAGCCCTGCCCGGGGAGGGCTCAACATTCCTGCTGCTACCTTACATCATCCCCAGAGGTCCCAACTGCAGCAGCGCCTTCCCATAGCCGCAAACCACGGGTGGCGTCTCAATAATTCCTAAAAACTGTTTCCCCCCTTTTATTGACCGCTTGAGACCACGGAGTCGGGTTACGACCCTGTGATATCCCACAGCTCCAGACGACGAGAGGACCCGCTTCTGAGTACCCCACGGCCCCGGTGGGCGACTCACGAACACCAGGTCTATCAGAGGTGAAGGGAAAATGTGCACAAATTGTGCAATTTTCAATATACCAGAACAACAGCAAGGGTTATCTGTGCCTATGACAATGCCAAGAAAGGAAAAGTTGCAGAACATGGTCAAGGGGTACTTAAGTGACCATACATGCTTCCTTTCTGATGATTCAGTTCCCTTTAATTATTGGCTGTCCAAGCTGAACATTTGGCCAGACCTCACCTTATACGCCTTGGAGGTGCTGGCCTGCCCAGCCGCTAGTGTGATGTCAGAGCATGTTTTCAGTTCCGCTAGGTCAGTCATCACTGATAAGCGCACACGCCTCTCTATGGAAAATGCAGACAGAGTTACTCTGATTAAATTCAGCAAAGACTGGATATCTCCACAGTTTGTAATTCCTCCAGATGACAGCAAGCCAACCTAATTTCAACAAAAATGCTAATTCATGCTACTGCTGTTAACTTCAACCCCTTCCCTTAAAACTCTGTTTCCTTCCTTAATCAACCATGACCCAGCCCATAGGGCTAATTTTTACAAACCCTATGCAAATTGTGCAGAGGACAAATTAGGACAGTATTCCTACTCCAGCTTAGCTACTATTTGTGATTGGAGGCTCTTAGGATGGTGTGTCTTGCATCAACCTTGACTCAGCCCATAGGGCTAATTTTTACAAACCCTATGTGTGGCGCCCCACTGGTCAGTGCGCCACAGTAGGGGTACTGCACCCATGACTGATTGTGCAATATTCCTGTCATTGGGGAGTGTAAAGTCAACCTGAGGCTGTCATCCCAGCATCCCTACACCTAACATAGGGGACCAATTGGCCACCTATTACCAGAGTAACCGGTTCTGGTGGGAGGAGCTTTAGGGTAGAAGGAGCGGGAAAAACACAGAGAGCAAGCAGTCTAGTCTGAGGGACGAAGCAAGGAACAAGTCCTAGAGGGACACCACAGGGAGTGTGCCCGAAAAGGAGTGGCGACCCAGACGGAAGAAGGAGACCCTGTGCTGGACCTTATTGACAGTCCGGGGAATCTTGGTCCTACAACGGGGTACCGGGTCTGAGTCACGGTGCAGACGAGTCTAACCCTGAGCCGTTAATACCAGTGGGTCGCAAGGTTTGCCAAGCAGCCCCGACCTCGTCCAGAACGTGCAGCCCCACCAGGAGCACTAAACCGGGTTGAGCCCCTTAGAGAAGAAGGGTAACCTCATAGCACCCAATGGGCCTGGTAGACAAGTGGGTTGTGCAGGACAGCGCAAGGATAGTAAGGAGGCGCAAGCGAAGACACAGAGAACAGTGAAGGTACTAAGGAAGGAATACTCTGGGAGCTTCAAAGAGACTTTATTCTCCCTAGTGACTACCCGGCCAGCTACCCGCAAAGATTGTGTAACTGTGTACCTGTACTGCTAAGAACTGTTGCCAGTAAAGTACCCGTACAGAGTCAGCAAGCCTCCGTGTCTTATTTTATTAATCTAATCCACAGAGCTGCTACCAACCCAGCACAGCACCTTCACTGCCCCGGGGATCCCGCTCTGCCTGCAGGGTGTGTTATCAACAGGCTGCAATACCACCTTCCCCGCGGTCTTACAGCAGTGCTGGTGAGAACACCAGAAACTGCAGGTGGCGTCACGAGACTTTATTTTTTTTCTTTTATTATTTTAATCGATATTAGCTCACCCCAGAGTTAGGGGTCTGGGCAGGCCACCAGTTACAGCAAATGCCTGGATACTGAGTCCCCATAGACCCCTGGGGGGTCATATGCACATTGTTCAGTGGACAAACTAGGACATAATCCTATTCTAGCCTAGCTACTATTTGTAATCAGAGGCCTTTGGAATGCTGTGTTCCTGCTCAAACTTCACTCAGCCCATAGGGCTAATTTATACAAACCCTATGCACATTGTGCAGTGGACAAACTAGGACAGTATTCATACTCCAGTCTAGCTACTAATTGTGATTGGAGGCCTTTGGAATGGTGTCTTCCTGCGTCAACCTTCACTCAGCCCATAGGGCTATTTTTACAAACCCTATGCACATTCTGCAGTGCAGAAATCTAGAATATACAGTACAGTGGTCCTACCAAACTAACATTTGTCATTGAGGACTTGTGTTGAACTGAGATAGGGGATACAAATTCAATCGAAATTTACACTGACTGTTGATGACCGACTGATGGCCCTCTGAAAACTTGATTGAGGACCACAACTACTACAGTAGTCCATCGTAGATAATGTTTGGTAAGGGAAGGCCCTTGTCATGGCATCTTCCTGCACACAGCCCCCAGGAGTCATTTTAGGAAATATGATGCACATTCTGCAGTGGACCAAGTAGTAGAGTATCAAGAAGTCTATTCTTCCTGTATAATCTGGGGAGTATTGTCAATCACAATCTCTGAGTCATTTGGAGAACTTCTCTGAACCCATCCTGGAGGGGGAGCACCATGTATCCTTTGTCCATTGACTTGCAAAGAGATATATTTGAGCTCATGAGCAGGTTGACTAGTGCAGCTTTATTTTTCTGATGCAGTAGAAAAGGAATACCGGGAACATACTGGAATCAGGCTTAGAAGTTTCCTTGGCTTAAGGAATGCAACCCTGGGTCAGAGTGCCTCTCGGAGCACGGTGTTGCACGCCATTATGGGAGAAATCCAAATATCCATGAAAGAAAAAGCCAGGGCGGCACTCACCGAATTTTAGAGATCCTTTTATTTGTCCAGTAATTCACAGGACATAATCACGCGGGGAGAGGGAGTGGAGAGCACGGACGACGGATGCCGTTTCGCTGAGCAGTGCCGCTTCAACGGGTCCAGTCCATTGACTTGCACAAGAGATATATTTGAGCTCATGACCAGGTTGACTAGTGCAGCTTTATTTTTCTTGTTCACAAAGTTTAGCCAAACTTAAGGATCACAGGCCGCACTCACTGCTATCTTCAATTACTCCGTGTCTCTTGCCCTTTTTCCATGTATCTCTGACATTAAATGAGTTAAATGACAGAGTGAGGGCCCTACAATATGAATATGTGAGAGTACTCTCAAATGTACACAAGAGGGACCTCCAAAATTTCTAGAAAACGGCACTTCCAAACTTATGTTACAGAGCCATAAAGGGCTCTCACTAAACTCAGGTTTTCTGGCTTCTGCAGGCCCTCTGAACATTTGAATTTAGGGCCATAAAATGTCATTGGAGGTGGAGGAGGAGGAGGTGGAGGAGAAACAACCTCCTAGAGATTAGCAAACCTTTTGAAATTTGGGTTCAGTTGAGTTCACTGAATTGGCATATGTTCGGCGAATTGTTCAACAAACAGTTCTCTGAACTTCCAAATCCCATCCAAATCAATGGGAGGCAAATTCAAGGGTCTAGAAAACACCTTAAACAGGGACAAAATACGATTACAGCTGCAAGTCGCTTGGGGTATGTCTCTATCAGTTTTGCACATCGAGAGACTGAAATTCTTGCCCATTCTTCTTTGCAAAAGAGATTGAGCTCAGTGAGGTTGGATGGAGAGCGTTTGTGAACAGCAGTTTTCAGCTCTTTCCACAGATTCTTGATTGGATTCAGGTCTGGACTTTGACTTGGCCATTCTAACACCTGGATACGTTTATTTTTGAACCATTCCATTGTAGATTTTGCTTTATGTTTGGGATCATTGTCTTGTTGGAAGATAAATCTTCGTCCCAGTCTCAGGTCTTTTGCAGACTCCAACAGGTTTTCTTCCAGAATGGTCCTGTATTTGGCTCTGTCCATCTTCCCATCAATTTTAATCATCTTCCCTGTCCCTGCTGAAGAAAAGCAGGCCCAAACCATGATGATGACACCGCCATGTTTGACAGTGGGGATGGTGTTTTGAGGGTGATGAGCTGTGTTGCTTTTATGCTAAACATATCATTTAGCATTGTGGCCAAAAAGTTCAATTTTGGTTTCATCTGACCGGAGCACCTTATTCCACATGTTTGGTGTGTCCCCCAGGTGGCTTGTGGCAAACTTCAATGAGACTTTTTATGGATATCTTTGAGAAATGGCTTACTTCTTGCCACTCTTTCATAAAGCCAGATTTGTGCAGTGTAAGACTGATTGTTGTCCTATGGACAGACTCTCCCACCTCAACTGTAGATCTCTGCATTTCATCTAGTGTGATCATGGGCCTTTTGGCTGCATCTCTGATCAGTCTTCTCCTTGTTCGAGCGAGATGAACGTTTAGAGGGACGGTCGGGTCTTGGTAGATTTGAAGTGGTCTGATACTCCTTCCATTTCAATATGATCGCTTGCACAGTGCTCCTTGAGATGTTTAAAACTTGGGAAATCTTTTTGTATCCAAATCCGGCTTTAAACTTTGCCACAACAGTATCTCGGACCTGCCTGGTGTGTTCCTTCGTCTTCATGATGCTCTCTGCACTTGAAACAGAACCCTGAGACTATCACAGAGCAGGTGCATTTATACGGAGACTTGATTACACACAGGTGGATTGTATTTATCATTACCAGTCATTTAGGACAACATTGGATCATTCAGAGATCCTCACTGAACTTCTGGAGTGAGTTTGCTGCACTGAATGTAAAGGGGCTAAATAATATTGCACGGCCCACTTTTCATTTTTTTATTTGTTAAAAAAGTTTAAAATATCCAATAAATTTCGATTCACTTCACGATTGTGTCCCACTGATTCTTCACAAAAAAATTAGAATTTCTATCTTTGTTTGAAGCCTGAAATGTGGCAAAAGGTTGAAAAATTCAAGGGGGCTGAATACTTTCACAAGGCACTGTACACCTGACGTTGAAAACCTTGGGCTTAGTGCCAGCAGTCAAAATTCAGCTGCCATTAACTCCTTAATACCCAGTCTGCTACCGACACCACGGAAACTGAAAGACTGTGGAAACCCCCTAGCTTTGGCATCTCTCATGGAAGCACCAATTTTGGGGTTGCTGCGGGCTGCAATTTTTAGTGTTTAAGGGGGGGGTGGCTCAGAACACTTAGGCCTCATCATGCTTAGAATTCCAGCCCCAGCTGCCTGGGTTACCTTGGCTGACATTCAAAAATTTGAGAAAGCGCACATCCGTTTTTTCAAATATTTCTTTTTACAGTAATCTGATATCAGTTTGATTGCCATACTGGCAAAAAAAATCACAGATGCCAGCAGATGAGGTGGAAGGGTATAGGCAGGGTCGGCTCCAGATTTTTGTAGGCCCAGGGTGAAAGAGTCTTAATGGGCCCCCGCCACACAGCTCTGCTACATGCCCATAGACATAGATGGCTCTGCTACACGCACATGTAGACACACAGCTCTGCTACATGCACACTACACATAGTACACACACACAGCTCTACTACATGCCCATAGACATAAATGGCTCAGCTACACACACATGTAGACACACAGGTCTGCTGCATGCATACTATACATGGTACACACACAGCTCTAGTACATGAACATACAGATACACACACAAAGCTCTACTACATGAACATAGAGATACAACACACACAGCACTGGTACATAACTAATTCATGCACATATAGATACACGCAGCTCTGCTACATGCACACTACACATAGACATACATATCCATAGACATAGTTGGCTCTGCTACATGCACACTACACATAATACACACAAAGCTGTACTACATGAACATACAGATACACACAGCACTGGTACATGCCTAATTCATGCACATACAGACACACGCAGCCAAGCTACATGCACACTACACATAGAGATACACAAATGGCTCTGCTACATGGACAATACATATCGAGCTCTGCTACATGTACAATGCATGCACATACAAACATACACAGCTCTGCTCAGGTATAGAATACATTACAAACATATACACACAGCTCTGCTGTATGCACAATACATGCACATACAGATACAGTTAGGGCCAGAAATATTTGGACAGTGACACAATTTTCGCGAGTTGGGCTCTGCATGCCACCACATTGGATTTGAAATGAAACCTCTACAACAGAATTCAAGTGCAGATTGTAACGTTTAATTTGAAGGGTTAAACAAAAATATCTGATAGAAAATGTAGGAATTGTACACATTTCTTTACAAACACTCCACATTTTAGGAGGTCAAAAGTAATTGGACAAATAAACATAATCCAAACAAAATATTTTTATTTTCAATATTTTGTTGCGAATCCTTTGGAGGCAATCACTGCCTTAAGTCTGGAACCCATGGACATCACCAAACGCTGGGTTTCCTCCTTCTTAATGCTTTGCCAGGCCTTTACAGCCGCAGCCTTCAGGTCTTGCTTGTTTGTGGGTCTTTCCGTCTTAAGTCTGGATTTGAGCAAGTGAAATGCATGCTCAATTGGGTTAAGATCTGGTGATTGACTTGGCCATTGCAGAATGTTCCACTTTTTTGCACTCATGAACTCCTGGGTAGCTTTGGCTGTATGCTTGGGGTCATTGTCCATCTGTACTATGAAGCGCCGTCCAATCAACTTTGCAGCATTTGGCTGAATCTGGGCTGAAAGTATATCCCGGTACACTTCAGAATTCATCCGGCTACTCTTGTCTGCTGTTATGTCATCAATAAACACAAGTGACCCAGTGCCATTGAAAGCCATGCATGCCCATGCCATCGCGTTGCCTCCACCATGTTTTACAGAGGATGTGGTGTCCCTTGGATCATGTGCCGTTCCCTTTCTTCTCCAAACTTTTTTCTTCCCATCATTCTGGTACAGGTTGATCTTTGTCTCATCTGTCCATAGAATACTTTTCCAGAACTGAGCTGGCTTCTTGAGGTGTTTTTCAGCAAATGTAACTCTGGCCTGTCTATTTTTGGAATTGATGAATGGTTTGCATCTAGATGTGAACCCTTTGTATTTACTGTCATGGAGTCTTCTCTTTACTGTTGACTTAGAGACAGATACACCTACTTCACTGAGAGCGTTCTGGACTTCAGTTGATGTTGTGAACGGGTTCTTCTTCACCAAATAAAGTATGCGGCGATCATCCACCACTGTTGTCATCCGTGGACGCCCAGGCCTTTTAGAGTTCCTTTTTTCTCAGAATGTACCCAACTGTTGATTTTGCTACTCCAAGCATGTCTGCTATCTCTCTGATGGATTTTTTCTTTTTTCAGCCTCAGGATGTTCTGCTTCACCTCAATTGAGAGTTCCTTTGACCGCATGTTGTCTGGTCACAGCAACAGCTTCCAAATGCAAAACCACACACCTGGAATCCACCCCTGACCTTTTAACTACTTCATTGATTACAGGTTAACGAGGGAGACGCCTTCAGAGTTAATTGCAGCCCTTAGAGTCCATTGTCCAATTACTTTTGGTCCCTTGAAAAAGAGGAGGCTATGCATTACAGAGCTATGATTCCTAAACCCTTTCTCCGATTTGGATGTGGAAACTCTCATATTGCAGCTGGGAGTGTGCACTTTCAGCCCATATTATATATATAATTGTATTTCTGAACATGTTTTTGTAAACAGCTAAAATAACAAAACTTGTGTCACTGTCCAAATATTTCTGGCCCTAACTGTACATACCCAGCTCTATAACATGGACACTACATGCACACTACGGACCTAGATCTGCCATATGTACAATATATGTACATACAGATACACACACAGCTCTGCTACATACACATACAAACACACAGCTCTGCTACATGCACAGAAACATACACAAATACAGATATATACATATACAAATGCACACATACAAACACACATACATACAGATATAGATACACACAGAGACACACACACATACAGATATAGATATAGATACACACACATATAGACACACACACATACATAATCAGACACACAGACACACATATGCAGACATACACACACACAGATACATACACATACAGACACACACATATATTACCACATTCAGATGATCTTGATTCATGCAGAGCAGGAGAGGAGGCACTGGGAGAGGAACGGAGACTGCAGAAGTTAAGCAGTTTCTTCTAGGACCTTGATTTCAGTCATGTGATCAGTCACATGACTGGAAATGGACGGTCCTTCAGCCTCCATTCAGCTCCCAGTAAGCTTCTTCTCCTGCTGTGTACCGATCACATAGATCAGGGAAGAGCAGGAGAGAAGAGAGGGAGAGAGGGCCACTATCTGTGACTATCCTCTCACTGCTTCAGGGCCCCAGCATCTGCCTGGGTGTGCCGGGTGCTGGTGCCGGGCCTGGGTGTAGGTCTGACTTCACCCAATCAAGGGGAGAAGCAGTGATTTTCATGCGTGGGACCAGAAGCAGGGTGACAGTGGCCCTGAAGCGTGGTAAGTATAATAGTCTAGGAAGCAAATGCTTGTGTGAAACCAGTGGGGCTTCACTGTAAAAGAGTTGAGCTGTGTTTGACAGCTTTTGGGCCCCTTTGAAGGTGATTTCTCGGCCCTTGATTTTGCCTCTCATTGACTTGAATAGGATTCTGAATTTTTCCCAATCTGAATTTGCCAATCTATTCGATTAACATATACCTATTCAGTGAACAGAGCTGAACCTGAACTTCAAAAGGTTCATTCATCTCTCCTGATGGCCATAATAATTTCCTTCATTAGGCTAAATTTTTTTATATGGCACTTAAAGTGAAGATAAGAGGAAAATATTGTTTGTCAATGGGATTTTCTCTGGCTTTGAGACTTTTGCCCCTGTTATTCATAGGATAAGACTAGCTATGGACACAGGTAGTGGTTTAACTTGAAGCCCCAATGCTAGAGCTCCAATGAGGCCCCCAATTATGGCAAATCTTTAATAGCGTTAGTCTTTTCCTGTAGGCTAAAGGGACTTTTGGGACCCCTTAAGCTCAAGAGCCTGGGTGCGATTGCAACCCCTGCATCTATTGTAGTTATGCCTCTGGATACACAATTCAGAGCATCCAAATGGCACAGGTGCAGGATTTATATATACTTTTTATATTATCCTGTCGTCGCTCAATCTAGCACTGCCACGCTGCTTTAGTGTCTGTTTTCTGGCAGTATCAGTGACATCACAACATCTGGACTACTGAATTGGGATTGCAAGCAAAAGTGATATGTGTTGTCTAAAGCAGGATAGGTAACATTCAATTTTACCAGGGGCAGACATATCATTGGTGCAACATGTGCAGCCGCCAAGGACCCGACAGGTTAGGGGGCCCATTTCCACATCCAAAGTAGGCAGAATTGTGTATTTTGATGAGCTTTAGGACTACAAAGGGGCCTAGTAAACTATTCTTGCACAGGGGCCCTTTCCTGCCTGTATCCGCCAGTAAATTTTACTATTTTAAGCCAACACAAGTTTAAGCTTATCTTCGCATCTCCGAAACTGCTCTAGTATTTGTTTACCGGCTGCACAGGTGACGTTAGGACTAATAGTTCAGCCTAGTGGTTTGGCTCTCCGCATCATTCCCAGTTTTTTATGTGGCC
Organism: Allobates femoralis; assembly: GCA_033576535.1. Lineage (NCBI taxonomy): Eukaryota > Metazoa > Chordata > Amphibia > Anura > Aromobatidae > Allobates > Allobates femoralis. The sequence goes on from JARQOC010000006.1 coordinate 327,146,426, forward strand.
CATTGGGAAAATTGAGTTATCTACATTTGTCACAATTTGATGACAGCAAATCAAAGAAAGCTTGCATTGCTAATATATTAGCTTTAGAAATCCACACATTTCTCAGATAAAAAGTGGATTGTAGTACCCATTCTGTCACAGAGCTAGCACCAGTTCCTATCACCCTCTATTCCCAAATCTTTTGGACTGTGCAGGTGAGTGATGTTGCCCCTCTGCCTGCCACTATCTGTATAGTTAGTTTTTTAACTTTTGGGACCTTCGTAATTCTGGATGAGGGCCTTTGGAAACGTGTGGGTTGTGTTACTCAATAAAATTCTGCTTCTTGCCTAAGCCTCAGAAACCAAAATGCTGCAAAACGTATAAATGTTCCTTGACTAAGGATATTACTACATCTTGTTCTATGCCGTCTAAAGAATTCCAGTGCTTCCTTCATTTCATCTCCTTCCTGTCACTGGAGGATTGCACAGCAAGCATGGATTGAAAAGATTATTTGTGCTCCCAGATGGCTCTAGTGTCTGACTATCGCTGATTGATGACACATGGCTGAGTCTTGTTTTCTAACTACTTAATTGGGCTATTTACATGAGCAATATGATTCTGCTCATTTACAGACTGAAAACTGCTGGTTTTATCTTTAATACAATTGGTTTAATAATACAAAACTCAAGGATCCACTACTGTGCAAAGCAGCTTGTCAATAGGAAGAACTCTAGGGAAAAGATAGCAATGCGGATGCAAAATGTTTGTATTATTGAAATAACTTATCTGTTTCCTATCCCAGCTATAAAGTGGGTAGTAAAAAGCAAAAACAGCATTTCTTTCAATAACTCTCTAAATCCATCAATGTGTAATTTCTCTTGATCCTAAATTTTACATCCCCAGAGTTGGTAGATGCAAGTTGTTCTACAATAATTTGTTGATCAGATGGTTTAATTGCGACAGACATAGTGCTTCAAAATTGCCACTACTTACATGATGAACTTTTGAGAGACACCCACTATATCTGTTAAATTAAAGAAGCCCTTATTCTGGAGGATTTACAAACAAATTTTACCAATCAAAGCAAAACTTAGTACAATAGTGAAATTAAAAACATGGCATAAAGACTAGCTAGATCATAACCAGCCATAAACCTGAGATGTTGAAAATATATCTCCGACCAATATTTCTTCCAACTCACCATAATTACGCAGGTCCTTCTTGGCTACAAATGGGTGTATATCCATAAGTTAGGGAATTGGCTTAACATTCGACACCTCTGGCAGCCATCAGCCCTTTCTGACTGGGCAGGTTTGCCAACTCTATTTTGTATTTTTTCTGCAAGCTAATCAAACAATCAATAAGATTGTAAGTGATACATGTCTACATCCCATAATTCTAATAGAAAGACTTTAGTTGCAGTTACTATGAATTGTAGAATAGTGATAAGTCCAATCATAATTATCTGTACAAGGTTCTCTAGCTTGAAAAAAAATGACGGATGCATGACGTTTTTGAAGCGAACCTGTCACCCCCCGGACATCAAAAGCTAAAATAGCCACCTTCTGCAGCACTAAGGCTGCATTCAGAGAAGGTGTCTGTAGCCTTTTGATGTCCTAAATACAATGAAATATGCACTTTGATAAATGCTTACACTTAAGAAGACCAGTGACCAGGAGGCGGGGTTTCGCACTCTTCTGACCCGCCCCCTCTTGTCAATCATCATGCTCGCCTGTTGTTGTCTCCCCCACTGTGTAAAATGAACGCGCCTCTCCGTTCTCCTCTATGGTGCCGCGCATGCGCTGTGCGCGCTGCCCGACAACTTCCTAGACGTCTGGCGCACAGCGCATGCGCGGCACCATAGAGGAGAACGGAGGCGGCGTTCATGTAACAATGAGCGGAGGCAGCAGCAGGCAAGCACAATGATTGACAAGAGGGGGCGGGTCAGAGGAGCGTGAAACCACGCCTCCCGGTCACCGGTCTTCTTAAGTGTAAGCATTTATTATATAGTGCATAGTTCATTGTATATAGGTCATGAAAAGGCTATAGACACCTTCTCTGAATGCAGCCTTAGTGCTGCAGAAGGTGGCTATTTTAGCTTTGATGTCCGGGGGGGGTGACAGGTTCGCTTTAAGAACAGTGGATAGAAGTGTCGTTATTTTAGGAGTTTCTGGATGGTTGGCAACCAGGTGATCAAGTGATTGTCTGTTTTGTGCTTAGCTTCTGCCTCCCCTTCTTCCAAGAGGAATACTGTTTTTTATCTTTCCATCGATATAGCAGTGTAAGGACCTGATGTAATTTAAAAGATCTGCTCCTTCTGAACATATCAAGTCCTCTCACTACTATATTGAAGGAAAGATAAACCTACATTATCTAATTTATCATACAATGTACTGGAAAGCAGGAAAAATCAATGAGTCTCTGAGCTAGTACTATTACTGTATTGTAAGTTATTTGGATATCACACTGGAGCTAGCATATAATGTCGAGTTGCCGCTTTGAGCCTTGGGTGACACCGCGTATGTTTCACCCTACTGGAGAAATCTAATCTGGACAAATCCATAACATATAGTACTATTACTGCAATTCCAAAAATACAATACTTTTTTTTACCTAAGTAATGAAATAAAAATTGTAATAATAAATTAATAATAATAATTTGCTTGTGTCATTTTCTGAAAGTCGTAGTGTGGAGCCCACTGGGACGGGGTACTCGGTGCCGGACCGGGGTACTGCTGGGGGATGTCACGGCGGTCCTGGTCCGGACCGTGTCCGGGCCCGCACAATAAAATGGGGGGTTATTTACAGGAATTTGTCACTCGTGACGCCACCCACTATATGCGGCCAGTAATGGGGCCGCCGCTGCTGCAGAACCTCCGGGGATGATGGGATAGCAGCTTGTATAGAATAGTTCCTGTGGGCAGAACTGGGATTCCCCGGGCAGTGGTAGAGGTAGTTAAAGTCTGTGAGGATGTTATTGATGCTGCAGGAGAGTAGGGTAGCAGTAGAGATGATAAGAGTAGAGGCAATGGCAGTCTATGAGGGCAAGTGGGGCTTCAGCATAAGGATGACACACACACTCACGGTTTCTGTTGTTCTTCAAGTCTTTACTGGCAGATGGTATTACACAGTATTGTACACGGAGTCTGTACCAGGTTGCTCTCACCCTGACCGGGTCCTTGGCTTCCTACTTAAATGCTGTGTGTGGCCCTGCTGCTGCTTGTAGCTATACTGCTGGCCCTGTCTCTGCTCACGGGTACCAATATGCTGGGCAACTTGAGTCCTCTGTGTCACTGACTCCTTCATGTTGCTTTGCTATGGTGTGGTGAAGATGGTGGACCTTCACTATGCCGGTGTTTACTGTCCTGTCTGTCTCAGGCACAGCCTCGGATCCGGTATCCGTCTTAAGCGCCTCCCCGGGATCAAGCTTTTGGGGTAACTCTTTATCCCGGGTATGTTCCTCTGTTAATCTGTCTCCTTTCCTCAGACCTCTCAGGACCTCCACTGACACTTGGCTCTGCTCCTGCTCCAGACTAGACTCTCCTCTGAACTAAAACTGAACTAACTGTCACTTCTGCTCTGAGGTAAACAACTTAGCTCCTCCCTCTAGTGCAGGTGCCAGCTAAGCTCCTCCCACTTTCTAGTGTAGTGTTGTGTGGGGATTAAACCTGTGTTGTTTCTGTGGCATATTAACCCTTAAGGTGCCACATTAACTGTACTGATCGCAATCCCTGACTACACACCGCAACTAGACGTAGCCGAAGGATGTAACTGACCAGACCAGACCTAGACAACCTCTGCACAGTCGGAGAATTAACTGCTCCTAAAGATGATGTTGGAAAAGCTATCTTGCCTCAGAGCAGAACCCCAAAAGAATATCAAGCCCCCCACAGATATTAACTGGGAAACAAGAGATGGAAAAACAAAAACAGGCAGAGTATAAGGTTTAGCAAAAGAGGCCACACTAGCTATATAGGAAAGACAGGATAGAATACTATTGCGGTCAGTATAAAACACTATCAAAAACCACCAACAGCAGATATTACAAAAATTACCCTGAGTCACTAAGACTCGGCAAACTCTATATCAGCAGACTTCTATGAATCAAATGCCAGCAGAACTGGAAATAACAGATAATAGTGAATGGTAAAATTCCTAGGAAGAAAAGTTCCTATCTGAAAACAGATAAACAAATATACAAACTAAATAGCAACCCACAGCTCAGAATAAGACAAATCATAAGCAGAACCTTAAGCACACAAAAGTGTGCCACAAAATATCAAAAAACCATCCACTTATCTTGCAAAGATCTCCACAGAGCAGAAGAAACCAGAGAGATGTGAACTCCTCCAGGAACAAAAGACAACCGGCAAGGAATGATCCACTTCCAACCTTTATATGCTCCAAGAACCAGATTGCCAATCCCCATCAGCTGTGAAGCCTACACAGTCAGCTGCATCACCAGCAACAACCACCGGAGGGAGATCCAATGAATTCACAATATGTATATATGTGAGTGAGTGTGTGTGAGTGTGTGTATGTGAGTGAGTGTGTGTGTAGGTATATGATTTAAACAGCTCTCAGATCGTCTGTGTTTAAATAGCCAGCTCCGTCATCAGCTGTTTGATGTCGGCGCGGGAGATTTAAACACAGCTGTTCTGACAGCTGATTCAGGTCCTTGAACCTGATATTTATTATCTTATCAAAAAAAGTCCGTTCACTGGGCACTGCTAAGTTAGGAGAAGTGCTTATTTTTTCATATGGGTATATGCGAGGTGGGGCATTGCTGGCCGCCTCTGGGTGCCCGCTATATATCACATCAATAATAGCATAAAAAGAAAAAAGATAGCGGCACTCACCGGGCGTGTTTCAAAGGTGCTTTATTTGTGTACCCTCATTCCAGGGTCCCACTCAGGAGGGAGGGGGTGCAGAGACAGCAGAGATGACGGATCTCCGTTTCGGGGCTCTACCCCTTCCACGGACCTCAATGTCCGTCATCTCTGCTGTCTCTGCACCCCCTCCCTCCTGAGTGGGACCCTGGAATGAGGGTACCCAAATAAAGCACCTTTGAAACACGCCCGGTGAGTGCCGCTATTTATTATCTTATCGGTTTTCCGGACAGCAAACTGATCAGATGATATTGGATCCAGATTGGACGTCGCGGGAGCTTCGAGCCTGGACTATGTCGGAGGGGGTTATTCTTTAATAAAGATGGAGCCACTAATTGTGTTTGTGTTTTATTACTAATAAAGATATTTTCTCTGTGTTGTGTTTTTTTAATCTGATTACTAGAAATTCATGGTGGCCATGTCTAATATTGGAGTGACCCATTTATTTTGGGCTTAAGGTCAGCTGATAATACACAGCTTGCCCTAACCCCATTGTTACCCAGCGAATCACGAGGCACCAGGGCTGCAGGAAGAGCTGGATACAGCGCCAGAAGATAGCGCTTCTATGAATGCGCCATTTTCTGGGGTGGCCGCAGATGGAAATTCACAGCGGGGGGGGGTTGGGCCAGAAAGCTTGGGCTACCCTTTGCTGCAGATTCCAGCCCCCAGCTGCCTAGTTGTACCTGGGTGGACACAAAAATAGGGTGAAGCCCACGTCAATTTATTTTTAATTATTTCATGAAATTCATGAAAAAATTTAAAAAAAGGGCTTCCCTAGATTTTTGGTTTCTAGCCAGGTACAACTAGGCAGCTGGGGTTTGGGGGCAGCCTGTACCTGCCTGCTATACCTGGCTGGCATACAAAAATATGACGAAGCCCATGTCAATTTTTTTTAAAATAATTTATTTAAAAATAAATAAAAACTAAAACACATTTAGGGACTGCATCTTTTTTATCCCCTAGACCCTCATCTCTGTGCTGAACACTCTGGGCTCTGCTTCATCAGAGACCAAGGGGACGAACAAAGCTTCTATCTGCGTGGTCCCTGAAGGAGAGCCCGGAGTTCTGTGGCATCATAAAGGGGGGGAACCTCTCCTTCAGGGATCACAGGGATAGAAGCTTTGTTCGTCCCCTTGATCTTTGATGAAGCAGAGCCCAGAGTGTTCAGCACAGAGTTGAGGGTATTAATAAACTTATGCTAATGTTATACATCTTATTTGATGCTATAAGTGCACCTAAGGTGGTAAATATCTGGCTTCCGCCCTCACCATTCTAACAAAACTGCTTTAACGAAAATTATTAATGACTTACCGTAATTATCACCAAAGCAAAAGCAAAGCAAAGCAAAACAGGCATTTCTCTATACTCCTCCTTCTAGACCTGACCTCTGTCTTTGATACAGTTGACCACTCCATCCTACTACAGATCCTCTCTTCCATTGATATCACTGACTTTTTCCAGGTCTGTTTTCATACTTTTCTGACTACACATTTAGCATAATTCATTTCCACACTACCTCTTCACCCCATCCCCTCTCTGTTGGTGTCCCTCAAGGCTTTGTCATGGGACCCCTACTTTTTTAGACCTATACCTTCAGCCTGGGGCAACTCATAAAGTCCCATTGATTCCAGTACCATCTAGATGCTGTTGACACTCAGCTATACCTCTTTGGCCCAGACATCACCTCTTTGCTGTCCAGAATGCCAGAGTTTCTATCAGCCTTATCCTCCTTCTTCTCCTCTCACTTCCTAAGACTCAATGTAGACAAAACCGAACTCATCATGTTTCCTCCATCTCACCAATCTTCCTTACCCTATATATCTATCATAATATCTATCATAATAAATGACATCACAATTTGCCATGTAATGAAAGTCCGCTGCTTTGGAGTAACCCTTGAGTCTGCCTTTTCCTTCAAACCACACATCCAAGCTCTCACCACCTTCTGCCACCTCCAACTCAAAAATATTTCCTGAATTCGTACTTTCCTCAACCCTCAATCTACTAAAATACTAGTACATGCCCTCATCATCTCCCACCTTGACTACTGCAACACCCTCCTCTGTGGCCTCCCTGCTAACACTCTTGCACCACTCCATTCTGTTCTTAACTCTGCTGCCTGACTATTCCATCATCCTCTTCATTACTCCTCCACTTCTCCCCTTTGCAAATCTCTTCACTGGCTTCCAATTCCTCAACGTATCAATTTCAAAATACTAACATTGACTTACAAAGCCATCTAGAATCTGTCTCCCCCATAAATGTATGACCTAACCTCCCAATAACATCCAACTCATAATCTTTAATCCTCTCAAGACCTTCTTCTTTCCTACACACTTGCACGCTCCTCTTCCAACCGGCTGCAAGACTTCTATTGAGCATCCCTAATCCTTTGGAATTCTGTACTCCAACATGTCCGACTATCCCCTAGACTCAGAACTTTAAAGTGGAACCTGTAAACCTATCTATTCTGAACAGCTTACAGCCTGCAATGACCCTACTGGCAGCAGAGCTAGTGCTCCACCACCACTGAAGCTTGCGCATCACCGCCATTGGAGCTGGCGCTTCACCAACACCGGAGCTGGCACTCCAGCACCACCAACAGACCTGGTGCTCCAGCACCATTGAAGCCGGCGCTCCACCACAATCAGAGCTGACCCAACCTACTGTATCCCTCCCCATTACTCCGTAGAATGTAAGCCTGCAAGTGCAAGGTCCTCCCCTCCCTATACCAGTCTGTCACTGTTAGTTTTTTCACTGTATTTTTCACTTCTTTTGTATGTAACTCTTTCTCATGTACAGCACCATGGAATCAATGGTGCTCCATAAATAAATATATAATCATAATAATAATAATAATAATAAATCGTAGAAGCACAGCGAAATTCACAAAAATGCTGCTACTTAATATGAGAAAATAGTCATTGTATGCTAAGAAAATATTACCTCATTTTTAATTTTTGCATTGATTCGTACTTTAATGTATAAAAGATCTAAAGGCTTTTTCTTTTTACTTATAAGGTAACATATTTTATGAGATTCCTGGAGACAATCTGATGATCACTTCCCGTGAGTCTACAAGGCTCTTTAAAATTTACAACCATATACAGTTAGGGCCAGAAATATTTGGACAGTAACACAAGTTTTGTTATTTTAGCTGTTTACAAAAACATGTTCAGAAATACAATTATATATATAATATGGGCTGAAAGTGCACACTCCCAGCTGCAATATGAGAGTTTCCACATCCAAATCGGAGAAAGGGTTTAGGAATTATAGCTCTGTAATGCATAGCCTCCCTCTTTTTCAAGGGACCAAAAGTAATTGGACAATGGACTCTAAGGGCTGCAATTAACTCTGAAGGCGTCTCCCTCGTTAACCTGTAATCAATGAAGTAGTTAAAAGGTCAGGGGTGGATTCCAGGTGTGTGGTTTTGCATTTGGAAGCTGTTGCTGTGACCAGACAACATGTGGTCAAAGGAACTCTCAATTGAGGTGAAGCAGAACATCCTGAGGCTGAAAAAAAAGAAAAAATCCATCAGAGAGATAGCAGACATGCTTGGAGTAGCAAAATCAACAGTTGGGTACATTCTGAGAAAAAAGGAATTGACTGGTGAGCTTGGGAACTCTAAAAGGCCTGGGCATCCACGGATGACAACAGTGGTGGATGATCGCCGCATACTTTATTTGGTGAAGAAGAACCCGTTCACAACATCAACTGAAGTCCAGAACACTCTCAGTGAAGTAGGTGTATCTGTCTCTAAGTCAACAGTAAAGAGAAGACTCCATGACAGTAAATACAAAGGGTTCACATCTAGATGCAAACCATTCATCAATTCCAAAAATAGACAGGCCACAGTTAAATTTGCTGAAAAACACCTCAAGAAGCCAGCTCAGTTCTGGAAAAGTATTCTATGGACAGATGAGACAAAGATCAACCTGTACCAGAATGATGGGAAGAAAAAAGTTTGGAGAAGAAAGGGAACGGCACATGATCCAAGGCACACTACATCCTCTGTAAAACATGGTGGAGGCAACGTGAAGGCATGGGCATGCATGGCTTTCAATGGCACTGGGTCACTTGTGTTTATTGATGACATAACAGCAGACAAGAGTAGCCGGATGAATTCTGAAGTGTACCGGGATATACTTTCAGCCCAGATTCAGCCAAATGCTGCAAAGTTGATTGGACGGCGCTTCATAGTACAGATGGACAATGACCCCAAGCATACAGCCAAAGCTACCCAGGAGTTCATGAGTGCAAAAAAGTGGAACATTCTGCAATGGCCAAGTCAATCACCAGATCTTAACCCAATTGAGCATGCATTTCACTTGCTCAAATCCAGACTTAAGACGGAAAGACCCACAAACAAGCAAGACCTGAAGGCTGCGGCTGTAAAGGCCTGGTAAAGCATTAAGAAGGAGGAAACCCAGCGTTTGGTGATGTCCATGGGTTCCAGACTTAAGGCAGTGATTGCCTCCAAAGGATTCACAACAAAATATTGAAAATAAAAATATTTTGTTTGGGTTATGTTTATTTGTCCAATTACTTTTGACCTCCTAAAATGTGGAGTGTTTGTAAAGAAATGTGTACAATTCCTACATTTTCTATCAGATATTTTTGTTCAACCCTTCAAATTAAACGTTACAATCTGCACTTGAATTCTGTTGTAGAGGTTTCATTTCAAATCCAATGTGGTGGCATGCAGAGCCCAACTCGCCAAAATTGTGTCACTGTCCAAATATTTCTGGCCCTAACTTGTAACTTAGAAATGTTCTATTTCAAATGCTTCATTCATAACGTATCTGTCATCTGTTAGGAGGAATAACATAGCTAGAATAATATTTTTAGTAGTATAAAGCTCTCATCAAAATATTAACATTTCCTTTATATTTTCAGGTATGTTCGATAATAAAGTTCTATAATCATTCTTATATCCTTTTCATATTGGCAATCTTTTTAGAGGACCACCTTTCTAGAAAGCTATTGTTCACTTCAATTTCATATGATCATCTCAAGGCGCTTACGATGTATTTATGATTGTACACTCTATCTTGGTGGTATGAAGTACATCTCAGTCGGTAGCTGAAAAAGGTATACTTAACAAGTACATTTTACATTAACGAGAAAAGACTCTTTCAACACTTGTCCCCTCTCACGACCTGATATGCTGGACCTGAATTTGTCAGCTTTGCAAACAGTTAACTAAATCATATTTCTAACAGACACAATCTAATTTACACAAAAGATGCTGACAAGTCTTATAGAAAATATCCTGCGTAGCAGAAGACACAGAGATTTACGAGCCCCCCTTTCTAAATCCGAGCCTTATCCAGCTCATGCACTGTTGGTGTGGAGAATCTGCAGCATTACAAATGTGGATTTCTGAGCTCTGCTCTAGGGATCCTGGGAAGTTGAGTACATTTGTCCCATCCTGCTGGCAGGGAGGAATGATCTTCAATCAATGCCATTTAGGCTCTTGTCACGCTGCAAACGTTAAAGCGTCAACCTTACGCATACATAAAGTAGAATTCAGAGAATTATTCTATCTTCAGTATACATTCATATTTTGAAGCATATGTGTAATTCATAGAATGGGGATGTTGCCATCAAATCTACTACAAAAATGTGTGACAAATTAAAAGTAGACACTTATTATATTTTTTATAGAAGTATTAGTTTGTCCCTTTGACGGTAGCCTGGAGCTGTAGTCGCAGTCGAGGTACCAATCTTATGTACCCTGTCCAGCTCCACAGGTTGGGGAATATAGTAACTTGCCCAGGGCAGGGTACTCAGCACTCAGGCTTGATCAGGGATGTCACGGGTGGCTTGCCCGAGGCCGTGGCCCTGGTAGTCAATGAATAAAAATGGAAATAAAGTATATACAAGTGTTTCGTCTTCGTGACACCACCTGCAGAGTCGGGTGATGCTCACCTGCGCCGCCACAGCCCTCCGGTGGTCGATGGTATTGCAGCTTGGATGGATTAGTCCCCCGTAGGCGGGACTGGACCGCCGGGGCAGCAATTGTGTAAGAAAACAGTTTATATTGAAAGGATGCAGCAGAGTCGGGACTTCAATTCACCGGGTAACTTTACTGTGAACTTTGTCAAAGTCGTATGACTATGACAGCAATGCAGTAGATGGCAAATGCTCTGGATGCTGCAACTGGAATTTCTGGCTGTAGATGGAACCCTCCTTATGTTCCTTTCGTTCTCTTTCTGTCTTTTGCCTCCCAGTGGCGGGGAAGTCTGATTCCTAAAGATTATTGGACCTCCAGCTGCTTTTCTCTTGTCTGTTTCTGTCCCTCCTTTGCGGTCTCCGGGACAACCTTCTCTTAAGCTAAGCTTTTGGCTCCCTTCTCTTGACTTACTCAGGAGACTGGGGTTGTATCTATAATATCCCCGTCCTTCGGATTCTCTGTGAGCTGTGTAAGAACTCACAGTTACGGGCTCTGGTACCCGTTTTCCTTCTCTGAACTGGCTTGCTTCTAAGCCCCTGTTCCTTGCCTCTGTTTTCTGGGATCTGTTCTGGGCCCCTCAGCCGAGGAGACCCTCCTTGCTCCAGCTCTTACTCCATCTCTTCTCTACTCCTAACTGCTAACTAATTCCCCCTAGAGGTCACTTTATATCCTCCCGGGGTCCCTCCCATCTACTACGTTAGTGTGTGGATGTTACTCTAGGGTTCCATCTAGTGACCATAGTTCCAGTTGCAGTGGGGTGACTACACCGCTTTTCTGGGTGCAGTACCCCTTTTGTGGCACCTACATAGTGGGGCACCCCAATAGTTCATGATGTTGTGATGTACCTGGTTGTGTGCTGTGCAGGTAGTACTGCTAAAGGGAACCTGTCAGGTTGTTTATGCTCCCCTTAGCTATCACTATCTGTACCTGCATATGTACCTATACAGAAGGGTGGAACCCTGCCACTTGCAAGTTGTTGTTTACCCCTGCCAGGAAGGGTCCAGTGCGTCCACTAGTTCAGTCATTAGAATAGTGGCTATTCGTCCATTTCTAGCCCTCAGTAATTCCTTCTCAAGTGATCGTATCTAGGAGGACTTTGCCTACCTCACAGTCATTCTGCTGCTTTGGAGTTAACAAGATCACCTACTAACTGCAGCCTTAGGTATTTAGTAGTCTGTCTGCCCAAACTTAACTCCAGTCAAACCATATATGAATCTAAAATGGAGTAAGGCTAGGGTCACACTTGCAGATTTTACATGCGTTTTTGAGACTTGCATTTTCTAAAAACGCAAGTAAAAACGCACCCATAGGCCCCCATGCAAAAAACGCATGCCTAAAGTGTCATGCATTTTTGGCATGAGTTTTTGCACTTAAGTGAGGAGCTACCTTGAAAAACGCATGCAAAAACGCATGGTACCATTTAGTGCCATTTAAAAACACATGCGTTTCCCATAGGGCCCCATGTTAAATAAACACATGCGTTTTTCAAAACACACCAAAAAACACAGCTTGCAGTGTTTTTTGGTGCTGATTCAAAAACGCATGCAAAAACGCAGGGTGTCATAAAATACCTAAAAAAACAAATGCAGAAATGTAAAGAAGTATGCAGAAACACATGCTTATTTTTAAGGCACCAAAAAAACGCATGGCATGTGTGACCCTAGCCTAAGTCCTGTTCACTAGTGAGCTGGCTCCATCATTTGTGAGCTAGTCCCGTACTTGAATCTTTGTCCCATCAGTCATCTTTTAGCTGGACAGATCCTTTCTAGGGTCACACTTGGCATGCGTTTTTTTTTGGTACCTTAAAAATAAGCATGCGTTTTTGCATGCTTTTTACATTTCCGCATGGTTTTATTTAGGTGTTTTATAACACCCTGCGTTTTTCCATGCGTTTTTGAAACAGCACCAAAAAATAGTGCATGCACCATTTTTTGGTGCTGTTTCAAAAACACATGTGTTTTTTAACATGGGCCCCTATGGGAAACACATTGTTTTTTGCATGGTACTAAATGGTACTAATGGTACCATGCGCTTTTGCATGCGTTTTTGAAGGCAGCTCCTCACTTAAGTGCAAAAACGCATGCCAAAAACACATGGCACTTTAGCTATGCATTTTTGCTATTGGGGCATGCGTTTTTGCTATTGTGGCATGCGTTTTTTGCATGGAGGCCTATGGGTGCATTTTTAGATACATTTTAGGCTAGGGTCACACTTGCATGTGTTTTTTAAGGTGCTTTTTGGCAGCCTGCGTTTTTGGGGCTGCGTTTTTGCTGTTAGGTATGGAGCAGCCTTAAAAATGCATGCTAAAATGCATGTACCATTTAATACCTTGCAAAAACGCATGCGTTTTCCATAGGGCCCCATGTTAAAAAATGCATGCGTTTTTGAAAAAGCACCAAAAAATGCATCATGCTGCATTTTTTGGTGCTGAGCCAAAAACGCATCCAAAAAATGCATGGCACTTTAGACATGCGTTTTTGGCATTGGGGCATGCGTTTTTTTGTATGGGGGTCTATGGATGGGTTTTTCCATGCGTTTTTCACAAAAGACGTGTGAAAACTGCATGGAAAAACTGCAAGTGAGACCCTAGCCTTATAAACAACCTACATAACAGTCCTACATAAGGCTGGTTTCACACTGGCATTTTTCACCATCTGTGTGTATCCAGCTTAGGCTAGGGTCACACATGCCATGCGTTTTTTTGGTGCCTTAAAAATAAGCATGCATTTCTGCATGCGTTTTTACATTTCTGCATGTGTTTTTAAAGGTGTATTTTGACACCCTGCATTTTTTCATGCATTTTTGAATCAGCACCAAAAAATACTGCAAGCTGCATTTTTTGGTGCGTTTTTAAAAATGCATGTGTTTTTTTAACACGGGGCCTTATTAGAAACGCATGCGTTTTTATATGGCACTTAATGGTACCATGCGTTTTTGCATTGGAGCATGCGTTTTTTTTGCATGGGGGCCTATGGGTGCATTTTTACAAAATGTTCTCAAAAACGCATGTAAAATCTGCAAGTGTGACCCTAGCCTCAAACTGGATGCACATGCATCAGTTTTTGTCCCCATTGACTTTCAATGGAGATGGTGACACTTGTGTGTGCATCCAGTTGTACCCATTTTGCCTTTGATCCGTGTGGATCCATGTGTTCATATATTTTTCATGGAAACAAAATCTGCATCTTGATACAATTTGGTAATGAAGCCACAGATCCACATGGATCCAAGGCACCACGTGTGAAATCACAAGGGGATCTATGGATCATGGAATGAACTAGACATACCAATCAAGGTGGTTCCGTACTTCTGGTCCTTGTTCCATGTACTGCACACGCGCATGTCATCCTGTGCATGTGCAGTTAGCATCCTATGAATTACTGTAAAATATGCATAGGGATGCACCCACAGAGGGTGCGAGTGCATCCAGATTGTCATTGCGTGGGAATCCGAGGGCATGCAGGCTTTTTCTGCATGCCCACGGATTACAAAATAGGCAAGTGTGAAACCACCACTTTTTACCAATACGTTGTAGTTGTTAAAATAGGAGACTGCATTTCGTAAAATTTATTAACTACATATGTATAAAAACAAATGTTATATTGATTACACAATATAAAATAGGAAGGGGGAACAAGAGGCGCAATAGTGCCCTATCACTCAGACACTAAGAGATGAGAGGTATATTGTCAAAACCACTCACCTATTCCAGTTGTGATGACCCACAACTGGCTTGAAGGCATACAATCAATACCGGCTGCTGCAGGACCTCCACCAACCACTCGCACGTGGGAAGACTCTCAGGAAGCTGGGAAAAGGTGTGTGACAGTCCGCGCCACCGGGTACCAAAGAAATCACCTGGGATGCAGGAAGTTATTTCAAGCTTTGTCTTTATTCTCCAACATGTTTCAGCGCTCCACCTGGCGCCTTCCTCAGGGATATATCCCTGAGGAAGGCGCCAGGTGGAGCGCTGAAACATGTTGGAGAATAAAGACAAAGCTTGAAATAACTTCCTGCATCCCAGGTGATTTCTTTGGTACCCGGTGGCGCGGACTGTCACACACCTTTTCCCAGCTTCCTGAGGATATTGATTACACATGCATTCCTACCTAACATTCCTATTATTTACATTACTATGCTTGTGTCCTCAGGGGTAGGAATCTGTAGATGAAGATTTGCTGAGTACTTAAAGGGGTTATCCTGGATTCAATTTTTGTTTTTACTCTGTTGACAGGGTGTCACTTCTGACGTCATGTTGATTGATAGCTGACTCAGGCTAATGCAGCAAAGAGTTGGCTGTCAATCCACATGATGTTGGTTATGAAACTGCATTGACAGAGCAGAGGGAAAGAGAAGGAGCCGGTCAGTTTTCTGATATGTCATCACAGAAAATGGGAGAATGCCACCAGAAATGGTCCATAAACACTTAGCTCAGAAAGAAGATAGAACAACCGAACAATCAGGTAGTCATTACTTGCCAATAAGTATTTCGCCCTATAGAAAAAAAAACAAGTCCCGGACAACCCCTACTAGAATTGCTGGTGACATTGTCCAAAGAAAATCCAAATGAAGCCTCAGAGAAGTCGACAATAGCAAATTAGTACCAAATAGTGTGTGATGTAGTACTGAATCGTTTAAAGTGTAAATGTCAAATTATTTAAATAAAAAAACAATACTGCCCTGGTTGTTAATGATGGGTCACAGAGCAGCTAAGATAATGCTTTTCTGTGCCATATGACTTATTTTCTCATATTTTTCTGTGCTCTTTTAAAAACTGCATTTTATGGCTCTGTGGACATGACCAGAAGCTGATAGAGAGTAGTGCAATGTGACAGAAGAGAAAGGGGCAAGAGCAAACCGGATCTGTGTGGGGAGCCAGTAAACAATGAGTTAACAGATTGTAACAAATCTTTCCTTGGCACATAAACTTCTGAGAGTTTGACCTGACCCTGAACTCTGACATTGCTTAACAACATTCCTGTTAGCCCAACCTAATCTGATACCTTGTTCCCTCATCACCTGTAGTCAGCAGTGTACGCCACACCCTCTTTATCTTTATATCCGTATTCACTGAAGATGGATCTGAGAGACAATAAACATATGTCTGCTTCACACGCAGTGTATTGGGGACACCTTGTGAAAGGTTTATGAATGACTTTCAATTAGAATTTTCTAATGAAGTATATTAGAAAGTTTATTAAAATCCCTTGCTCTACATTAATATTAAATAAAAATTTAAACAGCGGTTATGCTTCAAAAGTTCACTTCTGCTGATCACCTGAGGTTCATTGCAACCTCATAGCTCTATCCTGAAGAAGAAGGGCGTTCCCTTTGAAACTGGTTTGACAGACTTCTGACAGTTCCCATAGTAATTTCTGTACTGCCTCCCGTCCACCGCTAACAACAGCCACTGCCTATCTGTAACGTAGCTCTATGACGTTAACATACTGACGCAGCGGCCAGCTGACGAGTGACGTGGCCGGTCACATGAGCGCCGCAACTAGGAAGTAACAGAGCGCAACAGAGCGCAGACAAACTCCACGCTGCAGGCGGGGAGAACTTCCAGCGATCCCCACTCCTAGGTGGGCATAGGAACAGTACGAGCCGAACCAGGAACCACCTAACTGTGAGTGACCATCAATAGCCTATCTTAACTTTGTGTCTGCCACATCGGCATCTAAATCATAAAGGGCACTTTAGCCCATGCTGTCACTAAGATAGGAATATAAGGAGTTCTCATATGTAAATGTGGCACCCCAAGGGTTAAAGTGCCACAGAAACATCAACACAGGTTTAACCCCCACACAACACTACGCTAGAAAGTGGAGGAGTTTAGGTGGCACCTGAACTAGTGGGAGGAGCTAAGTTGTTTACCACAGAGCAGGAGTGACAGTTAGTTCAGTTTAGTCTGGAGCAGGAGCAAGAGCCAAGTAGAAGTGGAGGTCCTGAGAGGTCTGAGGAAAGGAGACAGAGTAACAGAGGAACATCCCCGGGATAAAGAGTTACCCCAAACTTAACCCGGAGAGGCGCTTAAGACGGATACCGATCCGAGGCTGTGCCTGAGACAGACAGAACAGTGAATACCGAATAGTGAAGGTCCACCATCTTCACTGTACCATAGCAAAGCAACACGGAGGGTCAGTGACACAGAGGAGTCAAGTTGCCCAGCAGATTGGTACCCGTGAGCAGAGACAGGGCCAGCAGTTCAGCTACAAGCGGCAGCAGGGCCAACACACAGCGCATAAGTAGGAAGCCAAGGACCCGGTCAGGGTGGAGCAACCTGGTACAGACTCCGTGGACAATACTGTGTTATACCATCTGCAAGTAAAGACTTGGAAAACAACAGAAACCGTGAGTGTGTGTGATCCTTATACTGAAGCCCCATTTGCCCTCATAAACTGCCATTGCCTCTACTCTCATCATCTCTACTGTTACCCTACTCACCTGCAGCATCAATAACTATCCTCACAGACTTTAACTACTACTACCACTGCCCCGGGGAACCCAGTTCTGCCCACAGGAACTATTCCATCCAAGCTGCTATCCATCATCCCCGAGGTTCTGCAGCAGCGGCGGCCCATCACTGGCCGCATATAGTGGGTGGCGTCACGAGTGACAAATCCCTTGTAAATAACCCCCCATTTTATTGTGCGGTGCCCGGGACACGGTCCAGACCAGGACCGCCGTGACATCCCCCAGCAGTACCCCGTCCGCACCGAGTACCCCGTCCCAGTGGGCTCCACATCCGGTTATGTGCTACTCCAGCCAGAAACTAAGTTTCGGCCAGATCCTGCAGGCTCAGGGGCAGACACAAGTATGACACTAGGCTAACTTCCATCAAGGCTTGTTCTTCACTATCATTCACATAATCTGCCAGTGCATGTTTCTCTTCAGCTAGGGTCACACTTGGAGAGTGACCCACGTTTCCCGGATCCGCTAATGCTTAGCCCAGTCTGCTGTAATGATTAGCGTTAATGTCACTTGCTGTCTGGCAATGCTGGTCCATAGTAACCTGTAGTTTACCTTGGATGTGGTCACACACAGAGCCCAAGCAAATGTGCTTTAGCTGAGCGCACAGGAAAACATTGTCTGCAACCTTCTTCTACAGTTTGCTTCACTTGCAAAAGTCCTCTGCCTCCTGATTTTCTTGGCAGGTAAAGTCTGTCAATATCACTACGTGGATACAATGAGTGGTGGATTGTCATCAGTTTTCTTGTTTTTCTGTTCAGATTATACAGCTCTATCTGTGTACAGTTCACAATTCCAGCAGTATGTCTAATGACAGGAGCGGCCCAGGTGTTTATGGCCTTGATGGTATTCCCACCATTTAATTTGCTATTCAAAATTTTCCTAACCTGTTGGACATATTCCTTACTAGCTACACTTTTCACATGTCCATGCTTTATGTTATCCAGCTGTGATGTGTCCAGTTATTTGTAGGCATCAGTCTGGTGGCATTTTATGGTTTGTCCATTAGGCATTTTTATGCCTTTACTGTCAAATACTTTCCCTTTCTTCAGTGCCACTGTGGCACATTTGTCCAGGCCAAACTCCAAACTGATGTCATTACTAAAAATTATAACAGTGTTGGTCAGAGACTGGATCTCTGTTTCGTATTTTCCGTACAGTTTAAAATCATCGATGTACAACAGGTGAGACATTTTTAGTGAATTCCTGGCAGTTTGATCGCCCAAATTAGTTTTTTTGCAGAATTAATGACAGCGGAATCACTGCAATGATTAACAACAGTGGTAACAACGAAGCCCCCTGGAAAATTCCTCTCTTGATGTTGACTATTTCATAGCTTTGGTTGCCCACAAACAACTCAGTTTTCCAGTGGTTCACTGCATTTTCCATGAATCTGCCAATATTTCCACAAACCCTGATGATATCCAGACACTTGATGATCTAACTGTGCGACAGTGAGTCAAATGCTTTTTGGTAATCTATCCAAGTTGTATATAGATTTGTTTTATGACTTTAACAGTTCTCCAGTATCATTTTGTCAACCAGGAGTTGATCTTTGGTGCCAATGCTTTTTCTTTTATTGCCTTGTTCTACTGGCAATATGTTATTTGTCTCCAGGTAATCCTGGATTTGGTCAGCTATTATGCCTATCAACTGTTTGAACATTGTAGGCAAACAGGTTATCCATCTATAATTTCTGTTTTTGTCCCTTTTACTGGATCTTTCTGTAACAAACATGTTTTACCAGTTGTTAACCATTCACTGATATTTCCACTCTGCAGAATGTCATTAAATTGTTGGACCATTTTTGTATGTAAAAACTGGTCAGATATTTAAGCCAAAATCAATGCAATTGATCACCACCAGGTAAAGAGTTATTATTAAAATTATTTATTTATATAGCAGTATTAATTAGTGGTGCTGTATGTGGTTGTTGAGCAAACAGACATTGGCCAATGTATGTACCAAGAACCTCAGAAAATAAAAAAAAAATAAGAATTTTGAGTTTTTTGAAAAAAAAAACGTAAGTTTTTAATTTTTTCCTCATATACCGCTTGTTAGCATGTGTGCATTATTGGTAGTAGCTGAGTGCTGCAGAGAAATTATTTTCTGGGTGCTGTACATGAGATATAATTTACAGTAAACAAACTAACAGTGACAGACTAGTACAGAGGGGAGAGGATCCTGTCATTGCAGGCTTATATTCTACAAGTAGAGTGTGGAGGAGACAGTAGGTCGAGGGTGCAGCAGCTTTGGTGGTGGTGAGTCGGAAGCTCTGGTGGTGGTGAGGCAGCAGCTCCAGTGTTGGTGAAGTGGCAGTGTGGTCATTGCAGGCTGTAAGCTTTCCTGAAGAGATGGGTTTTCCGCTTCTGTCCGAAAAATCCAAGCGTGGTGGATAATCATATGTGTTGGGGCACTAAATTCCAGAGGTTGGGGATATTGGGGAGAAAACTTGGAGGCAATTGGGTGAGGAACAAATAAGTGTGGAGGAGAGGAGGAGATCTTGGGAGAATCAAAGGTTACATGACAGAAGATATTGGGAGATTAGTTCAGAGATATAAAGAGGGGACAGTTTATGAACAGCCTTGTAGGTCAGTGTTCTTAGTTTGAACTGGATTTGTTGGGGAATTGGGAGCCAGTGGAGAGATTTGCAGAGGGGAGTAGCGAGGACAAACTGGTGAGGTACAAGAATGTTAGCAGGGAGTCAACAGAGGAGGTTGTCGTAGTAATCAAGGCTGAAGATGAAGAGGGCTTGTACAAGTGATTTAGTAGATTGAGGGCTAAGTAAAGGACGGATTCTGGAAATATTTTTGAGCTGGAGCCAACAGGGGGTGGCAAGATTTTGGGTATGCTGTTTGAAGGACAGGGCAGTGTTAAGGGTTACACCAAGACAGCAGAATTCAGTTGCAGGTGAGAGAGTGATGCCATTAACTGGGATAAATAGATAAGGTAGGGAAGATACAGGAGATGGATGAGTTTTGTTTACAATGAGTTTTAGGAAGCGAGTGGAGAAGAAGGAGGATATGGCTGACAGACACTCCAGGATTCTGGACAACAGAGAGTTGACATCTCGTCCAGAGAGGTAGATCTGAGTGTCATCCGTGTACAGGTGGTACTAGAAGCCATGGGACTTTATGACTTTATGAGTTGTCGTAGGCCAAGAATATAGATGTAGAAAACAGAGAGAGGGCAGGATGAGGTGGTAGTGTGGGAGTTGAATATGCTAAATGTGCGGTTTGAAAGGAATGAGGTGATCCAAAATAGGGCAAGGTCTTTGATGCCAAGGGAAGAGAGGATGTGTGGCACCCCTGCGGACCGGTCACCACTAGATGGTGCAGCAGCCAGGATCGGTAAGTTCGGTCATCCCAAACACACACCCAAAAAAATCTTGATCCCAAGACTAGGGACTCTATGCCCAGCAACGGGATGGCGGGAGGAGACAAGTGGAGGGTGAGGAAGTTAGGACAGGACCCGGTTAAGGGAGGCAACAAAACTAGACAACACCAAGTTCAGTAAGCCAGTCAGCCAAGTAAAGACGAGGAGTCAAGTTCAGTCAGAAGGAGAGGCGAGAACACCGTCACACAGGACTGAAAGGACACAGACCTGGTGGCCTGTGCCACCATGAGGCCTGTCCGGGTCCTGGCTGCAGACCGTAGAGAGAGACTGAAGGATTTCTAGGTGTGCTCGAATTTAGAAAAACACACTTAAATAACTTTCACAAGTTTTATTTCAAAATTGCTAAATAAAATATGAATAGTGGACAAAATTTTAATTATAATTTTTGACAGAAAACACCAAAAAATCTTTTTTTTTCCAAATTTCACACAAAGATATGAAAACGCACACAAAAACGCATAGAAATCTACAGCAAACTAGCTGCAGCTACATTTGTATTCTAACTTTCTTTTCTATTATATTAGTCTTCCAAACAATTCTGACAAGTTATTTTTTCAGAAGAATGTACTTTGCAAACATTTTCCTTACAAGTGGAACAATATCGCTTGTGTGTAACATACTGTAAGTGTAAAGTCCCCCCTTCTTCCTCTCACCCTCAGCAGCTCTTACCTTTTATACTCTTAGGTGGTGTACAATTCTCTGGATTTTCGTGGCTCACAAGCTCTACCCTTTGCAAGCCTCTTAGAAACAGAAACTGAAAATAAATCAGACTTCCTCTCAACAGCTTATCTTATCACAGGTCCTTCAGCAATTAGCTCACAGTGTATACTGTCCTCAGTACTCTATACACAGCTCATTACTGTATACAGAAGGACCTGAGATTATGTCATGGCCTTAACACTCCCTCCAAAAATCACATGACATCTTCACATGTTATTATCCACACCCTGGCCCCTCCACCAGCATTACTGAGTACAAATAAAGTAACTTGAGACACAAACACTACTGAGAACATGATAAAACATAGCGGGGGCCTAAAAGGCCCCCAATACGTACAGATGTAGTTTTCACCAAACAAGCACTGTTACACCAAAATGCCTATGAAAAAAATGATATGAACATCTGGATATTATCAACAACGACATACTTGAGGAATACCTGGAGTTTCAAAATTCTAATTAAAGTAATTTTGCAGATAATACCAAAAATGTAAGCCTGGGGGCCTAAAAGGCCCCCAATATGCGTTCTAGGGTTAATGTCTAGAGATTGTGAAATTAGATGGGGAGCAAAAGCGGGTGAAGATAAGGTCTAAAGTATGTCCATCTGTTTGGGTGGCTGTGGAGGACCAATGAGTGAGCCCATAGGGTAAAGTAACATAATCTAGATTATAGGAATGCACATCTGAATTACTCAATAGGGTGCAACATAATACATGGCAATTTACACATTGTAGGAAAAGAAAAAGGCTATGCATATAAAAAAAAATGCACATCAATTTATTCAAGCAATTTAAATCTTTATTAACTTGATTATTACAATGACAACAAACAACAGTTACTATTAAAAATAAATAAACCATGTAGGACCCAGATTGCAGAAATCAGATACAATTCAAGTATATTCATGTACCCAATGTTTATAGGCGAGCAATGGAATTAGTGCAGCAATTACATACAATAATATACATTCAATAAATCAATTGATGTTATCAATAACATAAAAATGTATCAGAGGACCACTGTGAACAGAACACTGCAATAAGTACCGTATATACTCGTGTATAAGCCGACCCGTGTATAAGCCGACCCCCCTACTTTGGCCCCCAAAATCTGGGAAAAACTATTGACTCGTGTATAAGCCGAGGGTGGACCCCAGCACAGGTATACAGCCCTCAGCAGTGTGGTATACAGCAGCCCCTGAGGTATACAGCAGCAGCCCCAGTGGTATATACAGCAGCAGCCCCAGTAGTTAGTATACAGCAGCCCCAGAGGTATATACAGCAGCCCCAGTGGTAGTATACAGCAGCCCCAGTGGTAGTATACAGCAGCCCCAGAGGTATATACAGCAGCAGCCTCAGTGGTATAAACAGCAGCAGCCCCAGGGTATATACAGCAGCAGCCCCAGGGTATATACAGCAGCAGCCCCATGGTATACACAGCAGCATCAGCCCCATGGTATACACAGCAGCAGCCCCATGGTATACACAGCAGCAGCCCCATGTTATACACAGCAGCAGTCCCATGTTATATACAGCAGTCCCATGTTATACACAGCAGCAGCCCCATGTTATACACAGCAGCAGCCCCATGTTATATACAGCAGCAGCCCCATTTTATATACAGCAGCAGCCCCATTTTATATACAGCAGCAGCCCCATTTTATATACAGCAGCAGCCCCATTTTATATACAGCAGCAGCCCCATGTTATATACAGCAGCAGCCCCATGTTATACAGCAGCAGCCCCATGTTATACAGCAGCAGCCCCATTTTATATACAGCAGCAGCCCCATGTTATACAGCAGCAGCCCCATGTTATACAGCAGCAGCCCCATGTTATACAGCAGCAGCCCCATGTTATACAGCAGCAGCCCCATGTTATACAGCAGCCCCATGTTATACAGCAGCCCCATGTTATACAGCAGCAGCCCCATGTTATACAGCAGCAGCCCCATGTTATACAGCAGCAGCCCCATGTTATACAGCAGCAGCCCCATTTTATATACAGCAGCCCCATGTTATACAGCAGCAGCCCCATGTTATACAGCAGCAGCCCCATGTTATACAGCAGCAGCCCCATGTTATACAGCAGCAGCCCCATTTTATATACAGCAGCCCCATGTTATACAGCAGCCCCATGTTATATGCAGCAGCAGCCCGAGGTATACAGCCCCCCCCCCCCCCAGAGGTATACAGGCCCCCCCGTGCTCCTTAAACCTGTAAAGGAAGATGATTATACTTATCGCTGTCCGGCTGCCGTCCCCGCTCTCCATCGCGCTCCTCCATCTGCATCGCGCTCCTCCATCTTCCGGCTTCCGACTTCCTGTGTTCTGCGCCGACAATGACGTCATTGTCGGTGCCGACAGGAAGCCGGAAGATGGAGGAGCGCGATGCAGATGGAGGAGCGCGATGGAGAGCGGGGACGGCAGCCGGACAGCGATAAGTATAATCATCTTCCTTTACAGGTTTAAGGAGCACGGGGGGGCCTGTATACCTCTGGGGGGGGGGCGCCCGTATAGTGACTCGCGTATAAGCCGAGGGGGTAACTTTTCAGCCCAATTTTTGGGCTGAAAAACTCGGCTTATACGCGAGTATATACGGTAAGTCTCGTACAAACAATTTACAGAGGGAGTAAATCAGATCAATTTATTGCACACCGCCTCCGCACTTTTATTCATACCATACGTAGCTGCAACCCGGACATCCTTGGACCCCACACGTTCTGCTGCCAAGGTCAGCTTCCTCAGGGGCTGTGGAGGACAACTGAGTAAGTCCAAAGGATGAGGTAAGTGACAGGAGTTTGGAGGCTGCTAACTGGCGGGTGTCAGTAGGGATATTGAAGTCACCCATGATGATAATGAGAATGTTAGCAGAGAGAAAGTGAAGAAGCCAGGTGGAGAATTGGTCAATGAAGGAGGTGTCTGAGCCCGGAGGTCGGTATATAATGTCCATTTGGAGATTAGAAGGAGAGCAGATGCAGACAGAGTGAACTTCAAAAGAAGGGAGGATAAGGAAGGTTGGGGGTTGGATTGGGTTGAAGGAGCAGTTTGTAGGGAGAAAGAAACCCACTCCTCCATCATGTCTGTTGCAAGGGTGAGGAGCGTGGGTAAAGTGAATGCCACCATAGCTCAGTGCAGCAGGGGAGGCAATGTCAGAGGGTGTCAGCCAGGTCTCAGGGAGGTCCAGAAAGGAAACGTTGTGGGCGGTAAAGAGATCATGGATCAAATGGAGTTTGTTGCAGATGGAGCGGGCATTCCAAAGTGCTCCAGAGAGTGGGATCAGGGGTGTAGGGGTCGGGGCACAGGTTTCATGTGTGAGAGATTGCTCTAATTTGTCTTAGGTTGAGAGAAAGAGGAGAGGGAGTTTGTGGGAAGTATTGGATGGGGAGGGGCCAGGATTGGGAGATATGTTGCCAGCATTGAGAAGTAGTAAAGAAAGGGAAAGCAGGTATGAGAAGGAGTATGGCTGCTGTGTTTTATATTTTAGGAGAAGAGGACAGAGGTTAAGGAGCAGGTCTGCAGATGAGGTAAAAATGGGGATAAGAGGGAGGGAGAGATGGTTATGTGGCACCCCTGCACTCTGGTCACCACGAAGGAGTACTGCATCCTCCTAACGGGTGTGGAATTCCCGTCTGCAGTAACCAGGGTTGGTAAGTCCACTCACCCACCAACATACCCGGTTCCAGGGCCAGCGGGTGAACAAAGATAGTGTGACAGCTAAGATAGCCCGTGGGACGGCGGGGGAAGAAAGGTGGCAGGAAATGGTCAGGGAAAGGAAGAGGACAAAGGGAAAACACCACGGGAAGTGTGAGGTCAGTTGGAAGAGGTCAGCAGCGAGAGAGGACAGAGAGGACGGACCAGGAAGACTTAAGCAGAAATGAGGCTTGTCCTGGGACCCAAGGCCAGAGACTGCAAGGAGACAGAGGGAGCCCTAGGGGTGCGGGCAGTGAGCGATACAGCCGTGCTCCTGAATCTGAAGTGAAGCGTAGGGGCAGGGCGAGCACCAGGGACCTGGCCCTAAAAGGTGGTGAGACGACTCCAAGCTCCAACCACGGAACCAGTGGGCATGAGATCCAGAGGAGATGTGGTCAACTCCTGGCACATCCGCCGAAAAAGCAGCCGTACTAGTGTCAGGGAACACAGCCGGTTGCCCGACAAGGCCCGTGGCTGCTGGATTGGGGCTCTGTGTGCGTAGGCGAGTGCAGGAAGGAGGAGAGCCGGCAGAGCTGAGAAAGGAAGGCCTGAGAGGGAAGGAACATGAAAGGTGTTTACTGGACAAGCCATCCTGGTTGCCAAGGATTACCCAGGTCACAAATGTACTTTAACTGTGACCTGTGGTACGTGCAAGTTAAACTGAAGTTAACTGGGTTTGGAACTCAGAACTGTGTGAGACTGTTAATTTCCCGCCTTAGGAGCAGTAGCCTGCCTGTGAGATGTCCCAATCCTTCCCTGCAGTCAGCTCAACCCCACTGGCTCCCCAGCACTCTAACACCCCCTTACTTCGGATGCCCTGGGGATATGCTCCACCTGTGTGGAGCGATACCATCCCAGCTGCCATTTCATCACTCCCAGAGGTCCTGACCATCAGCAGTGACCACTAACAGCCTCATACCACAGGTGACATCACAGCAAACTACTCACTAGCCCTTTTCCTTATTTGTATTGACTGCCCATCTGGGTGGCCACGGACCAGGTCACGCCACAGTGACATCCCCCAGACACCCGAGGACATCGGGAGGCCCGGTTCCGAGTACACGATGGTCCCCACTGGAGCGAGTCAGTTAGTTGGTTAAAGGGTGCTGGGGTTTGGGAGAAGTGAAGGAGAGTGAGGATTAGTGGAGCCTAAACTGTGAGGCAAATGTGAGCATGACAAAAAAGCATGGGTTTAGAAAGAAAGGCAAATATGTTTTTTAAACAGTGATAGTTCCTACCTTCTGATCTATTCCTGGACTATTTCTGGTATATTTCTGCAATATACAATATACTTAGAGGCCATACTTTGAAGACATAATCAGTCCGCGGTCATCAGACCTAGCTGACAATTTTTACATGTCTCTAAGTGAACATCAAATGGAGTGAGGATGAAAGGGTGGAGCTGCACTGAGGCAGACTAAGGAGTCAGCAGGAGGGAAGATTTTGGAATTAGAATGGTCAATTGTATGTTACACAACAGGATAGCAAAAAGAGCAGAATGCACAGATAAGAATAGGTGTGAAACTGAGATTAATGGTTAAAAGAGATATTACATATCAACATATTGCAGACAAACATACCAATTCAGACAGAAAACAGTAGTAGATGGGGGTACAGTGGGTATGATGGATTAAAAGATAATCGTAATTGTTATTGTCTGGTAAAATGAGAGATGAGAAGACAAATTTGGAATGACCGCATTGTAGTCAATGCAGTACAACAGTAGCCTAGTGCGCACTTGCTCTCTGGTGCGTTTGGCTACAGTGCACTAGCACAGGAGGTAGCATAATGCAAACACAGCCAAGCGAATTGGAGCGCAAATGAAACCATGTGCGTTACCGCCACCATTATAATGTATGGGCGAGTGCATCCAAATGCAACCCGGAAGCGCAAGTGTGAAGAGGGGTTGCGTGATCATGCATGCGCTAGTCCGCACACACCGGAAATTGGATCCTATAATGTGTTACCCAGTTTCTTTTGAACCCAGTGATACCACACATGTGGTTAGAAATTCAGTTTGTACAAAAGGGAGGGCTCAGAAGGGAGGAAGCGCCATTTGAGATTTGGAACACAACAGTTGGCTGAAATAGTTTGCGGACACAATGTTGCATTTCTAGGGCTCCTAAGGTACCTAAACAGCAGAAACCCCCCATAAGTGACCCCATTTTGGAAACCAGATCCCTCAAGGATTTTATCTGGGTATATAGTAAGCATTTAAAAACACAGGTAAGTCACAGAATCCTCAGTGGTTCATACTAGGATGAGCGAGTATACTCGCTACTATTCGGAACTCGCCGAATAGTAGCGGTATTCGGCTACTCGCTACTCTCCAGTATCTTATGTGTACTCGGAGTAGCGAGTAGTCCTAATACTTTCACAGTGCATCTATAGATACACTGTGAAAGTAGCCTAAAAGTGAATAACAGTTGTTAAAAATAATAAAATTACATTGCACCGGGACCGGCAAAGAAGACATCTGATCACCGGACAAGGACCTGTGACTACCAGCCAATCAGATGGCCTGTAGCGATCTGTCCAATCAGATGGTGACACGTCACAACCACGTGATCGCTAGCGGCCACCTGATTGGCCAGATTGCAAGGTCCTGACAGTACACCTAGGACCTTGCAATCTGGCCAATCAGGTGGCCGCTAGTGATCACGTGGTTGTGGCGTGTCGTCATCTGATTGGCCAGATAGCTACCGCCATCTCATTGGCTGGTAGTCACAGGTCCTTGTCCAGTGATCGAATGTCTTCTTTGACGGTCCCGTTGCAGGCGTCGGACAGGTGAGTATGTAATTTTATTATTTTTAACAACTTTTAATCACTTTGGGCTAATTTTGCAGTGTATCTATAGTATTTGTACTCGCTATACTCACAACGAGTACGAGTACCGGTACCTACTCATTGCGAGTATAGCGAGTACGAATATTACGGTACTCACTCATCCCTAGTTCATACCGTATAATAGCTAACTACAAAGATGGTAAGAAAAAGCAAAGCAAGCTTTCGAGACATTATGACCACTTCATCAGGCTAATCTAATATATAAAGCTGAATGTGTGTATGTATGTGTGTATGTATGTTTGTATGTATGTGTGTATATCCGGGATTGGCATCTACACCGTCGCAACTACAGCCACAAAATTTTGCACAGTCACACGTCTGGACCCCGAGAGCGTCATAGGCTATGTTGTGAGGCAAAATGTTAACCCTGCGCTGTTCCAGTTCACCAAACAATTTTGCCCCTATCTACATAAAGGGGAAAAAGTGAATGGAAAAGTGTTGGAGGAAAATCGACAGCTGTCAGCTGGACCCCGGGAGCGTCATAGGCTATGTTGTGAAGCAAAATTTTAACCCCGCGCATTCCAATTCACCAAACAATTTTGCCCCTATCTACATAATGGAGAAAAAGTGACAGTTATCAGTTGACAGTTGTGAATGAGAGGGGCTTAATGATAGCGCCAAAGACTAACAGCACATACCAGCATATAGTCACTAAGGTGGGGCCCCAACATGAGATATTCACCACGCACGGGACATGTATACACACCACACGCACACAAAGAGTAACAGCAAGTGTAATGTCGCTAAGGTGCAGCCCCAACATTGGATACTCACCACGCACCCAAACAAACACACACACACCACAAAGAGACACACACAACACAAGAGACCACACACACACCCACGGGGACACACACCCACCCTATAGCGACACATGCACTCACCACACGGGGACACACACACACCACAAAGAGACACACACAACACAGACACACACACCACACAGACCCCCCCCCCAAAGGGACACACACACATAGCCACCCTATAGGGACACATGCACTCACTCCACAGGGACAAACACACACACACCACACAGAGACACCACACCACACAGACCCCTGTCACAGGGACGCACACACATACACACCCTATAGGGACACATGCACTCACCCCACAGGGACACACACACACAACAAAGAGACACACACAACACAGAGAAACACACACCCGACACAGACACCCCTCCCACAGGGACACACACGCATACACACCCTATATGGGCACATGCACTCACACCACAGGGACACACAAACACGCACACCACAAAGAACACACACAAAGAGACACACACCACACAGACCCCCCCCACAGGGACACAAACACATACACACCCTATAGGGACACATGCACTCACCCCACAGGGACACACACATACACACACCCCAGGGACACACACACCACACAGACAGACACAGATGTGCACAAATCACCTCACACAACTCGCCTCATACGTGTGCTATCTTTAATTTCCAAACATAAACATCTGATTAAAAACAGCCAATGTGCAACACATGTGCTATATAGGGAATTAAGGCAGATGTCAGTCACATGAGCTGTCTATTATATGTTTGTGTGAGGTAACATATACTGCCCGGCCAGGGGGAGGGTTTACTGTTGGCTGGAGATTTTTAGGCTGCCTATAGCAATCAATCACAGCTCAGCTTCTATTTTCTTACAGGTCATTAATATGACATATTCAAATTCTATTTTGTTATAGCTAACATCAGTTATTTATTTACCCGGGCGTAGCCGGGTACTACAGCTAGTCTAATATATAAAGCTGAATGTGTGTGTGTATGTATGTATGTATGTATGTGTGTATGTATGTATGTGTGTATATCCGGGATTGGCATCTACACTGTCGCAACTACAGCCACAAAAATTTTGCACAGTCACACGTCTGGACCCTGAGAGCGTCATAGGCTATGTTATGAGGCAAAATTTTAACCCTGCGCTTTCCAGTTCACCAATCAATTTTGCCCCTATCTACATAATGGGGAAAAAGTGAATGGAAAAGTGTTGGAGGAAAATCGACAGCTGTCAGCTATAGCCACAAAATTTTGCACAGTCACACATCTGGACCCCGGGAGCGTCATAGGCTATGTTGTGAGGTGAAATTTTAACCCAGCGCATTCCAATTCGCCAAACAATTTTACCCCTATCTACATAATGGAGAAAAAGTGACAGTTATCAGTTGACAGTTGTGAATGAGAGGGGCTTAATGATAGCGCCAAAGACTAACAGCACATACCAGCATACAGTCACTAAGGTGGGGCCCCAACATGAGATATTCACCACGCACGGGGACATGTATACACACCACACGCACACAAAGAGTAACAGCAAGTGTAATGTCGCTAAGGTGCAGCCCCAACATTGGATACTCAAAACGCACCAAAACAAACACACACACACCACAAAGAGACACACACAACACAGAGACACACACACACCCACGGGGACACACACCCACCCTATAGCGACACATGCACTCACCACACGGGGACACACACACACCACAAAGAGACACACACAACACAGACACACACACCACACAGACCCCCCCCACAGGGACACTCACACATAGCCACCCTATAGGGACACATGCACTCACTCCAGAGGGACACACACACACACACCACACAGAGACACACACACCACACAGACCCCTGTCACAGGGACGCACACACATACACACCCTATAGGGACACATGCACTCACCCCACAGGGACACACACACACCACAAAGAGACACACACAACACAGAGAAACACACACCCGACACAGACACCCCTCCCACAGGGACACACACGCATACACACCCTATAGGGGCACATGCACTCACCCCACAGGGACACACAAACACGCACACCACAAAGAAACACACACAAAGAGACACACACCACACAGACCCCCCACAGGGACACAAACACATACACACCCTATAGGGACACATGCACTCACCCCACAGGGACACACACATACACACACCCCAGGGACACACACACCACACAGACAGACACAGATGTGCACAAATCACCTCACACAACTCGCCTCATACGTGTGCTATCTTTAATTTCCAAACATAAACATCTGATTAAAAACAGCCAATGTGCAACACATGTGCTGTATAGGGAATTAAGGCAGATGTCAGTCACATGAGCTGTCTATTATGTGTTTGTGTGAGGTAACATAATGGGGAAAAAGTGACAGCTACCAGTTGACCGTTGTGAATGAGAGGGGCTTAATGATAGCGCCAAAGACTAACAGCACATACCAGCATATAGTCACTAAGGTGGGGCCCCAACATGAGATATTAACCACGCACCGGGACATGTATACACACCACATGAACACAAAGAGTAACAGCAAGTGTATAGTCGCTAAGGTGCAGCCCCAACATTGGATACTCACCACACACCCGAACAAACACACACACACCACAAACAGACACACACAACACAGAAACACACACGCACACCCTATAGTGACACATGCACTCACCCCACAGGGACACACACACCACAAAGAGACACACACACCACACAGACCGCCCCACAAAGGGACACAGACACATAGACACCCTATAGGGACACATGCACTCAGCCCACAGACACACACACACACCACAAAGAGACACACACACACCACACAGACCCCCCCACAGGGACACACACATGCACACCCTATAGGGACACATGCACTCACCCCACAGACACACACACACACACACATCACAAAGAGACACACACAACACAGATACACACACACCCACACAGACACCCCCCCACAGGGACACACACACATACACACCCTATAAGGACACATGCACTCACCCCACAGGGACACACACACACACCACAAAGAGACACACACAACAGAGACACACACCACACAGACCCCCCCCCCCACGGATACACACACATACACACCCTATAGGGACACATGCACTCACCCCACAGGGACACACACATACACACACCCCAGGGACACACACCACACAGACAGACACATGTGCACAAATCACCTCACACAACTCGCCTCATACGTGTGCTATCTTTAATTTCCAAACATAAACATCTGATTAAAAACAGCCAATGTGCAACACATGTGCCATTTAGAGAATTAAGGCAGATGTCAGTCACATAAGCTGTCTATTATGTGTATGTGTGAGGTAACATATACTGCCCGGCCAGGGGGAGGGTTTACTGTTGGCTGGAGATTTATTAGGCTGTCTATAGCAATCAATCACAGCTCAGCTTCTATTTTCTTACAGGTCATTAATATGAAATATTCAAATTCTATTTTGTTATAGGTAACATCAGTTATTTGTTAACCCGGGCGTAGCCGGGTACTACAGCTAGTAATAATATAATTCTGAATAATAATAATTAATAATAATAATAATAATAATAGTATAATTATTAATAATATGCTAATATATTATATTGTTTATTATAATAATAATAATAATAAATAATAATAATAATAATATAATTATAAGCCTGATGAAGAGGCCTTAGTGTCTTAAAAGCTTGTAATGCTTTTTCCTACCATCTTTTCTATTAGCCATTAAAAGGTATCAACCACTGAGAACTCTCAGATTTTAATATTTTTCTAACTACTGGCTAACACAGTACAAACATTTTTTACCTTCTTTTTCACAAAAGTGTTGGTTTAGCACTGACTTTTTCACTTTTACAAGAGGCAATGTCGCGGTCGCATGGGCCAGGGTATTCGTTAGCCAGGCAGGCAGTCTGATGGGGTATCTGACACACCCCTCCAGGGTCTTGCGATACTCAGAACCAGGCTGTTTTGAGGCTTCATCACATTATAGGATCCAATTTGTCATGCTATTCGTTGTAAAAGTAAATAAATTGAGGCTAAAGCAACATTTCTTGAATGTGGTTTTGAGCAGTCTGAATGGTGCAGTTTTCAGAATGGTTTCACATTTGGGTGTTTTCTGTAAGGCCCCCCCCCAAAGTGACTTCAAATGTGATATGGTCCTTAAAAAAAGGGTTTTGTAAATTTTGATGCACAGATGAGATATTTCTGATGAACTTTGAACCCTTAGGGTACCTTTACACACGGCTACATTTGTAGCTTGTCACCAGGTAACTTAGTGGTTGCAGTGAAATCATGGATACATGATTCCATTTGTACACAGCAACAAGATAGAACCATGTATCCATGATTTCACTGCAACCAGTAAGTTACCTGGTGACAAGCTACAAATGTAGCGTGTGTAAAGGTACCCTTATACTTCCTACCAAAACAAAATATTTTTCCAAAATTGTGCTGATGTGAAGTAGACATGTGGGAAATGTTATTTATTAACAGTTTTGTGTGATATTACTTGTTTTTTCGTGACATAATCAAAAATGTGGCGAAAATTTCTCAATTTTCAAATTTTGAATTTTTATTCTGTTAAACCAGAGAGGTATGTGACACAAAATAGTTCATAAATAACAGTTCCCACATGCCTACTTCACATCAGCACAATTTTGGAAAAAACATTTTTTTTTGGTAGGAAGTTAGAAGGGTTCAAAGTTTATCAGCAATTTCTCATTTTTCCAGCAAAATTTACAAAACCTTTTTTTTAGTGACCACATCACATTTGAAGTCTTTTCAGGGGCGTACATGACAGAAGTCACCCAAAAGTGACACCATTCCAAAAACTGCACCCCTCAAGCTATTCAAAACTACATTCAAGAAGACTAAGGAAAAAATGGACATTTTAATTTTTCAAACACAAATTTTCTTTTAGCCTCAATTTTTTCATTTTCACATGGGCAACAGGATAAAATGGATCCTAAAATTTGTTGGGCAATTTCTCCCGACCACACGGATACCTCATATGTGAGCATAAACCATTGTTTGGGCACATGGCAGGGCTCAGAACGGAAGAAGCGCCATTTGACTTCTGGAGCTAATTTTCCATTCAAAAAGTCAAATGGCGCTCCTTCTTTTCCAAGCCTTGCTGTGCGCCCAAAAAGTGGTTTATGACCACATATGAGGTATCGGTGTACTCAGGAGAAATTGGCCAACAATTTTTAGGATCTCTTTTATCCTGTTGCCTTCGTGAAACTGAAACTGAAAAAATTAAGGCTAAAATAAAATATTTGTGTAAAAAAAAAGTACTTTTTCATTTTTACGGATCAATTTGTGAAGCACCTGGTGGTTCAAAGTGCTCATAATGCATCTAGATAAGTTCCTTGGTGGGTCTAGTTTCCAAAATGGGGTCACTTGTGGGGGAGCTCCAATGCTTAGGCACACAGCGGCTCTCCATAGGCGACATGGTGTCCGCTAACAATTGGAATTGTTAGCGGACACCATGTCGCTTATTGAGAGCGCCTGTGTGCCTAAACATTGGAGCTCCCCCACAAGTGACCCCATTTTCGAAACTAGAACCCAAAGGAATGTATCTAGATGCAATGTGAGCACTTTGAAACACGCAGGTTGCTTCACAAATTGATCCGTAATAATGAAAAAGTACTTTTTTTTTCACAAAATTTTTTCTTTTCATTTTACGGAT
This sequence comes from Allobates femoralis, assembly GCA_033576535.1. Classification (NCBI taxonomy): domain Eukaryota; kingdom Metazoa; phylum Chordata; class Amphibia; order Anura; family Aromobatidae; genus Allobates; species Allobates femoralis. The sequence continues at coordinate 327,180,909 of JARQOC010000006.1, forward strand.
CAATTTGTGAAGCACCTTGGGTTTCAAAGTGCTCACTATGCATCTAGATAAGTTCATTGGGGTTTCTAGATTTCAAAACGGGGTCACTTGGGGGGGGGCCCAATGTTTAGGCACACTGGGGCTCTCCATATGCGACAAGGTGTCCGCTAATATTTGGAGCTAATTATCCATTCAAATTGTTAGTAGACACCATCTTGCGTATGGAGACCCCCTGTGTTCCACAAGCACAAGGGCAACTGGAAGAGTGGGGCGGCTGCGGGTTGCAAATCGCAGCGTGGGGGGCACACAATGTTTGGGCCTCTCCACGCTGAGGATTCCAGGCCCCAGCTGCCAAGTTGTACCTGGCTGCCAACCATAAATACAGCAAAGCTCGATGTCACTTTATTTGTAGAAATAATTTTTACAAATGACGTGGGGCTTCGCCATATTTTTGGTCCAGCCAAGTACAGCTTGGCAGCTACGGACCGCCACCCAACCCCTGCTACCTCATTACTTACATACCTGGCTGGCAACCAAAAATATAGCAAAGACCAAAATTTTTTTTATTTATAGAATTTGAGAGAAAAAATTGACGTGGGGCTCCACCATATTTTTGGTTTAGCTGGGGGCTGGAATCTAAAGCATGGAGAGGCCGAAGGATTCTGGGCCCCACATGCTGTGAATTGCAGTCCGCAGTTGCCCCAGAAAATGGCGCATTCATTGAATCACCAGTTTCTGGCTCTGACCTCAGAGACTACAACAAGAGGATACTTGATCCCTTGTTGTAGTCTCTGTTGTCATAGTGATGGTGAATATTGATGGCGCTCATTGCTGATTACCGCAAGGGAGAGGTAAGTGACCGTGCACTCCCTCTCCCCAGACACTAAGTGCTGTGATCATAAGATCACAGCACTTAGTGGGTGACCTTGCTCCTGAAGCATGCCGCCTGCTTATGCCAACTGCTTCTCTACAGCCAATGTCCCTGCATGGATATCGGGCTGCAGAGAAGCGATCTGACACTGGGACACAGCGATCTGCTGTGCCCAGCTGTCAGATCGCTTCTCTGCAGCCAATCTGCATGCAGGGATATCTGTTTGCAGAGAAATATCTGACAGCGGGGCATAGCGCTCACATAGTGGATTGCTGTCCCCACTGCCAGATCCTTCTCTGCAGCCCGATCTCTTTGCAGAGACATCGGGCTGCAGAGAAGCAGCAGATGGAAGCAGGCGGCAGGGGGGCACAATGCCCTGCACCGCCACCATTATGCTTCAGCTGAAGGGGAGTGATCTGATGATCACTCCCCATTTGTGTGGAGCGCTCCAGCCTATAGAAGGAGCTGTGACAGCCCCTTCCTTAGGTGGAGAGAGAATCGCGGTGATTGACTGTTCAAACAGCCAATTACCACAATCCTGGGGCGGGGTGGGGAATCCACCCCCCGACCTCAGCCCCCAGTGCTCTGTGATAGGAACAACAGAGCACCGGGACCCGATGGCAGTTACCTCAGCAACGTTAATGCGGTAACCGCCATGATGTTGTACAACGTCATGGGCTGGGAAGGCACCAACTTTCATGATGTTGTACAACGTCAAAGGTCAGGAAGGGGTTAAAGTTGCTATGCAGTGCTGAGGTCATGTGTTTTGATCTCACCAAGGACAAGATTTGCAAGGACATTGTATGTTCTCCCCGTGCTTGCGTGCATTTGTGGCGCCCCGCAACGAGTGCGTCACAAGGGAGTATTGCAGCCGCAATATTCTCTGACAAAGCAGTGCAATAGTTAACTCTGAGATCCAACCCAACATACAACACCTAGAACAGGGGACCAATCCTAGGTCCTGGTGGGTGGAGTGTTAGGGTAGTGAAGTAGAACACACAATAATCTAGACAGTCAGAACAGTAAGAGTCTGAACAGAATCTAGAACCTGACAAGAGCAGACTAGAACTTGGAGAGGAGCGGGGGCTCCGCACTCCGTGCGGGCCCCTGGGCCGTCACCGGTCGGGTGTCAGCACCTGAGGCCTTAACCACCGGGAATGGGCATTTCTACACGGGTTCCCAAAAGACTCCCGTGCCCACAACTCACAGCCGGTTCACTGGTACCGAAGCTGGCAGCAGTTCACCTCTGCCACGCGAACCAGCCCCGTGGAGGAGCAGCTTTATAGGAGCACCCCACCACCAGCCAGTTTCCAGTCGTCTAACCAGCGGTGTACCCACTGAGGGACCCAAGGCTCCCCAAAGAATCCAGAACGTACATCATGGATAGGGCATTGAAGCAGCCTCCCCGTACCCGACCTGGTATTCCTGGGCGACGCTGGCAAAACAAACTAAGGAGGTAGAAAGGAGGTACACTGCGGATCTCTGAGGAGCACTATCACTGCTGAGTCCACCCGGTCTTCTACTCAACCACTGTAAGCCATGTACTGCCTGCTGGTTACAGTAAAGACCCGTTGCAGAGACTATCTGTGTCCGTGTCTCCTTATGAACTGTCCGTCATTAACTAAAGGTAACCGCAGCTGCCGCACAACATCTTGAGCAGCTCCAGCCCCCGGGGATCACCGCTCAGCCTGTGGGGAGCGTAACATCTTGCTGCTGTCCATCACCCCGGAGGTTCCGCAGCGTCGGTAGCCCTTACCGAATCTACTCATAGGTGGCGTCACGAAGAAAACATATTAAACCCCCCTTTAATCTGTTCCCGTAAGACGTCCTTAATTTTGATCTGCACTACACCGGGCCCCACTACCGGCAGGCGCGGTCCACCCGTGACAAGGAAGGAGAAGAATCGCCTGTATCAACCGGAGTCCGCCGGCCGCGGTGAGTCAGAAAATGGCGTCACGAACAGGATACGAGCAGGCCCGTTACCCAACGGGTATATTGTGCTTAAACTGGACTTTATTGTCTACAATTGGACTTTGTTCGTCCCTAAAAGAACTTTCCCGCCTTTACACCATTGGGTCAAGATGGCGCCCAAGATGGCGTTCCCGCCACAAGAAGCCGCCACGTGAAGCCCAGGAGTGAGTCAACCCCCCCCCTCATCGTGGGAGGGCTAAAGACAAAAGGCGCCAAACTCTTTGTCCGCCCTGATTGCTCGAATCAACCATGGGGGCGGACCCCAAAGACTTTTCCCACGATTGGACTACAAAAGCCCAGAGGAGATGGGAGTGTCATACATAGACACACAGACGGAATTCTTCACCAGCTCTACCAGAACGTCTTACCGGTTGATCGGGTGTGGTTTCCCTCCAAGAAGAATGGCCAGCATGAGACTCCAAGACCTGATGCGGGAGGTCGAGGCAGAGGCCAGAGCAGCCATAAGCCAACCGGGTCCGGATCCTGCCCTTACTATAGACGGCAGCCCCGACTTCTGGCTAGAGGCTCTACAAGACCTCCGGGTGCGGTTACTAGAGACAGTGGAATGGACGATCCGTAGCTGGAGCGCGACCCTAGGCAGACGACTACACCATGCGATGCAGCAGAGCCGACCGGGTACAGCTTCTCCAAGCCCAGACGACGTCACCAGCTTCTCGACCGCCTCATTGTCGCCTACCACCTGTCCTGCTCCGTCACCTGAGCCAATAGACTGTGTCATTCCGGTGGAGGCCGCAACTCGACCCGTTCCAGCGACCAACATCGCAACCGATTCCGTTCTTGAGCCGGAGCTCATAACACGCTCCATGGAAGAACTCGATCTCTACCAGGTTCCCGCTGAGGAACCCGCGACATGTTTCACCCCTACAGAGACAGTCGCCTGTTTTATCCCCGTACCGGAGGCTTCCCTTGCCATTGCCGAGGCCTACCTGGTAACCGGGATTGAAACACCTTTACCTGCGGAAACAGATGAAGAGGCAGGCAGCCTGGAAACCCTGCAGGACGTCCCTACGGAAGGATCCGCAGCACCACCGCCCTGTTGTACAACGGAACAAGCTTCAACATCTCTCATCATCGAGCAGCCTGATGTGATCATCGAGGAAGAGGTCGGAGAGGATGACGACGAGACCCACAGCACCGCTGAGGATTTCGACACCGGGTTCGCTTGGGGAGACAACAAGGAACTTCCTTCCGGGCACACAGCTCGGGTACACTGGTCGGGTGCACTGCCGACACCTTCCCCTGTGCCGTTCCACCGGGTTCCGATACAGACAGCCCGCCAAGTTCAAGCTTCCCGCCAAACCACCAGCTCCATTACTCATCTTTACACCCCGAGCCGTAACGACGGAGATGTACGTCAGAGACGACGAGAGGAGTGGCAAGCCCGAGAACGCGCCAACATGGAGGCCCGTGCCGAGGCTCGCCGCCAGCCGCCGCTGCCTGATGAACTCCGCCGTGAAGGTAGAATTTCCACCTTTAACTTACATACCGGGTGGGGGTTCGCTTGGGAGGTGGGTTTGAATGAGGAGGTGTTTGTGGGGCGCCGGGACGTTGAGTCCAACTTGCCAAGAGGACATCCCGATCGCGACCTATACCGGGGCGATATTATCACCTACGAGCGCTATGCTTGTGCAGATGGGTGGTTTGCTATCCGGGTACGCCATCACCCTCAGAGCCAGTGACTTTAAAACTTGAACTTCATCAATGACTCTGTTCCCGTTAATCATTGACTGTGTGATCTTGCGGCTACAGCCTGGACTCTAGTTAAAGTACAGCCGACCGCCCGCCGGGTCCGCACAAAGTGATTACCTGTTTCTTTGCTTATATCATCAAAGCATATCTTTACCTGTTTCTCTATTTTAATAAAAGTGTGTCATATATGTATAAAAATGCAAAAACCTCTGTAATGTGAGTAGTTTGACGCTTGGGGACAAGCTGATTTAACCAAGGGGGAGTGTGGCGCCCCGCAACGAGTGCGTCACAAGGGAGTATTGCAGCCGCAATATTCTCTGACAAAGCAGTGCAATAGTTAACTCTGAGATCCAACCCAACATACAACACCTAGAACAGGGGACCAATCCTAGGTCCTGGTGGGTGGAGTGTTAGGGTAGTGAAGTAGAACACACAATAATCTAGACAGTCAGAACAGTAAGAGTCTGAACAGAATCTAGAACCTGACAAGAGCAGACTAGAACTTGGAGAGGAGCGGGGGCTCCGCACTCCGTGCGGGCCCCTGGGCCGTCACCGGTCGGGTGTCAGCACCTGAGGCCTTAACCACCGGGAATGGGCATTTCTACACGGGTTCCCAAAAGACTCCCGTGCCCACAACTCACAGCCGGTTCACTGGTACCGAAGCTGGCAGCAGTTCACCTCTGCCACGCGAACCAGCCCCGTGGAGGAGCAGCTTTATAGGAGCACCCCACCACCAGCCAGTTTCCAGTCGTCTAACCAGCGGTGTACCCACTGAGGGACCCAAGGCTCCCCAAAGAATCCAGAACGTACATCATGGATAGGGCATTGAAGCAGCCTCCCCGTACCCGACCTGGTATTCCTGGGCGACGCTGGCAAAACAAACTAAGGAGGTAGAAAGGAGGTACACTGCGGATCTCTGAGGAGCACTATCACTGCTGAGTCCACCCGGTCTTCTACTCAACCACTGTAAGCCATGTACTGCCTGCTGGTTACAGTAAAGACCCGTTGCAGAGACTATCTGTGTCCGTGTCTCCTTATGAACTGTCCGTCATTAACTAAAGGTAACCGCAGCTGCCGCACAACATCTTGAGCAGCTCCAGCCCCCGGGGATCACCGCTCAGCCTGTGGGGAGCGTAACATCTTGCTGCTGTCCATCACCCCGGAGGTTCCGCAGCGTCGGTAGCCCTTACCGAATCTACTCATAGGTGGCGTCACGAAGAAAACAAATTAAACCCCCCTTTAATCTGTTCCCGTAAGACGTCCTTAATTTTGATCTGCACTACACCGGGCCCCACTACCGGCAGGCGCGGTCCACCCGTGACAAGGAAGGAGAAGAATCGCCTGTATCAACCGGAGTCCCGCCGGCCGCGGTGAGTCACATTTCCTCCAGGTTCCCTGATTTCCTCCCACACTCCAAAGACATAGGCCCTTTTCACATCTAATGCTGGGTTACGTTTGCCTTCATTTGCATTTCTATGCGTTTTTACCGCTAAAAACACATGCGTTTTTGGCCCCATAGGGTTTAATGGAAACGCATGCAAAAAATGCATGTCATTTTCAGCAACATATTGTGTTCTGCAACATTTTGAGCTGCGTTTGCAAAAACGCATGCGTTTTTGCGTTTGCAGAAAATGACACGTGTTTTTCCATGCGTTTCCATTAAACCCTATGTCGCCAAAAACGCATGCGTTTTTAGCGATAAAAACGCATAGAAACTTAAATTAAGGCAAACGCAACCCAGTATTAGATGTGCAACGGGCCATACTGATCGGGAATTTAGAGTGAGAGTCCCAATGGGGACAGTGATGATGATCTCTGTAAAGCACTGTGGAATATGATGGTGCTGTATAAGCAATGCATAATAAATAAATGAAAATTATATGACTTTACTAATTTTATTTTCCACCCTATTATTACTATATACACAGCTCTCTGCTCCTACATAGGATGTCCAACAGACACGGTTAGGCGCACATTAATACAGTCCCCTCTATAGAGCACTACATCGCGGTTTCTTTCAGAATCCCTGAAAAACTAAATTCGAACAGGAACCTTAATGTAAATGAAGACCACTAAAGGGCCTGTCACACGTGTGAATGTCACCCGCGATATCGCTCATGCCTCACATATTATTCGTCGCCTGAGCGATGTGGAATTATCGCAGGTAAGATGTCACACGCGTCAATATGACTCAGCGATGCGGTGATGTCGCCATCTTGCGAGCGATTTTATTTAGCTGCTTGTACAGTGTCAAAATAGAAAATACGTCGCTGAGTTTAGTGTCACACGCAGCGATGCACAAGGTCTACTGAGCGATGAGCGACAGGTTTTACGTCTGGCAGTGAAACCTGCGATCGGCGATCAGTGACATATCGCTGGTTGCACCGCTTGGTCACACGCTTCAATGTCGCTCCTACGTCACTTTTACGTCGCTTGAGCGACTGAAAATCCGTGACGCATGAGCGACATTGACAGCGATATCGACGTGTGTGACATACCCTTAAGTCTGTCTGGCTTCGTCCTGATAGTATCTGTCTTTTTTCAACATGCTCAAAGCAGTGTACAACTTGATTTGCGCATGTTGTGAAAAAAAGAATACTGCCAGGTCGGACAGTGATTCTCTCAACTTAATTTAATAGAGTGACTTAGTCGGGGGTAGTTACAGCTTCACATTGGAATCCAGTTTTTTTGGGATTCCGAAAAAAACCATTGTAGTGCTTAACATAGAGGACTATATTAATGTGAACCTAGCCTAATTCTGCAGTGTGCTGCTAACATAAATTTATTATAGACTAAAGATAGTTCAGAAAGTATAGCCTTTCATCTATTTTAATTGTTATGCTTCTTGTGCAGTAAGGATTATTGCAGTTAAAATTTGGTTTGATATGAAGAGTGATCTCCTAAGCAAATAGCAATGGTATGACTAAGATTTCATGCAGTTTGAAGATAAAATAGTATACCTCAGTCTGCCCCAATTTTCACACTAAAGTATGCTTGAACTGTCTTTTATCTAGGAAATGAGTGCTCAAGAGGAGATAATGAGGAGCCATTGACTAAATAGAGGAACACAGGTATATGGAAGTGATAACACCATTTAGATAGTAGGTTAGCTATATATAGTTGGTTGCAATCCTAGCAGAGGTGCTGTGAGCAGAATAAAATTATATGTGCGGCACAAGGTTCAAATGTATACAGGGGCAATATTTGGGCTTCTGGTGTAATACAGGCATTATGTGAGAACTCTTTCTCTAATCCTGGGCTTATGTGTGAGCTCCTGGTGTAATGCAGGGCTATATGAGGCCTCCTGTTATAATGCAGAGGTCTGTGTTTGTTCTCCTGCATACAGGGGCTGTGTGTGACCTTCTGCTGTGTACTGGAGGCTATGTGTGGGCACTTGCTATAAACTGTTGGCTGTGTGCAGCCTCACACTATATAATAGGGGTTGTGTGGCGCCCCTGTTGTCTGGTCGTCACAGAGGTACTGCACCTAATGCAAACGTGTGGTATCCCACTCCCAGGTAAGAAGGGGGAACAATACCGAGACCCACACACCTGCAACCAACACCCATCCTAACTCGTGGCCAGGAGATAGAGGGGGCGGAAGTGACTCCATACGGGATGCCCCATGTTCTGTCAGGAGGTGGGAATAGGCAGAGGGGGTGGGAACACAGAGTAGAAAACAGAGCAGGAGGAGGAGTAGTTAGTCAGTCAGTAGGTTAGTGAGTCAGCAGAAGTCTGAGAGGAGCACCAAGAGAGATGGAGCTCTAGGCGAGGCTAGTGCTGAGGCCTAATGGGGCCGGTGGTAGGTCAGCCAAGGAAAACCCCAGAAAGAGGGACCCCGAACATGCAACTGTCTTTGAGGTCGTTGCTAGGAGAGCTGGTTGCAAGAGGGGACTAGCCCCAATCTGGCAACAACACTGTAAGGTTGAACCAGGAAACTGGCAACCACTGGGCTTTATGTGCTGTGGTCAACTACCGTGGAAAATCCGCAGGACCGTGGCTAGAACTAGGGTCAGAGGACGTGTCGACCACCACTCGACAGGACCCGCAGCTATCAGTCTTGGACACTGTAGCATGAAGGTGCAGGACAGGAGTGGCAAGTAAACCAGCGCAGAGAAGGGCAAGCTGGAAAGGCACATAAAGGGGTGTCTCAGTGGAGTGAACCCAGAATGCCTGGCAGTTTGGTGGACTGCTGACCTGAAGGACACAGTACCTGGCTAAGTTGCTTTGCACAAGTGTCAGTAAAGATAAAAGAACTGCACCCCTCCGTGTCCTCCTGTTATTTCCTGTGCCCTCCTTGCAGTTCCTGCACCCCTAGCCAACAAACTCCATCATCCCTATAGACTCTCATACCAACCCTGGGACCCCGCTCCACTGTGGAAAGCGTTATCATCCCAGCTGCTGCACCAACTGCTCCAGAGGTCCAAAACAGCAGTGCTGGTCACACGTGACCAGGTACCGCAGGTGGTGTCACAAAAGACTCATAATCCCCTGTAAATAATCACCAATCACTGGACGGCTAGGGCCACGGAGCTGGGCCATAGTCACCATGACCTCCTTGACAGATCGGCCGCCCAGCTACCGAGTACCCCGGGCCCTTGCGGCCATTGCAGTTCTATGTGGACTCCTGCGGGATACTTGGGGTTGTGTGCAGTCTCCTGCTTTATTCTTGGAGCTGTGTGGGCTCCTGCTGAATACTGGGGTCTTTGTGGCCTCCTGATGTATACTGAGGCTGTGTGCGGCAGGTTGTTAGAAGAATAGCAAAAAAGGTGTCTTAGTCACTTTGGGGTTTGTTTGACTGCTGCTTCACTGAGAGTCAAATCTACAGATGAAAGAACTCTCCAAGAACATATTTGCACATTTCAAATTTGGCACAAACATTGCAAATTCTGTTCGGGATCAGAAAGCCAAGCAATTTCCCAAAAAAAATCAGGGAATGCGGCCTTGTTCAGGAAAAAGTTTGAAATTTAAAATGGCCCTAAAACATTCCATGTCACCAGAAGACATGTGGCCGGGAACAACATCTAACCTTACGGTTAGGAGAGTTCCTGCCATCAATTTATTTTAAGGTCAGGTTGAGGTAAGAACTATTTACATACCATGTACTGGTCACACATAGTCCTGTGACCCAATTGTCCTTGAACAGGTTATAACACACGTCTACTCAAGTGTTCATACACCAGTCTCTGTAGGCACTCTGCACTTAATGGTTTCAAATATACATTGGTTAACATACCATAGACTACACCTTATAAGCGAGCAGGGGTCTGAACTCGGTAATATGGTGTGAGCTGCGTAACTCTGGAGTTTCTCCTGACCTGTCCTGGTCTAGTGTGTCTACTGTAGGTGTTGTGTGCTCACTATTGACTATGCTATGGGTAGACCTACATGCTGGGCAGTCTCCTATGACTTCTTAGCTTCACCATGGGTACGACAGATTCACCGCTAGCAGGGGTTAGATTCTAGTGTTACACTGCGGGTGAGACATCTGTTTCTGGATCCAACTGGTCTTAACGTTGATCTAAGGTCTCTGCTGCTTCTTGGCCGGTCAACTGGGGAAATGTCAAGACAGGTACATTTTCGCTTGGTTAACTTGCATCCAAGACTGAGGAAACTCTGCCAGTATGGTACATAATTTACTCTTCAACTTCTTCTGTCTGTTGAGGAGTGTCTTGATCTTCATCCTTTTCACGCAGTTGCTCGAGGCATACCTTTAGACGGTCTCTGGACACTGCCGCTGAGGTTCTTCCGCCATCTTTGGTAATTAGACAGACCCCGCTATTGTCAAAATGGGAGGACAAGATGGTGTACGGTTCAGCTTCTTACTGGTCATCCAGCTTGTACATTCTCCTTTTTCACTTTAACATCTATTCTCCTGGTGCTAAGGGAGTAGCTGCGGCTTGCTGATTGTAACTTCTCCCTTGCATCTGTCTTGCCTGGAACACACTCTCCTCCATGCACTGTTGGACTTTGCAATATTGCTGTTGTCATTCGGTATCCCAGTCTACATCTGGCTGTACCGTCTCGGGAGTTAATACCCCCATGTCCAGGTCGATGGGTAATTTGCCAGGTATTGCCCACATCAAGTAGGCTGGGTTACAGTTGGTTGAGTTCAACGGAATCTGATTGTATAGGTCTACTAGATCCGGTAGCTTTCCAGACCACAAGTTGCACTCTTCAAGTGGTAGACTTTTCAGCAGGTTGATCATCACCTGGTTCATCTTCTCACATATTCTGTTGGTTTGCGGGTGGTATGGCACTGTTAGAATTTTCTTGCAGCCGTTCAGGTTGCAGAACTCTTGAAATACATCTGCATTGAATGCTTGGTCGGTTAAGACTTGTTGAGGGTAGCCATGAGGTCGACAGAAATGTTCTTGGAAAGCTTTTGCAGCTGTCTTCGGTGTCTGGTCCTGACTTCCGGCCGGCTAGCGGGCATGTGTTGCAATCACGTGACTCGGGATCTTCAGTCGCTATGTCACCACAGGTCCTATCCAGGGTCGGTCTGGGGTGCCTAGGACCCACCAGTGGAAATTATGCTAGAGGCCCACACTATGGAGACCATAAACATTTTCATTACATATTTCTCGGCCTCTGTTTACTAAAATATGTGAGAAGTGTATTATGCCCAACACTTTAAGTGTGCCTTGTTAATCTACTTATTTATTGTACTTGATTATGGAATCTGTTATTTACAATCAGCAATTTCTCACACATTTCTTTTCCTCGGTCACCACCCAGCCCCTCAGATTAAACAATATTCAAAGTGAAACAAGATGTTATCCAGCATCTTCAAATGGAAAAGTGTACTATAATTAATACACCGATGTCACCATCTATCCATGACCCATATAGTGTCTGTCACCATCTATCCATGACCCATATAGTGTCTGTCACCATCTATCCATGACCCATATAGTGTCTGTCACCATCTATCCATGACCCATATAGTGTCTGTCACCATCTATCCATGACCCATATAGTGTCTGTCAGCATCTATCCATGACCCATATAGAGTCTGTCCCCATCTATCCATGACCCATAAAGTGTCTGTCACCATCTATCCATGACCCATATAGTGTCTGTCACCAACTATCCATGACCCATATAGAGTCTGCCACCATCTATCCACGCACTCCCATCCTCCATACTCCTGCACTCCCCTCCTCCATCCTCCTGCACCCCCATCCTCCGTCCTCCTGCACTCCCCATCTTCAGCACTCCAGATCCTCCGTCCTCAGCACTCCCCATCTTCCATCCTCAGCACTCCCCATCCTCCATCCTCCTGCACTCTCCATCCTCCGTCCTCCTGCACTCACCATCCTCAGCACTCCACATCCTCTGTCCTCCTGCACTCCCCATCCTCCTGAACTGTCTATCCTCCTGCAGTCCCCATTGTCCTGCACTCCCCATCCTCCATCCTCCTGAACTCTCCTTCCTCTATTCCCTGCAGTTTCCATCCTCCACCCCCCCTGCATCCTTCATCCCCATGCACAGCCACCCACCCTCTGCAACCCCCTCTCAAACACCTCTTGTACCCTTGTTTATTTCGTCCCATCTTCTCTCCAGCTTCTTGTATATTTTGCTCCTTCACGCTGGGTATACTCCATGGCTCTGCCCGCCCGGGTAACATGCCTGTGACATCATCGCAGGTCCTGATCTGCTGCTCCCTGGTATAGTCTCTTCTGCTGGGCAGGCTAATACGACACTGCTAGCTATCAGAGGCTGCACCCATCACCCTAGGGTCCCAGATGCAGGGTCCCTAATGTAGCCGCCATCCACCGAACCGTCACACGCCGCAATCTCGCCTGGAGATCTGAAAGGCGATGTGTCGCCCCAGCGAAATCGCCGTGAAATTGCCTCACGGTTTCGACGTGTGATTGGGCGATTTCGCGGCGATAATTCGCCCATCGGCCGTCGCCTGATTCCTGAACAGTGCTCAGTAATCAGGCGCAATCGGTAAGGTGATTTTTTTCGTGTTGTGGCATGTGACAGGGCGATAGTGATGGAAAGAGCGTTGTCTGTAATTTCCCGTAGGCGTGCCTCAGCGTGCTGTTGTCCGCGCCCCGTCCGAGATGATTGGTGTGGGCTACTGTGTTCACATTGGCTGTCAGTTGACACACCGCGCCATATATGAAGAGCAGTCCGTTCAGCACCAGACACATCTTCATCTACACAACCATCCGCAAACTCATTGCAATTACGCACGCCATAGAATAGCGCAAGCTATGTATTAAGTTGCGCTGTGTCGAGTATAGTGCCACACATGACAGCTCAGATGTTGGGCTACACATCGTAGAGGGGTGCCATGGGCCACGCCCTACAATCACCCTACGTGTGTGAATTTGGTGACGCTGCTGGGTACATTCTACTGCTCCCGCTCCGCGGATGTCTACCTTGTTAGCGCCCTCAACCTTGTTTGGCGGCACCAGTGTTCGTGGTGACGTCATAACGTTTCTGCTCGTTCCTCCCTGCCTGCCAGGTGTCTGCCCCTCCCCTGCACATAGCAGAAGAGTCATGGTGGCCGCACAGCACGCTGCCACATGGGGTGTGGCAGAACTTATCATCCTGATAGACCTGTGTGACCGCCATGACTACTGGTGCCACCAACGTCACCGCCACCCATGTCTGCGCAAGCAGAGTATCCTGAGGAGAATCCAGCGGGCCCTGCTCTGGAAAGTGGGTGTGGAGAGGACCCACAAGCAGATCCAAAAAAAGTTGGCGGACCTGAAACATAAGTCCACAGGGTGGATTGTGGACATTCGTGCACGGATTGCCAGGCTGCGTAGTGAGTATGTGGCAATGCCAAGCACACACATGCCAATCATCCTATTCCAAACACGACCCAACCATCATGTGGTATTGTGCCATGGCACATAGTGTGACATAAACCACCATGTGGATCTGTCACCAATGTGCATTGGCATTTTGGTCACACTGCAACATGAAAGTGCAGAATACACTTATATGTTTTGTTAATGCTGATGGCTATAGTGGTTCTTGACCTGTGTGTGGCCGAACATAGGTGTGTAATGACAGCAAAGTTGACCAAAACATAGTAATGGTAATTTGAAGGGCCACATCACACCTGGCAGCACATATGTGCACACTCTGACACATAGCATTTCACAAGACATCGATCACAATCCAGAAAAGTGACTACAAGCTGACTGCTATGTGTTTGCCCCCATGGTGGCACCACCAGACGCTTACTATCTGGTCTTGTGTTTTTTAATAAAAATCCATCCTCTGCTAATCCAAGGGTGTTTTACATCCCAAATATGGGCTCCCTGGTGTTGTGGTCATGTCCAAAAACAGACTGGCCCCTAACCATAGGGTCGCTCAAGACCCAAAGCTTTTAGGCTAGGCTTCACGCCCTAATAACATTGATACACACAAAGTACATGTTTGCCCTATGCTGTGTTCCTTTTGTAAAATCGGTGTCTTGTCAATTTTGATATTACAGATAAGCAGAACTCCCCATCTGAGGAGGGCCGATGGTCGCCTACACCCCCTGGGACCCCACTCTCACCTTCCCTGGAGGGCCCAGGAAGTCCCGCACCCCTGGGACCCTCACTCATCTTCCCTAGAGGGCCCAAGAAGTCCCTCACCCCAAGACCCCCCTCACCTTCCCTGGAGGGACCAGGAAGCCCGGTCTTCCTGCTCAATGACCCAAGCCCAGGCTCAACCCCCCCCCCAAGCATCTACAGCTCCCGGGCCCCACACAGTGACATGGAGCCTGCTGGAGTTAGGATTGGTGGTAAGTGTTGGCAATGGGCTCCGAGCTTTGCAATATACATGTTGGTGTGTGTCCCTGACATCAGTATGTGAGTCATGGTGTTGTTTTTTTTCCTTTCTTTCTCAAGGGGCAAGAGCTCGTGCTGCAGGATGGGCTGTGAGTGCACCACCATCGCCTGAAGATGGAAACCAGGATGGGGATATGCAACGTAAGTGAAATCCTGACCAATGACGTCACCCACCCACACCTACACATGTCACTGACTAATGTCCTTATTTCCCATACAGGGGTCCCAAATATTGATGAACTGCTGCAGGCCCACAGGGAGGCACAGCAGCACCTGGAGTGTGCCCACCGAGAAGGCCAGCAACATCTTTCCCAGTTGGGTGCCATGATCCTTTGCCTCCAGGCAGCCCAGTCTGCCATTGCCCCTACTCCACCATATTACCCCCAATAATGTGGCCAATGGCCCTTGTCTGTTGTTGTCCATGTTGGACCTGTTTTTTGTTTTTGTTGCCATGTTGGCACCTTTCTTTTTTAGGCCACGTTGGCCTTTTTTCTTATAGTATCCCACATTGGGAAAGTGGGTAGTATGGTTGGCCTACTACTAATCTGAAAAAACATAATTTTGCAAAAAATAAAGGAAACAATAAATGTCATTGCAAACCAAAATACTGTGTGATCCTTGTCTCAGCACACACAGGGACACCTTTGGGAGGTGATATTTGAATACACAACACATGGCTAATGAATTTGCGTAGGTGTGCAGTATGACATGATAAAGACTAGGGATGGGCGAATCTACTCGCTAGGACTCGTTACTCGGCTAGTAGTAAGGGACTCGCAGGACTCGGTACTCTGCGAGTTTCCCAGCGTTTACTCGCACGAGTCCAATGCAAATCAATGGCAAACGCTGACAAAACTAGGATTGCTATTGTCTTGCATTAGACTCGGCTACTGTGCCAATGATAGCAGGGAAACTCGCAAAGTAACTTTACTTTGCGAGCCGAGACCAGCTGTCTTCTCTGTGCAGCTCCAGGGTCCTAGAGCCCGCCTGCTCACAGACATGATGTAGCAGAGCTGAGATTGTTCTCAGTCTGCTCATTCCCTGTGCATAGACATCTATATCTATGCACAGGGGATGTAGCAGAGAGGACATCGCGTTTTGGACTACGTCGGACGGAAGAGGATTTTTTTTAATTAAAGATGGAGTCCCTAATGGCTTTTTTTTATTTCAAATAAAAAATTTTCTCTGTGTTGTGTTTTTTTAACCCTTTATTGGAGATTCTTAGTGGCTGGGTCAAACGTGGCCTGACATTAAGAATCTCGGGCTTAATACCAGCTTGTATAACAAAGCTGGTATTAACCCCTTTATTACCCAGCGTGCCACCGCCACCAGGGCCGCTGGAAGAGCGGGGTTCAGCGCCAGAGGATGGCGCTTCAATGAACGCACCATCTTCTGGGGCAGCTGCGGGCTGCAATTTGCAGCGGGGGTGCCCAGAAAGCTTGGGCCTCCCTGTGCTGCGGATTCCAGCCCCCAGCTGCTTAGCTGTACCTGGCTAGACATAGAAATTGCGCGGAGCCCCACGCATTTTTTTTTTTATTATTTCATGAATTTCAGAGTCAGAGTCTCAGAGTCAGAGTCTCAGAGTCAGAGTCTCAGAGTCAGAGTCTCAGAGTCAGACTTAGAGTCTCAGAGTCTCAGAGTCAGAGTCTCAGAGTCAGAGTCTCAGAGTCAGAGTCTCAGAGTCAGACTCAGAGTCTCAGAGTCAGAGTCAGAGTCTCAGAGTCAGACTCAGAGTCTCAGAGTCTCAGAGTCAGAGTCTCAGAGTCTCAGAGTCAGAGTCAGAGTCTCAGAGTCAGAGTCTCAGAGTCAGAGTCAGAGTCTCAGAGTCAGAGTCTCAGAGTCAGAGTCAGAGTCTCAGAGTCAGAGTCAGAGTCTCAGAGTCAGAGTCTCAGAGTCAGAGTCTCAGAGTCAGAGTCTCAGAGTCAGAGTCAGAGTCTCAGAGTCAGAGTCTCAGAGTCAGAGTCTCAGAGTCTCAGAGTCAGAGTCAGAGTCTCAGAGTCAGAGTCTCAGAGTCAGAGTCTCAGAGTCAGAGTCAGAGTCTCAGAGTCAGAGTCAGAGTCTCAGAGTCAGAGTCTCAGAGTCAGAGTCTCAGAGTCAGAGTCAGAGTCTCAGAGTCAGAGTCAGAGTCAGAGTCTCAGAGTCAGAGTCAGAGTCTCAGAGTCAGAGTCTCAGAGTCAGAATCTCAGAATTTCATGAAATAATAAACAAAAAATGCGTGGGGCTCCGCGCAATTTCTATGTTTAGCCAGGTACAGCTAAGCAGCTGGGGGCTGGAATCCGCAGCGCAGGGATGCCCAAGCTTTCTGGGCACCCCCCGCTGCAAATTGCAGCCCGCAGCCGCCCCAGAAGATGGCGCGTTCATTGAAGTGCCATCCTCTGGCGCTGAACCCCGCTCTTCCAGCAGCCCTGGTGGCGGTGGCACGCTGGGTAATAAAGAGGTTAGGGCCAGCTTTGTATTATCAGCTGGCCCTAAGCCCGAAATTTATGGCGGTCACGCCAATATTAGACATGACCGCCATGAATTTCTATTAAATTGTTTTAAAAAAAACACAACACAGAGAAAAATTTTTATTAGAAATAAAAAAAAAGCCATTAGGGACTCCATCTTTAATTTAAAAAATCCTCTTCCGTCCGACGCAGTCCAAAACGCGATGTCCTCTCTGCTCATCCCTGTGCATAGATATAGATGTCTATGCACAGGGAATGAGCAGACTGAGAAAAATCTCAGCTCTGCTACATCAGGCAGCAGGCGGGCTCTAGGACCCTGGAGCTACGGCAGCCAGCACACAGAGCAGACAGGACTCTTATCTGTGCGAGTTTCCCAGCGATTACTTGCAAAGTAAACGAGTCCAATGCAAATAAATGGCAAAACTAGGATTGCTTCAGGCTGAAGCTTCCGAGACACATCTGTGATTTGTAAATCTCACACTACTCGCTATTACTCGCTTCCCCATTCATTAACATTGGACTCGCTAGACTCGCAACGAGTAGCGAGTCCTGTGCTCGGACTCGCTAGTGTCAAGCGATTCCGAGTAATTTAGGATTCGCCCATCACTAATAAAGACCTGACCATACTGTACCATTTCAACACGGATGAAGCCATAATTGACATTGATGTCTTCAATATCACACCCCCATTAACAAACACACAGACACAAACATACTTGCCAATGTCGGCCACAGAAGACTCGCAATCTCTCAATACTCACACATGTCACCTAGGGATAGGCTCCTGTCTGCTACAATGACCCAACTATATTATTGTGGACATGAGGCCTCTCCTTGTGCCACAGAAACATCACCATTACACCCACAGCACACTACACACACAACCATACTGCTGAACCTGACACATATGTGGACATAGGCATGGCAAATAAAAATCTAATTTATTAACCCAAAATATCAAAAACAACACACTTTGGTTTAAGTTTAAAAAACAAACAAACAGTAAGCAATGTAGTGCATTGCCTAGTAGCGTCTTGCTTCTTTGTCCTCTGCTGGATCAGACAATGGCTCCTCCCCCTCAAACCCATAATCCCACACATTGGGGGCCCTTCTGTGGTGGAGTCTTTCATGGGAGACGTGGAGGATCCTGATTTTGGCAAGCTCTAGCCATGTGTTGTGGGGGCGCAGTGGGCACTGGGGTTGTTGTCTTGGGGATGGCGATGTAACCACCCCATCTCAGTGACCCATCTACGCCCGCTTCCAGGACCCGAATGTTGGCCGGCGATGGCACGTTGTTCGGGCTCCATGCTGCACACCAACTCACTGGCCATGTGCCCGATTGAAGTGGCGGGGGTCCTCTCTCTGTCCAGTAGGACCCGTTTTGCCCGAGTACCCAGCTCAGTGTTGGGTGGGGCAGGTGTTTGACGCCGTTGTATGCCTGAGCTGTGCCCTGGGCATGGCCCCCCACCACTGGGATCAGGCACCTACTTCCCCAAAGGTGATGATGGTGGAGCCTGGCCAGCGGGTGGGTCCTCTGCACTGGACTCAGACTCACGAGGTTCCTGTAAACCAAACATAGAAAGAAAAAAGTTAACAAGAGTAGCAATGAACTGACATCAATTACCACAACCAACCACCCAGCACCAGATGGCACATATCTGAGCATGCCAAACACCAAAAGCAACAGTAGCAGGCTTGGAAACAGAGAGGAAGAAAGAAGTCACCTGCATTGATATGCCAAGTGCCCCAACATAACACAACCCAATCAGTACCAACAGACACGAGCCAACACAAAGCAGAACACACAGAAGAATGGTGAAAGTTCAACACGATTGTGCCTCCTACATGTCAACCAACCCACACATCAGTGCAACCACCAAGCTGTGGACATAGGTAGCCAAACAACAATTACGCACCTCCTGTGATGGGGCAGGCTCTTGCCTTGTGGTCGAAGATGGTTGGTACAGGCGGCTGCTGCACCATGTTGGGCGAGAAGCCTCCTGGCCCAGGATGAAGGTGAGGAGGTCATAATACCACAGACGTGGCTTAGGGATCTCCTCATCTCCAGCCCCGGACCGAGCCATCCACACCTTCTTATGTTCTTTTGTGAACACGGTGCTCAGCTGCTTGATTTTTTCCACAACCATTGGCACCGTCCAGGTCTTACTTTGGTTGAGCCAGTTTGCCAGCTCGACAAGGTGCCCGTAGGCCACCGCCCTCGCCAGTCTGTTCTTGTATTCGGGTAACGCAACCCGCCACAGGCATTCATGGTCCTGGTATATGGCTAGGAGTTCACGCACAAAATCAGGACTCTCAGCCATCTGGTAAAAAAACCATAGTGTATTACCAAAACACATACATGTACATATAAGGTCACACCCTACTCTGTGTGGCTAATCCATGTCCAGCAGTAGCAATGAAAGGTGGTCTGGTAGTTAGCTTGTGTATGCAGAAGCATTAATGGCCTTTATATGTGTACACAGATGTGAAATGCTGCACATGACACGGGGCATATGTGGTTAGGGCCCATATGTGGTTAGGGCCTGGGCAGGCAAATTTACAAAGCTGTATCATGTTGAAATGGCACACATGGCGTAACACACAAAATTTAGACACAGGAATGACCGCAGCACATATTTATGGAACGATGTAGTGCTGTATGACACATTGTCATGTCATTAGTGGCAAGGATCATTATGTGTGAAACAGGACATGGAGGGGTTAACGATGCGTAGCCGTCGCAAACCACACATCTACATGACGCTACATGAAGCTGGACATAACCCAGCCATACATTTCGCAAAATATGGCTCCGATGCCGAAAATAATATACCATACATGAGAAGCACAATAGCATATCCACCAACTTACCGTCTGTCCAACAGAGGTCTGGTGATGAGACGCTACTAGAACAATGCATATTGAAGTAGGAGCATGGGTGGTGGACCAGCTGGCCACAATTTTAACCACAACATGACCAATCACAAAGCAGCACAGGCGCCTAATCAGTAGTCACATGTGACAACGGCCAGTCGGCTACGTGAATTAGATGATGCAGATGCTCTGTGATTGGATGGTTACCACATAAAAACCGCTAACGATCCAGCTACGGCATGCTTGCTGTCCAGAGTCATTACGTAAGTACTGATGTTCACACATGATTTGTGATATGGCTGTATATAGCGTTTGATACATCTTTGCATTACGGATCGTTCTTGTGTACTGTAGCAGACGCCCAAGTCCTGGTGTATGTAGTTTGTAATAATGATGTGTTTGATTAATCTATTGTGTGCTGCAAAATGGATGGATGGCTTTCTTTGCCACAAAACACCCTGCACATTGACAATCCATTTTGCCTTACAGGATCATGTACCAAGGAGGCCTCTGTGGTTAGTTTAATGGAACATATGAAATGTGGGCACATAGTCCTGACCTTTACCAGACAGAATGGAAGTATTCTGGTGATACTGAGATGTGGAGTGGCCCATGTGGCTTGGGAATGTCTGCCTGTGAAGATCCGGCCTTATCAACTCAACAGGGATGTCTTGTGGACATGATGAATATGCGATTGTCAGCTGCGTGGGATGATGATTTGTCAGTAACACATGGCTTTGGTACGTTTAGCATGTTATTGTATTTAATTGGTAACAATCATCTGTCTGCGTGGTTGAGCTTAGTATTTCCTTAGGCCTTGTGGTAGGATATATACATTATGGGCAGCTATATGGAGGTATGGTAAATGATGTCACAATTTGGACTATGTAGAAATAGTTGTGGAGGAGGCCCATAGGTGTATTGATAACAGGTGTTGTTGTGAGGCAGTGTAATGTTGGTTGTGACCGTTCAATGGAATGGTGGAATATATCTATGTGGGTGGCCATATCAGCAGAGTCTGCTAGGATGTGGGTAACTGGCTAGGAAATGTGTAGAGAAGGAGGTAGTGTTTTTTTTTATGCCTGATAACATGTTCTTTTGATGTTTTGTTCCTTTTGCAGGGGCTGGTAGGCGAGATCATGATGGACCCTGATGGAGATGTTATTGTGGCTCTTGCCTTGGTGGAAGAGGACTTGTGGCTGAAGAAGAGAGTTGAGAGTTTGCGGGCTCGCAGACCATGGCGTGTGTGGGTTCAGGATTGGCTTCAGCAACGGGACAACCTGAGTTACATACGTCTGCTGCATCAACTGGAGGATAGTAGTCCGCATGATTTCAGGAACTATCTCCGTATGTCCGAGGACTCTTTCGCATTCCTCTTGGAATGCATAAAGCCATTGATAGCCTGACAGGACACTTTGATGCGTCGAGCTGTGCCACCTGAGGATCGTTTGGCTGTAACTTTGAGGTTCCTGGCAACAGGTCGTTCGAGGACAGACCTGCAAAACTCTGCAGCAGTGACACAGCCACTGCTGAGCTGCCTGATACCTGAGACGTGTGAGACCATCGTGAGTTGTCTGCTGCCATGCTACATGCAGTTACCAACAACCCCCGCAGGATGGATGGATGTTGCCAGAGGTTTTGTTGATCGATGGCAATTTCCAAACTGCGGAGGTGCATTGGATGGTAAGCACGTGAGGATCACGCAACCCCCCCAACACGGGGTCCTTGTATTTAATTACAAAGGATATTTTAGCGTGGTCCTCATGGCCCTGGTGGATGCTCAATCTGAGTTCCTGTATGTGGACGTTGGCATGAACGGCCGTGTCTCAGATGGGGGTGTGTTTGCCCAAGACCTAAGGAGAGGTGCTCTGAACTTGCCCTCAAATGATGTCACGACCGGTCAGCTAAACTTTGCGTTTGTGGGGGATGAAGCCTTCCCACTTCAGGCTCACCTACTATGACCATATCCCTAGAGAACGGTTACTTCTGAGCATCACATTTTCAATTACCGGCTATCCTGGGCTCGCCGGGTAGTTGAAAATGCGTTTGGGATCATGGCCAATAGATTCTGCATGTTTCATACGCCTTTGCATATGAAACTGCAATCTAATGATGTGGTAGTGCTGTCCAGCTGTGTGCTGCATAACTTCCTGCGTCGTAGGGATCGGTCATCATACATGCCGGCAAGTTATGTGGATTCTGTGGACCCCACAACAAGGGAGCTCCGTCCCGGGATTGGCGTGCTGCCGACCATGGTGTGGCGCCACTCCAGCCGCTGAGCCATGGTCTGAATCAGCAGGATGCCAGGAGCAGCAGAGACGTATACTGCTCCTACTTTAATGGCCCTGGGGCAGTTGCCTGGCAGCACCAGCAGGTGTAGGGTGGCTGGTGTTAGAAGTCAGCAACATAAGGAGGAGGGTGGAGTCACCAGGTTGGCTGCACCAGGACGATTGTGGTTGTGTTGTGTTTATTTTGGGTGTATGAACATTAGTTGGTTAGTTAGTTAGTTAGTTTTTTTTTTTTTTTGGTTCTGTACTCTGAAATGTTTGGGTATGGCCATTATTTTTCCTCATTTTGTATTAATTTGTGTGATGTTGACACTTCTGTTTTTAATGTTTTGTGTGTGTTGTTCTAATTCCTTTTTTTGTGCACAAAAAGTACCACTAAAAAAACAAAAAAACAAACTACCTGTGTCTGTCGTTACTGTGCAATACAGGGAAGTTGAACATACCTCTGTGCACAGCATAAAGCTATGTGATATGTTAAATGGTATTGATGGGTCCGTGCAGCATTGTGTGGTAATTTCCAGTACAAAGGTCCAGCCCTTTGGGTCACACTGTATGCCGTGACTGTGTGTATATGTCAATTATGATGTGTTTGGCCACATGGAAACGTGTCCACACACATGGAGAATGGAATGGTGTTTGTGGGGAATGTAGGTACACTTCAGTACACACATGCAAACATGTGTGCACACACATAGTTCAGCCATGGCAGCTCTGCCATGGCATGGACCAATGCAGGCACATATGTCCATTGTGTTGTTTGTATCTTACCGCTATCACCTACAAACGCACACCTAGCCATTCTTGGTGTAATCCACTGTAGTGCACAAGACCGCTCCTGTGTGACACTTTGGCACCTCAAAAGTGTGTTGCAGGAGCCATAATTGACGACACGAGAGTGTATTTGGTACAAACTCTAATAGACAATGGCGTCATGTATTAGCCAGCCTTCCAGAGCAGGCTGACCAATCGTAACACTGTTGCGTTGTCCAATGAGCGTGTATAGGGCGCGGTGTAAACCACTGTGGCACGCCTATCTCCCCGCTGCGCTGAACATGTACGTCCACATTGTCTTTGAGATTGTGGCGTGTGAAGCGGCAATGGAATTAGGCAAGATTGTTTCCGCTGTAGGTGAGGCGATTTCCGGAGCGACACATCGCCTTAGCTTCAGTGCGAAATTGCGGCGTATGATGCCGCCATCGGCGATCTGAGGTGACCACGAAAGACGTGAGCGCTCACGTCAGATAGCCACACATCGCCAGCCGAGATTGCGGCGTGTGACGGTACCTTAAAGGTTGTAGCTAGCCAATCATTTCCTCTTCACCAGTGATTGACAAACTTTGGCCTACCATCAATGGTGATTACAAAATTCCAGCCTCATTAATTCTCAGAAATCTTCTTAATAACATACCATAAGTAGCGTTACATCTGTAACAGATCTGTGTTAGCTCTGCATTGTATTCCTTTTATTCCCAGAATTTTTGGGGAAGAGTCACTGAGTTCAGAACACACCAATCATAAAATGATTTGCCATCACATGTGCCATTCAAATCCTAAATTGTGTTATAAAAAAAAAATGACTTTATTTTAGAGATTATTTAACACGTACGTTTTTTAGAAAATGTATTTTATTTAGAAATAAATGAATTTCATCAACACTAACTCTCTTTAAAGATTAAGCATCCACTATGGTGATCCCTCAGGACATCTTTGGCCCATAACAAGTGGTGACATTTTGCTGAAAATGCTGTTAGAACTGAGATGTATACATCAGAGACAGCAATTGAATAGTCAATGAATTAGCAGAATACATAAATCATGTCTTCTCCGTATGGACAGTACCGTCTTGTAATTTATTAGATGTTTTTAGCATATTTTTGAAGGACACAGAGCTTCATCTAGAAACGTCAATTATAATTGAAAGTAAAAACTCTTGTAATAGTTTCTTCAATCAGGTATCTATATCAGGTTGGTTTTATGTAAACATCTTTATGCAACACCTAGCTTCTTTATTCTCCATTGATTTTGATAGTCAGCATGCATCACACAATGAATAAAGAACCAGAGACTGAGCACCCTTCAAGGGCAACCACCTCTGCCTAGCAGAAGCCACAAAATACCACTTCTTGATAAATTAGGGCAATAGATTCTTGTGCCCCATATTATCTATGTACAGATAAAGATATTTGTTGGCTTGATCTTTCTTATATCTCTATATATCTAATTTGAGTATGAGTGCTCATTTAGCTCTTGCCTTAATTCCTTGCAGCTAAATATCTGATATGTATGCTCTGCATCCAGCTATACATGTATTTGTGTCATCTGTAGAGAATGCCACTTATGAGATATTGAGATATATACTAGAAATAGGCTCGATGCTATTGCATCGGGAGGGCAGTCTTTGTGCCTGTGTCCCCTTGTGCGCTCTCTCCTGTCTGTGCTGTCTCTTCCCCTGTGCACTCTCTCTTACTTGTGCCTTTCTCTATGCTCTGTGTGCTCTCAGCCCTTGTGTACGCTGTCTCTCCCTGTGTGCGCTGTCTCTCCCCATGACTCTACCTCCCCCTGTGCCTCTGCCTCCCCTCTACATTCTACCTCCCTTGTGGCTTCTGCATCCCCTGTGCCTTCTCCCTCCCCTGTGCCCCTGCCTCCTCTGTGCTATCTGGCTCCTGTGTGCCTGCCTCCCATCACTGAGCTACCATACAATGCTCACCACTGAGCCACCATAAAATGCTAACCACTGAGCTACTATAGAGTGCAGACCACTGAGCCACCAGACAGTGCTGACTACTGAGCCACTGTCCCATGATAACCACTAAGCCACCATATACAGTGCTAACCACTGAGCTACCATACAGTGCTAACCACTGAGCCACGGCACAGTGCTAACGACTGAGCCAGCGCACAGTTATAACCACCACACAGTTCTAACCACTGAACCACCGTATATTGCTTACCACAGAGCCACCGTATATTGCTAACCACTGAGCCACCATATACAGTGCTAACCACTGAGCTTCTGTAGAGTGCAGACCACTGAGCCACTGTACAGTGCTAACTACTGAGCCACCATATACAGTGCTAACCACTGAGCCACCATACAGTGCTAACCACTGAGCCACCATACAGTGCTAACCACTGAGCCACCATATACAGTGCTAACCAGTGAGCCACAGTACAATGCTAACCACTGAGCCACCGTACATTGCTAACCACTGAGCCACCATATACAGTGCTAACTACTGAGCAACCATATACAATGCTAAGCACTGAGCCACCACATAGTGCTAACCACTGAGCCACCACACAGTTCTGACCACTGAGCCACCGCACAGTTCTAACCACTGAACCAGCGCACAGTTCTAACCACGGAGCCACCGTACATTACTAACCACTGAGCCACCATATACAGTGCTAACCACTGAGCCACAGTAAACAGTGCTAACCACTCACTAAGCCACCACACAGTTCTAACCACTCAGCTACCACACAGTTCTAACCACTGAGCCATCATACAGTGCTAACCACTGAGCCACCATATACAGTGCTAACCACTGAGCCACCATACAGTGCTAACCACTGAGCCACCATTCCGTGCTAAACACTGAGCCACCTAACAACTGAGCTACCATATACAGTGCTAACCACTGAGCGAACAAATATAGAGTGCTAACCACTGACCCACCATACAGTTCTAACTACTGAGCAACCATATACAGTGCTAAGCACTGAGCCACCACATAGTGCTAACCACTGAGCCACCACACAGTTCTGACCACTGAGCCACCGCACAGTTCTAACCACTGAACCAGCGCACAGTTCTAACCACGGAGCCACCGTACATTACTAACCACTGAGCCACCATATACAGTGCTAACCACTGAGCCACAGTAAACAGTGCTAACCACTCACTAAGCACCACACACAGTTCTAACCACTCAGCTACCACACAGTTCTAACCACTGAGCCATCCTACAGTGCTAACCACTGAGCCACCATATACAGTGCTAACCACTGAGCCACCATACAGTGCTAACCACTGAGCCACCATTCCGTGCTAAACACTGAGCCACCTAACAACTGAGCTACCATATACAGTGCTAACCACTGAGCGAACAAATATAGAGTGCTAACCACTGAGCCACCGCACAGTTCTAACCACTGAACCAGCGCACAGTTCTAACCACGGAGCCACCGTACATTACTAACCACTGAGCCACCATATACAGTGCTAACCACTGAGCCACAGTAAACAGTGCTAACCACTCACTAAGCCACCACACAGTTCTAACCACTCAGCTACCACACAGTTCTAACCACTGAACCATCATACAGTGCTAACCACTGAGCCACCATATACAGTGCTAACCACTGAGCCACCATACAGTGCTAACCACTGAGCCACCATTCCGTGCTAAACACTGAGCCACCTAACAACTGAGCTACCATATACAGTGCTAACCACTGAGCGAACAAATATAGAGTGCTAACCACTGACCCACCATACAGTGCTAACCACTGAGCAGCCATATACAGTACTAACCACTGAGCCACCATACACAGTTCAAACTACTGAGCCACCATACAGTGCTAACCACTCAGCCACCGTATACAATGCTAACTACTGAGCCACCATACAGTGCTAACCACTGAGTCACCTACAGTGCTAAGCACTGAGCCACCATTCCGTGCTGACCCATGAGCAACCTAAACACTGAGCCACCATATACAGTACTAACCACTGGGCCACCATACAGTGCTAACCACTGAGCCACGATACACAGTTCTAACCACTGAGCTCCCATACAGTGCTAAGCACTCAGCCACCGTATACAATGCTAACCACTGAGCCACCATTCCGTGCAAACCACTGAGCCACCATATACAATGCTAACCACTGAACCACCATACAGTGCTAACCACTGAGGTGAGCCAGGTTTAAATCTCCCGCCAATACAGCACTGCTCAGCTGATTGGTCGAGAGCTGGGTAGTGTGAGACCAATCAGCTGAGCAGCGCGGCATTGGCGTGAGATATAAACCTGCCCTCCAATACCACTCAGCTGATTGGTTGCGGCCGACCACGGTGACCAATCAGTGAAGCAGCGCGTGGCTTGGCAGGAGATTTGAATCCCGTGCCACTGATTGGCTAAGCAGCGCGGGATTCAAATCTCCCGCTAAGCGGCGCGCTGCGATCCACGGCGACCAATCAGTGAAGCGCAATTTAAATCATGCGCTAATTGGTCGTCGTGTTAGGCGGTGACCAATCAGCGCTGTTGGCGTGGGACTACGGCTTTAGCACGGAATTTGAATCCCGGTCGTCATATTGGAATACCCATAACTTGAGTGTTCCAATATGGCGGTCGGAGCACTTCTGCTGCGAGCAGCCGGGAGAAGAGCGGCTCACACCACTCATCTGGCTGCGTCGCCGCTGACCTCCGTGCGGCGGGTGATGAGCCACTGCTACCGTCGGCTGATCTTCCGACGGTAGCCATGAGGTCTATGTCACTTTCTTTTGTCACTTCTCTCACTATCCCACAATGGTGCCGCAGTGCATTGTGGGATAGCGACATAAGCTCCGGAAGTCTGTGACACATATTATTCGTGATTATATATTAGATATACATACAGGGTGGGCCATTTTTATGGATGCACCCAAATAAAGTTGGAATAGTTGGTGACGTCAACTTCCTGTTTGTGGCGCATTAGTATATGGGAGGATGAAAACTTCTCCAGATGGGTGGTGACCATGGCGGCCTTTTTGAAGTTGGCCATTTTGGATCCAACTTTAAAGTGTTTTCCTTTAACCTTTCATTTGCATTTTTTCACACTATTTATCGTTCATAGATGGTTAAACTCTAGTAATGAACAACTGTGCTTGCAAACTGCTCTATACTCAACAAAGCATCGGGGTGCTTGAGTATGCTCATTAATTCACTTGAATATCACAAGTATTAGAGCACCATGCTCGAGTCCTCATCTCGCATGTTTTGCAGCTGTTAGACAATCAGTATTTTCTTGCCATATATGGTAACACTTTAGCCATGTTGGCTACTGGCATTACTGTGATTGGCCATCCACATCACATCATTTGGACTTGAATAAGACCTGGCATAGCGATGCTTGGCACACTCTCCTCTTGAACCAGTTCAAGGAAAGTTGATCTAGAAGGTAGAGCTTAGATTAGAGTAGACATATAGGCAGTGTTTAATTGCTATTGCAGAAATGCATGCTGCTCCTGCTACTTAAAACAAAAATCCATCCTTTTCAGGGCTGACTACTGTCCTTACTTTAGTAAGATAGATGTAGCCAGACAGATAGATGTGTAGAAATACATACCTATATAGACAGACATACACATAATCGCACACCCCTGACAAAATAAAATTGCTGATATGAACAAGCTTGGAAAGTCCATGGTTATTGGACCCTTCCCAGCCTAAAAATAGCAGCCTGCAGCCACCCCATAAGTGGTGCATCACAGATTCGTCCATTCTAGCACTTCGTCATTGCTCTTCCCAATTGCCCTGATGAGGTGAAAATTGGATTAATGGTTTATAAAGTTGATGTCAGCTGTGAAGTGTCAGCTAGCCCGGGTATTAGTAATGGAAAGGCGTCTTTCAGACAGCCCCATTACTAACCCAGTAAGTTAAAAGAAAAAAACACACACCAAAAACACTTTATTTTAAACACTCCCAAACACTATCACTGGTTCAACAATTTATAAAAAAAAAAATCCATTAAGGTCCAAAGTGGTCAACCAAATTTGAAGTAGTCCACAAATGAGAATCTAAAAGACATTAAGATAGAGCGGTAAAAAAAAAAACCAAGATAAAGTCCCATGTTCACCATTTTATTATTAAAAATATCCCCGCAGCTTTGATGTAGTCCATGCTTCTCCCTTACAACGTCCACTAACTCTGTAGTAGAACCTATCAAGCCTCGTTCTAAGAACGACACTTCATAGGCCACTTCTGGTCAGGCTGTGCTCTGCTATTCACAGTGACTGTGACAAACAGTTATAACTTCAGCAAGATTACTGACGTCACTGCTGTTGCTTGGTCACACAGAGGCCAGACTGTGAACAGTGATGACTTTAGAGTGTTACTGATGTCACCACTCATCAGACATTCTGGTGCTCATGGACCACTTTGGGACTTTATTGCTTTTTTAAAAAAAATTGGTCAACCAGGGCAAACGTCGGGGGGGGGAAGGGTATAGGAAAGGGAGGTGTTGGGGATTTCAAATAAATATTTGTGTTTTTTTTTTCTCTAAACTTACTGGTTTACTAACGGGGATGTTTAATAGACACCTTTCCATTCCTAACATCAGGGCTTGATGCCAGCTGACAGTTCAAAGCTGACATTACCCCTAAAAAACATTACCCCGATTGCCACAGCAGTAGGGCAATTTGAAAAAGTCGAAGTAAAGCATCAGAATTAACATAGTAACATAGTATTTAAGGTAGAAGGAAGACTTTAAGTTCATCTACTTCAACCCATAGCCTAACATGTTGATCCAGAGGAAGGCAAAAAAAAACCCAAGTAGCAACATTAAGCTCCACATTGGGGAAAAAATTCCTTCCTGACTCCACATACGGCAATCAGACTACTTTCCTGATCAACTCACTATCAAAGAATCTAGTATATATAACTGGTAATATTATATTTTTCAAGAAAGGCATCCAGGCTCTTCTTAAATGTTAGTAGTGAGTCACTCATTACAACATCACGTGGCAGAGAGTTCCACAGTCTCACTGCTCTTACAGTAAAGAATCCACGTCTGTGATTATGAGTAAACCTTCTTTCCTCCAGACGTAGAGGATGCCCCCTTGTCCCTGTCTCAGGCCTAAGAGTAAAAAGATCATTAAAAAGATCTCTGTACTGTCCACTCATATATTTATACATTATTATAAGATCACCCCTAAGCCTTCGTCCTGGCAGTGCACCTAGGATCTTGCAATCTGGCCAATCAGGTGGCCGCTAGCGATCACGTGGCTGTGATGTGTTGCCATCTGATTGGCCAGATCCGTACCGGCCTTCTGACTGGTTGGCAGTCACATGTCCTTGTCCGGTGATCGCAGGTCTTCTGGGACGGTCCAGGTGCAGGCGTCGGACAGGTGAGTATGTAATTTTATTATTTTTAACAACTTTTATTCACTTTTAGGTTACTTTTATAATGTATCTATAGATACACTGCGAAAGTATTCGGACTCGCTATACTTGCAATGAGTACCGAGTACCGGGACCTACTCATTGCGAGTATAGCGAGTCCGAATATTTAGGTACTCGCTCATCCCTACTACACATCTTATTAAAGGATACTTGAAAACTTATTATTTTGTGATCACTATTGCCCAAGTGACCTCCAACCCGTATATTTGATATGCGGTCCGGCCTGTTGGTTAATATCAGGTCTAGACGTGCCCCCTTCTTGTCGGGTCCTGAACCAGTTGTGAAAGATAATTGTCTCTCATAATTGTCAAAAACCTATTAGCTTTGCTGGAACTGCAGGTTTCTGATCCCCAATGTATTTCAGGGTAGTTGAAGTCCCCATAATAATGACCTCTCCCTGAGTCGCTGCTTCATCTATTTGCTTTATGAGGATATTCTCCTCCACCTCCATTATTGTTGGAGACTTATAACAAATCCCTATCAGTAATTTGTTATTTTTCCCCCTCCCCTTATCTCCACCCACAGGGATTCTACATTTCTATTAGATTCACCTATATTATCACGCAGGATGGGTTTTAAGGATGATTTTACATATAAATATACACCTCCCCCTCGCCTATTTGTACGGTCATTTCTGAACAGACAATAGCCCTGTAAATTAACAGCCCAGTCATGGCTCTCGTCCAGCCATGTCTCCGATATCCCCAGCATGTCATAATTATTTTCCAACAAAATTAATACTAATTCCTCCATTTTGTTGGTGAGGCTCCTGGCATTAGTATACATGCACTTTATGCATCTCTCTTTACCTCTATGTCTTCCTACAATATTGACTGTTCTAACCCCACCCCCCATGCCACCCCCAATTTCATTACTTGTGCCCAGGCTAATTCTGGGTTATTTACAGGCTGCTATTTTAAGGCGGAGAAGGGCCCAATAATGATGGTCCTTCCCAGCCTGATAATATTAGGCCAATGCCCTGCTTTACATTAATTGGTTATCAAAAATAGGGAGGACTTCACGTTGTTTTTTTCATTCATTCCTTCTTTCATTCATTTATTTATTTAATCATTAAAAGCTGTAGAATACTGCACAGGGTGCAATTGTATTATATGTCGGGCCTTTTGTGATTGTATGTCTCTCTATATGTCTGTATCTATTATATAATCACGAATCGGAAAAGCGCCCCTTCACGCGCACTTTCCGATGTCGTCATGTGGATACGAATTTAACATTGGGCGCGAAGCGCCCAATGCTGCGCGAGCAATGGCCGCGAGGCCATTGCGAGTCGCTGGCCCAGGGCGAGCAATGGCCGCGAGGCGGCCATTGCGAGCCGCTGGCCCAAAATCGATCCACAGGCCCGGCTACAACCTTAGCGATTTACCGCTCAGGTAGCGCGAGCAATGGCCGCGAGGCCATTGCGAGTCGCTGCCTGAGCCGCAAATCCCTACCCGGGGACCATGGAGCGGAGGCGGCACTGCCGCCTCCGCTCCCCGCTACCCACAATTCGCCACCCCCCCCCCATGTCCGCACAGCCCGCCCCCATCAATGTCCCCACAGCCGACCCCCATGTCCGCACAGCCGACCTCCATGTCCGCACAGCCCACCCCCAGCAATGTCCGCACAGCTCACCCCCATGTCCGCACAGCCCGCCCACATCAATGTCCGCACAGCCCACCCCATGCCCGCACAGCCGACCCCCATGCCCGCACAGCCGACCCCCATGCCCGCACAGCCCACCCCCATGTCCGCACAGCCCACCCCCATGTCCGCACAGCCGACCCCCATGCCCGCACAGCCGACCCCCATGCCCGCACAGCCCACCCCCATGTCTGCACAGCCCGCCCCCATCAATGTCCGCACAGCCCACCCCCATGTCCGCACAGCCGACCCCCATGCCCGCACAGCCGACCCCCATGCCCACACAGCCCACCCCCATGTCTGCACAGCCCGCCCCCATCAATGTCCGCACAGCCCACCCCCATGTCCGCACAGCCGACCCCCATGCCCGCACAGCCGACCCCCATGCCCGCACAGCCGACCCCCATGCCCGCACAGTCGACCCCCATGCCCGCACAGCCGACCCCCATGCCCGCACAGCCCACCCCCATGCCCGCACAGCCGACCCCCATGCCCGCACAGCCGACCCCCATGCCCGCACAGCCGACCCCCATGCCCGCACAGCCGACCCCCATGCCCGCACAGCCCACCCCATGCCCGCACAGCCGACCCCCATGCCCGCACAGCCGACCCCCATGCCCGCACAGCCGACCCCCATGCCCGCACAGCCGACCCCCATGTCTGCACACCCACCCCCAGCAATGTCCGCACAGCTGACCCCCATGTCCGCACAGCCCGCCCCCATCAATGTCCGAAAAAACCCCCATGTCCGCACAGCCGACCCCCACTAATGTCCACACAGCCCCCCCATGTCCGCACATACTTACATGTCTTCTTAGTCATCTGATCGTCCGTCCGGCCAGGCGTCCTCTTCGTCCGGCCCCGGGGATCTTCTGTCTTCTTCCAGCTCCGACGTCCTCTTCTCTTCTCATTCAGATACAATGGACGACAAATCCGCCATTGTATCTCAATGAGATATGAGCGGCTCTTCTGATTGGTCGCTGTCTACTGCCCTCAGCCAATCAGAAGAGCCCCTCATTGAGCTCGAATTCTGATTGGTCGGCGTCCAATCCGAAATCGGGCTCACTGCCCATAGACATGTATTAGCGGTGTGTCCGCGATTTTACGGCCGACAAATAGAACCAGGTGGCCGGCCATAAAATCGCCGACACACCGCTAATGTATGTCAATGGGAAAAATAGCGGACCTGAATGAGAACTGTCTCACTTAAAATAAATAATAAATTAAATAATAAAAAAAATAATTTAAAAATAATTAAAAAATAATAAAAAATAATAATAAAAAAATAATAAAAAATTAAATAAAAATAATAATAAAAAAAATAAATATATGCTAATCAGCTCAGCCATTTTGGCGGACCTGAATGAGAACTGTGTCTCACTTAAAATAAATAATAAATTAAATAATAAATAAAATAATTTAAAAATAATTAAAAAATAATAAAAAATAATAATAAAAAAATAATAAAAAATTAAATAAAAATAATAATAAAAAAAATAAATCTATGCTAATCAGCTCAGCCATTTTGGCGGACCTGAATGAGAACTGTGTCTCACTTAAAATAAATAATAAATTAAATAATAAATAAAATAATTTAAAAATAATTAAAAAATAATAAAAAATAATAATAAAAAAATAATAAAAAATTAAATAAAAATAATAATAAAAAAAATAAATCTATGCTAATCAGCTCAGCCATTTTGGCGGACCTGAATGAGAACTGTGTCTCACTTAAAATAAATAATAAATTAAATAATAAATAAAATAATTTAAAAATAATTAAAAAATAATAAAAAATAATAATAAAAAAATAATAAAAAATTAAATAAAAATAATAATAAAAAAAATAAATCTATGCTAATCAGCTCAGCCATTTTGGCGGACCTGAATGAGAACTGTGTCTCACTTAAAATAAATAATAAATTAAATAATAAATAAAATAATTTAAAAATAATTAAAAAATAATAAAAAATAATAATAAAAAAATAATAAAAAATTAAATAAAAATAATAATAAAAAAAATAAATATATGCTAATCAGCTCAGCCATTTTGGCGGACCTGAATGAGAACTGTGTCTCACTTAAAATAAATAATAAATTAAATAATAAATAAAATAATTTAAAAATAATTAAAAAATAATAAAAAATAATAATAAAAAAATAATAAAAAATTAAATAAAAATAATAATAAAAAAAATAAATATATGCTAATCAGCTCAGCCATTTTGGCAGACCTGAATGAGAACTGTGTCTCACTTAAAATAAATAATAAATTAAATAATAAATAAAATAATTTAAAAATAATTAAAAAATAATAAAAAATAATAATAAAAAAAATAATAAAAAATTAAATAAAAATAATAATAAAAAAAAAAAATATATGCTAATCAGCTCAGCCATTTTGGCGGACCTGAATGAGAACTGTGTCTCACTTAAAATAAATAATAACTTAAATAATAAATAAAATAATTTAAAAATAATTAAAAAATAATACAAAATAATAATAAAAAATAATAAAAAATTAAATAAAAATAATAATAAAAAAAATAAATATATGCTAATCAGCTCAGCCATTTTGGCGGACCTGAATGAGAACTGTGTCTCACTTAAAATAAATAATAAATTAAATAATAAATTAAATAATTTAAAAATAATTAAAAAATAATAAAAAATAATAATAAAAAAATAATAAAAAATTAAATAAAAATAATAATAAAAAAAATAAATATATGCTAATCAGCTCCAGCCCTTTTGGCGGACCACAAGGAGAACTCTGTGTCACTTAAAATAAATAATAAATTAAATAATAAATAAAATAATTTAAAAATAATTAAAAAATAATAAAAAATAATAATAACAAAATAATAAAAAATTAAATAAAAATAATAATAATAAAAAAAAAAAAAAATGCAGACCTGAATGACAACTGTCTCTCACTCTCACTTAAAAAAATAAATAAATTTAATAATAAAAAAAAAATTTAAAAAATAATTACAAAATTATAAAAAATAAAATAAAAAAAAAATAAAAAAATAAATAAAAAATAATAAATAATAATTAAAAAAATAAAATGCTAATAATAATATTACTGCTAATAATAATGCTATTAATGCTAATAATTATGCTATTAATGCTAATAATAATGATATTAATGCTAATAATTATGCTATTCATGCTATTAATAATGTTATTTATACTATTATTTATGCTAATAATGCTATTATTAATGCTATTTATGCTAATAATAATGCTATTAATGCTATTAATGCTAATATTTATCCTATTAATGGTATTAATAATGCTATTAATGCTAATAATAATGCTATTAATGCTATTAATAATGTTATTACTACTATTATTAATGCTAATAATTCTATTATTAATGCTATTTATGCTAATAATAATGCTCTTAATGCTATTAATAATGCTATTAATGCTATTATTTATGCTATTAATGCTAATATTTATCCTATTAATGGTATTATTAATGCTATTAATGCTAATAATAATGCTATTAATGCTATTAATGCTAATAATAATGCTATTAATGCTATTAATAATGTTATTAATCCTATTATTAATGCTAATAATGCTATTATTAATGCTATTAATGCTAATAATAATGCTATTAATAATGCTATTAATTCTATTAATTATGCTATTAATGCTATTAATGCTAATATTTATCCTATTAATGGTATTATTAATGCTATTAATGGTAATAATAATGCTATTAATGCTATTAATGCTAATAATAATGCTATTAATGCTATTAATAATGCTATTAATGCTATTAATGCTAATATTTATCCTATTAATGGTATTATTAATACTATTAATGCTAATAATAATGCTATTAATGCTAATAATAATGCTATTAATGCTATTAATAATGTTATTAATGCTAATAATGCTATTATTAATGCTATTAATGCTATTATTAATTCTATTAATGCTAATAATAATGCTATTAATGCTATTAATAATGTTATTAATGCTATTATTAATGCTACTAATGCTATTATTAATTTTATTAATGCTAATAATAATGCTATTAATGCTATTAATAATGTTATTAATGCTATTATTAATGCTAATAATGCTATTATTAATGCTATTTATGCTAATAATAATGCTATTAATGCTATTAATAATGCTATTAATGCTATTATTTATGCTATTAATGCTATTAATGCTAATATTTATCTTATTAATAGTATTATTAATGCTATTAATGCTAATAATAATGCTATTAATGCTATTAATGCTAAGAATAATGCTATTAATGCTATTAATAATGTTATTAATGCTATTATTAATGCTAATAATGCTATTATTAATGCTATTAATGCTAATAATAATGCTCTTAATGCTATTAATAATGCTATTAATGCTATTAATTATGCTATTAATGCTATTAATGCTAATATTTATCCTATTAATGGTATTATTAATGCTAATAATGCTATTAATAATGCTATTAATGCTAATAATAATGCTATTAATGCTATTAATACTGTTATTAATGCTCATAATACTGCTAATAATGCTATTAATACTGCTATTAATGCTAATAATAATAGTATGGCTTATATTATTGCTATTGATAATGCGATTATTATTTAAAAATCTTTAAAAAAACAATAAACATATTTTAGATACCCGATGCATTTCCATCAGCCTAACAGCTATAACTACTATAATCAAATTAAGGCACGTTCTAGAATCCCGATGCATTTGCATCGGGCTCACAGCTAGTATCTATATAACTGTCTATCTATATCTAACTATATCTATTATCTATCTCTAAATCAGTGTTTTCAGGATTTTCTTAGTGTTGGAATCATCACCTGTGCAAGTTGTCAAATGATCACTCGTGCAATACTAATGAAATCCTGAAAACATGACCTGTTGGTAGCTCTTGAGGACAGGAACTGGGAAAAACTGCTATATAGCATTCATTGGTGACCAAAAACGTTATAAAAATGCAGTTCTCAGGAAGCCTGGAAAAGGTGTGTGACAGTCCGCGCCACCGGGTACCAAAGAAATCACCTGGGATGCAGGAAGTTATTTCAAGCTTTGTCTTTATTCTCCAACATGTTTCAGCGCTCCACCTGGCGCCTTCCTCAGGGATATTCCTGAGGAAGGCGCCAGGTGGAGCGCTGAAACATGTTGGAGAATAAAGACAAAGCTTGAAATAACTTCCTGCATCTCAGGTGATTTCTTTGGTACCCGGTGGCGCGGACTGTCACACACCTTTTCCCAGCTTCCTGAGAGTCTTCCCACGTGCGAGTGGTTGGTGGAGGTCCTGCAGCAGCCGGTATTGATTATATGCCTTCAAGCCAGTTGTGGGTCAACACAACTGGAATAGGTGAGTGGTTTTGACAATATACCTCTCATCTCTTAGTGTCTGAGTGATAGGGCACTATTGCACCTCTTGTTCCCCCTTCCTATTTTATAAAAATGCAGTTGACAGGCATCAAAAAGGAGGCAAATCACCTCAAAACTCAATTTTTACCACTGCTTTTTTCACGCCCAAAAATGCCGAAATGGTGTAGAATTTTTTGCAACTTAATACTTAAAGAGGACCTGTCACCCTTCCATGGATGTGAATCTAAGTGCAGCACTGAAAGCAGCATGTATGCAGCATTCAGGCAAGGGGCCCCCCATGTCTCTGTGCAGCTGGTACCCCAAGATATAGGCTTAGAAAAACTCACAGTTAGAAGCCATGGAGGCAGGCCCTTGTGCTGCAGCCACCTCGTTGCATGGGTGCATTTCACACCCCCTGCGTCTCTGTACCGCCTTTTACATGTGTTCGCCGCCTCCCTCCTGCCAGTCATGTCATCTTTGCTCTGCGCCTCCTTGTGCTGTTGACGCTGGCACAAAGTGAGGTATTGCTTATTGCGGTCCCGGGCGCCTGTCCCACCTCCTGCTCTACTTTCCCGGCCCTGCTCCATAGCATAACACGGAGCACGGAGAAAGTAGAAGACATCAGAGCAGGAGGCTGGACAGGCGCCCGGGACCGCAATAAGCAATACCTCACTCTGCGCCTGCGTCAACAGTACAAGGAGACACAGAGCAAGGATCCATGACTGGGAGGAGGGAGGCAGCAAACACATGTAAAAAAGGTGGCACAGAGATGCAGAGCGTGTGAAATGCATCTGTGCGATGAGGTGGCTGCAGCACAAGGGCCTGCCTCCATGGCTTCTAACTGTGAGTTTTTCTAAGCCTATATCCCTTCTAAGACCCCTTGCCTGAATGCAGCATACATGCTGCATTCAGTGCTGCACTTAGATTCACATCCATGGAGGGGGGTGACAGGTCCTCTTTAAAGTGTGAACATACCCCAATACTCTGAAAACATTGTTTCCAGCATCCACATGGGAGTCAAAAATGCTTTTTTTCGTCTTCCCAGTGCTGTTCCCATTTAATTTGAGCCCTATATCCATCTATGTCAATGATTTTCCTGCCCCCCATCATTCCTAGTAGGGTCTTAAGGAAAATGCTCGAATTTCCTATTGGCTTACAATATACTCGGTACTCGATTCAAGCCTGTCCGAACGTTCAACCTGCTTCAAGTACCTAGTACCCGAGCATTTTAGTACTTGTTCATCACTATTGAATAAAATAATTGGCTTCCTGTAAGCAATGTCTACGTTATTATAAATACTTTCTATCAAATGTCTGAGAACCCGGTTGTAATTATATACGTCTGCTTGTATTATTTCATCTGCTTCTTTGATAAGTTCAACTTTTATAACCTACCTATTTGTAGGTTTAATACTTCTTTAACGGCTTTAAAATATGGTACCTTGCTTTCACATTCACTTTCATGGTTAAATATTTGCAACTAGGATATTTTAATACTATTTAACATTCAATTTGATTGCTAGGACATTGATATTGTTCTGCATATCATTACCCCGCATTGATGTAGATCCTATATTGTTCACCATATCCTTTATTTTACATACCATTACATTGTGGTGCACATTTGCTGTTTAGCATATTATTACCTCTTTCTGTATCCAATTGCGGTGCATATTACGCCGTTATGCATCTCATTACATTGCTATGCACAGTTGCTGCTCTATTCTTTATGCCATTACTTCGCTGTACAGTAGACTGCAGTGCATAGTTATATCTTTTTGTATGTGAATACATCCCCCTGCATTTCATTACAACACCCGGCACATTATTGCATTCTTGTAGAAGCTGTTAGATTGTTACGCACATTATCACATTGTTTTGCATGCCATGTATCTCCAATACTGAGACATCGTGTTACATGTCTTGACATCTTCCTTTACGTACTTACACAGCTCTGCATGACATTACATTTCACAACGTGTCATAATACCTCTCTGCAGATTATTACATCCAGCTTCGTGTCATTTGTCATTATCACATCTTGTTGCATGTCATGACTCCGCTCTGAGCACTGGCACATGCAGGGTAACACAATTCACTTCCCAGTACATTCTCGCACTTCCCCAGCCCGTGTTTTGCAGTTAATAAATCCTAATACGGAGTGATTTTGCACCTTCATAGCCTAGTGTTCCCTGATTGTGAAGGAAACAGATGATATACAGCCTGGAAAACAAATAACCGCCAGATAATGTGTTGCTATAAAACTGTCATATAGCACGTCCCCTGTAGGTGCAGGACAACACAGGTGAAGGCGAGTTTATTACAGTAGCTTGTAATTTACTGCTCAGCCAGAGGCAGGCCAGTACCCAAACTCCTGGACCATAGAACTTTTCAGTACTTCTGTCTAACTTTACAGATGAAACCCTTAAACAGCCATGATGACCAGATTTCTATTTTCTTTATAGTGAAATTTCAGGTATTGTGTTCTATGAAGTCGATATATCAGTATGCCTTTAAACCATCAATATATAGAACTAGATGTGGACTTGATGCTATCGTATCAGGAGTGTGGTGATGTCACCATGGGAGTGGCCACTGGGCTATGGTGGATGTCACTCCCACCTGTGCACTCTCCTTCCTGTGCACTCTCTCCCCCTGTGCACTCTCCTTCCTGTGCACTCTCTCCCCCTGTGCTGTCATCTCTTCTCTGTGCTCTCTACTTTGACTCGTCGCTCCCCTGTGTGCTCTCTCTCTCCCTGTGCGGTCTCCTCCCCATGTGATGTAGACTCCCCTCATATGCTCTCCTTTGAGCTTTCTCCCCCTTTGTATACTCCCCTCTAAATGCGGTCTGTCTCCCCCCAAACACCCTACGTGTTTCAGATCTATTGATCTTTACTTATAGGTGGTATATGAGTAAGTTTTTTTCTTACCACAGCATTACTTTGGTCAATCGACCATTGCACTCATGCAAGGGGCAGCTTTGCCTTGATAAAAAAGGAAGCTTTTATGGAAACGCGTTGGGGCGACCCCTAAGCCACATCAGACTACCAAAATGGGTAAGCAGCAATCGATGATACCGGGATAGTGGGATTTAAGAGTGATCTATAGGAGGATAGGAGGAGTAGTTCGGATACACTTGAGATATTCTATGGCTGTGGAATATGGAATGGTGTTTCTCCCTGGTTGGTGTATTATGTAGACCTGTTTATACCTTTGACCAAATACAAATTCCTCTTACTATTTAACTCACCCCAGTTTTCATATTGAGAAAAATCTGTTTCCCAATTGTGTTTGGATGGCAAGGGAGAAATGGCTATTAACCTGTTTGTGTCCTTGTGAACCTTGATTCCTGTATCAGTCTTTTTATTAATTATTGCACATGTGGAACTTGCGATTTTACTCTCTGGTGAACTTAAAAGCATCTAAAATATAACAAGTTGTTGTGCATACTAATTTTTTAGGTTGAAACTCTCCACATCCGGAAAATATGTGTAAAACCTGTGTGAACAGCGTCCTATGTGAATCCTATTCATTGTGCAGGACAGCCAGCGGTTCGCTGCCCTCCAAGATTAAGGAGCTGTTTAGTGATTAGAGGCTGGTGTCCTGCACTAGTAATGCCTTTCCTTTTTTTATCAAGGCAAAGCTGCAGCTTGCATGAGTGCAATGGTCGACTGACCAAAGTAATGCTGTGGTAAGAACATTTTTTTCTAATTTTGTCCTTTGCGGACTTTGGACACTGATTTAGTGGCCAGGATTTAGTGGCTAGGACTTGTGATAAGTGGGGACCCGTGAAGTGGGTCACAAGCTTACATGTTTTGGTATATGAGTAAGGATAAATATATCTAAAACACGTAGGGTGTTTCACATTTTATCATGCTTGTCATGAATTTTTTAACATGACTAATAAAAGGAAGTTTTCATTTATCTGGATCATGAAGAGTGGATTTCTTCTAAAGTTTCCATTTGCTTAGTACAGAGCTAGTCACCCTGCAACACTCTGCATGCACCTAGGTGTCTCAGTTCTCTGAACTAAACCTTTCTGAATTTATTTATCAAAATCTTCATGTCTACCCTGAGGCCAGCAAAGTGTAGGACAAGTCAGCAGTGCTGTGCCCACGTTGCATTTGGGTCAGATTTATTTTTTCTGCCCTCAAATCTGCAGCAAATCTGCAATAAAAAAAACACATTGGCACAGCACTTCAGAACGCTCATAGACTTTGCTGGCTTCAGAATAGACATGCAGATTCTGAAAATCTGTTTCCAAAAAAGCATCAAACAACATGGGGGGCAACATTGGGATTCCCTGCTACGGATGCCGACTGTGTAACCTGACATAAAATTAATAAATAGTGTAAAAAAAAAATGTTGAACCCCACCCTATTTTTACTTGCCAGTCAAGGTTAAACTAGGCATCTGAGGGCTGGTATTTTCAGTGGGATGAGGGCTCATCGTTAGTGAGCCCCCCACATTATAGAATAGCATCCCACAGCTGCCACAGAGATTGGCACATTCATAAGAAGCTCCAATTTCTGGTGCTTTACCCACCTCTACCAGTTGCCGGGTAGTGGTGGCAAACTGGGTAATAAGAGGTTAATGCCAGCTTTGTATTGCCAGCTGGCATTAAGCCCAAAAATTCCTAATGTCAGGCCAATGTAACACCTGGCAATTAAGAATTCCAAGTAAATAGTAAAGAAGACAAAACACAGAGAAAAAACATTTTATTATTGGCTAGCAAGATTAACATTAGCATGGCCTGGTTAATACAAGCCTTTCTTACTCTACTTTTTCCATTTTTAGATCACGAAGAAATCCATGTGATCTGCTCACCAATATTGTTCAAATAATTTACCCTGTAGTAGATTAGTAAAGTTTAATCGGATGAAAGTCACAGCTCTGATAGATGTGTAAGACTCCATTATGTTGCAACGATCTTGCTGGAAGCCACTTTTGTGTCATTGTTCTCCGCTTTTTACATGATATATTTCTACTAGGCACGAAAAGTCAAGTGTAACATACTGTAGTCAATTAGTGCATGCTCATATCTAAAAACAATAGGTGGCTAACAAAAGTAGAGACAAAGGAATATGTTGTCTATTACCCAAGTAATAATTCTATATGGAATAAATACAATAAAAGCTCTTGGCTTATGATACTTGATGTTAGACTATTATGTGTCTGATTAAAATGAATAAAACCTTAGTATTACAAATGCACAAAAACTATTTGATACTATTATTTCCCTGCTGAAAATCAATATTATATTTGTGTCATACAGAACTCGAAAAAGTCTGATTTGAATAGCAGACATAAGATTATCATGAATATAAAAGAAGGCCAAAGATGAAATGGCTGTGTGATTTTACAGCAGGTAAGAACAGGGCAGACAGATCTAAGAGGAGAAACCTTTGTCAGAACAAAGAAATCTATTGAATTGAGCTTGCTATACAGGGTATTATCAAAGGGAAATATAAAGCAATGGACTGGGCTCCGCCAACTAAGCTGTGGTCTTGTATTATCTCAGCATTCAAAGGAAAAATTAGTTTAGACGCTTGACGAGCCAGAAGTGACCCACCACAAGCTGTACTTCTTCATTAAATGGTAGTGTTACTGAAATATACTTCACCGTGGGAGATGTAGTTGACAGGTCCACCTTAAATATATTGTACTTCTCTTAATTATACAGCTTTTGTTGCCATGGAAATCGTGGCTGGTTTTCTGATGACCTCTATCCAGAACATACAATTTTAGTTACAGATCTATAAATCTATAAATGTGCTTTTTTTTAAAGAACATTTTCTGTTATACTCTTGAATGCACTTTGTACACGTGTATGTGGATCCTGAATTACCTTTCCCCCTACTATAAAGTATCTGAAGACAGTCTTCTTAAAGGCTCAGACACACATCAGTGAAACTCGTCCGAGTTTACTGTGCGGAAAAATCGCATTGCTCTCGGACCAATGTTAACTAATGGCTGAGAGCACATTTCCGAGTCTCATACGCTTTTTCCACATCCGATTCTCGGATTGCGAGTCAATCGAAACTTGTTGCGATTCTATGCGAGTCACGGACGAGACTCACCAATGCAAGTCTATGGGTCTGACAAAAAACTCGGATTGCACTCGGAAAGCACTCGCACCATCCGAGTCTGATGCTAGTTTTAATTGCTACATTACCATTCTGTAGCTCAGACAACTGTAGGAAATGCACCTGTAAATGATTATACAGTAAGTAGCTGCTGAGGGAAAAAACTGATTGCACTCGGAAAGCACTCGCAAGCCACACTGAGGAAAACTAGGATCACACTCATCCGACTCAGAGAATCGGCCAGTTTTTTCACTCGGATGTGTGTCCATAACCTTATGGTGGGTTTACACGTCCCGATATCGGGCCGATATTGTAGCCAACGACGTGGGAGCGCGCTTTTTGAGCACACTTTTCCCTGCATCACATCGCCGGTTTAGACAGCCCGATATCGGGATACAACGCCCCGACGATGTGTACGCCCCCCAACCCATGAACGACCATTTAACATGGGAGTGAATGGGTGACGTGGCAGTTCACATCGGAGTTGGGCTGTCAGACGGGACGATGCGGCTACAACCGGCATCCGATATCGGGCGGTTGAATAGCACGCTCATTCGACCCCCAATATCGTTTTGCCATCGTTCCTGCATCGCGTTGTACGTTCACACCGTACAATGCGCAAACGATATAGGGTCCAACTCGCGAACCACGTGACTTTTGGTCGGAGTTGGACGCCGATATCGCAACGTGTAAACCCACCATGAGGGAATGGACACACATCCGAGTGAATAAACTGTCCGATTCACGGATCCGAGAGTCGGACAACTTTTGTCAGAGTTTTGGTCAGTTTTGCATCCAACAGTGATGCTACTGTCCAACATTTGAGATCACATCCGAGAGCTATCCAACAGTAATCAGAGTGTGGTCCGAGTGCAATCCGAGAGTTGCATGCGATTTTTGAGTGAAATCAGCTTGGCAATTGTTTCAGCTGTGAAAACTCTGATCAGAATTGGAAGGTCCGAGTGTGGTCCGACAGTAATCCAACTGTGGTCCGTGATTTTTGTCGGACCCATAGACTTGCATTGGCGAGTCTCGTCCGTGACTTGCATAGAATCGCAGCATGTTGCGATTGACTCACAATCTGAGAATTGAATGCGAAAAATGCGTACGAGACTCGGAAATGTGCTCTCGGCCATTAGTTAACATTGGTCCGGGAGCACTGCGATTTTACCGCACAGTAAACTCGGACGAGTTTCACTGATGTGTGTCCGAGCCCTAGCAGGTTATTCCAATACATGTTCCTAAAAGTAGTTAAGCACATGCAAGGCATTTAAGATACTT
Source organism: Allobates femoralis (assembly GCA_033576535.1). NCBI lineage: Eukaryota > Metazoa > Chordata > Amphibia > Anura > Aromobatidae > Allobates > Allobates femoralis. Next base: position 327,225,395 of record JARQOC010000006.1, read on the forward strand.
TATATTATAAATGTTGCTCAGGGGTGGGCACAGACAGCAGGGATTATACAGGACAACACGCAGGATAATAATGTCATATTCCTTCCAACTAAGCCACTTTCTCTGTAAGATCAAAGTCTACTAATCATGAAATATATTAGCTATGATCCTTCAATAAACATTCAGAAGTAGATCTTTTGACAGTTGCCCATATCATATATCTGCCCCAATTTGCTAATCTGAAATAAACAAAGTAAAATTTCAAAACCGTTTGTAAAATCAAGGAAAATAAATTTGATTATAATTATAGAGAATGAAATTGATGTAAATGTGCAGATGGCTAGCCCGGTAATTAAAATCACCATAATCTCTTTCCTTCTTGAACGCTGAAAACTAGAGATGACAGAGTCAATTTGATGCAAATGACAATTGTGATGATTTTTAGGAAATTTACAGATTCAAACAACTTGCAATTCAATTCTCGTCAATGCCCCTCCCCCACCTCCAAAAAATGGCCACCATTGCCTTGTACATTGCAGAAGATTGCATCAGCTGCAAAAGACTCACATGATGGTAAGCTGGACCACATGGGCTTCCTTATAATGCTTTGCAGCTATTAAAATACATGATATAGTACAGCCAATCTGGAAAGACTATTAAGCGCTGCGGAATATGGTGGCACTACATAAATAAAGATTATTATTATAAAACATTTATACAAACTGAGGCAGGGAATCCAGAAAAAGTTTTAAGGTGCTTTATGGCTGTGAGAGTTCACAAGAAATCACCGCTCTGCAGTGGATGTAGGGGGAAAAAGAACAAAACCAATGGACATAAACTCCAAATGGTAATGTCTAGACAACTGGAGCAGTGAAGTGAGTTCGGTGAATATTTCAGATATTCAACTCATAGGGAAAGCAACGTAAGAAAGGTGACAGCAACAGTGTAAAATTCAATGTGATTGATCAGTGATATGGTGTAGTTGACACCTATCCTGCTGCATTTGAATTATATATGACACTATTGTTTCCCCTTCAGTCTTAATGCACTAGAAAGCAGCAGCAAGCAAGCTCAATATTTTTTATAGAAAAAATTATACTGAGATCAATGTCAGTTAGAGAGAGTGTTGCTTGTCACAAGCAACTGTGCTAAATCACTGCATTTCTTGTGCAATCTTTTTTTATTGTAGGTGGAATAATTGTTTTTTTTTTTTTTTAATGCTTAAGAAAAGAAAAAATGTAGAGATTTAATTTAGCATGTATGTTGTTGCATACTTATTTTAAAGTATCGTCACACGTAACGATATTGTTGCCGATATCGTTCAAAAGTCACGTGTTTAGTGACGCCTGAACGATGTTGAAAAAACCTTTTTGCGTGTGACACTATTAACGATCAAACGGCTGATCGTTGATCGTTTTATTTGAGGACAGGACCTCAAATCTATGGTTGGTCGGCCGGTGTGACACCGGCAGACCAATGATGAACGTGGTCCCAGCGCCGCACAGCCTATGCTGGGAGCTCGTATCCATGGTAAACATCGGGTTACTAAGCATTGTGCAGCGCTTATTAACCCGATGTTTAACATGGTTACCAGCGATCTCACTGTTCCACATCGCTGGTGAGTCTGACTGTACGACAGCTCACCAGCGATGTGGACGATGTTGTTAGGCCGGTTTCACATTGCGGGTCAGATCCGATCCGAAGCTATCAGGGTGAATCTGACAGCCCCGGGTCGGATCAGCACACAGAACCGGAGGGCTAATATGTCCTCCGGTCCGGTGTGCTTCCGCACGCAGCTGCTGCTGCTGAATCAGGACAGGGCAGGGAGCTAGCCGCGGTCCTGAAACATATGCGGCGTGCAGCCGCAGGTGTCTGGTTGCCGGATCCTCCCGGACCGGGAGGATCCGGTCGAATTCGGGAGAACCCGGGAGTAGGCAATTAGAGGAGATATTCTCCTCTCGGACACAAAAACACTGCAAGCAACGTTTTTGTGTCCGTGAGAAAATTCTGAATTCTCCCTGATTGTCCTGGACAGATAGAAACTGGATGGAAGAGAGCTGCCACCCGGCTTCTATCTGGCCCCATAGTATACTATGGGGCCAAAATCCAGTCCGGGGCTGTCCGGTTTACACGGACAGCCTCGGATCGGATGTGACCCGCAATGTGAAACCAGCCTTAGCGATCTCACTTGCATGAGATCGTTAACAACAAATTGAAGTGTGTGACAACACTACACTACACAACACTACCATAGTTCAATCTAACAATCATACACACCAAACCTAAGCTACAACCTACTGTCACATTTTCCTTTTTAGGAATTAACCTATCTATCCACTGTTTCTAGTTACATTGCTTTTGGAAAGGAGGTTGAAGTTTATTAAAAAATATTGGCATTTAACCCCTTAGTGACGAAGAAATTTGTAATTTTTCATTTTCGTTTTTTCGCTCCTCGGCTTCCAAGAGCCATAACTTTTTTATTTTTCTGTCGACACAGACATATGACGGCTTGTTTTTTGCAGGACGAGTTGTACTTTCAGATGCAATAATTTGTTTTACCATATAGTGTACAGGGAAATTGCAAAAAAATTCTAAATGCAGTGAAATTGCAAAAAAAGTGCAATAAGACGTTTGTTTTTTTGGTTTTGTAGTCGCCGTGTTCACTATATGGTAAAACCGATGTGTCCGTGTGATGCCTCGGGTCAGTACGAGTTTGTAGATACCAAACATGTATACCTTTATTGGTATCTAGGTGGTGGAAAAAAATTGCACTTTTTGCGCCATGTTCTGCGACCCGTAGCGTCCTCATTTTTCGGGATCTGAGGCTGGGTGACGGCTTATTTTTTGCATCTCGAGCTTAAGTTTTTAATGATACCATACTTGGGTGGATGCGCTCTTTTGATCGCCCGTTATTGCATTTTTTAGCATTGTTGCAGTGACCAAAAAAACGTAATTTTGGCGTTTGAACCATTTTGTGCGCTACGCAGTTTACGGATCTCATTATTTGATTATTTATATTGATAGATCGGGCGATTCTGAACGCGACGATACCAAATATGTGTATTTTTTTTTAATACTTTTATTGTGGATGGGAGAAAAGGGGGGTGATTTGAACTTTTAGGTTTTTTGTTTTTTTTCAACTTTGTATAAACTTTATTTGCTTATTGTTCTTACTTTTACACAGCCCCTGTGAGAGGCATGCAGCTGCACAGTCCGATCGCTTCTGACAGATACAGAGGAGCTGTAGCTCTTCTGTATCTGTCAGAATCGCGGACCTGTTGTGGTTGGCAATCCCTGCCAACCACAACCTGGAAATGCTCAGTGACAGGCTCCGGGGTCAAGCCAGGACCCCGGCCTGTCACGTCAGCATGGGACATCTTGCGATACTATCACGAGATCTCCCCTGGAGCCCGGTAAGCGCGCGCTGCCCGCTCCAGCTCCCTTAGATCCCGCTCTCAGAGATTGAGGACGGGATCTAAGGGGTTAACAGCACTGATCGGATGGCGGGACCGATTGGTGCTGTTACTCCCACATCTCAGCTAGTGAGATCAGCTGAGATATGGGAGGTTTGAAGTGAGCTCCACGCCGGAGCTCACTTCAAACACCGGGTAACGACAGAATGACGTCTAGAGACGTAAGGCTGTCGTTAAGGCGTTAACACTGCAGGTCTGTTTTTGTATACCTGTTTTATACAAGTCCGATTGGACACCTGAAAACACATGCTTCCCCATAATGTCCAGTAGATATAACATCACATCCCTTTTGATATATTGGATTTTCATACCTTATACATAGGGAACGAGCGAGTATACTCATTACTATTCGGTACTCGCAGAATAGTACGGTATTCGGCGATTCGTTACACGGTGAGTTTCCTTGTTATGAGTAGCGAGTACAATGTAAGTAAATGGGAAATACAAGACCTATGCCGCTGGACCATACAAAGCGGTCTGAGGGCCTGAGGAGAAGGCTGAAATAGATGCATGATTGTTTAAAAGCCAGTGGTACAAAGACACCGACTGTTTCAAACAATCAACAGATGCATGCTCCACGCCCGGTGGTTCACTCCCTGCCTGTTCCCCATCCGATCCTCCATTCCCTGTCTGGTCCTCCTCCCCCAACCGATTCTCCACTCCTTGCCCAGTCTTCTGCTTCCCGCCTTCTCCTCCACCTCCCCTCCACCTGCAGGAAGCAAGCCTGCCGATTTTTCAAAAAGACTGCTAGCTATTTCAAATGATCAGCTGGTAGTGACTCACCATGATGGTGACCGTCCCGTAGGCAGTGGAGCTAAGGCTGATGGTCCTGTGAATGGCGCTGTGCTCGCTGCTCTTCCTAGCAGTGTAAGTACAGCTCTGGCTGCGGCTGCTGTGGTCTTTTTACCGCTGACTTATGCCTGGGAGCTTTTGCCTGTAGTGCAGCAGCAGCCAGAGCTGTACATACACCGCCAGGAAGAGCAGCGAGCACAGCGCCGTACATAGTGCCTTTAACCCCAGCTCCACTGCCCACTGGACAGCTGCTGTCATGGTGAGTCACCGCCGAGAGAGCCCTACGAGCCGCACCAGCACTTTTTACTGCCGGCTATTTCAAATGATCAGCTGATGCATCAGCTAATCATTTGAAATAGCGGGCTGCCTTTTTAAAAAAGCCGGCAGGCTTGATTTCAGCAGGCGGAGGGGAGGTGGAGAACAGGGTGAGAAGCGGAGGATAAAAAACAGTGCAAAAATCCGCACGGAAAATCACACAAAAACTCTGTTGTAATAAAAAATGCAAGTATCAAAAACCGGGTTTTTGGTTTGGGGACTGGGTCCTCTTTAGAAGAGGAAAAACAAACAAGTATGGAGAAATAAAACGCTGTTTTCTAATAAATTATTTGTCACGCCACTGACTAGGCTGCATCTGGATACTGCGTGTGACAGTGGCACACAGACCAGTGATGTCCAGCCCACTACCTATAACAATAGACTGAAGAAACAACAGGGTGGAAAAAATACAACAGGGGGTCCTGCTAGTAGGGAATGGGGAAAAGGGCATCACCTGCACTCACCTGCAACTGTGCCTTGAACTTCCTACCATCCTTACGTGAGTTTTTTCACCCCGTCGCTGAGCAGAATACCTATGCCCTCACTGGCCCTGATGTAAACCCTCAATAGGGGGATTGCCGGTGGGAGCAATAGTCCCAAACACTTCAATAAACAAGACAAGAGGGGAATTGGAAACAGATAGGGAAACAAAAAGGCAACTTCACGCCTGCTGCCACACTCCAAGGCAGCAGACGGCTTAGCAATGATCAGCTCTCAAGAGTTATATCTACACCTCAGCTAGCCAGGCCAGGAATGAGTTCAATCCCCAGTAAGGAAAGCTGGATCATGTCACCATATAATAAGGATGGGAGTGATCATAAAGTAGCCACACCTGGAAAGGGAACTAAGGAGCTTGCTAGCAATAGAAACTGACATTAACTCCAACACTACCAAATGAAAGAAACACATTTAATATGAAGTCTCGATACAGAAAAGAGACAGAGGTCCCAAAGCAGTCACAAGTCTCCAAAGTAAGAGAGAGACCATCGTGACAGTATTTCCTTCCCCCCCATCACCCCTTAACGAGGGGCCTTTGGACCCTTAAGACCTTAAGAGCAGATTAGTTAGGATACCACCTACGGAAAGAACGCCGCGACCCAACAGTGTTCAGTTCCATAACCCCCTGTCCCTCAATGTTATCACCTGCGCAGCGAGGTGAAGAGGTAGTAGACATCGGCTCTGGAGACACGACACATCTCTGGAGCCATGACCTGTGATACACGTTATGGGTACCAAGTACTGGGGGAACTCCAGCTGGACAGCGGAAGGGTTAACAATGTCTGTCACCCAATACGGACTGACAAACCCAGAGCCCAGAACTCCCGAAGCACACTTCCACTTGATGGCATTAGAGGATAACCATGTAAAGTTATTCACATGCAGGTCCAGACCTGCACATTTTTTACCAAGCATACATCTTTTAGAATGTGAAAATCCCTTTGAAGGACCGACAATGAGGTGTTACCCTGAAACCTGCAACTCCTATCCTGAGAATGAGGAAATTTCATAGGGGTAAACACCCCCTCCACCACCTCTCCTGAGGTCTAGAAAGAACCTGGGCAGAGGGAGAAATTGTGCATCTTCTCTCCAGTTACACCTTATTCACATTAACCAGCAGAGAGGGAAGTACAAAGGAAATGTATACACCCAGGTCACCTTCCTTAAAATGACCTGGGTAGGGCAACGCTTCAGATAGTGTATTGGGAGTAAACTCCTCTGACAGAACCAATTTAGGAACTATACATTCAGTAGCTGAATCCCAGTATGGACAACTCCTGTCACAGAACTCTGGAGGAGAGACGAAGGCCTAGCAATATTCTGAGGAGTGGGAATGGTATCACCTTTTTGTCCCAGAGGGATAGTAGCTGGAAAGAGGGAAAAATGGGGGAAACATAAACACCCAGGTCACCATCTCAACACGACCTGGGGAGACGCCGTTTTAGATGTTTGTCTGGGTATGGAAGGACAAACCCACAGAGGTGACTCTTAAGCCACAGTAGAAACACGCCCCCATATCACGGCAAACAATAGGTGACCAAACATGAAGGAACACCCCCATTAGCTGCATAAGTTCATCCACCTGCAACTGTCGGACCTTTTCTTTTGGGAAAACAACAGGGGGCTGGGTCCGTAAGGATCTCTCCCTGAGATGTGTATCCATTCTGATTGCAAGAGACATGGCGGTGTCCAGCAATTTAGGGCAGAGTACTGAGCCATGGAGTCCTGGAACCTTCTAGACAACCCATGACAGAAATGGCTTCTAAGAGGTGGGTCATTCCATTAGGTGTCCATGGCCCACCTCTGGATCTCCAAACAGTACTTCTCAGCAAGTCGTATTTCCTGCTGGAGTCTACGAAGTTTCAACTCTACCAGGGTCCCCATAGACAAGGACTAAAGGCAAAAAAACCCTGTCTACTGACTGCAATGAGTGAGAATCAGTTGGTAGACAAAAGGCCCCGAACTAGGGATCTCTGGCACTCCTGCGGATCCAGTCGCCACAGTGGTACTGCACCCTGTTAGGATGTAGTATCCCACTCTTGGGTAAGAGGGACACAAACCAGTTTCGGACACCCAGACCACACACTAGGAACCAGGGTAGTAGGGATGGGTGGAGAGGAAGTACTTAGAGGGAGCACCTGGGAGGAGTGAAGTTAGGAAGCACACACGTAAATGACGTGGGACACATGACAGAGGGTATAAATAGAGTGGGAAAGATCCAGAAAGGAGGAGAGAGAGTTAACAGTAGAGGAAAGATCTTTGCCCAGTAGAGGAGAGTGAGAGTCAAACAGCTAGAGTCGAGTTCGAGGGAAGCTAGAGAAAGAAAGCCTGTCACAGGAGGAAAAGAACTTGAGAGAAGAGTCCAGAGGACTGAAGCTAGTGGGAGCTCGTCCTGTCCTGAGACCAGACTGAGGAGTAGAGAAAGAGAACCGGGTGGCTCCAGGAGAAAGAGAGGATCCCACAGGCACAGGCAGTGAACAATCCACCCGTGGGGCTCGTATCCATTGTCAGGCGCAAGGCAAGTGGAGGGACTAGGCCGCAGAACAGGGACAATTGGACCCCAAGACTAGTGGAGAAGACAGACCAGGCTTAGCTAGCAACCTGGAGGCTGTGCTACTTCCATGGTGAATATGTAAATAGCGCTTTAGCTGGCTGCCCGCAGTGTTTTCTTGGACTGGTCTCCCTGAGATCAGTGAATGCTTTATGATGTTGACTTCCATGGTGACACAGTCGAAAACTGCACACATGCTGAAAAGGTGGCAAAAAGAGGGTTAAGAGGAAATACAGCAGATCGACCCCTAAGAAAAGCCCACAGCTACTGGCTCAGAGCTCTGTGTGGTGAGGAGCAAGGCAGGAGGGTGAAGTAAGCGCAGTGTGAGACGACCGAGGAAGGAAAGAGAAGGGGTACAAGTTACGTGTCATCCTCCTATCCGGGAGTAGCTGGATCCTTGCCTCCAAGAACCCATTGCTCAGAGGGCTGTTGCGCAATGACTGTGAGTAAAAGATCTGAAGACTGCAACCCTCTGGGTCTGTGAACTTTCTTGATGCATCGTGAGCACCAGAAACACGACTACAAACTCACTCAGGCACCTTCTGCTGCCCTAAGGGTCATCCCTACCTGTAGAAGGCTTAATAACACTGCTGCCTCCCTAACATCGGCCCTCAGATGAACTGTCGTGCAGCGATGGCCATCTATAGCTGCAACCTGCGGGTGGCATCAAGTAAAACAAGTTTACTCAGGTCCGGTCATCAATTCCCTAATGAACTCTCCTTGCCACATGACCTTCCCTAAGAGAGAGAGCCACCCACTCCGATTTTTTAATGACACCGTCAGGATCACAGAGCCGGGCCTAGACCCCCGTGATTCCTGTGAAGCCTCAAAGCCCGGTTCTGAGTATCCTAAAGCCCTGGAGGGGCATGTAAGATCCCAACGCAACAAGGAGATTTCAATCCCTACTCTCTGTTCCTCACTCCCTGGAGAATGAAGACGGAGCCTGAAGTGCAACTTGCAGGAGTTCTGAATAGCCCGAAACTTGTCATGCCCCACTGAAAACCTATCAAGGAGGGGAATCTTGGGCTCTGGCTGTGGCTGAGCATGAGCCGTGACCAGTAGACTCATAATGTGCTGTAGCTGCTTCAAAACCTGTTTGCGCAGATCTGTCACCTTCTGTTACAGAGTCTGCTTAAGGTGTGCAAAAAAAGCAGCAGGATCCATAATCGTCCACAAAAAGGTATTGGTCTATTGATTATGTCATGCTGCGGATATGGCAGCATCCGGACATGGTGATTGACAGTGGTGCATGGACCAGCGGTGTCCAGTGCACTACCCACAGCAACAGACTGGGGAAACAAATACAACAAAGGGCCTTGCTCATAGGGAATGGGAGTAAGGACACCTCCTGTGCTCACCTGTAACTGTGCCCTGAACTCCTGACCGTCCCTATATGGGTTCTTTCACCCCGTCGTTGAGCAGGATACCTATGCCCTCGTTGGCCCTAATGTAATCCGTCAATATGTGTATGACTGGCAGGAGCACTAGTCCCAACCACTGCAATAAACAAGAGAAGATGGGAAGGGGAGTCAGGGAAACAAAAAGGGAACTTCACACCTGCTGCCACACTCCAAGTCAGCAGACGGCTTGACAATGATCAGCGCTCTAGAGTACTACCTGCACCCTAGGTATCAATCAGCAGCAAGGAAAGCTGAATCATGTCACCATATAAAGTGGATGGGAGTGATCACAAAGTAGCCACACCTGGAAAGAGAACTTGGGAGCTTGCTAGCAACAGAAACTCACCTTAACTCCAACACTACCAATGGAAAGAAACACATTTAATATGAAGTCTCAAAACAGAAAGAAGACAGAGGTCCCAAACCAGTCACAAGTCTCCAAAATAAGGGTCTTTTTACGTCATGTTTTTGATACGCTTGGCAGCAATTCGTTTTTTCAGGTGCAAAAGCACATAAGACCCTTGAGAAACGCATGCGTTTTTGCACCCATACACTTGAAAAGGAAAAACGCATGTAAATGCAGTAAAAATGCATTGCAAAAGACGGGTGCGATTGAACGCATGTGTTTTTACAAAGCGCACAGGAAACGTTGCTGGCGGGAAACATTTCTTATTATTTAATCCAGTGGTGGGGAACGTCCGGCCCGCCATGTTACCTGATCCGGCCCGTAGCCACTTTGCTTTTATTTGTAGCGCGGTCCCTTTAAATCAGCAGCTGTGCGTGCCGGAATTGTCTCCGACCTGAAACATAGTCAGCGTGAGGCGTTCTGTGAAGCAGGAGCCTCTGCACTGTCCAGCTCAGCTCCCGGGAGGATTACAATCACCTCCTGCTTATCTTAAATAAACAATTCCTCCACCTCGGGAAGTCCGTGAGTAAATCTAAAGGTGTCAGATAAGTAAATAAATAAAGTGTCTGCTCTGTGATCGTCGGCTGTGCAGGGATGAAAACTGTCAGCAGTATAAGAAGGAGCTGCATCCAGAAACATAGCCAAGGGAGGGAGATAAAAATCATGTGAAGCCATGTTAAAATCATATATGTCCACATTGATTTTTATCTACCTTCATTTGGATGTGTTGGTGGATCTCTTTTTGTACCTTGTACTTTGTGTACCTGTGTGTCTTATACTTCAGGCCCTGTGTACCCATGTGCCATATGCCTCCGTCTCAGTGTACCCATGTACTGTACGCCTCAGGCTCAGTGTACCCATGTGTCGTACATCTCAGGCTCTGTGTTCCCAAGTGCCGTATGCCTCACGCTCATTGTACCCATGTGTCGTATTCCTTGTACCCGTGTGCCGTATGCTTCAAACTCCATGTACTCATGTGCCGTATACCTCAGGCTCTGTCTACCCATGTGCCATATACCTCTGGCCCTGTGTACCCACGTGCTGTGTACCCCATGCTCTGTGTACCCATGTGCTGTATACCTCACGCTCCGTGTAACCATGTGCTGTATACCTCAGGCTCTGCCTACCCTTGTGCCGTCTACCTCAGGCTCTGTCTACCCTTGTGCTGTCTAACTCAGGCTCTATCTACCCATGTGCAGTATACCTCAGGCCCCAGAAATGGGGTTAGGCTACCTTCACATTTGCGTTTGTGTCTGCATGCAGACGGCATGCAGACACAAACGCAGTGAAAGCAGGGTCATTTTTGTTCATAATGATGTGTCCGCAGCGGAGAATTTACGCCTGTGGACACATCACTATGGAGCCCGGCCAGCCAATCGGCACGCTCGGGAGGTGGGCCGGAGACAGAGATCAGCGGCAGAGATCTCCTCCGGGCCCCTGGTAAGCTCCGACCGTTGTCAGCGGGCAGAAACATCTGATCTGACAGCTGTTTGAATCTCCTGCGCCGACACAGAGAGGAGATGTCGGCACGGGAACATTCAAACAGCTGTCAGATCAGCTGTTTCTCCTCACCGACACCGCCAGCAGATGTAAGTTTAGCAATGTTTTTTAAGTTAATAAATTTAAACGGCCCGCGAATGATATTCTAAATTTCCAAATGGCCCTTTGCAGAGAAAAGGTTCCCCACCCCTGATTTAATCTATTGCAACTATAGATGTCGTGCCTTTCTTAGAAATACGTGCATTTAGTTTGCTTGAGACAATATATTGTTTGCTTGTTCAGCAATGATTTATCCCATAGCGCCATGTGTTGACAATGTTCCCACATTACATTATGTTTACTGCATAGTCTAATTTTGGTCTCTCCATGCCTATGTAATCCCATGAGGCCGTGCTCTAGGCTCTGCCCCTTCTCCTCCAAAAGCCATTACAGCCTCATACAAGCTGGCATCCTGGTGTGCTGACCCTTCTCTCTCTGGATTTCAGCTCATCTGCATGTTTCCCTCCACATAGCACAGTCAGTGAGTTTATAATATGCTACTGACCACCTAAATGTACAATGTAGCTACACTGTTGTTTATCATCTTATTATCTGCTATTATACTTATTGTGTATTTGCAATATCATGCAGGAACATTGTGTGACCTGTAACAATGTAATTTTATATACTTCAGATATGCTTATGTTGTATTGAGAATTTCTATTTATTTTTCTAGTTTTACACTTACCCTACTAATAAAAGTTTAAAATGACCCCCAGCGTCCATGTCAATGCATTGATGGGAAAGAGTTTACCTGTCTGTCAACTCGTTCTTCAGGAGTACAGAGCGAGGGTGCCAGAACAATAGATGTTCTAAAAATATTGATACAAATTCTCCTAAACTATTTTTATGTTATGATGGTGCAATTCTTCAAAAAGTGAATACAATACAAATTGTATAAATTACTTTATTATATGTTATTCATGATGGGTCTGGGACACTTAACCAATGTCACCAACGACCTTCTGACCGCCAAGAGCAAGTGACACTACTCCGTCCTCCTCCTTTTGCCGCACTTCACACTGTCAACCACTCCCTCCTACTCCAAATTCTTAAATCTCTCGGCATCACTGACCTAGTCCTCTCCTCGATCTCCTCCTACCTAACAGACTGGACTTTCAGCGTCATCCACTCCCACACCTCCTCCTCCCCCTACCCCTATCTGTCGGAGTGCCACAAGGCTCGGTCCTGGGACCATTACTCTTCTCTATTTACACCCTCGACCTAAGCCAACTCATTGAGTCTTCAAAACCACCTATATGCCGACGACACCCAGCTCTATCTGTCCGGCCTCGACATCACCTCCCTACTATCCTAAATTCCGCAATGCCTGTCCGCCGTCTCATCCTTCTTCTCGGCTCACTTCCTAAAACTAAACATGGACAAAACTGACTTCCTCATCTTCCCCACAAGTTGCTCTCCCACCTTATCTGACCTATTGTTAACGACTGCTCACTCTCACCCCTCCCCCACACCAAATGCCTCGGGGTAATCCTCGACTCTTCCCTCTCCTTCAAGCCCCATATCCAAGCCCTTGCCACCGCCTGCCGACTTCAGCTTAAAAACATTTCCCGTATCCGCTCTTTCCTTGACCACAACACTGCCAGAACACTTGTCCACTCTCACATCATCTCCCACCTCGATTACTGCAACCTCCTGCTCACCGGCCTCACCGCTTCCTCCCTCGCACCTCTCCAAACCATCCTCAATTCCTCTGCCCTAGTTATCCACCTGTCTCCCTGCTACCCATGTCTCCCTCCTCTGCCAAGCCCTTCACTGGCTCCCCACCTCCCAGAGATCCTGGTTCAAAACCCTAACCATGACATACAAGGCCATACACAACCTGTCCAGTCCTTACGTCTCTGACTTGATCTCCCATTACCTACTCTCACGCAATCTGCGCTCCTCTCAAGAGCTCCTTTTCTTCTCCCCTCACATTTCCTCCTCCCACAACCACATACAAGATTTCTCTTGTGCATCTGCCATACTCTGGAACTCTCTCCTCCAACACATCAGGCACTCCCCTACCCTGGGTACCTTCAAGAAAAACCTGAAGACCCACCTCTTCCTTCAAGCCTACAACCCACACTGAGACCTAATCCGCCGCACCGTCTCACCCTCGCCTCTCCTTCTCCTGCTGTCTCCACACCCATCCCTTATAGACTGTGAACCTTCGTGGACAGAGTCCTATGCCCTACTGTATCTGTATACATATATGATTGTCGTCATTTTACGTTCTTGTCCTCGTCTGCCCTTACATAATGTAAAGCGCCATGGAACCTAGTAGCACTATATAAATAATTAATAATAATAATAATAATAATAATAATAATAACGCATATATTTTGAAAATACATGTCAGAATGACTGTCAAGTCATTTTAGGGGCTTAAATCGATCTCGCCCATGAAGCCTAATTCTCAGCTAATCAGTGTCCCTACTGCTGCTGTGATATCACACTGGTTGGCGCAACATGCAAACGTCAATAAGGCTGAATGGAAAGTGAATTCAATTGAAGTCATGAGTAATTTTATTGTACAGTTAGAGTAAAAAAATATTCATCTTACTATCAGGATTATAGAACCTTTCTGATATTTCCAATATTAATATTAAAAGTATGTATGCCAGCATCATAATTACTGTAATCTCTTTAATAATGTTTTGTAAAACCTGGTGACAGATCCACTTTAAATGTATGCTAAGGACAATATAAAGTGGCAATGTATTTCTTTATTCTCTGTGGTTATGGACTGTTTCTCTTATGCTTGACATGTACTGCTCGGACAATAAAATTTATCTGAAGCTTATCAGTAGTTTAATGTTGCAAAACTGATACCTGACAAAGGAAACAACTGGCCTCCAGCTCTAACTGAGCGGTAGAATACCAATTACACTGGCCAGACAGCAGGCACAGAGAATATTATTCTTGTGTTTTTTTTTTACTCTTTGTGGTCAAATTTGGTACAATAGGCATGTAGATATCTATTGAATGAAATAAATGTAAAATGTATTGGATATATAACACACCTTTAATCCACTGCCATGGGCAGGGTGTTCGGATGTTCTCACCTTGATATGGCGCAGTGCCTCCACCTGAATCTTGCTAGGAGCTCTAGAGGAATGCAGAAGGGGTATTTCTCTTCTGCTCGGGGTAGACTCGGGAAACCCCTGTCCACACTCCGTACAAACTCACAAGAGATGAAGTTAGAAGTATTAACAGGTTTATTTACAGGAGGATGAGAAGTGGTAATTGCAGGGGGAATAGCAAGTAACAGTAAATAGTGTGAGGTGTAGCGGTGTTGGGAGGCAGGGAACCAGGCACGGACAGTTCTCAACTCACGGTTTATTGATCTCCGTCCGGTTACAGTCACCAAAACACAGATCCGGAGCGCAGCCGGCACACTGCACACCGCTTGGTGTATCTCCCGACCGCTGACAGGCTCTATCAGCCCCACCAGAGATAATCCCTTCCCAGGACCACTTCAACTTTCCTTCAGAGCTCCTCAATCAGGCTCTGCACTGGAGAAAATCTCACTCCCGACTCAAGGAACCACACCCAGGGTTCCTATGTCCTCTTAACCCCTTCTGCTCTGAGAAGAGGAATCCCATCTAATACCTGGCATGGAGTACATCCTGCGGCACTGGAGCACGCACCCAAAGAGGCACATACCGGTCACAGCATACCGACCCGGCCGGTGCCTTACATATCCCCCCCCTATGTTCAAGCGTATGGGTTTGAACACCAGGCCATAACCCTGGGCCCTGTGAGGGGACCACGTCACGGCGCGGAGCACCGGCGGAGCCAAGCAGGGGCTCCCGGGGGTACCAGCGGTGCCAGACCCCACGAGCAACCAACCCGTTCGGGCTCCCGGCACCCACCAACCCCGGACGGGTACCAACGACAGAGCCCTGGGGCCCTACGAGGAAAACGGGGTCGGCGCGCGGCACTGCTGCACCGTTCCGGACGGGGAGTCGGCGCGGCCGGCGCACGGGGCTCTGCACCCGGGGGTTAGTCACATCAAGTCCTCTGGGTATCCCGGGGGCGGGATCCTCGGGCTCCGGGCCCTGTCTATCCTTCATGCGAAGGGCCATATTCCCGTTCCACAATACCCGGAACAAGGGCATATCCCTCCCCAGCACAACATCATAAGGGAGATCCTTTACCACCCCAACCACATGTTGAACCCGCCTAGCTGGGGTAGCAAACGTGACACGCTTCATTGGATACCTGCGATGATCCCCATGGACACTCATCACCCTGACCGTACGGCCGGTGGATTTGGTCCTGGAGACCAAGGAGGCACACACGAGGGTCACGTTGCTCCCTGAGTCCAGTAGGGCCGTCACCTCATGACCGTTAAGCCGTAAGCGGCACAGTTCATTCTCAGTATCCCGGGGGGCCGAGCCCCGTTTTCCGACGAGGTGGGCGAACATGGACCGCCTCCGGGAATAGTCACAGTCCATTGGTTCCCGTTGAGGGGACACTGCGCCATCATATGTCCCACCTCCCGGCATCTTCTACATCGGGGTGGTTCCCCGCTATACCAGGGGCCAAACCGTGGCTGTCCGGATCGCTGCTTTGCTGCATGGGGAGGCCCGTTTTCAGCCTGAGCCGGGCGCTCGCCCGCCCGGGGGCCGGGTTGGGGGTCCCTACTGTCTGGTGTGGTGGGCGCGGCCTTGCGGGTAGCCCGCATTGTCCCAGTGTCCCGGATCAGTTCCTGTGTGGCCACATGGCGCTCCACCACGTTCACCAACTGGTCTAGGGAACCCGGGTCACTGTGTCCCACCCACTTTTGTATGGGGACGGGCAGCGTACGCACGAAGCGATCCACCACCACCCGCTCTACCATCTGAGCCGGACTCAGGGCTTCAGGCTGCAGCCATTTTTTAACCAGATGCAACAAATCATAGGCCTGTGAGCGCACGGGTTTGCCTTCCTCGTAGGCCCATTGGCTCACCCGTTGGGCCCTCACATATGTATTGACCCCGATACGGGCCAATATCTCCCCCTTCAGGGCTCCATAGTCCAGGGCATCCTCAGTACACAGGTCTATGTATGCCTTTTGGGGATCACCAGTCAAATAGGGCGCCAGCACCTCGGCCCACTGGGCAACCGGCAGTCTCTCCCGTTCAGCCACCCGCTCAAACACGGCCAGGAATGCCTCCACATCATCCCCCGGGGTCATCTTTTGCAGCGCTTGTCTTACCGCTTTACGGACGCTGCAGTCGTCACCTGGTCCTCGGGGCGGATCCCCCGGTATGGTCCGCACAGCCTCGATCAACAGGGCCATCTGCTCCTGGTGCCTCCTCTCTTGCTGCTGCTGAGCTTCCTGTTGCTGCTGCTGGGCCAGCACCAGGTGTTTGAGCACCTCCTCCATGCTGGCTGCTGGTTTGTGTTGTAATGTAGCCGGCCGAATCCAGGACATGCGATGCCGGGCACCACGCAAGAGACTGGCCGCAATGATGACTGCTGCTCCTCTTACTTATCAGCCGCTCATTAGCCTCATGAAACGTCACTTCCCCACCGAAACAGAGGGCAACGGTAGTGCCGGCTACACCTCACCGGGCCGGCAATGCCCGCATTCTCCACCATATGTGAGGTGTAGCGGTGTTGGGGAGGCAGGGAACCAGGCACGGACAGTTCTCAACTCACGGTTTATTGATCTCCGTCCGGTTACAGTCACCAAAACACAGATCCGGAGCGCAGCCGGCACACTGCACACCGCTTGGTGTATCTCCCGACCGCTGACAGGCTCTATCAGCCCCACCAGAGATAATCCCTTCCCAGGACCACTTCAACTTTCCTTCAGAGCTCCTCAATCAGGCTCTGCACTGGAGAAAATCTCACTCCCGACTCAAGGAACCACACCCAGGGTTCCTATGTCCTCTTAACCCCTTCTGCTCTGAGAAGAGGAATCCCATCTAATACCTGGCATGGAGTACATCCTGCGGCACTGGAGCACGCACCCAAAGAGGCACATACCGGTCACAGCATACCGACCCGGCCGGTGCCTCACAATAGGTAATGTTATGCAGTATCACACAGGAGCACAAGAGGCGTTTTGCAATAGACCTTAATGAGGTGATGCTTCCCCTTTAACTTATGACACACACTCCTAACTACGGTAACTACAATTCACCTATAAATGGCTGCAGCCTGCAAAATGAGACAGTCCCGAGTTTGGGCCCCAGTTGCCGCAGATGTTGGCGCACTAAGGTAATGAATACAATAATCCCTCCAGGGCTGGTTCTCTATAAACCCCTAGTCCATGCAATCAAAAGTCCCTTTAGCGCAGCCTTGTAATTAGCTTTAGTACATTTCTCAAATGGTAGAACTGCAGGTTCCAGCAATGCTCCCTTAAGGTACACGCCGCTACAGGATGGTGGAAACAACCGGGTAGATGAGAGAAATGTATCTTGCACCGCCAAATCAACCCGCGGTCGCGGCGTGTAAAGACGGTTGTTGCCACCGTCACTTGAGGCACCTGTTTCAGAGCAGAGCTCAAAAACAGGTTGATTTCAAGGCGATGGTTACGGCCTGTATCGGCGTGTAAATAAGGAACAGGAGGGTTGTTTCAACACCTTGCTATCTACCTGGGGCGTGACACAGGCTTCGGGAAACCACCCCCCTTCAGCGATCATTGGTGGAAGCTCCTGCGTTACGATTGGTAGTCGCTGCATAGGGCGGCATATTTAAGGAACTGACCAGTCACACTACACAATTGCTCGAGCGTCATGTATTAGTCAGCCTCCTGCACTGGCTGCCCAATCATGATGTTATTGCTTTGTCCTATCAGCGTACGGAATTCTCGTAATCCACAATTGTGGCACGCCTATGTGTTGTCCCTGCTGCCTTTGTTCCGCCCATATTACCTTGTTATAGCGGCGTGTAAATGAGGTAAGGTGAGCTACAGAAGGTAACTTGTGGCACCCGGTGGTGTATCCAGAGATAGATGTAACCTACCGTAGCGCACCTTGTGGCGTTTGTGCGTGCTCGTGCACGTGAAGCACCCGGTTGTTTCCACCATCCTGTATCGGCGTGTAAAGGTACCTTTATAGATAACTGCAGTACCTTTCTACAGCAATAGAACTACAGTACCCAGCAATAGTTATCAGTACTTTTTTGTAGATCTATGCTCTCCAGTTCCAGACTGCAGCTTCTGGATTCAGTGGTTTGGGAAGGAGGGGAGCAGCAGGCAATATCCTTCTTTTCAGTAGAAAACCTGGAGGAGGAGGACAACTCCTATCTGAAGTTTGGCTTGTAGCTGAGGAAATCAGTCTCTCATTGCCCAGAGCAGCCACTTTAGATCTCAGTTTCCTATCACTCCTCTATCATGGCTAAAAAAAACCACACACTTCAGTACCATCCCCTTCTCCCTTCTTCTACTGCTCATCTAGTCCATCCCTCCAGTTGTTGGCACCTGCTCCTCCCCCAGAGTGATGCCAGGAGCAAGGTGTCTTGGGACTTGTAGTTTTCAGTTCCCCATAAGAATCAGCAGGTGCTACACTCTCCTTCTGGTGTGTCGCTGTAGGCTCCCAAGCATAAAATGAGGACTCACCACCTGGAAGAAGACTTTGTGTTACAGCATCCTGACTAACACCACAACCAACCAGTTACACCCAAATAATTTACAGGCTACATAGCTGTAGAGGGGAAATAGGGCCATACATGGTTCAGATGGAGGTATACTACTCTCTACTCTAGGAACCTCGGTGGCTTGCCCCATCTGGTCTTACCTCAACATCATAGGGGACCTAATGTCTCGTTTTGGACAAGTGTGTACCACAGGACCCCCTTGACCCCCAGCTCTTGACTTTCAGACTCAGGCCCCATGACAGTCAGTTCTTCACCTGGTAGCTTAGTATTTTCTAAACTCTCCCCCAACTGGTGGCGACATGGGCTTGATTGTGGACTACAATCGTCTTGGAAAACATCTTCAACTGGTTAGTCTGTATGATCTGGAATTACAAAGCCTGGGTCACTTATCCATCTGTAGTCTGGCCCACACTCATCACTAGAATCACTCTCAGTACCTTCAGGAGGAACTACAGGATTGGCCAATTTTCACCACCGAAGACTCCTTCGTAGTATTCAGGTGTCTGGATGGTCTTTAGTGTTTTGTGGTGGCTGCAACCAGATATTCTGTCCTACAGGCAGTAAATGTTGCAGATGATAGGTCTTAACACTCTGACTTCCCTTCTCAGGGTTCACTCTGTAGACTGGAATATCATGCAACTTCTCTATCACCACATAAGGTTCTGAACGCCACTGATCAGCAAGTTTGTGTTTTCCAGGAATTCCCAACTGACGGATGAGGACTCTATCTCTGGGTTGCAGGACTTGATCCCAGACTCTGCGGTCATAGCAAGTTTTATTTTGCCTCCCTGATCGACCAGAGGCCTGTTCAACCAATCTGTAGGCTGCCTTCAATTGTTCATTCAGCTGTGACACAAACTTCAGGTGGTTCTTCTCAGATGAACAGCCAGAGGACACTCCAAAACTAATATCCACTGGTAGTCTGGCTTCTCTTCCGAACATGAGGAAGTAAGGTGCGTACCCAGTTGACTCATTTCTGGTACAGTTGTAGGCGTGGGAAGGTTGACTTATGTGTCGACTCCAGCATCTTTTCTGTTTTAGATCCAAGTGCCCTGCATGTTAAGAAGGGTATGGTTGAATCTTTCAGGCTGAGGATCTCCTTGAGGATAAAATGGTGTAGTCCTAGATTTCTTGATTCCACAGAGCTCACACAATCCCTTAATTAGACGACTCTCAAAGTCTCTCCTTTGGTCAGAATGGAGGCGTGCTGGCAGTCTATAATGCACAAAGAATTTCTCCTACAATGTTTTTGCCTTCGAATCTCTGGTGGTGTAAGCCTGAGCATATCTTGTGAAATGATCAGTGACCACTAGAATGTTGCTGACATTCCGTTCATCAGGCTCAATGGCAAGAAAGTCGATGCACACTAGTTCAAGAGGGCCATCACTGGTAATGTTGACAAAGGGGGCAGACCGGGAAGGCAAGGTTTTCCTCAGGATACACTGCTCACAAGATTTGAAGTAACGTTCAATGTCAGCTTCTATCTTTGGCCAATAAAACCGATCTGCTATGAGGCTTGTGGTCTTTTCAACACCAAGGTGCCCATGGTCATCATGCAGCACCCTTATGACTATCTCGCGGAACTGAGTAGGAAGCACCAACTGGATACAAACTTCTCAGTTTTGACTAGTGATGGGCGAATCCTAAATTACTCGGAATCGCTTGACTCTAGCGAGTCCGAGCCCAGGACTCGCTACTCGTTGCGAGTCTAGCGAGTCCAATGTTAATGAATGGGGAAGCGAGTAATAGCGAGTAGTGTGAGATTTACAAATCGCAGATGTGTCTCGGAAGCTTCAGCCTGAAGCAATCCTAGTTTTGTCATTTATTTGCATTGCTCGTTTACTTTGCAACTGTAATCGCTGGGAAACTCGCACAGATAAGAGTCCTGCTTTCTCCTCTGTGCTGGCTGCCACAGCTCCAGGGTCCTAGAGCCCGCCTGCTGCCTGATGTAGCAGTGCTGAGATTGTTCTCAGTCTGCTCATTCCCTGTGTACAGACATGAATGTCTGTGCACAGAGATGATGTAGCAGAGCTGAGATTGTTCTCAGTCTGCTCATTCCCTGTGTACAGACATGAATGTCTGTGCACAGAGATGATGTAGCAGAGCTGAGATTGTTCTCAGTCTGCTCATTCCCTGTGTACAGACATCTATATCTATGCTCAGGGGATGTAGCAGAGAGGACATCGCGTTTTGGACTCTAGCGAGTCCGAGCACAGGACTCGCTACTCGTTGCGAGTCTAGCGAGTCCAATGTTAATGAATGGGGAAGCGAGTAATAGCGAGTAGTGTGAGATTTACAAATCGCAGATGTGTCTCGGAAGCTTCAGCCTGAAGCAATCCTAGTTTTGTCATTTATTTGCATTGGACTCGTTTACTTTGCAACTGTAATCGCTGGGAAACTCGCACAGATAAGAGTCCTGTCTGCTCAGTGTGCTGGCTGCCCCAGCTCCAGGGTCCTAGAGCCCGCCTGCTGCCTGATGTAGCAGAGCTGAGATTGTTCTCAGTCTGCTCATTCCCTGTGCATAGACATCTATATCTATGCACAGGGATGAGCAGAGAGGACATCGCGTTTTGGACTGCGTCGGACGGAAGAGGATTTTTTTTAATTAAAGATGGAGTCTCTAATGGCTTTTTTTTTTATTTCTAATAAAAAATTTTCTCTGTGTTGTGTTTTTTTTTAAAACAATTTAATAGAAATTCATGGCGGCCATGTCTAATATTGGCGTGACCGCCATAAATTTCGGGCTTAGGGCCAGCTGATAATACAAAGCTGGCCCTAACATCTTTATTACCCAGCGTGCCACCGCCACCAGGGCCGCTGGAAGAGCGGGGTTCAGCGCCAGAGGATGGCGCTTCAATGAACGCGCCATCTTCTGGGGCGGCTGCTGGCTGCAATTTGCAGCGGGGAGTGCCCAGAAAGCTTGGGCCTCCCTGCGCTGCGGATTCCAGCCCCCAGCTGCTTAGCTGTACCTGGCTAGAAATAGAAATTGCGCGGAGCCCCACGCATTTTTTTTTTATTATTTCATGAAACTCTGAGACTCTGACTCTGAGACTCTGACTCTGAGACTCTGAGACTCTGACTCTGAGACTCTGACTCTGACTCTGAGACTCTGACTCTGAGACTCTGAGACTCTGACTCAAAGACTCTGACTCTGAGACTCTGACTCTGAGACTCTGACTCTGAAATTCATGAAATAATTAAAAAAAAATGCGTGGGGCTCCGCGCAATTTCTATGTCTAGCCAGGTACAGCTAAGCAGCTGGGGGCTGGAATCCGCAGCGCAGGGATGCCCAAGCTTTCTGGGCACCCCCCGCTGCAAACTGCAGTCCGCAGCCGCCCCAGAAGATGGCGCGTTCATTGAAGCTCCATCCTCTGGCGCTGAACCCCGCTCTTCCAGCGGTCCTGGTGGCGGTGGCACTCTGGGTAATAAAGGGGTTAATACCAGCTTTGTTATACAAGCTGGTATTAAGCCCGAGATTCTTAATGTCAGGCCACGTTTGACCTGGCCACTAAGAATCTCCAATAAAGGGTTAAAAAAACACAGGGAAAAATTTTTTATTTGAAATTTAAAAAAAAGCCATTAGGGACTCCATATTTAATTAAAAAAATCCTCTTCCGTCCGACGTAGTCCAAAACGCGATGTCCTCTCTGCTACATCCCCTGTGCATAGATATAGATGTCTATGCACAGGGAATGAGCAGACTGAGAACAATCTCAGCTCTGCTACATCATCTCTGTGAGCAGGCGGGCTCTAGGACCCTGGAGCTGCACAGAGCAGACAGCTGGACTCAGCTCGTAATGTAACAGCAGTTATTTGCGAGTTTCCCTGCTATCACTGGCACAGTAGCCGAGTCTAATGCAAACAATGGCAATCCTAGTTTTGTCAGCCTTTGCAGTTGATTTGCATTGGACTCGTGCGAGTAAACGCTGGGAAACTCGTAGAGTACCGAGTCCTGCGAGTCCCTTACTACTCGCCGAGTAACGAGTCCTAGCGAGTAGATTCGCCCATCCCTAAACAAGAGATAAATCAGCACGATAATCCTTAGAAGATGAGCTGGGACTCTAAACATCCATCTGGCATATGCATGATGAGAATAAGTAGCCCTTCCCAAGATGCTAAAACAAACAAAACAAAAAACCCAAAATAAAACAAAAATGTGAAGACACCTGAATAGAAATAAAGAGAAAAGCAAAACAAAGGAAAGGAAAGAGAACTATAGTTCTGATAGCTATCAGCAACTGAACAGAGACAAACAGGCTGTGGTCCAATAGAGATGGAAACTGACCACACAACCAAATATCACCGCAGAGTCAAGTGCCTACTACAAGGGGACCACTTGATTCTCAGAATCCCCCTTCATCCACTGATGACCGTGATGGAACTCTCTTATCAGGCGATCCCCATGAAGATCCTCCAAATTGACCAAGGAGCTGTCATCAAGAAGGATCGTAACTAGTGATGAGCAAGCACGAAAATGCTTGAGTGCTCGATCCTAAAATCAAGAAGGTTGGATGCTCTGACAGGCTCAATTTGAGTAACAAGTATAATGGAATTTACAGCAAAAAGGCTAAAGGTACCGTCACACGCAGCAATATTGCATGCAATTTCACTGGCAATTTGCTGGTTGCGGTGAAATCAGGGACACATTGTTCCATTTGTACACGGCAACAAAATAGAACAATGTGTCCATGATTTCACTGCAACCAGCAAATTGCCAGTGAAATTGCATGCAATATTGCTGCGTGTGACAGTAACTTTAGACTGTATTCATATATAGCCTTTTTGTAGATTTTTGCACTTAAGGTACCTTTACACGCCGATACAGGATGGTGGAGACAACTGGGTGCTTCACGTGCACGAGCACGCACAAACGGTTGAAAACGGTACCCGCACCACCTTTACACGCCGCTACAAGGTGCGCTACAGAAGGTTACATCTATGTCTGCACCGCCAGGTGCCACAAGTTACCTTCTGTAGCTCACCTTACCACATTTACACGCCATGACAGAAGGTAATATGGGAGGACCTGGTGCAGCAGGGACAACACATAGGCGTGCCAGAATTGTGGATTACGAGATGTTTGTATGCTGATAGGACAAAGCAATAGCATCATGATTGGGCAGCCAGCGCAGGAGGCTGACTAATACATGACGCTCGAGCAATTGTGTAGAGTGACTGGTCAGCTCCTTAAATATGCCGCCCTATGCAGCGACCACCAATCGTAACGCAGGAGCTTTCTCCAATGATCGCTGAAGGGGGGTGGTTTCACGGAGGCTGTGTCACGCCCCAGGTAGATAACTTAGGTGTCGAAACAACCCTCCTGTTCCTTATTTACACGCCGATACAGGCCGCTACCATCGAATTGAAATCAACCTGTTTTAGGGTACCTTTACACGCTGCTACTGCATGGTGGCAACAACCGGGTACATGAGAGAAATGTATCTTGCACCGCCAATTCAACCCGAGGTAGCGGCGTGTGAAGACGGTTGTAGCCAGTGGCGGCACCTGTTTCAGAGTACTGCCCTAAAACAGGTGGTTACCCAGCCGATGGTAGCGACCTGTATCGGCGTGTAAAGAAGGAACAGAAGGGTTGTTTCTACACCATGCTATGTACCTGGTATGTACCTGGGGCGTGACACAGCCTCCGGGAAACCACCCCCCTTCAGCGATCATTGGAGGAAGCTCCTGCGTTACGATTGGTTGTTGCTGCATTGGGCGGCATATTTAAGGAGCTGACCAGTCACATTACACAATTGCTCGAGCGTCATGTATTAATCTGCCTCCTGCGCTGCCTGGCCAATCATGATGCTATTGCTTTGTCCTATCAGCGTACGGACGTCTAGTAATCCACAATTGTGGCACACCTATGTGTTGTCCCTGCTGCACCAGGTCCGCCCATATTAGCTTGTTGTAGCGGTGTGTAAATGAGGTAAGGTGCTCTGCAGAAGGTAACTTGAGACACCTGGCAGAGATAGATGTAGATGTAGAGATAGATGTAACCTACCGTAGCGCACCTTGTTGCGGCGTGTAAAGGTGGTGCGATTACCGTTTGCAACCGTTTGTGCGTGCTCCTGCACGTGAAGTAGCTGGTTGTTGCCACCATCCAGTAGCAGCGTGTAAAGGTACCATTAGAGCACTGCTCTGAAACGGTGCCGCAAGTGACGGGTGGAAACACCTCTTTACACGCCGCTACCTCGGTTGATTTGGTGGTGCAAGATACATTTCTCTCATCTACCCGGTTGTTTCTACATGTTGTAGCGGCGTGTAAAGGTACCAATACTCATGGATGTCAATGTTGAGAAGCTATAGTAGAAAAGTTGCAAAAACAAGGAAAGAATTAACTTGCTGTTTATTAATAAAACAGCAGTTTTTCATTTCAGTCAGGAAGAAATAAACAATCATGGCCAATAGATGTATGAAGTCTCCAAGCTTTTGCTGGAACTGTAAAAATCAGTTTTCAATATGCATATAACTCATTAAAGGGATCCTGTCACCTCCAGAATGCCTCCTAAGCTACCAAAACATGTCCCTGCACCATCCTATCACTAATCTCACACTCCTTTTGTCTCCTAAAAGCATCCTGTGAAAGTGCATAAAAACATTTTTAATACTCACTCATTAGTTTTATAATTAGCAGGGGCTATATTCTTTAATCACCAGGGCGTCATGTTCTGCAGCCTTGAGGATCCACCCTCTCTCTGTCTGTGTGCTCTGCTTGTGCAGGCTTTACCCTCCCCCTCTCTATCACTCACAGAATGCAAATCATTAGTCCTGCCTTCAGCTCCACATCACAGCAGCACCAGAGAGAGGGTGGATCCTGGAACCTGCAAAACAACATGCCCTGGTGACTAAAGAATATAGCCCCTGCTAATTATAATCACTAATGAGTGAGTATTAAAACGTTTTTATGCACTTTCACAGGATCCTTTTAGGAGACAAAAGGATTGTGAGATTTATGATAGGATGCTGCAGGGGCACGTTTTGTTAGCTTAGGAGGCGTTTTGGAGGTGACAGGATACCTTTAAAAAAGCCTGGAAACATAGTCTTAAAGGGAACATGTCAGGTCAAAACTCCATATGTAAAGGCCGCGTTACACGTATCGATGTTCCAGCGACCCAACCAAAGTTCAGGATCACTGGAACATCGCTATATGATCGCTGGTGAGATGCCCGACAGGCAGATCTCATCAGCGATCACCCAGCGATGCGCCAACACCCGATGGTCGCTGGGATCGGTCAGGGTGTCGGGCGCACACTGGGTATTGCTGGTCGTTGCCCCTGTCACACATGCCGATGCATGTGTGACAGCGGCAGACCATGGTCCCGGCCATTCCGCAACGATCAGCGAGCTGATCGCTGGTTGATGTGGCATGTCACATGCAGCGATGTCGCTGCGAGGTCACTGCAATGTCACAAAACAGTGACGTTGCAACGATATTGTTAACGATATCGCTACGTGTAACAGGGCCTTAACTGATATCATTTTCTTATTCCTCTGGTGAATCTCTTTCTATTCATATATTTGTTTTATTTACACTTCATGGAACATGTCCAGCTTTGATACCAATACTTGTATAGTACAGAGGAATCACAGACAATGCAGGAACAGTCAGTAAGGTGCTCCTTCATCATCTTCCAAACATTTTCCCTATTGATCAAATTAGCTTATCATCACAAAGCATTCACTGATCTCAGGGAGACCAGTCCAAGAAAACACTGGGCAGCTGTGGTGGTTATGGTGTTTTCCGCAAGGAGTCACCCCTTGGCTGGGTCCTTCCCTGGAGGGATATCTGGCTAGTCCTATGTTTGAGACTCCTAACCGAGGCTCCACAGACTATTTGCATAGATTAGCTTAAACAGGCATTAATTAAACTTTAAAAGACCATTTATAGTATTGCACTGCCTCTGTTGGACCTGATGTTTATCTTGGTTACATCTCCTCTTTGGTTTCCTAAGGAACTATGACCTATATCATCAGTGCTGTCAGATGTGAATTTTTGTACTAATTATTCAACTAGAGACTTCTGTTAGGCTAGGGTCACATTAGGATTTTCCACGCTTCCCGGGGGTTACGCTAAAAACGTAGTGTTTTGCAGCATAAACGCGGTGCTACCACCATAGTAGTGCCGCGTTGACGCTGTCCATACTAACCTATGGATGCCCCGCCCTTAATGCGACATCAATGCCAGTATCTGATGCAAATCTTGTGGTATTTCCTAACACGTTAACAACATCTTTTCCTTCTGATGACAGCGTCGGATGCGCGTTAGGAGCGGGGCCTCCAAAATCTAAGTTTTAAATGCTCCCCCCCAGCTGCAATCCTAATGTGACCCTAGCCTTATTGCACCATTTACTAGCCCTCTCCGCCACAGACATGAGAAATGGAAATTTCTCATTGTAATGTAAGTTGAGAAGAATGAATGACCAGTAATCAGTGTTGGCCAAAATACATATTACGCGAGCAGTGGGAAAGGCAGTATGACATAAAGGCAGCCATGTGTGAAAGACTCCCAACAAGAAATATAAAAGGTGTGCTCTACGGCAAATGATTCAATCACACTTGTACCATATACCAGAGGATAAGTATATATGCAAAAAAGAAACGGTATATATGGGCAAAGGATGGAAATCAGGCAGGTGGGTTGACCCTTGCAAGCACTATTGCAGCACTGTCTTGTGTGGTGTAGCTTCACAAGTAGCTCAGGGAAATCTGGGTAGGTTTTCAGAAACTGCTGCACCACTAACTTGAGAATGTGAGCCAGGCATGGTACAGCTTGCCAAGCATCAGAGCCGCCACCAGGTGACGGCCATTATGACACATGAGCATCATGACCATACCTTCACCAAAGCAGTACTGCACTGCTCCGAGCTTGTGACTTATATGGACAATTCAGAGATGGAGGATGAGTGAGACAGGGATGAGCATCGGGGAGTTGACCCACTGGGTCGTAGCCCTAGTTGCCACGTGGAGGAGCTCACACTGACTGACAGAGTTTCTGGATAGGTGCAGCTCAGACTGACGATGCTGGCAGATATAGAGGCATAGTGGATTTGATAGGTATATGGCAGCATAGTGGGTTCTAGCAGATGTTGAAAGTATATAGCAGCACAACAGGTGCAGGAAGTGTACTAAGATGGAGACACATGTTAGTGGAGCCAGGAACAGAACATACAGGCATGGGTATCAGTTAGGATACAGGGAATGGAGCTTGACAACTTGCAGCATGTCTCTAGTAATAGACCACATTGCTCATGCACCTCCCAATGGGAGAAGGTGCATTAAATGCACTGTGCTTCTCAGCCATAGGCTGAAATGAATTTCTGAGTTAGGGCATACTGGCCCTTAAAGAGGAGCGAGAGTGCCGTGGTCGAGACGCAAGTGCGTTTCGAGGAGACCTATGCTGTCTATAGACAATGAAGAAGGGGAAATTAGCAGAGGAATTAGCAGAGGACTCACCGACATGATTATTATAGAAGAACTCTACCCAGGGCTGCAGCTTAACCCAGTCATTGTGGTTTCAATTGATGAAGTGCCGCAGGATGCTCATCAGGATTTGATTCACTCGCTCTAATTGGCCATTGGTTGCAGGTGGGACCAAAAAAAGTCCAAGGTGACATCCAGCATCTTACAGGTGGTCCTCCAGAAGCAAGATGTGAACTGGACACCCCTATCGGACAGAATATTGAGCAATGTGCAGGTGGAAGACATGCTGGATGAAATGCTCTGCCAGCTTGGGCACAGAGGGAAGGCCATAAAATGGCTTAAAGTGAGCCATCTTAGGCTGGTTTCACACTGCAGTTTTTTCCTTGATCAGGTTCGATCCAGTTTGTGTGCCAAAACCAGGAGAGAAACCAGGAGAGAAACTTGCAGAGAAAAACTATAATTGAAAGATTGACACCTGATGTGGGTTTTGGAGACACTCCTGGTTTTCACACACAAACCTAATCGAACCTGATCCTGGAAAAAAATTGCAGTGTGAAACCAGCCTTAGAGAACATTCAGTTAATTTTGTCCAGCTGTTCTCATAGATATCTTGGAGATCTTATGGTGGGTTTACACGCCACGATATCGTTTCGATATCGCAACTCAATGGCGCGGGAGCGCGCAATTAGTGCACGTTTCACCCGCATCGCATTGACTGTTTAGACGCTGCGATATCGTAATACAACGTCCGTGCGATGTCTCCGCCTCCCAATCCAGGATCGCATAGTTAACATGGGAGTGAATGGGTGACGTATCAAATCGCATCGTAATTGGGTGTTTACACAGCACGATCTGGCTTCAATCGCTATGCAATATCGGGGCATTGAATAGCACGCTCATTCGATCCCCGATATCGCATTGACATCGTTCCTGCATCGCATTGGACGTTCACACCATACAACGCAGGCACGATATCGGGTCCAACGATTGAACCACGTGACTTTTGATTGAAATTGTACTGCGATATCGCGACGTGTAAACCCGCCATCAGAGAACATGTTCACTACCAACAGATGACAGAGTAGCCCGAGGACATCGGCAGATTGGTGATTAAATTCATAGAGATGTGTTGCCAGTGAGCGACTGATACAGTGGTAGTAGCCACCGAGCAGGGAGCTTTTTCAGACTTGTTCTGGCACCCTTGCTGTGTACTCCTGAAGAACAAGTTGACAGCTAAACTCTTTCCCATAGATGCATTGACTTGGACGCTGGGGGTCCTTTTCAACTTTTATTGATAGGTTAAGTGTAAAACTAGAAAAACAAATAGAAATTCTCAATACAACATAGAGCATATCTGAGATACATGGCATTAGATTTGTTACAAGACACGAAATGTGATTGCACAATATAGCGAATACACAATAGGTATAATGGCAGAAAAACGATACGATGATAAACATGTACAACAGTGTAGCTACATTATACATTTAGGTGGGCTGTAGCATATTATAAACTCACTGACTGTGCTTTGTAGAGGGAAACAAACAGATGAGCTAGGGATCAGTATACCAGGATTTCAGCATGTATGAGGCTATAATGGCTTCTGAAGAAGAAGGGGAGAGGCCAATTCAAGGGCTGATGGGAAATATACAGTAGCCTTGAGGGACAAAATTAGATTGTGCACTAAAAAATAATGTAATAAGAGAACATTGTCAACAGACATTGCTGTTGGATAAATTATCAGTGAACAGCAACTGTAACAGCTTTATCACAGACAAGTAAACTAAATGCACGCGTTTATAAGAAAGGCATGACAAGAGTCTTGTTGCGGGCTCATGAAGGATAGGCTAAAGCAAAGTGCACAACATTGTTGTGCAGAGGTGGCCACCAGTAATGTCTGATGAGGACAGCAGTTTTTTTTATGGCTGGCATCACGAGCCAGATTAGCGGAATGGCCCCATGTAGCTGTCATTTTATGTCTTCTCTGCTATGAAGGTCTTACCGGGAGGTATCTGGGACAACTGTACAGGAGGTACTATGAGAATTTTAGATGGCTCAATCATTTGTTTGGGTTTGTCCTCCTGGTTGACTGGCTAAAAGCATATGGAGTTTTCATCTGCCTTGACATTTTTTTGACCTGCTGGAAGTGCAGGACGACGTCAAATCAGGCAAAGAACAGCGACCATCGGACCTGTCGCAGATTTAGCCTCTTGGCTGACTGTAGGTAGGCCAAGTTCTTGTGGTTTGTATAGATGACAATAGGATGCACAGCATTCGCCATCAGATATTCGCACTCTTCCAGGGCCATCTTGATTGCCAACAATTCCCGGTTGCCAATTGAGTAGATGCATTCACATGCTGTCATGCTGCAGACTAGGTAGCGTCTGGGTACAGTGCTTGACAGTGGCGTACAGACCAACAGTGTCTGGTGCACATATACAAGAGGGTCCCAGGCACTAGTGGCGCTTTCTTAGCTCTTTTTGCCAGCTTCTGCTCTAGGATGTTGCTCAAGTCTTCAAACAGCGATTTATCATGAATAATAGAAGACAAGATGGCACTCATCCTGTTTTTCCTTGAAGGAGATTGTGCTTTATTCCATAGACATGGAGTGGGTTACACAAGATTAGGGAGGGAGGGAGGTGTGGTGGAGGACTCCACCGCACCTCCCTCCCTAATCTCGTGTAACCCACTCCATGTCTATGGAATAAAGCACAATCTCCTTCAAGGAAAAACAGGGTGAGTGCTGTCTTTTCTTCTATTATTCAGGATGAGTGTCTGGTGCACTACACACAACAACAGACAGAATAAACCTCGGGGGGGGGGGAGGGGCAAATATAACAGAAGACCCTGCTTATAGGGAATGGGGGAAAGGAGATTTCCTGCACTAACCTTCGGCTGTGCCCTGAACTCCCTATCGTCCCTATACCGATTCTTTCACCCCGTCGCCCAGCAGGATACCTAGTCCCTCTCTGGCCCTGATGTTAATCCTCAATAAGGAGAACGTTGGCTGGAGCATTAGTCCCAGCCACTGCACTAAAATGAACAAGAAGGGAAGGAAAAACAGACAGGGAAATGACCAAACAATTTGATGCCTGCTACCACACTCCTTGGCAGCAGATGGCTTTTACAATGGTGAGCTTCTCAGGAATAGCTCCTTCATTTAAGGTAGTCAGGCCAGGAATAGAATTCAATCACCAGCAATGAATGCTGAAACATGTGACCATATAAATGAGATGGGAGTAATCTCAATGCAGCCACACCTGGGAAGAGAACTAAGGAGCATTGCAGAAATATAAAACTGGCAATAACTCATACATTGCCAATGGAAACAAACACATTTAAAATGAAGTCTCATTACAGGTATGAGACACAGGTCCCAAACCTGTCACAAGTCACCAAAGTAAGTGAGATCATAGCAACACATGCAGAGAAGGCCTTGGAAAAGTAGCCGCGGGTCACCATCCAACCAGTAGTATACTTTTAAGTGAGGACCGCATCAGCCCCAGAGGAGGGAGCATCCACCTCCAAGAAAAATTGTTTATTGATCTTTGACCTAGAGTAGAAGAGAAGGCTTACTTGTGGGGGATGAAAGCACTCTATGCTTCTGGAGTATACAGCTTGGGGTTTGCCTCCTTGTGCGTTAAGGCCATGATGAAGAGGACATTGTTAGAGAAGTACAGGATGAATTGGTGGTAGTAGTTGGCGAATCCCAGGAACCATTGTCTTGCCTTCACTCCAACAGGATGAGACCACTTCAGAATGGCTAACACTTTCTCCGGATTCATTTTTATGTTGCCCAGGAAAGGAAGAGAAGTTTGTTTGAAGAAACACTCTTCAAACTTGGCGTAGAGGTGATTCTCTCTTAGCCTCTACAGAAACTAATTGACATTTCTCATGTGTGTAGGCAGATGGGGAGAGAACACCAGGATGTTCTCCTGGTATATGACCACCCAGGATTAAAGATAATCATGGAAGATGTTGTTCACTAATTCCTGGAAGGTTGCTGGAGCATTGCTTAGCTTGAATGGCATAACCTGGAACTTGTAGTGACCGTCACGGGTATTGAAGGCAGTCTTCCATTCGTCACCTGAGCGTATCTGGACCAGATTGAAAGTACTACGGAGGTCAAGCTTAAAGAAGATTCTGGAGCCTCAGAGATGATCGAACAATTCTGGGTATGAGTGGCCCTTGTTCTTCACTGTAATTTGTTTGAGTCCCTGTAGTCTATGCATGGTCGCAGAGAACCATCCTTTATCATTACAAGGAAGAACCCGGCTCCAGACAGTGAGCAGGATTGCTGGATATGTCTCCTTGCCAGATTCTCTTGGCTGTGTTTGGATGTGGCTTGGGTCTCAGCCTGGGACAGAGGGTAAATATGACAGCAGGGAGGAGAGGCACTAGGAAGGAGGTCAATTGAGCACTTATACAGTCTGTGTGTAGGCAGATTCTTAGGCTATTTCTTGTCTGATATGCCCGCGTAGGACCAGTAAGCAGACGGCAGACACATAAGATCGGATGGCATCACAGGTGGGTGGGTAGGTCGGACAGGAACGAGACACTTCTTGTGACCCAACTATCCCCATCAAAGTACTTTCCCTGACCTCCAGTCCAAAACAGGCTCGTGCATCTGAAGCCAAGGAAGGCCCAGCAGCACTGAATGAGACAGGCCAGTAAGCACATGGAAGTTGATTTTCTCCAAGTGCAGCATTTCCACCTGAAGTTCCACTTGCTCGGTGATGAACAGAATAGACTCAGACAGGGGTTTTTCATCCACTGACGAAGTGGTGATCGGTACTTGAAGGCGCTAGACGGGAATCTGATACCGATCCACTTTAGTTTTTGCATGAAGATCCCAGTGGAACCAGAGTCCAGAAAGTTCTACTCAGTGAATTGGATGCAACCACGTATATGGAGACCGAGAGATTCAGGAATGAAGAGGACTTACATTCACCTAGAGTGGCTTCTCCCACAGACCCTAGGCTGGGAAGTTTTTGGCTTCACAGGGCAGGCTTGGATCTTGCAGCATGTCTCTAACAACAGACCATGTTGCTCAGGCATCTCCCAATAGAGGAAGGTGCCTTAAATACACTGTGCTTCTCAGCCACAAGCTGAGATGTATTTTAGAGTTAGGACATACTGGCCTGTTAAAAGCAGCCAATGTTCCATAGGCCAGTGCCTAAGTGCACTCCCAGGAGACCTGTACAGTGTGCACAGGTCCTGGGAGCAGGAAGTAACAGACAGAGTTCAGGCAGAATCCATGGGACCACTGACAGGGTCAATACACCACGTCACCTGTGTCTCTACCATGTAGACGCCGTACCATGGTGATGGGCGCTACAGTGAGTAGTGGGGAGTATACAGAAAGTGATGTGGGAATTAATAAATACCCTGACTGAACTAGGACCTGCAATCCTAGATGTCGATTGGTCATAATAGTTCTTTGCCTTCAAAAGATTTCACCAAGTGTGCCGACAGAGAAATGTAGCATTATTGTCCACATGCACTTGTCCACGTGTCGCTGGTGAAGTGGACCTTTGCAATAACTGTGTTGGTCAAGGCAAGGGTAAGTTATGTCACATAGACTTGTCTAAGCCGGGTCTGGCATATAGGAAGAAAGAATAGACAATAGGGATCGAGCACTGAGGGACGGCCACTGTCATAATATTGCCAAAAGCTTCAGGGTCTCCAAGCCTAAAAAGCAACATTTCCAGGGCAATCAGTCTGGAATTGTGCTCTTTTAGTGTTTGAGCTTGTGGGTGGGTGGTTGGGTTCCCTCTGCATTCTAAAGCTTGGTGTAGGGATAGCTAAAGTGCTGAGCTGGAACAAGGAAGTGGACATGGTTTCTGATGATGGTGGCGAATGTTGGCAATAAGAGGTGCAAGGCCGTAGGGATCCACACCTGCAGGGGACAGGGGTTTTGCTAGCACATTGCACAGGGGAAGGAGCAGTCGTGTCACCTGCACACATGATAGTGGACCCAGGTGTTGGACTTCCTAGTCAGGTGCTTTGATGACGTGTACCTAAGGGTAAGGCCCCTGCTAATCTTGGTACAGCAACAGGTTGCAAATGACCATTTTTTTTATTGTCCATGCTTTCTTGTAAATAGCACCCGACTGAAGAATTCCTAACCCTTGGCCTGGAACTTGCCATATGTGGGAGCTCTGGAGAACAGTTGTCCAACTTCTTCCTTTGGCCTGTGGTGCTTCAGATCCCTACATCTCTGCACTACTGTCCTCCATCTATATGACATCTTCCCAGGGTGGGTAACTAGTATTCTCCTCATGGAGAGGAATCTGCCTGCCGGCATAAGGAGACAGATAAGCTGATAAGAAGACTTATAGCTGCAATGCTCCTCTGGGAAATATGTAAATTGTCACTTCAGTGAGGAAGTGAAAAAGTCTAATGCCACATAATAAGGGTAACATATATTGAAAGGCTTGTTAAAGAGTCGATTATGACTTTAAGGATTGTTACCCTTATTGGGTGACATTAGTTTTTCACTTCCTCACTGAAGTGACAATTTGCATATTTCCCAGAGGGAAACATTGCGGCTATAAGTCTCCCTTATCAGCTTATCTGTCTCCTTATGTCCACAGGCAGATTCCTATCCATGACAGAATAGCTAGTTCCCCAGACCTCGTCTCAGCCTCTCATACAGCCAGATCAGAATTCCTACACACTGCACTGATATGGGGCAGTCACCCCAAAACGCAGCGTCTGAAGTTTGGCGTTCTGATCTGGCACAAATCCTAATTCATATTAAAAGGCCTTATGACTTTCAGGATTGTTACCCTTATTGGGCAGCATTAGAGTTTTTCATTTCCACAGTGAAGTGACAATTTGCAGGGTGGGTAAGTGACTTCATTGCTCACCACCTCATCTTCCACTTATGCATTCTGGTCCTTATCCTGACTTGTTCACTTAACAACTAACTTGTTCATAAACTGTGTCTCATCATTTACCTCTTGAGACAATAATTGCCATTCAACATCATCAGCTTTTTCTGACTGTGGCTGCTTACAAATTTGGGCATCACTATACATGAACTCCTCATTTACCTCTTGAAACATTCAGGGCAAGAGGCCAGTATTGAGTTATCAGAGTTTTGGATCACTTGTTTTCTGGAATTTGTCATGGTGGAGGAAGGAGGATCAGGGTGAGGATTATTTGATATGGACTCTTGGCTGTTGATAGTGGACTGAGTGGTGATGTAAACATACTGAAAGCATTATCTGCCATCCCATCGACCACATATTCTCACTATTCTGGCTTCAAGAGTGGTGTTCCGTGACCCTGCAAAGTTGGACAAGAAGCTACACCAAAGAGCTTTCTAAGGTTGTCAGCGAAAAGATCCTAGACCTGCACAAGGCTGGAATGGCCTACAAAACCATAAGTAAGACACTTGGTGAGAAGGCAACAACTGTTGGTGCAATAGTAAGAAATTTAAAAAAATACAAAATGAGTGTCAATCGATATTGATCTGGGGCTCCATGCAAAATCTCACCTCGAGGGGTATCCAGGATCATGAGGAAGGTGAGAGATCAGCCTAAAGCTACATCACATGGGGAACTTGATAATGATCTCAAGGCAGCTAGGACCTCTATCACCAAAAAAAAACAATGGTAACACATTATCCGTAATGGATTAAAATCCTGCAGTGCCTGAAAAGTCCCACTGCTCAAGAAGGAACATGTGCAGACTTGTTTGAAGTTTGCCTGAATCGGACCAACTGAGCAGGGCAAGTCAATGGTGGGGGCTGAGAGGAGAATGAAGTTTGGTTTGGGCATGCATACCCAGACTGCTGTCACTGAACATACATGTAGCCCTCACCCCCCCCCCCTCCAAATTGACATGCCCTGTTCAGTTGGTCTAATCCCTGTCTCTAGACTGGAATGATCAAAGCTAGAACAACAATAAGGGTATTTGTAAGCCTCAGAGAGATGCGTTTACCAAAGCTGGGTAGGTAATAACATATACAGTTGAACAGGTTTGCCAATTATATTTTCATGGCAGTGCTTCTTAATGCATGAATAGCTTTGAGGTGCATTTATACCTATTGACCACATCTGTTGAATGCTATCTGCTCACAAGTAGTTCAGCGGTCCATTACTGGTCTGCTTAGACAGGCTAAAGGCTGAATTTTATGCATACTGAATGATTGTTAATATGTTTTTACATCATAGCGCATACATATTTAGGAAGGTTAAGGGGATAACACTTTTTCTCTGGACTGCTTCTTTAAAATCTGACTTCTCGTTACAGACATGAAAGTTAATGCGATGAATCCATGTATAAGAGTATCCTGAATTCAGGGTAGGACTGGCTTACCAGAGTAACAAGAGTCTCCTAATGCTCAAGGGTCAAACACAAGAATAGATTTCTAATGCAACAAGGAAGCACAAGACAATCCAAATTTGCAACAAACATTTTCGACCAGGCTTCAATTCTAATGGGTTAATTCAGATATCATTTATTAGACCTTGTTCATTATACCATATGTATAGTATGTGCACATGTTCTGAATAGATGGATGACAGCAGGTAGGCAATCAGAATAATTTCCTCTTGTGCAAATATTTAAAGAACAATAAAAAAAAACTAAAAAATGTAAGACCAAAGAAAGCATTCGTCCAACAGCACAGAAGTTAGTCATAACTGAATTTGCAAATTCTATACAGATCTAGCCACCTCAAACAGATCATTAATCCCATCATTTCACTGCCATAGGAAGTCAGTAGGGTATTTTCTTTTAAATTGGAGCACAAAAATACCATTTATATGACAAATGTTTGATGCATTGCAACCAGACTAAATGCAGTGACCTGGACACAGGGCCTGAGTAAGGTCAAGTCAATCTACAGCAGGTTAACGTTATTAGTCCCCTCAGATCTCCTTATAGTCTCTGCAAATGACTGCAACACCTTTAGGACACCATAACAGTTTGCAACTTTTCAGAATAATAGTTTTGATAGTGTGAATGTGTTATGGTGTGCAAATACCATAACATTTGTAACATTAGACTGTAATGCATTAAAACAACTTTTAAAAACAGAAGTACGAATATGTTAACGCTGTTCTCTGTATCAACCTACACTGTTTTATATGAAGGGGAAAAAATCTTCAATATGAAATTTCCTCATCGGCAAAATGCATATTCCCAGATTCGTTCATGTCTAGTTTCTACCCCCTGTGCAGAAAAAAAATTACATATTTCACTTCTTCCAGCATATATTTTGCTAGTTAGAGGTTGTTCAACATCTGAGCAAAAAAGAAATGTTTTCTTTTTAAAGAGAAACTGTCTCTCAAGCCATGCTTTCAAACCTTGGGCATCATAAAACATAGCCTAGATGAGCCTTAGCAGTTTAAGTAGCCGGGCGGTGTCATGGGGTGGTGTAGCAGTTATGGAATCAGAGGAACTTGTCCACTGACTGCATAGCTGGAGAATCGGTCGACAGAGAGAAGGCCCATGCCTGGAGATGCCACTTTAAGAAGGGGGAGTATAATCCTCACACACTGTTTCTCACTCACCGAAGAACGAGGGAGAAGCTTGAAGTGTAACTTACAGGCCTCTCTAAAAACAATAAACTTATCTCTCCATCTTGAAAATCGATCAGAGAGAGATATATTGGATTTAGGTATGGCCAGTGAATGAGCCACGACCAAATACACAACACCTTTTGAAGCTGATGCACCACTTGGTTATGCAAGATATAAACCTCCTCAGAGAATTCCTGCACCAGGCATACAAAACCTCTTGTTAAGCCATAAGGGCTTCCTGAAAAATGGTGGGTTTCAGATAATGTCACAGTGTGGTATAGCGGATAGGGAATCAGGAGGCAAGATGGTAAGAAGGGCAAAGGGGAACTGGGGAACTAGTCTAACCTGACTGGGGGTCTCTGGCTCACCCTGTTCCTGGAGGTACCTCTGATGGTGAGGATGTCCAGGGCACAACCCTTGTCCTTTGCTCCTACCAGCCCTAGGCTAAGAGCCCTTACCTCCATTCATGAACCAGGAAACCTAGCAACTCCCATGGAAGGGAACAGCAGAAGCAGCAGCACAGTACATCTTTATTGACGAGGTCCAAGTAGAGACTGAACTCTATCTGTAAACACCTAGTGGAGGGACATGGAATTTTTTAAGGGCTGAGGAAGTGGAAGTCAGAGCTCTGACACAGCCCTCCATCTCCACCTCCACCTGCAGAGCAGCACACAGCAAAGACTACAGCAGCATTCTGGCATTAACTTTGTTAGTGTCAAAGGAAATTAACTCTGGATTAAACTACAGCAGCATTGTATGTGAACTGCAAAGCAGTCAAACGTGACAGACGGGAACTATTTTGAGAGACCTGATCTAGCCCAGGTAGCCCCAAATCAGATTCTCCTAGCTTTATCAATTACAGGTCTCTCTCTACACACATAGGATAGACCTATTAGTCAAGTAGAGTGAATTTAGGTTCTTTTAGAAATGACAAAAGCTCATAGTATATTTGAGAATTTACATTGTCTCCTGCTGCACATTCTGCTGGTCGACCAAGGTTGGTTACTGCACAACAGTCTTTCTACAGTTTCTTATTTCTTCTTCAGTGTGGCAGTTAGGGATGGACCAGGCAACTATTGAGATAGTGGTCTCAATTACCAAGTTGAAAAGGAAGGTCCAGACTCGTCCAGAATGTGAGAGGGTGGTCTATCAGTCAGGAACTCCATCAACTTAAATATATTGTCTATCCAGTGGGTACATGATAAATGTTTCTAGCTGGAATACCCCTTTAATTTTCACACCAAAAGTGAAAATATTAAGTTAATAATTGTTATTTTGATACTATTAAACATTACATGGTAATATCATTATATTGTCAAAATAGCTACAAAATTTGACTTCTTGCAGACTTATCTTCCTATGCTTCTAACAGCTGCAATTGGAGTGGAGCTCTGCCCACAGCTGTTAACCTATTAAATGTTCAGAAAATACACTAGAGGGACAAAAATTAAAAAAAACTCCCAAAAAAAGCCAAGCTCTAATGGCCACTTTACACGCGGCAACAGGAAGATAGAAAACGGCAGGTGTCGGAGACAATTGTACCTTTTACCTTCAAAACACCTTGCAGATACCTGAATTACACGCAGCCACTTCAAGGTGTTTTGAAGGTAAAAGGTACAATTGTCTCCGACACCTGCTGTTTTCTATCTTCCTGTTGCCGCGTGTAAAGTGGCCATAATATATATTGCACTCAGCAGGATGCATCAGGTCTCAATGAAAGGCAACACAAGTGCACAATACTGATGCTCCAATCACTCTCAACCTGCCATAACATGGGGGAGGTAATTGGTGGTATTTATATGAACAAGGTTTCTATAGGGTGTCAGTCGCACAGGTACTGCAAAGTGTCTGTATACAGCCTATTGATCACGCCCATACTGTTAAATCAGGCGGGCTGCCCAGCACTGTGTATATGCATCGCAATTATGGAGAGAGTGGTCTCAATTACCAAGTTGAAAGGGAAGGTCCAGGTCCAGACTGGTCCAGAATGTGAGAAGGCAGTCCATCAGTCAGGAACTCCACCAACTTAAATGTATTGTCTATCCAGTGGGTACATGATAAATGCTTCTAGGTGAAATACCCTTTAATTTGTACACCAAAATGTGAAAATATTAAGCTATTTTGGTACCACTAAAAATTGCATAGTACTTATCATTATATAGTCAAAACAGCTACAAAATTTGACTTTTTACAGACTTATCTTCCTCTAAAGCCGGCGTTACACTCGTCAATAGCTGCCTAGTTACCCGCAGTTTACCCTGGATACCAGCTCCCAGCGCTTCCTGAGAGGCGCTGGGAGCTGGCTGATCGCTCGTCCCGGTGTCACACGCAGCGATGCTGCGTGTACACTAAGCAACCATCACCTGGTTTTCGGTCCAGTCCGAAAACCTGGCGACCATCAACCAGCGATTTATCCCTGGTTGGTGCGCCCTGTCACACCGTCAATATCGCTGCAACGTCATGTGCAGCAGCGATATTGACAGCGATACTGAGTGTGTGACGACCCCTTAACAGCTGCAATTGGAGTGGTGCTCTGCCCACAGCTGTTAGCCTATTAAATGCCACTGTCAATCTGTGACAGCAGCATTTACAGCTCATCACCCTAGAGGCATTAAGTTCTAACCACCAATCTGTCCTGTATGATAGTCCAACAGGTTGCCATGAAAGTTGAGTGTCTACCGAAGGGTCTACCATGATTATAAGCCCTTAAAATCCAGTCTACAGTGAAAATAAAAAAAAATATTATTTTTAAAATCCTAAAAAATATCAAAGTTCAACTTTTTGTTTTTGTAAAACCTTTTGAAATTGCTTTTCACCACTTAATAAATAAAAAACAATGCCAATTTGGAATCTTTGCAATCATCCAGACCTAGAGAATATTAATGCTAGAATATGTTATCAAATACCAAATGGTGTAAAAACAC
Organism: Allobates femoralis; assembly: GCA_033576535.1. Taxonomy (NCBI): domain Eukaryota; kingdom Metazoa; phylum Chordata; class Amphibia; order Anura; family Aromobatidae; genus Allobates; species Allobates femoralis. The sequence goes on from JARQOC010000006.1 coordinate 327,265,827, forward strand.
AACCCATAAAGCATTTGTAGATTTTCTATTTTTTGCACTCTACATTTTTTCCTCACTTTCCATTAACAATAGATAATGTCATTCCAAGGTATGGCTCGTCCTGCAAAAAACAGCCCACGTATGGTTATGTCAGAGGAGTATGAAAATAAGCTATGGCTCTTGGAAGAACGGGAGGCAAAAGTGAACATGTAAAATTGGAAACTTGTCCAGTTGGGAGGGGGTTAAAATTCAATCCTTCCCCTTAGTAAAGTTTCTATCACACGCAGAGATTCCGCCGTTTTCTGATGTATCCACTATATGTATGTCAGTCACGCACAAGCAAATATATATCTGATTCCATGACACATAGTAATTGTTTAGAGAAGTGGTCTCGCTCCTCACCTGGATATTGGTTATTGTGGGAGGTTTATTTATTGCCGGCTCCCTTGCTGTTCTTGTCACCCTGCATTCTGTCAGATCCTGATAGATTTAATGAATTTGCTGTGTGAATGATTCCCAGAGGGAGTCCGCTGTGTACTCCAATGTGATACACATCTTATTGACTGCAGGGACTATATAAAACAAGTGGGGGATGTTAACTCCTCTTCTTTTATGTGTTCCAACTTCTAGCTCAATTTTTTTGGTACAATTTTTTTTCCCTTTATTTTAATGGTAAATAATAATTGTATTACGGTATATTATGAGCATTTTTTTTAAAATATCCAGTTTTTATGTAGCTGGAAGGGAAAAACTATAATGCTATCCATTAAGTGAAAGCTTTCCCTTGTGCTGATACTTACCGCACTTGGCATTCAGGGCAAATAGAACACACTGAACAAACAGCCTTTTACCCAATGTGAAAAGGGAGACTATATATAAAAATAAGTACATTTTAAAACCTTCAGACCTGTGTATAACCTTTAAAAGTAGTTCAGGCTTCTTTTCATACGTAGGTGGAGTAGACTTTTTGTACTGAGACTTTTTCCAAAGTAAACCATTTTAAAGAGATTTGGTTGCAATTTTCATAATCAATAAAGTAATTGTTTTTTACAGGAAACTTGATGCATTTCTTTGGTAAGAGGTATATTTAAAAAGGGTTCAGAAGCAACATGTGTATCCAGAAAAAAGTAACTCATATTTACAGTTAAGATTTTAAATACTTTATTAAATAACCCTGCTGTTCTGTTCAGGTCCATATGACCCGAAATAAAATTTGAGACCCTGCAGATTGTTTATTATGCGTAAACTTGTGATTAATTTACTTTTCCTCATTTAATGGGTTCTTACTATAAGTGTTGTTTTTTTGTTTACTTTTCGCTACAAGGACTAGAGCCAGGGAATGTGCCGCTGCAGTCGCCCAACAAGGCCTGCAGCCATCAATCCGGCACCCTGTTCACGAAGGCGCAGGGCAGGCGAGGCAAGAATCCAGCGCAGGAGAGAGCAACCTGGGAAGGCCCATGAAAGGTGTCTTGGCAGAGCAATCCTAATCTCCTGGGGACTAACCTGGCTGCATTTTGGAGGAGCACAGCACGCAACTGGTTGACCTTCCCCAATCAACAAGTAAGGGTAAAGAACTTCACGGACTGTGTTTGTGTCCTCCTTTCACGCCTTGTGCCCCCTTTCATCGCCAAAGCCCAATCCCTGGGATTGACTATTACATCTGCCCTGGGGCTTCGCTGCACTTGTGGGGAGTGATAACATTCCAACTGCCCTACCATCTGCCCAAGAAGTCTGAAATTGCAGCATTGGCCATCCCTGGCCGAGTACCGTAGGTGGCATCACGAACTATCGCCTGTAAATATCCCCTTTAACTGCATGCCCAGAGTCACGGAACCGGGTCACCGCCACCGTTACCTCCCAAAGAACTGACTGGCCCGGTGCCGAGTAACTCATGACCCTGGTGGGCGTCACATGTTCAATGTAAAAATACATGAACCTTACACCCTTTTTTAGAGATAAAAAAGAAAAACTGAAGTTTTCATTATTTTTCATTTGTTGTATTATAAAGTATGTTAACACAAAGTTCTATTTAGTTAGATTTAATGTTATAGCAATAGAACACTAAAGCACGTTGGTTATTTGTGTGCAGAATGCTATAAAGCGAACATAATTGCAAACAGCCTGTGTAACCTTTTTCTGAAAAAAATAAATAAAAATTAAGTTTTAGTTTAATTTTTCATTTGTTTATGATCAAACATGTTCACATACAGTTTAATAATGAAATAGGTATGCAAATAAAACACAGTAGCTAAAATCAACATTTTTATAGGTCGGGTCATATTGCTCCGAAACAATACAAGTGTATAGTAAATGCAATCAGAACAGCAGGGTTAATTAAAATATTACCACCTCAAAACATGAATTGTGAATAACACGATTAAATAAAAAATGGATCAAGATGAGGCATATGATAACATTTTTAAACTAAGAAAGCTAGTTAGTAAGTATTAGCCTATCAAAACACAGGTTATATAAAATCTTACATTAGGAGTTTGGAAAAGGAAAGTATGTAATAGAACTGTCCCTATCCTCCAAGATCCCTGGATACTGTTCTCTGCCTGATCGGTGAGGTTGGTACCCTAAGTATTTGTCAGTGACACCCCCACTCAATATTGGCTCATCCTAAAGAGTCCAGTAATTTGTTACTAATAAATAATAAATAGAGAAGTTAATAATAGGATATTAGTAAATAAATGAACAATAAGGCTAATAGGTAGGAGAATGTTACTTAGATTTTGGCTAAGTACATCTCCATGATCCAATCCAATAAGGTACCTTTACACGCCGCTACAAGGTGGAAACAACCGGGTGCTTCACGTGCACGAGCACGCACAAACGGTTGAAAACGGTACCCGCACCACCTTTACACGCCGCAACAAGGTGCGCTATGGTAGATTACATCTATCTCTGGAAACACCGCCGGGTGCCACAAGTTACCTTCTGTAGCTCACCTTACCTCATTTACATGCCGCTATAACAAGGTAATATGGGCGGAACAAAGGCAGCAGGGACAACACATAGGCGTGCCACAATTGTGGATTACGAGAATTCCGTACGCTGATAGGACAAAGCAATAACATCATGATTGGGCAGCCAGCGCAGGAGGCTGACTAATACATGACGCTCGAGCAATTGTGTAGTGTGACTGGTCAGCTCCTTAAATATGCCGCCCTATGCAGCATCTACCAATCGTAACGCAGGAGCTTCCTCCAATGATTGCTGAAGGGGGGCGGTTTCCCGGAGCCTGTGTCACGCCCCAGGTAGATAGCAAAGTGACGAAACAACACTCCTGTTCCTTATTTACACGCCGATACAGGCCGTAACCATCGCCTTGAAATCAACCTGTTTTTGAGCTCTGCTCTGAAAAAGGTGCCCCAAGTGACGGGTGGCAACAACCGTCTTTACACGCCGCGACCACGGGTTGATTTGGCGGTGCAAGATACATTTCTGTCATCTACCCGGTTGTTTCCACCATCCTGTAGCGGAGTGTAAAGGTACCATTAGGAATCACATGCCAGAAATTTACACCCTAAAGTGAAGCTATCACTATCTCGACAGGTTTCTCCCTCATCAGTCCTCAGTAGGGATGGGCGAATCTACTCGCTAGGACTCGTTACTCGGCGAGTAGTAAGGGACTCGCAGGACTCGGTACTCTGCGAGTTTCCCAGTGATTACTCGCACGAGTCCAATTCAAATCAATATCAATCCTAGTTTTGTCAGAAACGCTGACAAAACTAGGATTGTCATTGTCTAGCATTAGACTCGGCTACTGTGCCAGTGATAGCAGGGAAACTCGCAAAGTAACTGCTGTTACATTGCGAGCCGAGTCAAGCTGTCTGCTCTGTGCAGCTCCAGGGTCCTAGAGCCCGCCTGCTCACAGACATGATGTAGCAGTGCTGAGATTGTTCTCAGTCTGCTCATTCCCTGTGCATAGACATCTATCTATGCACAGGGGATGTAGCAGAGAGGACATCGCGTTTTGGACTACGTTGGACGGAAGAGGATTTTTTTAATTAAAGATGGAGTCCCTAATGGCTTTTTTTTTTATTTCAAATAAAATTTTTTCTCTGTGTTGTGTTTTTTTAACCCTTTATTGGAGATTCTTAGTGGCCGGGTCAAACGTGGCCTGACATTAAGAATCTCGGGCTTAATACCAGTTTGTATAACAAAGCTGGTATTAACCCCTTTATTACCCAGCGTGCTACCGCCACCAGGGCCGCTGGAAGAGCGGGGTTCAGCGCCAGAGGATGGCGCTTCAATGAACGCGCCATCTTCTGGGGCGGCTGCGGGCTGCAATTTGCAGCGGGGGGTGCCCATAAAGCTTGGGCATCCCTGCGCTGCGGATTCCAGCCCCTAGCTGCTTAGCTGTACCTGGCTAGACATAGAAATTGCGCGGAGCCCCACACATTTTTTTTTTATTATTTCATGAATTTCAGAGTGTCAGAGTCAGAGTCTCAGAGTCAGAGTCTCAGAGTCAGAGTCAGAATCTCAGAATTTCATGAAATAATTAAAAAAAAATGCGTGGGGCTCCGTGCAATTTCTATGTCTAGCCAGGTACAGCTAAGCAGCTGGGGGCTGGAATCCGCAGCGCAGGGATGCCCAAGCTTTCTGGGCACCCCCCCGCTGCAAATTGCAGCCCGCAGCCGCCCCAGAAGATGGTGCGTTCATTGAAGCGCCATCCTCTGGCGCTGAACCCCGCTCTTCCAGCGGCCCTGGTAGCGGTGGCACGCTGGGTAATAAAGAGGTTAGGGCCAGCTTTGTATTATCAGCTGGCCCTAAGCCCGAAATTTATGGCGGTCACGCCAATATTAGACATGACCGCCATGAATTTCTATTAAATTGTTTTAAAAAAAACACAACACAGAGAAATTTTTTTATTAGAAATAAAAAAAAAAGCCATTAGGGACTCCATCTTTAATTAAAAAAATCCTCTTCCGTCCGACGCAGTCCAAAACGCGATGTCCTCTCTGCTACATCCCCTGTGCATAGATATAGATGTATATGCACAGGGAATGAGCAGACTGAGAACAATCTCAGCTCTGCTACATCATCTCTGTGCACAGACATTCATGTCTGTACACAGGGAATGAGCAGACTGAGAACAATCTCAGCACTGCTACATCAGGCAGCAGGCAGGCTCTAGGACCCTGGAGCTGGCAGCCAGCACACAGAGAAGACAGGACTCTTATCTGTGCGAGTTTCCCAGCGATTACAGTTGCAAAGTAAACGAGTCCAATGCAAATAAGTGACAAAACTAGGATTGCTTCAGGCTGAAGCTTCCGAGACACATCTGCGATTTGTTAATCTCACACTACTCGCTATTACTCGCTTCTCCATTCATTAACATTGGACTCGCTAGACTCGCAACGAGTAGCGAGTCCTGTGCTCGGACTCGCTAGAGTCAAGCGATTGCGAGTAATTTAGGATTCGCCCATCACTAGTCCTCAGGCTTCATCAAGAGACATTCTGTAACGGTGGGTGCAATGAACCCTGGCATGAAGTAGAATGAAGTATAGGAAACCAGATGTGTCCTTCACATGTACTTAAATCCTCCGTTTCTGGTCACATAATTATAATTGGCATTTACCCATCAAAAGATCTGTATCCAAGGACCTGCTACATCATGTATATGTAAAAAGACTATTGCTTGAATTCTGAGTTCACTCCACCATTGTAATGCATCAATATGTGACCTACCCGTGTCGTCACTTCTGGGTTAGATTTTGGAGCACAAAGTGCATTCCAAAAATATTTGCATCACCCGCCTGCCCACGGTGGCATATCAGGATGCAGTAGTAAGAAGGTGGAACGCATAAGCTTTACACTACTTTGTGCATCATAGTCATGCCTACCCATGATGGAAGTACAATGTATACCGCTTCATGCTCCGGCATAATTTTTCTACTTTGCTTTTGTCTTTTTTATTTTATACAAATAGGGTGTGATTGAGTTGGGCATTCAATTTATAATCCTTCCCATGGCTATGTGTCCAATAATAGGACTCAGTCACTCTTCACCATTATTCATATTGAGATCTATTCTGACTGTAATGGTGTATATTTTTCTCTGTCCTGTATTCATGCATCCTATGCAATTTCATGTATTATAATGTAACCTGCGTCCATCCCCCATGTACTACTTCTGGTGGCAGATTGGGTATTTGCATTTCTCCGCAGGGGTCCTAGCCAATATACAGATTGCTAGACAGAATGGAGCCAGAAGCTACTAGAATCTTCTGACTGGAGCAAACCATTCAATAGTAGGTGAGAACCCCCCTATAAATGGGCTGATCCCAGGAGTCCAGACAATAGACTCATGTTTAGGATCAGTTAGTTAGTTTAAAGGCGGAGGTGGAAGAGACTCAGATCTTAGCTGAGGTGAGATCTTGGTGTCCGTGGGATTGTAAAGTGTCTTTCCTTGGTTGGATCCAGTGGACTCTATCTGGACTATTTCTTCCATTAACCTGGCGTCAGGATTGCCAGGTGACGTCCCCGTCACTGCTCCTTAGTTATGGACTTCTTACAGACTCGGCAGAATTGTCTTCATTTGTGTGGTTCCATTTTCCCTGTTCAATAAATCTCGTTGGATTGATCATCGGCCTGGTGTCCCTTCCTGCTCTGTCGCACACCCCGTCACAAACTGGTTTGCAGCGGAGGGATCAGAGCAGAAGGAATGGAGGGCAATGGCCCATCTACATCTGGAACCAGGACCTCTGAGTACAAGACCTGGACTGTGGGGAGCCTGCAAACAAAGGCCCTAGAATTAGGAATCCACTTCAAAGGACTCTCCAAGGATCAACTAATTTAGACTTTGGAAGGTATTTGTCTGCATGACGCTGAGGAAGGATTCCCACAGCAAAGCGAGATGGAGGTAAATACCCAAAAAAGTCAATGGGTTGTGTGGTACGAGGAGGAGATGGCACTGCTGGGAGATGAGGCCACCAAAGAAGATAAGAGGGAGGCCATTCGCAGAGCTAAGGAGAGGGCATTGAAGGAGAGACAGCTCGCTGTGGAAGCAGCTAGAAGCTCCAGACAGACTGTAACCACAGTAACCACCATGAGGGAATTACCCAGAGTGTCCCGCAAGGACTTTAAGCCATTTAATGAGGCTGCAGGCGACATTGAGGGCTTCTTCCAGGACTTTGAGCATCAATGCCGATTAATGGAAGTCCCAGAAAGGGAGCGAGTCCGACATCTCGTGGGGCTCATGTAGGGTTGAGCTGTCGAAGCCTACAGAGCTATGGACCCTCGGTGGAACTGTGAGTATGCAGACATTAAAGAGACTATCCTGGAACATTATGCCGTGAAACCAGATAGTTGCAGGACTCAGTTCCGTACTTTAGCCTGTGATGTGGAAGTGTCTTTCAAGAGGAATACCCACAGGCTCAAACAAGTATGTCATCGCTGGCTGGAGGGAGATGGAGCCTCAACCTGGAAGACCTTCCTCTAGGTCATCTTAAAAGAGCAGTTTTACACCCAGTGCCCTGCTGAGATCCGGGAATGGGTGCATGAGAGGAGACCAGCAACAGTGGAGCAAGCTGCCATTCTAGCATATGAGTCTCTCACCATCAAGCCTCAGTGGAGGTATCTGCTGGAGGATGGAGAGAAGCATACCAGCCCCCCAACACCGATGGCCCCTTGCCCTGCTATCCCCATTGTTCATCGTTCCCATAAGCCACCACCTTGTGCTGATACCCGTGTTAATGTGCCTCCAAATGTTCCCACTGCATCCTCTGGAATACAACGAGGAGAGAAACTAGCAGAACGCAAATGTTATGGTTGTGGGCATCCCGGGCATCTGCAGGCCATCCAATGGAGGAGTCGTCCTCAAACCCCTACAGCACCTTCAGGTGGGAGCCGGCCTCCAGGTTCCCTTACAATCCACCCAAGAGGGCGCCTAGGAAGTGGTGGGACACCTCGCAGATGTTGTAGATGTGGGCAGCCTGGGCATCTGCAAGCCTCCTGCCCAGCTGGTCACATGAGGAATCATCTTGCACCACACCGGATTATTAACTATGTAAAGCCAAGTGCCATGGAGTAAGAGCTGTCACCACTACTTGAGGACTGGCCTAGTGACTTGGCCACCCATGTTGCACTACTAGGAGTTTATGTGGTGCGGCCGGCAGCAACAAAGACTTCTGCTCTTGCACTTGCAGGAGGTCGTGCTGGCTGGACAAAGACTTGTTGGATTTTGCGACTCAGGGGCTTTCGTCACGCTGGGTGATCCCCAAGTGGTTCGGCCTGAAACAATCCACAAAGGATCTGGGATTGTAATTGAACTGGCTGGTGGTAAATGTAGGACTATTCCCAAAGCCACTGTGGATCTGAACTTTGGCTTTGGGGTCAGACGATGTGTGGTTGGGGTAATGAGCGGTCTTCTGGCAGATGTCATCCTGGGCAATGATGTGGGAGAGCTACTATGCCAATTTGTGGCTGCATGCAGCCGAGTGTAAATCCCACTACGACTATGTGTACTTGACAAGTGACCTGTAGAGGTCCCTAGTCCATACACAAATTGAGGGGGGGAAGGGGTTGTAATGGTGTATTCTTTTCTCTGTCCTGTATTCATGCATCCTATGCAATTTCATGTATTGTAATGTAACCTGTGTCCATCCCCAATGTACTACTTCTGGTGGCAGATTGAGTATTTGCTCTTCTCCGTAGGGGTCCTAGCCAATATACAAATTGCTAGACAGAATGGAGCCAGAAGCTACTAGAATCTTCTGACTGGAGCAAATCATTCAATAGTAGGTGTGAACCCCCCTATACATGGGCTGATCCCAGGAGTCCAGACAATAGGACTCATGTTTAGGATCAGTTAGTTAGTTGAAAGGCGGAGGTGGAAAAGACTGAGATCTTAGCTGAGGCAAGATCTTGGTGTCCGTGGGATTGTACAGTGTCCTTCCTTGGTTGGATCCAGTGGACTCTATCTGGACTATTTCTTCCATTAACCTGGGGTCAGGATTGCCAGATGACGTCCCCGGAACTGCTCCTGAGTTGTGGACTTCTTACAGACTCGGCAGAATTGTCTTCATTTGTGCGGTTCCATTTTCCCTGTTCAATAAATCTCGTTGGATTGATCATCGGCCTGGTGTCCCTTCCTGCTCTGTCGCACACCCCGTCACACTGATACACAGTAAGGTTTTGATTTTAAAGAATTAGGCACTGTCTTGTTATGGGTGCACCTTGTTGTGGTGCACCTTGTTGGTTAGCCAACGTTTGACATATGTTCTCTAAGGCCAATTGTAGGTAAGAAGCTGCATTGCTTTTCAAAGGCATTTATTTAATGATCAAACTAGACAAACAATATTCCTTCTTCTGCAGGTGGGCTAGTTTGCTAAATTCTTACCAGACAGTATTGCATGTAAGATTCATAATGACCAACGTTTCCTCTACAAGATGTAATAGTATCCTCCTTTCCTTCCTACTCATAAATGATTTTGCAATAAACAAGAAAACCATCAGGAAACTCTGACCATAGATACTTTACATTTTGTACTTGAGTTTGTTAGAGAATGATAGAATATGTAAATATAGTCTTAGCCTTGATGTGGTAGATCACTGCGATTCTTCTCTCTATTTAGCTGCCTAATGACTTATGACTCAGAGACTTAATGTGCGTTTGTGGCGGGATAGCAAATAGCAGCCAATCAGAACAATACTGTCATAATGTGATTAATTAGTACCACTATAAAGTGATTAGATAATACTAAAATACAATAACTATATGATACTTATGAAAAAAATACATGAAAATTGTCTATTACCTGCATTTAGAGTGAAAAATCTAGAACATTCTCTTTTCTAGGAGGTAAAAGCTGCAAGGTTGGAGTGGGTGGGGATTGGAAATACTTCTGTACAGGATGTGAATGGAGTCTTCTCATATCTACCTGGTTCAAAGTGAATGCATCAGTTTGACAATTTGGTTGTTTTATCAAATTGTTGATGCATAGCACACCATGGGAATATTGCTTATTTATTATTCAAAGACCTTCACCAAAAGTGAAGTACAAATGTGGTAAAGTATTACGATAATGAGTCCAAAAAGTGGCATCGAATCAACAAGGTGCAAATCAGGCAAACACTTTTCTTTCACGCACTGAAAAAACGATACTTAACCCCTTCACGATCAATGATACACATGTGCGTTAAAAGCTGCCTCCCACCCTTTGATGCGAGCTCACGCTGTAAGCCCGCATCCTCCCTCCAACATCTAAGCTGATCTCATCAGCTGAGATGTGTTTCTAACAGCGCTGATCAGATCCGCGATTCGATTGGCTCTCTAAATCCTTTGAATTGTGCTGTCATTAATTACCAGCGTGATCCAAAGCACCCGGCGGGGATCACGCTGATTTCCACCAGGATCGCAGGTTTTGTTGTTACCTGGAGAGCCCGGGGTCCTGTGATGTCCCTGGAAATTGTCCTGATTCACATCCTGTCAATGATGACCCAGTTATATCACCAGCAGGGAGTGATCACTCCCTCCTGTCTTTCGATGAGCAGCAGCGATCTATGTGTGCAGCACTGAGTTTCCCGAGAGGCCATCTACTATATAATCACCAATAATGGTTGTCAGAGACTTCTGGTGCTTATGTCAATATCCCACAATGCACCGCGGTGCCATTGTGGGATAGTAACACAGGCTCTGGAAGAAAGTGACACCGGTGCCACTGATCTCCCGACGGTAGCAGCTGGCCACCTCCCGCGCCTCGGAGCGCGCTGCCGAAGCAACCGGGAGATGAATGCCGCACACGACGCTCATCTCCCGGCTACACAGAGCGGAAATGCCCCGATCACCATATTGGAACACCCAAGTTACGGGTATTTCGATATGGCGGCCAGGATTCAAATCCCTCGAAGCCGTCTTGCACCTTGGCGGGAGACATGAATTCACATCTCCCGCCAAGGTGGGAGGCGCTTTTCTGATTGGTAGCTGCGCGTCCAGAGGTGACCAATCAGTGAAGTGGCGTTGACACAGGCATCCTGCACGGTAGTGCTCAATCTGATTGGTCGCCGCGGCCAGCAGCGACCAATCAGAGAAGCGCCTCGCGCCTTGGTGTGAGATATAAATTCATGTCTAATGCAAAGGCACAAGCCGCGAGTGCTAATTGGTCGCCGCGTGGCCAACGGAGACCAATTAGAGAAGCACCTCAGCGGGAGAAATTAATTCATCTCTCGCGCGAGGCTCTTCTTTGATTGGTCGCCGAGACTAGTGGTGACTAATTAGAGAAGTGCCACGAGCACTGATCGGTCACCGTGCGATATGAATTTATCTCTCGTGCGAGGCGCTTCTCTGGTTGATCGCCGCGGTTTGCGGTGACCAATCAGAAAAGTGGCGCGCCCTTGGCGCCAGATTTAAAATACGCTGAGTGCCGCTTCTCTGATTGGTCACCACGGTTAGCGGCGACCAATCAGAGAAGTGGTGCTCAGTGTATTTTTAATCTGGGGCCAAGGCGCGTGCCGCTTCTCTGATTGGTCGCCACTAACAGTGGCGACCAATCAGATTAAGCGCTGCTGCGCGGGATGCCTGTCTCAGTCCTCATTGTCACTCTTGCATTCTATTCATGAAACAGAAGGCTCAGGATGACCAGCGCTCATTGCTTGAGTCAATCCTGAGTCTCCTGTTTCATGAGTAGAATGCAAGAGTGACAGTGTGGACTGACACAGGCGTCCCACGTGGCAGCGTTCAATCTGATTGTTCGCGGCAACCAAACAAAGAAGCGGAGCGTGCCTTGGCACCAGATTTAAAATACGCTGAGCGCCGCTTCTCCGATTGGTCGCCGCGCGTCCAGCGACGACCAATCAGAGAAGCACCTTGGGGGAGATATGTATTCATGTCTCCCGCCAAGGTGCGAGACGCTTCTCTGATTGGTCGCCGCACGGTCAGCGGCGACCAATCTGAGAAGCGCCTCGCGCCTTGGCGGGAGATATGAATTCATGTCTCCTGCCAAGGCGCGAGCCATGAGTGATGATTGGTCGCTGGTGACCATGGCCAGTGGTGACCAATCAGTAAAGGGGTGCAGAATTGGCAGGAGATTTAAAGTTGGCTCAGTGGTTAGCGCTGTATATAGTGGCTCAGTGGTTAGTGTTTTTTTCCCATTTTTCTGCACACTACATGGTAAAATAAAGGATTTCAACTGGAAGTACAACTAGTAAAACTCAACTTTTGCAGCCAAAAACAAATGCAACACTGCACTTACACAGGATGCAGTCAGACCCCAATAAATAAAGCAAACACAGGTGCACAGAACCGATATAAATCACCATCAGCCTGCCAAGACATGGGGGAGGTGATTTGTTATGCACAGCTCAAGGTTTGCATGTATAGGACGCCATTCACATTGATACAAATAATGTAGAGTGTCTGATAGCTACCCATCGATCCTGCCACCAGACCAAATGGGCAGCCCAGCACGATGCTTCTGCTCCACTGGATGAATGACGCCCCATGGGGCCTAGCTGTACCATGCAGAGATGATAAAAAAGTGCAATAATTTTTTTATGATAAATAAAAAAATTCTTTAAAGGGATCCTGTCACCTCCAAAACGCCTCCTAAGCTATCAAAACATGTCCCAGCACCATCCTATCACTAATCTCACACTCCTTTTGTCTCCTAAAAGCATCTTGTGAAAGTGCATAAAAACGTTTTAATACTTACTCATTAGTGATTATAATTAGCAGGGGCCATATTCTTTAGTCACCAGGGGATGTTCTTTTGCAGCTCCAGGATCCAGCCTCTCTCTGTCTGTGCTGCTGTGAAACTGAAGGCAGGACTAATGATTTGCATTCTGTGAGTGATAGAGAGGGGGGAGGGAAATGCCTGCACAACACAGCAAACACACAGAGACAGGGTGGATCCTGGAGCTGCAAAACAGCCCGCCTTGGTGACTAAAGATTATAGTCACTGCTAATTATAATCACTAATGAGTGAGTATTAAAACGTTTTATGCACTTTCACAGGATGCATTTAGGAGACAAAAGAAGTGTGAGATTAGTAATGGGATGCTGCAGGGACATGTTTTGCTAGCTTAGGAGGCGTTTTGGAGGTGACAGGATCCCTTTAATAGGGTATTGGTTAGATGTTATGGCCAAGACACTTTAAGCTCGTAATCAACGTCAAGAATCCCCATGCTTACGAGTCCTAACAAAATACTCACAAAAACTACTCAAAAAATGGCAGCAATAGAAAAACTCACCAGTTGCAGCCAAAAACCACCGCTATTGGTCTGAAACTAACCCACAGTGGATAGATCACTCCAAGACTGTTGGAACACAAAAATTGATGGTATGGTGTGCTATATGGGGTACAAAGATAGTGGGGCCATTCTTCATCAATGGAAACCTTAAGGGTATGTGCACACTGGGCGGGTTTTCGGCGGTTTACCTGTGTAAACCGCCGTTTTGCATACATTAGTTTTATTTAAATTTATGTTAATCCAAACCGACGTTTGGATTAACATTGAAACTAATGTAACCCGCCCAAGCCTGTGCACATACCGGCGGTTACCCAGCGTCATCCGTTGCTAACCCGCAGGTTTCCCAGCGGGTTAGCAAAGAATGACCATGTTCTAAAAACCGGCCGGTTCTGCAGCGGCTGCAAGCAGAATCATGTGCTGCTTCCAGCCGCTGCAGAATCTCCGCCGAGAACCCGCTGGGCAGCCGCCGGATACCGCCCGCACATACCCGCCAGGAAGCCGGTGGACGGCGCCGGAGCTTCCTGGCGGGACCCGCCAGCTGCCGCCGACAAACACGCAGGGTAAGTGTGAACTTACCCTAATGCCACTGGATAGCTGAAATTGCTACATAACACAGATATCCAGTGGCATTGAGCTTTCCATTGATGAAGAATGGTGAACTCAAAACCGCATCAGGAAATGCTCCTCATAGGAGCCCATTATAACAACCGGATTGCTTTACAAGCAATCCGGTTACCGCATCCGGCTCTGCAGCCTGCGTGAAAAATCATGCAGGCTGCAGTTTTCAGAGCGGTTCTAGCCTCCGCAATGCGGTAACCGCATTGCTCAGGATGTGTAATCCTGAGCAATACGGTTACTGTATACTTTGCTTATCCCGGCTGCCGCCGGGATAAGCAAAGTGTTAACACTGTACGAAAAGCTAAAATATCTACTATATAATCAGCTAAGGTCACATGATATGTGTCACACGCTTCCGGGCTTATGTCGATATTCCGACATGCACTGCGCCGCCCCGGAAGCGGCGCCATATTAGCACACCCAAGTGATCGGTATGCTAACATGGCGCAGGCTGGCGGCGGCACAGGCTACACAAGCCGCCTGCAGACCCCCGCCAGCCTCGCACCGCACCTCTCCCCACAGACCGCCCACACATTCCCGCAGTAGACCCCCACACCCCTCCTCTGGCGCCTGCACACTCCCGCACCCCTCCTCTGGCGCCCGCACACTCCCGCAGTAGACCCCTGCACCTCCCCTCCAGTGTCTGCACACTTCCCCCCCAGTAGATCACCGCACCTCCCCTCCGGCACCCGCACACCCCTGAAATAGACTCCTGCGCCCGTACACCCCTGGACCTCCCCTCCAGTGCCCGCACACCCCTGCAATAGACCCCCACGCCCGCATACCCCCACAGTAGATCCTCGCACCCCCCTTCTGGTGCCCGCATTCCCCCCACAGTAGACCCCCGCACCCCTCCTTTGGCGGTCGCAGACCCCCAACAATTTACCTATTCGGATAGGACCATTGATGATGTCACAGTCATGTGATCATTCACATAACCGTACATCACCGTATCTCCGCCTCCTGTAGTCTACACTGCTTCCCAGCTATCACATGGAGCTGTCACAGCTGGGAAGGAGAGAAGGGGAGGCAGAGAGGCAGAAGGGGAGCTGAAACATTAAAGAGGAAACAGAGAGACATAAGAGGGGACCAGAAAAACTGGAGATAGAGAAGAGGGGTGCAGAAAGACTAAAGAGGGTGAGCTAAGAGGGAAGTGGGCCAGACAGACATAAAGGGGTCCTGAAAGACTGAAGGGGGGGGGCAGAGAGACAAGGGTGACCAGAATGACTGAAGGGGGGCAGAGACACATAAGGGGGGACCAGAAACTCTGAAGGTGGGCAGAGAGATGAAGGGGGTAACATAGACACGAAAGGGGTGGGGGGCAGAGAGACATAAGGGGGGACCAGAAACACTGAAGGGTGGCAGAGAGATGGAAGGGGGGTGCAGAAAGATGAAAGAGGGGGAGCAGAGAGGGAAGTGGGGCAGAGAGACATAAAGGGGTCCAGAAAGACTGAAGGAGGGGCAGAGAGACAAGGGGTAACCAGAATGACTAAAAGGGGGCAGAAATACTGAAGAGCAGCAGAGAGACATAAGGAGGACCATAAACACTGAAGAGGGAGGCAAAGAAGCAAGGGTGACCAGAAAGACTGAAAGGGGGGCAGACAAACATAAGGGGGGACCAATAAGACTCAAAGGAGGCAGGGACTCTGAAGTGGGGGCAAAGAGAAATAAGGAGGACCGGAAATACTGAAGGGGAGCTGAGAGACATAAGGGGGACTAGAAACACTGAAGGGGGGCAGAGGAATGAAGGGAAGGGGGGCAGAGAGATGAAGGGGGGACATAGAGACAAAAGGAGGGACCAGAAATACTGAAGGGGAGCACAGAGACATAAGGGGGGACCTGAAATACTGGAGGGGAGCAGAGAAACATAAGGAGGACCATAAACACTGAAGGGGGAGGCAGAGAAACAAGGAGGAAACAGAAAGACTGAAGTGAGACCAGAAACACTGAAGGGGGAGTAGAGAGAGGGAAGGGGATGCAGAGAGAGGAAAGGGGGAGCAGAGACAGGGAAGGGGAAGCAGAGAGAGGAAAGGGGGAGCAGAGACAGGGAAGGGGAAGCAGAGAGACGAAAGTAGGCAGCAGAAGAGAGGGAAGGGGGGCAGAGAGAAGATATAAGGGGGACCAGAAAGACTGAAGGGTTGCAGAGAGACTAAGGGGGGGAGGGGGGAGCAGAGACGAAAAGGGGCAGAAAGACATAAGGGGGGACTAGAATTATTGAAGGGGGGAAGAGACACCAGGGGAGACCAGAAAGACTGAAGGGTGGGCAGAGACACAAGGGGTGACCAGAATGACTGAAGGGAGGCAGAGAGATGTAAGAGGAGAGCAGAGAAAAGAAAGGGGGGAGCAGAGAGTGGGAAGGAGGGGCATAGAAACAGAATGGGAAGAAGAACCTGGGAAGGGGGGCCACAGAAACAAAAGGGGAGAGCAGAGTAAGGGGAGGGGGGACAGAGAGACGAAAGAAGAAGCAGAGAAAGGGAAGGGGCAGAGAGACCTAAGGAGGTAGCAGAGAGAGGGAAGGGGGGGCAGAAACATGGGGAAGAAGAGAGATGGAAGAGAGGGCAGAGACATGGGGCAGAAGAGAGAGGAAAGGGGGCAGAGTCACAGGGAAAAAGACAGAGGGAAGGAGGGGCAGAGACACAAGGCGGAGTAGAGAGGCAAAGAGAGCACAGGGTGGTCAAAGGGAGCGCAGGGGGACCAAAAAGAGCGCAGCGTGGCTGTGACACCCTCCCGATGCGATAGCATCGGGCCTATTTCTAGTTAATAATAATTGTGCATCAAATTAGCAGGATAGCTGTTCTCCCTAGTGGTAGTGTCTTACCCCACCTCCCAGAGAAAGATAGGTTTATTCAATATACGGTAGCTAGATCAGTTTTAAGAGGTTAAAACTTAACATTTAATAAAAAATACTAAAAGGACTAGAATGTCCACATAAACTATACACGTGACAACCCACCATGCCCCAAGTGTCATAACTTAAAAAACTCTGTTATTATACTAGGAGTTATGAGTCATTTGAAGGTGTTATCTATAGAGCTCATCCTGCCCCTCAGTACAATCCTCCTTCAAACCTTATGTCAGCTTCAGATATATTGGTGTCTTTTTATTTACCACCTTGTATCCACTGGCATATATACCTGCATATGGAAAAGTGAAAAAGCCCCCTCCCCCTATATACAGGAAAGGTCTCACCAGCTTTCTTCCATCCAAGCAAGAAACAATTTGAGTTCCTTCATTCCAGGAGGTCCTTTTACTAGTGACAGTCTGGTGCTGAACTCTCAATATCATTCATTTGTTACCAACATGCTCCAGTCCCTACGCGTTTCGGATATGGTATCCTCATCAGGGGATGTGTGGCTCAGTTCTTAGTGGGGTCCTAATCCTAGGTGCCCCTTGTGATGGTATATGTCTCCAGCATAGCTCAGTGGTCTGTATGGTGAAGAAGGGCGTTAATGCTAGGGAAGATGTGGCTGGTGCCCGGGCCTGTTCCCTAGGGGTCACTGGGTAAAAAGGGGAAAATAATAAAATAAAGTCTAGTTTTCATGATGCCACCTACAGTTTCTGGTGATCTCACCAGCGCCGCTGTCAGACCACCGGAGATGGTGGTATTGCAGCCAGTTGATAACATTCCCTGTAGGAGGAGCAGGATCCCCGGGGCAGTGATGAGATGACGGGGATTTGCACAGGGAAGCGGTTAGGCAGCCGGGCTGTGCTACAGTCTCTAGGCCGGACAGGTTCAGGGATGGAAGAACTGAAACACACACTGGGAATAGTTTCTGTACCTTTACTGATGTTACGGAAGGCACTGTCCAGGGTACACTTCAGGTGGTCGGGAAGGCACTTCTGGATTTCCACAGTGAGTGTTGGATAAGGCCTCCTTGTTTCTTTTCCCTCGGTGAAGTACCCTGACCTGTTTAGAACTAGGCCTGACCTTCTGTGTGTCTCTCTCTCACCCGTGTCGTAGTGTCGAGAACCTTTGTGTGGGCTACCACTATAACTTCTCCTGCGGTCCCTGGCTCCCCTGTTGGTTGCGTAACAGGTGTCCGGGAGACTATAGTCTCCTCAGTGAACCAGTGTTTTCTACTGGGCTTGATGCTCTACTGCAGACTCGGACTCTGGTGTCCGGGTTGCTACCAGGGGTAAACAGGTATGGCTCTTCTGCCCCCAGTCTGCTCCTTTACTTTGTCTTTCTCACACCTTGCCTTTGACCTCACTCTCAGGCCCTTACACTGGCTAGGCTAGTCTACTGGCTCGGGTCTAGCACGGCTCCAACACACCAGGACGTCTTCCTCAGTACTGCTCCATACTGAACTAGCTAACTCCGCCCCCAATACCAGTATTTATAGGGGATCTCACTTAAAAGGCATCAAGTGGAGCTCCCCCTACAGGCCTGGGGTGGAAGGTGTTGTGTGTATGCAGGTACCTACGGTGGAAATCCTTCCATGCCTTAGGTGGTTCTGTGGCTACCTGTAATAATTGTTTCTGTGAGGAGTGGTTTAGTGTACTTTTTCTCTCAGTGTGATTTCTGCCTGTAAAAATGGATGTTACTCCATGGAAGAGGTCAAGAATTATTACTCTTAATGAACATAAAAGTCTGATTGTAAGAGAAATCGCTTCCACCGTTGGTATTGGAAAATCTTCCGTATCAAGAATAATTCACACATACAATGAAACTGGATCATTTTCTCCAAAACGAAAAGGGAAATATGGAAGAAAAAGGAAAATGACACCAAGAACTGATAAAACACTTATCAGCAATAGTAAAACTAATGCAAGAAAAACAAGTAAAGACTTGCTTTGTCCCAATTAATTTGCACAGCACTGTAACAGTGATAGGGGCTTATATACCAGTGATGGGGGCTATATACCAGTATTATCAAGATGGCGGGCCATATACTAGTGATGGGGGTGCTATTCCAGTGATTGGGGGCTATATAGCAGTGATGGGGGGCTATATACCAGTGATGGGGGGCTATGTACAGTGATCGGGGCAATACAGTGTTGGCCAAAAGTATTGACACCCCTGCAATTCTGTCAGATAATACTCAGTTTCTTCCTGAAAATGATTGCAATCACAAATTTGGAGATGGACTTGTAGCCTTGAGATTGCTCATGCTTCCTCACAATTTGGTTTCTCAAGTCCTCAGACAGTTCTTTGGTCTTCTTTCTTTTCTCCATGCTCAATGTGGTACACACAAGGACACAGGACAGAGGTTGAGTTAACTTTAATCCATGTCAACTGGCTGCAAGTGTGATTTAGTTATTGCCAACACCTGTTAGGTGCCACAGGTAAGTTACAGGTGCTGTTAATTACACAAATTAGAGAAGCATCACATGATTTTATTAACAGTGCCAATACTTTTGTCCACCCCCTTTTTTATGTTTGGTGTGGAACTATATCCAATTTGGCTTTAGGACAATTCTCTTTTGTGTTTTTTCATTGAAGACAAATTAAATGAAGATAATAATACCAAAGAATTTGTGATTGCAATCATTTTCAGGAAGAAACTGAGTATTATGTGATTGAATTGCAGGGGTGTCAATACTTTTGGCCACAACTGTATACCAGCCTGGGAGTCATTATACCAGTGATGGGGGAATATGTACAGTGAGGGGGGTATATACCTGCACGAGGGGCCATTTACTATGATGTGGGCGCTATATACCAGTGATGGGGGCTATATATCAGTATTACCAGGATGGGGGCCATATACCAGTGGTGGGGGTGCTATTCCAGTGATGAGGGGCTATATACCAGTGATGGGAGGCTATGTACAATGATGGGGGCTATATACCAGGCTGGGAGTCTATATACTAGTGATGGGGGAATATGTATAGTGAGGGGGGTATGTACCAGGATGAGAGGCCATTTACCATAATTGGGCACTATATACCAGTAATGATGGGCTGTATACAGTGATGATTGCTATATACAACTTTAGTTATAATCTATGAATGTAATGTTGCATGTTTTAACAGAAATGTCTATTATCAATTATCCTCTTTTTATGGGAAGTATATTTTGAAAATTCAAATTTTTGATTTTTATGATATTATTAAATGCTGAAACTCCGATGACAAAGAGTTTAGCTATGAAGGATGCACCTTGGCACAAAACAGGACTGCATATCATTTATTTAATCTTTGTCCAATGCTGTTCTTTTATTTATTGTCAGCTTTAGGGTGCATGCACATGATCTGGATTAGCAGTGTTTTGTACGCAGCGTGTTTGCACTGCGTCCAAAACGCTGTGTTGTACAGTACCAGCACAATAGATTCAAGAAATCCTATGCTCAATATGCTTCTCCCCATCGAAGCATGTTTACTCCTGTGGTGCGGCTTTCCGCACGTCCGAATCTCTGCAGCATGTTAATTTAATGCTGCAGAGTCTGAAGCGAGCCACAGCAGGTGAATGCAGGGAGAGGCCACCCTGCCTTGAATGCAAATATTGAGTACATGGCAGCTGCGCTATCACTACTTTCTCCCCCAGCTTCCCTCAGATCCAGAGGCACTGCATCCAAGACACCATGCCTCGTGTGCACATACCTTTAGGCTAGGGTCACATTTGCGTCATGACCCTAGCCTGGCACATCTGTGAAAAACTTAGTGCCAGGCAGGCATAGCGCATAGCATTAATGGCAGTTAACGCTATGCGCTGCCTGTGCATTGCTATGGTGATGTGCAGCTTACCGCACCCGTCAGCTCCACTGAGCAGACCCAGATAGCAAGCAGCGTTTCCTGTGCACTCTGCAAAAGAGCATATCCGAGAGCTTTAAATGGAGCCGGCGGGTGCGGTAAGCTGCATATCACCATATCTGCCGTTAACGCTATGCGCTATGCCTGCCTGGCACTAAGTTTTTCACAGCTGCGCAAGGCTAGGGTCATCATGACGCAAGTGTGACCCAAGCCTTACTATATTCAGTTTTTTTCCTTCCTTTTAAACCACTTAGGAGACATTTGTGCACACTGTATTAATGCAGCCTATCGGCACATAATTCCCGTCATGGTTATAGTCATCTTAATAACAGTTCTACTAACAAATTAAATTGTGATGACCTAGAGTGGCAGTCTAAAGACCCAGTTAGACGAGCTGATAATCATGAACAAGCATTCCATAGAACAATTGTTCACAGATTGACCTATGTAAACATGCCAACTATCATCCCACGAATGACCAAAACACTCAAAACGTAATGTGATTGCATCGTTCATGTGGAAATTAAAACCATTATTATTGGTAACACATTGCTCCCAGTGTAAATAGCAGATGTTCTGATGCTAACGATGACATTCTATGTTCATAGAACAATCATATGAAGTCATTCAGTGCTCATAAAATGCTAATCAGCCTGTCTAAACAGGACAATAAATGACTGCCGATTTACTTGTGTACAGCCAATAGGGAGTCGATCGGCAGGTGTAAATAAAAACCTCAAAACTATACATGCACTTAAAAATGCAATCCCATGAAAATTTGAATTCGCTATATTAATCTAAATATAGAGTGAGTGAAATAATATACTCACTGATCGCCTTCATCTCCGGTTTCCAGCATCACCACATTCCTCTTCTGGGTCACTTTAGTAAGGAAACCATAAAATTAACTGGAAGGCAAACATATGTATACAGTATGTAGATGCATGTTCACACAGGTCACAAAGCAGCAAAACCAAAGAAAAGATAAAAGAAACAAAAATAAACAGATACCCTAAAAGAAGTACATAAATAGATGGCAATAGTGCATGAAAATAAAAATAGGGTACTTGGTAATGTTATTTTGAAAAATGTAGAAGGCATCCCACCACATCAAGGTGACCCCATCAGGATGGTCCTCTCCTGGTATCAAGTATTTAAAAACCTTACCAGATGTCAAGTGACATAACTTTGATAAGGACCCGGGGTCCCAACAGAGAACATCTGGTAAGGTTTTTAAGTATTTGATGCCAGGATAGGACCATCCCTATGGGGTCACCTTGATGTGGTGGGATGCCTTCTACATTTTACATGTTTTTTACAATGTTACCAAGTGCCCTATTTTATTTGCATACACTATTGCAATTTATTTATTTACTTATTTTAGGGTAGCTGCTCATTTTTGCTTCTTTTCTTTGGTTTTGCTGGGTCAGTTCTGTCTTGCTGGCTCAAACTGGGGTGTATGGGTTGCTTTTACACTGTCAGTTAAAGGCCCTGTGCTCACGATGTGTTTTGTTGAGTTTTTGCTGCAGTCAAGTTCCAGCAAAGTCTATGATAAATTTCATGAGTTGTGCTCATGCTGCGTTTTTTGCCACGACAGAAATGGTGCATTTTCTTGAAGCGGGAAAATCTGTAGCATCTCAATTATTTCTATGGATTTTTAACAAAGACACACCAATTCCCCATGCATTATGAAGAGGTACAAAATCATTTTTGGTCTCTCTCACTGTGTCTCTCTGTCTCTCTCTCCCCCCCCCCCCCCCCAGCTCTCTCTTTCTCACTCATGAATTTCTCATTTTTATGGGTCTGGAATTAAAGTCACTGTAAAAATCTGCACATTTTCATCATGCAAAAAATGAATCGTGGGCACAAGGATGTTTTTGATGTGTTTTTTTTCAGAAGGTGCGGATTTGACAAAAATCTGCAACACAAATTATTGTGGGCACATGGCCTAAAGAACATCAGAAGGAGGCTCCAAAGGCTTATGTTGTAAGGGTAGTGGCACACTAGCATAAGGCATCCAAAGCGAGAACATCAAATACGTTATTCTAATGACCCTCGGGCTCAGGCTCTGGTGCTAATGTGAGCCGAGTGTCATGTATCTGTGATCTGATCCTGTGATTGGATCACAGCTGTGGAGGAGAGGAAGAGATTAATCTCTTTATCTCCTCCATTCCCGGTCTCTGTATTTATCACACTGCACTCGCATGTGTGTCACTACAGTGCGATATTTCACTCACACCCATAGACTTTTATGGGTGCAAGTGATCCGAGACTCGCATACAATCGCAGCATGCTGCCATTTTTTCTTCGCTCCATATAGAAGCGAGGGAAAACTCGCTGGTCTATGCTGCCTGATTGATTAATGTTGGTCTGAAAGCAATGTGAGGTTATCTCGCATTACACTTGCGTGAGTTTAATGCAAGTGCGGCTTTACCCTAATGGTACATTTACACGCGGCCACAGGAAGGTAGGAACAGGCAGGCATTGGACACAATTGTGCCTGTTGCCTTGAAAAGACCACGATGTGGCTGCATGTAATTCAGAACTTTCCTTCCTGTGTCTTCCCTGAAGGAAGGAAAGTCCTGGATTACACGCCGCCACATTGTGGTCTTTTCAAGGCAACAGGCACAATTTATGTCTGATGCCTGCCTGTTCCTACCTTCTTGTGACCGCGTGTAAATGTACCATTAAAGAAATAATAACCTCAGTGTTAACCTATGAATGGGAATAGCAGTCACGTGAGCCAAATGAGGAATGGAGCAGCACTGGAAATCAGGGAAGATGATGATCAGCGAGTATAATAATGCACTATACTACTACCTTAATACTACTACTAAATTTAAACAGGTTTAGCCAATAAAACATTTAATGAGAGTGTGTCTTTAAAATTTGTTTTGGTAGATCTTGTGGATATTAAAATGTGCATGTAAGAAGATGGTCAAGCTTTTAGTATTTCCCCCTCTAATGACATCAATATTGTTGCCATAATGCATGCTTTTCCCACTATAAAATCGTTTAATCCTGTCATTTTTTCTGTCTCTTTGCAATGGAAATTTCGCGTCACTGATTGGTTGCTCCTTGGTGGCTGCTACCAATCAGCGACGCTGGATTTCTGTTACAGAGAAACAGACAGAATTAGCTGCAGATGGCCGCGCCCACTACTCCCTGGCAGCTCAGCAGCTGAAAATGGCGGAGCTGTGGAGTGTTGTTTGTGCTGCGCCACCTGAGAAACACGAAGCGCTGCCCAAACCCCGGGAGGTGATTGCGCCGTTGTGCCGAGAAGTATGGATGGGGCCCACAGAGGGAAGGAACAGGGGGGCAGGGGGACTGGAGCCTAGAGGAGAGAGGGGGAGGGGGGCAGGAGGGGGACGGTACCCTGGAGGAGAGGGGGAGCAGAGTGGCAGGAGGGGGACTGGAGCCTGGAGAGAGGGGGAGCAGGGGGCAGGAGGGGAATTGGACCCCGGAGGAGAGAGGGGGAGCAGGAGGGCAGGAGGGGAACTGGAGCCTGTAGGAGAAAGGGGGAACATTTGTATGAGGGGGTGTTTAGCCTAGAGGAGAAGAGGGAGCAGGGGACAGGAGGGGGACTAGAGCCTGGAGGAGAGGGGGGAGCAGGAAGGCAGGAGGGGGGAGCAGGGGGGCAGGAGGGGGACTGGAGCCACTCCATCCCACTGTTCACCCCAACTGCTCCTGCTCACCCCCCAATGCCCCACTCACCCCCAGTGCCCCTGCTAACACCCCACTACC
The DNA here is from genome assembly GCA_033576535.1 of Allobates femoralis. Lineage (NCBI taxonomy): Eukaryota > Metazoa > Chordata > Amphibia > Anura > Aromobatidae > Allobates > Allobates femoralis. The sequence continues at coordinate 327,290,057 of JARQOC010000006.1, forward strand.
CCCGCATCGTAATCTCACCACCCACCCGATGCGATAGCATTGGGCTCCCACTCTGTCCGTTAATTGGCGCTGGATTTGAACCATGCACACCATTGCTACCATCGGGAGATCAGCGGCACTAGCCACAGGTCATCTCCTGTTGCACTGAGGTCAGCGGCACCGTAGCCAGTCATCTCCCGGCCGCTCGCAACGGAAGTACTCTGACCGACACTAGCGATGTCGCTCCGTGTGACATGCAGCAGCGACCAGGCCCCGCTGTGTGATCACTGATCGTGGTGTCACACTGAGCAAGATTGCTAGCGAGATCACTGCTGAGTCACAAGTTATGTGACACAACAGCGACCTCAACAGTAGTTTGACACGTAGCAGTGATCAGGCCCCTGCTGTGAGATCGCTGATCATTACAAACCGTTCTGCACCATTTTTTGGTCGTCGCTTTCCGTCACTGGGCAGCATGCATTGCTGTGTTTGACAGGGACAATGACCAACAATCTCAACACTACACCTGAAAGTGACAGGCTCTCACCACCCGCCGTATCATTGCTGTGTTGCTGGTGAGATCTGACTGTTTGACATCTCACCAGCGATCACGAAGCGACGCACCAGCGATCCCTACCAGGACGCATCATTGTCGGGATCGCTGGAGCATTGCCAAGGGTGACGGTACCTTACTGATCGCTCATTGCATTATTCTTAAATGTTTGTAAATAAACTACATACATACTCTAGAATACCCGATGCGTTAGAATCGAGCCATTATCTAATTTATAATAATAGTCTTTATTTATATAGCGCCAACATATTCTGCAGTGCTTTACAATTCAGTGGTTCATATAAAGATTGTCATAGGTAATAATTGTATTAAAAAAAAAATACAACACAGTAATTAAAGTAGAGAATCAATGTAAAAAATACAATACAATAATTAAAGCAGAGAAATAATGTAAAAAATACAATACAGTAATTAAAGCAGAGAAATAATGTAAAAAATACAATACAATAATTAAAGCAGAGAAACAATGTAAACAATGCAATACAATAATTACAGCAAAAATAAAGTTGACCCTGCTCAAAAGAGCTTACAATCTACAATGATTTCCACCGAAGAAAGAGCTGGGCTTTGTAGTCCGCGCTGACCTCAAGAAACTTCCAGTCCAGTAAAGGGTTAATCAGGTTCTGGTTTATTTGCCTACACGTTTCGTGGCTTTAAATCTGCCACTGATGATATTACCCTGATGAAGTGGCAGATTTAAAGCCACGAAACGCGTAGGCAAATAAACCAGAACCTGATTAACCCTTTACTGGACTGGAAGTTTCTTGAGGTCAGCGCGGACTACAAAGCCCAGCTCTTTCTTCGGTGGAAATCATTTATCTTTAGTGGGCTCCTGCAGCGACCATTACCAGGCTCTCTCAGTTTGTTGTGGCTCTCACAACCACCGCAGGTGAGTCACACCGATTGGGGGGACTGGACTATTTATTAAGAAGATAACGCCCTATGTGCGCTCCCTATTTATCCTTTTTTATACAATCTACAATGAGATAGGGGTTACACAAAGTACAGGAGCTTAGTACAATGATGGTCCAGGCATCTTGAGGAAGAGGGGGAGAGAAAAAAATTACATGAATGGTCACCAGCCGATCTGTGTAGAGCTTTTGGGTTTGGTGGAGTTTGAAGGAGAGTTATGTCTAGTAAATAGGCTATATACAGTATAAAGCACTTCTATTGTGGCACCCCAGGGGTAATGTGCCACAATAACAACACCAAGGGTTAACTCCCCACACAACCCACAACACTACACTAGCGCCTCCAGGCCAGAAGGGGGAGCTAAAGCTGCTTCCCTATATATTCTGGGTGGAGAGGAAGTGGCAGTTAGTTCAGTTCCTGAGAGGACTGAGGAAGAAGGACCTGGGTGTAAACAAGCTGCGTTAGGCTCAACCCATGGTCCACTGCCCAATTCCTGGCCGGCCAGGGTCTGAGGAACAGGAGAAGGAGCAGAGAGGAACACACCTGGGAGACCGAGTCCCCTGAGACTCACCCCAGAGAAGTGCATAGAATGGATACCGGATCCGATGCTGTGCCTGACTCAATCAGCATAGTGAACACTGGATGAGTGAAGGTCCCACATCTTCACTGTACCACAGCAAAGCAACACGGTGGGGTCAGGAACACAAAATAAGACTGAAGTTGCCTAGCAAGTTGGTACCCATGATGGGAGAAAGGGCCAGCAGCTTAGCTAAAGCGGCAGCAGGGCCACACACACAGCACAGAAACAGGGAGCCAAAGGACCTGGCCATGACAAAAAGATCCTATTTTATTTCCTGTACACTTTTTCTATTGTTAGGTTGAGGCCCTCTGGGTACAAAGTCCCCAATCTAAAAATCCAATAACTTTCTTTCTTCACTAGTCTACTTAGTCTCCCCTGACTCCCTTCAGGTATTTGATCAATTATAGTAAGACTCATCTTACTGGGGTCTCTTTGATGATACTTATCGTAATGTCGGGAGACACTATGTTGTTGAAACCCTGATCTAATATTTTGTCTGTGTTTGTTTAGACGATTGTGGGTTGCCTGTATCGTCCTCCCCACATACTGCAACCCACAAGGGCATTCCAATAAGTAAACTATATAGGAAGATTGACATGTCAATCTGTGTCTTATCTCAAAGATCTCATTAGTTGTATTTGATCTAAATTGTTTAATTCCATCCTGTAATATATTGCAACACATGCATTTTCCACTTTTACATGAATAGCATCCCCAATTCTCAACAACCGGGTAACATTTTAATATATTTATTAATATATTTTTATTGATATTTTGTATAATTTAATATAATATTATTTTTAAGATTATATATACATACATAATCTTTTATCTGTAAAATTGTATGTAATGTGTTTTTTATAGAGATTTTTTTTTTATATGGCATTATGGTTTTTGAGGAGTATATAAGAGTATATGATGATGGAACACTATAATTATTTAATGAAGAAGGAGTTGTTTAGGATTTTTATATTTTTTTTATTTTTTATTTTATTTTTATTTTTTTTTATTATATATTTTTATTTTTTTTATTTATTTATTTATTTTTTATATCAGGACCCTCAGGTGTGAGACACAAAAGGTTAAAAAAGAGGGCGTTTTTATTTAGATAATTGTTGTCCAATTAGATACTCAGTTGCTCTATATATTGTTTTAATTGTCATTATACCTCCATTCCACTTGAGAAAGACGGTACTACACCGTCGAAACATGTCGTGGCGGATGGAGGATTTCTAATAAAAGGACTTTCCACAAGCAGGGTCCCTGGCCTTAATTAGAGCGCCCTACAGGAGACCGTGCTTTTGAATTCACACATATCACGGGTGGCATCATGACTCTATCCCCTGTAAATACCCCCAACCTTTACTTGTGGGCTCGGGACATGGTCCGGACCAAGACTGCCGTGATAACCCCCGTGATACCCCGGTCTGGTACCGAGTACCCCGTCCCAGTGGGCGCCACACTATTAGGAAGCATGATAGGCCGCCTTAAAAAGATGTGTTTTTGGGGAGCAACTGAAGCTATGAATATTGTGGCTAGTTCTTATTTCTTGGGGTAGAGCATTCAAGAGAATTGGTGCAGCCTGGGAGAAGTCTTGGAACCGGGAGTGGGAGGTATGGTTAATGCAGATGTTAGTCGAAGGTCATTTTAAGAACGTAGAGAATGGGTGGGGTGATAGACAGAGATGAGGGAAGACATGTAGGGATCTGCTGCACTGTGAAGAGCCTTGTGGGTGAGAACGCAATTTGAATTGGATCCAGTCGTGTACAGGGTGGGCCATTGTATGGATGCAACTAATAAAATTAGAACGGTTGGTAATAACTTCCTGTTTGTGGCACATTAGTATATGGGAGAGGGAAAACTTTTCCAGATGGATGGTGACCATGGCGGCCATTTTGAAGTTGGCCATTGTGTTTGATTGTCAATGAACCCCCCTTCTTCCACTCTAGACACACTGATAGCAACACCGCAGAAAAAATGCTAGCATAGGCTTCCAGTATCCATTGTTGAAGCTCTGGCCAAATACGGGATGAAGCTGAAACCATCAAAATGCCACCTGTTAAAGCCAAGAGTGCAGTACCTGGGACATATAGTCAGTGGTGAAGGCGTGGCCCCTGATCCAGACAAGGTGACAGCAATCAAAGAATGGCCAGAACCCAAAACCATCAAGGAGGTATGTCAATTCCTGGATTTGGTGGGCTACTACCGAAGGTTCATCAAGGAGTACACCAAGAAGGCAGCTCCTCTGCAAGACCTACTAGTAGGCCAACCTATGAAAGGCAAGCCAAAGGATTCTCCGTGGAGATGGGGTAAAGAGCAAGAGGAATCGTTCCAGACGATGAAAGAAGCCTTCACAGGAGAAGAAATCCTAGCTTACCCGGACTACAGTCTGCCATTCCTGCTGTATACAGACGCCAGCAATGTAGGACTTGGAGCTGTCCTTTCTCTAAAGCAAGACGGCAAGGAAAGGGTAATCACCTACGCCAGCCGAAAGCTGCGACCCACAGAGAGGAATCCAGAAAACTACAGTTCCTTCAAGCTGGAGTTCCTAGCCTTCGTCTGGGCCATCACTGAGAGGTTTAAATACTACCTAGCCTCTAGCAAATTTACCGCCTACACGGGTAACAATCCGCTCACCCACCTGGAGACCGCAAAGTTGGGAGCCATGGAGCAGAGATGGATGGCCAGACTCTCCAACTATCAATTCACCATCAAGTATCGGGCTGGGCATCAAAACGGAAATGCGGACGCCTTATCCTGGATGCCTCACTTATCTGAAGGAGGTGTAGATGAAGATGAGCTGGAAGAAGTGGAGTTACATGCTTTCCATCATGTAAGAGAGACCCCATGCCAGCAGACCCATCGAAACCTCTTTACTGAAGCAGTGAACCTGTTACCTCACTTCGACTGGGAGAAAGTGCAAAACCAAGACCCGGCTATCGGTTTGATTAACAGCTGATGGCACAAGAGTCAGCGAAGTTGCCTGGAAACCCTCCGTCTGATGCCAAACATCTGTGGAATGAAAGAGGTAAACTGTTCCAGTACCATAATAAGTTATGCCGGCGGTATATAAATCCAAGAACCCATGAACAGACGTGGCAAGTCATCGTGCCAAAATCAGAGTTTCCCATGATCCTAGATGCCTACCATAACAGAACTAGTCATTTCGGGTGGAAGAAGCTTGAACTGCTGCTCAAAGGTAGATTTTTTTCTGGCCAGGTAAGAGATCATCCATAGAGAGGTGGTGTAGAAAGTGTCAAGCCTGTACCCTGAGAAGGAAAGATGTACAGAGCCAGAAAGCTCCACTTAATCCCATCATAACCACGCAGCCTTTGGAATTAGTCGCTTTGGACCACATAAAGCTAACTCCAAGTAGATCCGGTTATACATACGCCTTGACAATGGTGGACCATTACTCAAGATTTTTAATGGTAGCCCCTGTAAAAGTCTTGACAGCTGCAACTGCTGCGAAAACCTTCCAAAACGTTTTCTGCAGACCTTTAGGATATCCCAAGCGTATTCTCACTGATCAAGGAACAGCATTCAAAGCAGAGATTTTTCAAGAGTTTTGCAAGATGTATGGGTGCAAAAAGATCAGAACGACCCCGTATCATCCTCAAACTAATGGACTCTGTGAAAAAATGAATAACATCGTAATTGACATGCTGAAAATTCTTCCGTTGGAAGAAAGGAACTAATGGCCTGAAAAACTCCCTGACTTAATCGACAACCACATTCCAGTGAGTTCCACCAATTGTACACCAGCATATCTAATGAGGGCTAGTACAGGAAAATTACCAGTGGACTTAGAACTCGGTGTAGTAGATCCTGAAGCAGATCAAACCATCTCAAACTGGAAAGTCCATCGACAAGAACAGTATGCTAAAGTCCAACAAAGTGTTGAAAGTAACCTGGAGAAGTCCCGTGCAAAACAGGAGAGGGATTATAACAAACATGCTCCAGCAGAAGTCATTCCACCTGGAAGTTTGGTCTTGAAAGAAAAAGAACCCGCAATAAGTTGGATGATAAATGGGAAAATGAACCCTATGATCTGTTATACTCTGTCCATGACAACAACAAGATCTGCATCGTGAGTAAAGATGGTGGAAAAATCAGACAAACAGTGTCCAGAAATCATCTAAAGAGATGTCATCCAAAATTGGGAAAATCAAGAAAATTACCATCAAACCAATCAAGAGTCCGAACCAATCCCAGAACCAGTCTCAATCCCAGATCTAATTCCGGAACCAAAGGAAAGAATGATGCAAACTGATTTAGGAGCATTTCCTGGAAAATGGCCTAAAATAGATGGAGCCAGCATCATTCCTGTAATAAACGTTTACCAACCCCAAGAAGAGATCCCGAGGAATCAGGAAGAGATACCCGTTGCATGAGAATCCGAGGATGCTGCAATCGGTACACCTGCCAGCCCAGTAGTGAGACTAAGGCAACGCCGAAACTCACCTGAAACTCACCTATCCCAAGTACAACACCACTAGACACTTCACCTGAGACAGTGACACCTGTAGTGTGAAAATCACATAGGAGCACACGAGGTCAGTCCCCGTCTAGGTTTGGAGAATGGGTATAGAACACAATTGGAAACAATGTAAATAAGAGACTGTACAAATAAAAAATGTAAATAGTAGTGTACACAAGGGTGGAGGAACTCGGCCCAGTCCCAAGCACATTAAGTTAGGAATAGAAAGTGCCTGGGGCAGGGAGGGACCAGGTCTCCTAAGCCGAAACACCCATAGGGACCCCTGTTTGTTGTTAAAAATGTGTACTTTTGAAAAGACTTTTCCCCCTTTATTAAGCGGAGCGTACAGTGACATTGCAGTAAGGACTCTATTGAACTTTGCCCCTTGAACTCCTTTAAAATCCCAATGGACTACGGTTAAGAGACTAACGTAGCCACAAACTTTAAAAAGCCTACGGTGGATGGACTAGCACCGTATGGACTTACCCGTTTTTCCATTCTTTTTATTTTCCAATATTTTTAATGTCTTTTTGTAATTTTTCATTTTTCAAACTATGTAAATATGTTATTATTGTCGTTCTTATATCCTGTTAAACACAAAAATTGCTCAGTCCCGGAGTACTGGTATTACTTAGGGGGGGGGTGTGGCGCCCTGGCAATGCAGGTAGCCATGTATCTCTCTACTGCACAGCTGGGTTTCCACAGCAGGTACCACTACAAACAACACCTTCCATCCCGGAACAGTAGGGGGAGCTCAACCTGCTGCACTTAGGCAGAATCCCCTATAAATACTGCTGCTGGGGGCGGAGTTAGTCAGAGTATGGCAGATGCTAGAAGAGCTGCAGGAAAGTTCTGGTGCTAGTGCCATGAGTAGGCACAGGCCAGAGACCCAGAGTAGCCTTTCAGCGCCCCACCAGCCTAAGTGAGACTGAAGGCGAGGAGCCTACAAGCAGAAGCAGGGAAAAGGTAGCTCCGACTGTGAGTTCGTTTCAGAGAGGAGAGAGAAGCCGGATATTGGGGATCCGCACCAGTGGAGAGCTACAAGTCCCACAGGAAACCCCTGGGCACCGAGGAAGCTACAGCTGCCGGTCTCCTGAGAGAGTCAAGGAATAGGGAGCCAGGAACAGCAGGACACTGCAGTGCCAGAGAAGGTAGTCCCGGAGACTGCACAGGAGGGAAGGAGAAACAGACAAGAGAAGAGAGTGGAGGCAAGTCAGGATTTAATAGACTGTGCTTCAGTGAATACAAGAGAAAGGAGGCCTTATATCCACTTGCTGTGGGAGCTCACTGTGCAGCCCGGGTACCCGTCAGTGCTCAGGACCATTTACCTACATTCCACCAGTAAAAGGTAAAGAGACTTTAAGTGTGTGCGTGCATCCTTTCCTATCTCTCACCATGCCCTCAATAGACTTTCCCTACCCCCATTCACTACCTCAGCTCTGCTATCACCTGTTCACCTCACAAAGCTGCCCCGGGGGTCCCAGTCCCGCCTGCGGGGACTAATCCATCTAAGCCGCAAAACCATCGACCACCGGAGGACTGTGGCGGCGCTGGTGAGCATCACCAGACTCAGCAGGTGGTGTCACGAAGACAAAAACTGTATATAATCCCTGTAAATAACCCCTTTTTCACTGACCGCCAGGGCCACGGCCTCGGGCAGCCACCCGTGACATCCCAGACTGCACCCGAGCCCGAGATCCGAGTACCCTGCCCTGGGGCGAATCACATACATACCACCTTCTCATGCCTACATGGCAGAGTGAATGCAAATATGTGTCAGAAGCTTCTTCAACAACATGTGGTTCCTAAAGGCCCAGTTACACACAACAGATAATTGTGCAGAGATTGTTCACAGATCTCTGGTTGCAGTGAAATCATGGACACATTGTTCCATTTTGTGGCCGTGTACAAATGTAACAATGTGTCCATGATTGCACTGCAACCAGAGATCTGTGAACAATCTCTGCACAATTATCTGTGTGTGTAACTGGGCCTTTACTTGTGTTCAGCACTCAATCAGCCAGCAATTTTCATGCAGGACAATGTTCCCTGTCACACAGCAAAATGAGTAAAGCAGTTCCTTGAAACAGAAAACATTGAAACAGTGAAACGGCCGGTATTCTATTTTTTTATTTTTAACACCTTTTCTTAACTTTTATTTCACTTGAGCTAGCAAAAGTCACATATAGTTTAGTTATTTACACAAAAAACACCATAAAAACTCTTAAAAACAACAGCAACAACATATGAGGAAGTGTGGGTACATGTATGATATTCCCTTAGTAATTACCACATATCATGATTACAAGAAAAAGTGCAAGTGCATGCAGAATTGTACATAGTATTGTTAGATTCTGTGAAAGGATTTATATATAAAAACTGTGCAAATCATTGTATATGAACATACCGTATATACTCGTGTATAAGTCGACCCGTGTATAAGCCGACCCCCCTACTTTTGCCCCCAAAAGCTGGGAAAAGTTATTGACTCGTATATAAGCCTAGGGTATGAAATGCAGCAGCTACCGGTACTGAAAAATTTCAAAAATGAAAATGCGCTCCCATTCATTGCAATATGTGATTTGTACGCAGGCGGACGCCTGCGCACAAATCACTCACTCTCGTCCGTACCAGGAATGCAACTTGTTGCATCCCTGGTGCGGAGGAGAGTGTGTGATTTGTGCGCGGGCGTCCGCCTGCGTACAAATCACATATTGCAATGAATGGGAGCGCACGGTCATGCGCAGTCAAGCGCAGCACCGTGCGCTCCCATTATAAACATAGGGGTTTGCACTGGCTGCGCTCACATGGAGATTCCCCTCCGCAGAACGCTGCGGAGGGGAACGCCAGTGTGAAACCAGCCTATGGTAAGCATCCTGCTAAATCTATACCCTGTACTGCTTTCTCCTTTCCCTCACTAGTCTTCTTTCCCCTGCTCTATTACTACTGTAATTTCCCTGAGAATATATCTTTCCCCTGCTCTGCTCTTCTTTCCCTCACTATTCTTTTCCCTGCTCTATTACTGTATGCTAAACTTACAATCCTATACTCTAATGGTGCCTCACCTCCTTCCTTAGACAGGGACAGTATGGTACCGTAATTAAAGTCCCCTGCGGCCACACTGTGCATTAGGTCAATGTCTGGCCGCAGGGGACTTTTTTTGTGTGTTCACTGTAGGGGACAGAGCGATGCAGCGGAGGGATCCGGCCGCCACATCGCTACAGCAGAATGGAGCGATGCGGCGGAGGGATCCAAGCCGCACATCGCTAGAGCAGCACGGAGCGATGCGGTGGAAGGATCCAACCGCACATCGCTACAGCAGGAAGGAGTGATGCGGCGGAAGGATCCAACTTCACAAGAGCAGGGCGGAGGGATCCAGGCCGCCACATCCCAGGCCCAGTTAGCCCCAGCCAGCCCCAGCAGTGCGCGATGATGCGGAGGGATCAGTCCCTGAGCTGAGGTACCGTAATGACTGCAGGGAAGCAGCGGGGGCAAGGGTGGTTGTAGGGGGCTTGTGTGGGTGTTTGGGGGACAGCTAGGGTGAGGAGCAATTGAAAGGCAGAAGTTAGTTAAGTTAGTGACTCGTGTATAAGCCGAGGGGGACTTTTTCAGCCCAAAAAAGGGCTGAAAAAGTCGGCTTATACACGAGTATATACGGTATGTGGTCAGTGGTGTAACTTGAACCTCATGGGTCCCGATGCAAAAAATCCAACAGGGCCCCCAATTATTGCAAATCTTTAATAGCAATAGTCTTTTTCTATAGGCCTAAAGGAATTTTGGGGACCCCTAGGCTCCAGGGCCGGGTGCGATTGCAACCCCTGCACCTGTTGTAGTTACACCCCTGTATGTGGCACAATCAGAGTTACAGACATACCAATATAGCAGTATGCATACAATATAAACCCTGTATCTATTGAATGCAAAATGCGGCAACCTACTCCTACATAGCAGAGTTAGCACCGTGCACAATAAGTATATGCTTAAAGTATGCTTTCTCTGTAACTCTACTATCTCACTAAATCTCTTAATCTGCTGGCCCTCATTGAAACCTGGATCCAGGATTCACACACTGTTTCCCCTGCCGCTATTTCTCATAATGACTTATGTGGCGCCCTGTGCCAGGTAAGCCACAGAACCAACTAGTTCACTAAGGGATTTCCACATCTGGTACCTCACCTACACCCAACACCATCCTCTCCAGGCCTGTAGGGGGAGCTCCACTGGTTGCTGTTAAGCCAGATCCCCTATAAATACAAGTGCTGGGGGCGGAGTTAGCCAGAGTGTGCAGTCACTAGAAGAACTATGAAGTCAGCTCAGTGCCTAGTGAGCTAAAACTGGTTGCCGGATGTTCTGTTCCCACTTAAAGGCGATAAAGGCATGCTGATTGTATAATGGGGTGAGAGTTCCTTCTTACCTTTGTACTTCCAATAAGAGGGGCAGACAGGACCCGGAGCAGCGTCTCAGATAAGCGTACACACGTTAGGATGAAAACAATGCTGGTTTATTCCATAGATGAATGATCCAAAACATGGCATTGAAGTCTTGTATGAAGCTTGTCTCTGCAGTCGCTACTTGTGGGTCAAAAACTTTGCTTCTCTAGCTCCATGAGGATAGAACTCTCTGCAGTAAAGATGTCTCCTAATGACTGGGCAAAACAGGAAGAGACAACAGCACGTGCAGGAGCCACACCCCCATAGGCTGGACAAGGAAAGGCAGAAAGAATTGAAAGGTCTTGCCAGCAGGTGGCAGCAGAGACAAGCATCAATATAACAGATTAAACTATAAAACAAGATTGAAACAGCACACTCCCCGTCTGGAATTCACTTTGGGGATTCCACTATTAGTCCATAACAATACCTAAAACGAAAGGCATGTTAATACAACAATTCAAAATTCAAAAATCCAAAAATGAGGAAAAAAGAAAATGGCTAAAGTTCAGGTCAGGAAGCGTTCATCCCGTAGTGGCGCTCTCTACGGGCAACAGCAGAATGAGTTCGTGGATCGGCCTTGCAAAGGTCTTCGTCTCACCTTTCCTGAAGACCCTTAGCTCCACCTTCCGCACATTGCCGTCCTGGCTAGGTAGTGTCTTAATAACAAGTCCCAGAGGCCAGTCAGTTCTTTCAGTGGTCTGATCTTTCATAAGGACCAGGTCTCCTTCCTTGATATTCGGCTTGGGATGTCGCCACTTCCTTCTTCCTTGAAGAACGGTGAGGTATTCCTTTCTCCATCGATTCCAGAAGTAGTCGGCCAAATATTGGACACGTTTCCAGTGTCTTTGGTAGGTGTTGGCGTGAGTGAAGTCTCCGCTGGGAATTACCGCGTTGTCAATTTTTTGAGTAAGAAGGATAGTGGGAGTCAGCATGGTTGGTACCTCTGGATCCATTGTCACGGGCACGAGGGGTCTCGAATTGATGATGGCTGAGACTTCGGCTAAAAGAGTGACTAGAGTCTCGTGCGTGAGTCTTGAGGAGTTAACGTCCTTTAGCATGGAGTTCAGGATGTTGCGTGAGATCCCGATCATCCTCTCCCAGGAGCCTCCCATGTGAGAACTGTGAGGAGAATTGAAGATCCAGGTGCAACCCTTGTCTGCTAGCTGGTCTTGGATTGGCTTGGTGTCGATGTTCAGCTCTCTACATGCACCGACGAAGTTGCTGCCACGGTCGGACCTCAGCTGCTTTACTGGTCCTCTAATGGCAAAGAACCTCCTTAAGGCATTGATCAGGCAGGAAGTATCCATGGATTCTAACACCTCAATGTGAACGGCTCGAACACTCATGCAGGTGAATAGCACAGCCCACCGCTTATTGTCTGCTCGGCTGCTACGCGTTCTGCGTGAGGATTCCATCCATGGTCCGAACACGTCTAGGCCCACGTAGGTGAAAGGTGGTTCCGTAGAAAGTCTGTCTGCAGGCAGATCAGCCATTTGTTGGCACAGTTGCCTTCCTCTCGTTTTGCGACAATGCACACAATCATGGAGTATTTGTGCTACACGTCTCTTCATTCCAATGATCCAAAGGCCTGCCGACCGTACGGCGCCCTCTGTGATCTGCCTGCCTTGGTGTTCAGTCCTTTCATGGTGATGTCGGATCAGCAAGACTGTAACGTGGTGTTTGTTGGGAATGATGAGAGGATTTTGTTCTGCGACTCCGAAACGAGCCTGATTTAAACGACCGCCGACTCTAAGTAAGCCAAAACTGTCCATAATCGGGTTTAGATTGGCGAGAGGGCTTCTTAGTGGAATCTGCTGTTTGTTGTGTAAACAGTTCCATTCGGTGGCGAATTTGCTCTGTTGGAGGTGGCGTATTATGAGGGACTCACCATGGGAGATGTCCTCAGCAGAAAGGGGTTTGTGGCACACATGCCAGCGATGACAGTCTCTGTTTTTTAGGTCTGTATGATAGCATCTGGCGATGTGCACTAATCTGGCGACAGTCCGGACGAGTCTTGTCCAGCTGGAGAAACGTTCAAAACGTTGGCAGCCGAGGTTGGAAGCTTCCTCTGCACTGGTGGCCAGGGTGTTGACTTCAGTTCGGACATCTGGATCGTTATCTGGATCTAGGATGCTGAAGTTTTCCTGGACAGCTTCCTCCGACTGTCTCAGCAGGAACTCTGGACCTTGGGTCCTTTTGAGCAAATCAATGGCTGCTTCCTCGGTGGGTAGTGATTTGAGCCCGTCATCTACGTAAAAGTCTTTTTCAACAAAGTCTCTCGCGTCTGTGCCATACTCGGACTCTCCCTCTGACGCGGTTCTTCGGAGACCATAGGTTGCGTGAAAGACTGATCTTCCTAAGTTGTCGGTACGCAGGGAAGAAGCGACGTCGGGTAGCTGTATTGAGTTTGGGGGCTTCTCCTTCACTTCATGGTGATGAGGACATGGTCTTAGGCAGGTTGTGCACCCATCTCCGTGCACGTAGGTCCTGAAGGAGTCGATTTCTGATCGATCAACACACACATTTCCTATGACTACCCATCCCAAGTCCAGTCTCTGGGCGTATGGTGCATAGTCAGGTCCGTTGCACTGTTGTCGCACCTTGTGTACCCTCAGGTTGTCTCTGCCGAGCAGGAGTAGAATCTCCGCGTTGTTGTCTATAGGTGGGATAACGCTCGCGAGGTGTTTCAGGTGTGGTTGATGAAGTGCAGCTTCTGGGGTAGGAATTTCACTCCTGTGGCTGGGTATTTGGTCACATTCAACGAGCGTTGGTAGAGGTATTTCAGTCTTCCCGTTGATAGGAGAAGCAATGAATCCCCGGGCTCTTCTGCCGTTAGTCTCTATGCGGCCTGAGCAGGTGTTCAAGGTGTAGGGTTCTGATGGTCCACTAATTCCGAAGGCTTCAAAGAATTTGGTTCCTGCCAGGGACCGGTTGCTTTGGTCGTCTATGATGGCATACACCTTCATTGCCTTTTCTGGGCGTCCCTCGGGATAAACCTTGATGAGGCATATTCGGGCACAACATTTCTCCATTCGGCCCTCTCCACATACCTCTGAGCATGAGCAGGAAACAGTTGTGGCGGTGTCAGTCTGATTCTGTGGCTCCCCGCCATGACTTGGAGCGGGAGCGGTGGTGACTGTAGCCGGTGTGTCTCTAGCTAGCCGAGTAGGATGCATGGCTGAAATGTGCTTTTCGCTGTGGCACTCCCCACACTTGACTGTGGATTTACAGTCCTTGGCCATGTGCTCAAGTGATGCGCAGCATTTGAAGCAAATCCCAAGCTCAGTGAGGATCTTCTTGCGCTCCTGTAAGGTTTTGGATCTAAACCCCTTGCACTTGGTCAGTGAGTGTGGTTTTTTGTGGATGGGACATTCACGATTGAAAGACTTATCTCGTGGTGAGACAGTGTTCTGTTCGTCTGTGGGCATTGCGGGTGATGGTAGTTCGGTCTTTCTAACACTCACAGCTCTCATAGTGTCTCTGCGTTTTTGTATAGCACTTTCATACCTTGATGCTGGAGTTGCTGCAGCTGCCGAAGTGTTGGATTCTAGGAAGTCGAGGCTGGGGTCATTCCTCATCTGGGCCTGCTCGTCAATGAATCTGCAGAAGTGGATAAATGGGGGAAAGGTGACGTCGTTCACTCTTTTGTACCTTGAGACTGACGTTGCCCATTTCTCCTGCAGACTGTATGGCAGCTTCACCACGATTGGGTTTACTCCATGGGCTGAATCCAGATAGCACAGCCGGACAGACGAGGGTCTCTTTTGGCGAGCTCCAGCTCCATGAGCAGATCACTTAGGTCTTGGAGCTTGTGGACTTCTTTAAGGTTGATCTTTGGGAAATCCTGCAGTCTCTTGAATAGGGCTTTCTCTATTGCTTCCGCGCTGCCAAAGGTGCGTTCCAGCCTTTGCCATGCGGCGGCGAGACCTGCTTCTGCTTGTCCTACATAGACGGTTCTGAGGCTCTTGATACGGCTTGAAGAGCTTGGGCCCAACCACTTGATCAGGAGGTCGAGTTCCTGTTCTTCGGTTAGGTTGAGATTGGCGATGGCTGCCTTGAAGGTTGCTTTCCAGGCCCTGTAGTTCTCTGCACGATCATCAAAATTCACAAGACTAGTACTGATTAGCTCTCTGCTCACCATGAACCTGGCAAACTCGGACATGTCCGACTTCTCACCACTTGTTGCCACGACGACTCGTGATGCCCCTGGGGCGTATGGGCCGCCTGGCGTGAATGGATGAGCTGTTTCCGGGTAGAATGATGCTGCTGCAGGGTTGAGCTGTGGTTTAGCCCTTGAAGAATCTGACGAATACCGCTTGAGCTGTGAAGGTGGGCCAGGAAACGCTGGGTTGCCATCTTGTGGTGGTGACTGTGTTTGAGAGGGTATCTCTCGGCGACTGTCGTTAATTAGCTCAGGCGCCTTCGAGGGTACTGGCACCTTTAGAAGTATGTTGGGGGTTTTGGTGTCGTTGACTTGGACGGTACTGTAAACCGGGGTCGCTACAGGTACCCGGTTTAGCACATAGTCTCTGGTGCGATCGACTGGATCATCCGTTTCCAGTGGTGGCGAGTTAGCTGGATCAAGACCTTGGATCAATGCCTGCTCGAGTAGTCTTACTTTAGCTAGCGCAACCTCCTCTTCCATCTGTGACCGAAGGATCTGTATTCGAGCCTCCGCTTCTGCTTCGGTCCTTTTTGCTTCCATCTCCGCTTCCGCCCTTTTAGCCTCTGCTTCTGCTTCTGCCCTTTTTGCTTCCACCTCTGCTTCTGCCCTTTTTGCCTCTGCCCTTGCTTCTGTCCTTTTTTCTTCTGCTTCTCTCTCAGTGAAAGAACGTCTCACCCTGGATTCCTCTGCTATTATGCGGGCCTCTAGTATCCTGTCGCTCATGGTTGAACTTCTTGAGGATGATGACCTGGATGCCCGAGAGGAACGTTTAGATGAGGTCGATCGGTGTGATCTGGTTTCTTGCAGGTGAGAGATACGGTGTTCGGCCTTGTTTATGGCGTGTCGGACCTTGGCATCTCTCCCTTTGTCCGTCTCTAGCGCCTTACTGAGGTCTGAAAGGGATTCATCAGAATTAAAGTCTTTTAGAAGGGCAATGTACCTTGTTGACAGTCTTTTGTATCCTTCATGGGCGGCGTTCAGCCGTTCCATAACAGACTGTAAGCTTGCGGCGTCGCCTGACAAGGGTTCAAGTCTCGACATGTAAGAGGCGACGCGTTCCCACTGTTCTTCCAGGCGTTCACTTAGCTCATCTTTCATAGCGTGATAGTTTTCAATTGCCTTTACCGTTGGTTTGTAAGAACGTTTTGGTCGGGTAACTTGGTCTGCTTGAGACGTGGGGTCTGCCTCCTGGGCTTCATCGTGGACGGTATCAGGTTGTATTTGCTCTGTTTCAGCAGTGGGAGCCTGTCCGAGGTCCTTTTCGGCCATTTTGAATAAAGGTGTACTGTCTCTTTAAAAAACTCAACTTTTGAATAGGGGTCCGAAAATCGCTGTGCGGCTCTGCGGGAACTCCCGGATGGGATCCCCAAGGTGGCTTTGACGAAACTTGGGGTTCGCAGCTCGCCGATGTGCAGTAATGAGGTATAGTGTACTGCAGGCTTATGGAAGCGATGTGGCCAGAAGGAAACCGCAGGTGCATAAAAACAGTTCTTTATAACAGTACAGGCAGAGCTGAATCAAGATGTGGCAGGTGGGAGAGCTTCTTCCAGGCTTGTCCAGACGTGCACTGCTGCAGGCAGACAGATACACAAGGCTTGTTGCTGGGCAGATTAATGCACAGAGGGACAAGGCACATGGAGAACTATAGCTGGATGTTGGGCTGTAAGGCAGTTTTCTAGCTGCTAGGAGCTTTCAACCAAAGTTTTTGACTGCTGGGAGCCTTCAAGCAGAGTTTTTAACTATTCGGAGCTTTTAAGTAAAGTTTTTGACTTCTAGGAGCTTTTAAACAAAGTTTTTGACTGTTCTGTTCCCACTTAAAGGCGATAAAGGCATGCTGATTGTATAATGGGGTGAGAGTTCCTTCTTACCTTTGTACTTCCAATAAGAGGGGCAGACAGGACCCGGAGCAGCGTCTCAGATAAGCGTACACACGTTAGGATGAAAACAATGCTGGTTTATTCCATAGATGAATGATCCAAAACATGGCATTGAAGTCTTGTATGAAGCTTGTCTCTGCAGTCGCTACTTGTGGGTCAAAAACTTTGCTTCTCTAGCTCCATGAGGATAGAACTCTCTGCAGTAAAGATGTCTCCTAATGACTGGGCAAAACAGGAAGAGACAACAGCACGTGCAGGAGCCACACCCCCATAGGCTGGACAAGGAAAGGCAGAAAGAATTGAAAGGTCTTGCCAGCAGGTGGCAGCAGAGACAAGCATCAATATAACAGATTAAACTATAAAACAAGATTGAAACAGCACACCGGAACCATGCTAGGCCCGACACCAGTGCATCGCCAGAGCCAGTGTGAGGGTCCAGAGAGCGAGGGCCTAAGTCAGAGGCGAGGAACACTACAGAGGGGGCAGAGGAGCCATACCAGCTCATCCCACCAGAAAACGGTCATTGGAGACTGAGTCTGCAAAAAGGAAAGAGATCAGCCCAGCAGAGAATCCAGTACACCTTGGAGGCTTAGCTTCCCAGACACTCGCATCTCCCACATTTGAGAGCCAGGGACCGCAGGAGAGATAGCAGTAGCCAAGCGAGAGCCCTCAGTGCAGCAACACAGGTGTGGAGAAGCAGGAGGTCAGGCCTGGTTTCATGCCAGCCAGGTTTCAGGACAAAGAACAGGACACGGAGGCCTGTACCCCGGTCGGTGTGGAAATCCTGTGCTCTAGCCTTCAACCCAGAGAGTGTACCTGCAAGAATATCAGTAAAAAGTACAGAAAAAGACTTTATTGTGTGCTTGTCACTTCTTCAACCTGTCCCACACCACAACAACTATGCTGCCTCATTCCTACCATGCTGCCCTATTCCACTATTGCTACTTCTAACACCTCGGGGACTCAGCCCTACCTGTATAGGGCTATAGCAACTTGCTGCCACCCATCAACCTGGAGGTCCCAGCAGTGCCGATACCATCACCGGACCAACAGGTGGCGTTACGACCTCTATAAACTATAATCCCTGTAAATATACCCCTTTTCATTGTCACCCAAGGGCACAGGCTCGGGCATGGACCACCCTGCACCCGATCGCCCAAGACCTGAGTACACAGTCCCTTGTGGCCCCAGACACTTACTTTTTTCCCCATTCCCGGAGACCTGGGAACAGACATGGTGGTAGTGGAGTTGTAGTAGTCCTGTCCCGAAATGCACTTTCCAGATCATCTCCCCAGCTCCATCACTTTCATTTGCTTATTTTCAGGTCTACACTTTTAGACTCTTCCATCCCCTCCCTCTCAGAGTAGCGGTGGTATACTGCCCCCAGGGTCACCCACCTAGTTCACAACCAGTTTTTGCTTGGCTGCTGCACTTCATGTCCTCTGAATTACCAACCCTTATTCTGGGAGATTTCAGCATCCCCATAAACAACTCCAACTCCGCATCTGCTTCCCAGCTTCTATCTCTAGCCACCTTTCTTGGCCTTTAACAGCTCTCAACCTCTAAGACATATAAAGATAGTAACACCCTTAACATGGTCTTTATCCAATCTGTTCAACCTATAAATTTATGTTAATAAGCTATAACTCTGCCCTTCACCTTGCCAAACAGACATACTTCACCATCATTATATCCTGCTATCCAACAATCCAAAAAAAACTCTTTGACACCTTTCACTCTCTCCTCAGTCCTAAAGTGCAGGCCCCTATCACTGACCTCTGTGCTGATGATCTGGCTTCTTACTTTACAGAGAAAATAGAAAATATCCATGAGGAAATCAGCTCCAAACTTCAAAGCACTGTTACACCAATTCCTCCCCACATCTCATCTGGCTCACTCTCCACATATGACCCAGCCACAGAAGAATAAATCTCCAGGCTCCTCTCTTCCTCTCGTCCTACTTCATGCACCACTGACCCCATTCCCTCACACCTACTCCAGTCTCTCTATCCAATGGTCACCACTCACCTAACCAAAATCTTTAATCACTCCCTCTTTTCAGGCATCTTTCCCTCCTCCTTCAAACACTCTATCATTAATTCATTATTAAAGAAATCTCTTGACCAGTGATGAGCAAATATAATTGTTACTATTCGCTACTTGTATGGATAGTACAGTATTTATGTTACTCGTTACTCGGCGAGTATCGTAGGTGCTCATGAGTGATGTGTCGATTGTTATCGATCTGACGCAAATTACCAGCTCCCTTCAGTACACAAAGTGTGCTGCCACCTCAGTGTGAGCCTCTTGAATGTTAGAGTCTCTCTGGGGGGCACAGCAAGGTGTTTTATGCAGTAGAAACGTAAAAAAAAGCCCACCTTCCCTCCCTGTCCTGGAAATACTTGTTTTATAGCCGGATGTATATGGCCGGAGCTTATCACTAATTGACTAACATTAGACTTGCTATTTGGACGAATATACGAATGTTAAAAACTATTCGTTACGAGTATACAAATGCGAATATTTTGCTACTCGCTCATCACTACTCTTCTTGACCCGTCCTCCACAAATAACTACAGACTAAACTCAAATCTCCCTTTTTTCTCTAAACTCCTGGAGTGCCTGGTCAACTCCCGCCTTATCCATTACTTCTCCACTCACTATCTTTGAGATTAATTACAGTCTGGTTGTGCCCCTAACATTCTATAGAATCTGCCCTCATCAAGGTGACCAATGACCTTCTGACAGCAAAATGTAATGGTGACCACTCTCTGCTTATTCTTCTTGACCTTCCTGCAGCTTTTGACACTGTTGACCACGATCTCCTACTTACTATGCTGCACTCAACAGGCATAAAGGACACCGGTGTCTCCCAGTTCTCTTCTTATTTTTCTGGCCACTCTTTCACTGTATCATTTGCCGGCTCCACTTCTTCTCTTCCATCCACTATTGGAGTCCCTCAGGGTTCAATCCTTTCAGTCCTTGGCCCTGTTCTCTTATCTCTCTACATGGCACCGATTGGACAAACCATCATCAAATTGGGCTTCCAGTACTATCTTTATGCTGATCGGGTTGCTAAGGGGTCCCGCAGTTCCGGAAATGACGCAATCAGTGTCATTACCACAGGAAGGCTGCATAGCAGTGTGGAGCAATCCAGGCTGGGGGCGCGAAATTTGATTTCAAGATCACGCCCATGGGGGCATGATAAACGATCATTCAGGCTGCAAACCAACATGCCCAGGGGGACTATTGCATATAGCCCCCGCTTCATTATCATCCTAATTAGTAAATATAAAAACGTTTTTCAGCAGATTGAAAGCAAGCATATAGCAGAGAGAAGGATTGTTATAATGATATAATATGAAGGTGCATGGACATGTATTGATAGGATAGGTGGCTTTTAGGAGGTGAAAGGTTCCCTTTAATTATTGTAATTCTCTATTAATTGACTTCCTTCTCACTAGATTTTCCCCTCTCCAGTTGATCCTTAAAGGGATTTTTACCATGAAAAAAGTTAATTTAAAAGTTCATTTTAATCAATAGATCTTGTAATAATAATATGTTTCACAATTGGATGTGATTAAAAAATGTTCCTGTGGTGAAATAATCTTATAAATGTACTCCTACTATGTACAGTTTCATTTTTGTTTCTGACCATGCACAGAGCATTGGTTTGACCCTGGGCAGGGGAGGACGAAATAGAATATACACACATTACAGCACAGGATAACAAACACTAGTTTATTTGAGGTGAAACATTTTCTAGAAACAGGCAGAGAAATGTTCTACCTCACATAAAGAATCAGCTGTGATCCTGCGCTTTGTAATGTCTGTATACTCTTTTACTTCCTCCCCTGCCTAGGAAAATGTAGTAATGATCACGCCGTGTTCTGTGCACGGACAGAAGCAAAGATTAATCTTTACATAACAGGGACACATACATAAGTTTTGAGCATAAGAAAAAGAAAATTCCCGGCACTACTGACCACACTTTTCACCTAAACAGGTTACACTGTTGCTCAGCCACATTTAGTCCAATATCAATATCATAATCCGAAGAAAAAGGCAGCACTCACTGGTTTCTTTATGCTCTTTTTATTCATCTACAGTTAGGGCCAGAAATATTTGGACAGTGACACAAGTTTTGTTATTTTAGCTGTTTACAAAAACATGTTCAGAAATACAATTATATATATAATATGGGCTGAAAGTGCACACTCCCAGCTGCAATATGAGAGTTTCCACATCCAAATCGGAGAAAGGGTTTAGGAATTATAGCTCTGTAATGCATAGCCTCCTCTTTTTCAAGGGACCAAAAGTAATTGGACAATGGACTCTAAGGGCTGCAATTAACTCTGAAGGCGTCTCCCTCGTTAACCTGTAATCAATGAAGTAGTTAAAGGTCAGGGGTGGATTCCAGGTGTGTGGTTTTGCATTTGGAAGCTGTTGCTGTGACCAGACAACATGCGGTCAAAGGAACTCTCAATTGAGGTGAAGCAGAACATCCTGAGGCTGAAAAAAAAGAAAAAATCCATCAGAGAGATAGCAGACATGCTTGGAGTAGCAAAATCAACAGTTGGGTACATTCTGAGAAAAAAGGAATTGACTGGTGAGCTTGGGAACTCTAAAAGGCCTGGGCGTCCACGGATGACAACAGTGGTGGATGATCGCCGCATACTTTATTTGGTGAAGAAGAACCCGTTCACAACATCAACTGAAGTCCAGAACACTCTCAGTGAAGTAGGTGTATCTGTCTCTAAGTCAACAGTAAAGAGAAGACTCCATGACAGTAAATACAAAGGGTTCACATCTAGATGCAAACCATTCATCAATTCCAAAAATAGACAGGCCAGAGTTAAATTTGCTGAAAAACACCTCAAGAAGCCAGCTCAGTTCTGGAAAAGTATTCTATGGACAGATGAGACAAAGATCAACCTGTACCAGAATGATGGGAAGAAAAAAGTTTGGAGAAGAAAGGGAACGGCACATGATCCAAGGCACACCACATCCTCTGTAAAACATGGTGGAGGCAATGTGATGGCATGGGCATGTATGGCTTTCAATGGCACTGGGTCACTTGTGTTTATTGATGACATAACAGCAGACAAGAGTAGCCGGATGAATTCTGAAGTGTACCGGGATATACTTTCAGCCCAGATTCAGCCAAATGCTGCAAAGTTGATTGGACGGCGCTTCATAGTACAGATGGACAATGACCCCAAGCATACAGCCAAAGCTACCCAGGAGTTCATGAGTGCAAAAAAGTGGAACATTCTGCAATGGCCAAGTCAATCTCCAGATCTTAACCCAATTGAGCATGCATTTCACTTGCTCAAATCCAGACTTAAGATGGAAAGACCCACAAACAAGCAAGACCTGAAGGTTGCGGCTGTAAAGGCCTGGCAAAGCATTAAGAAGGAGGAAACCCAGCGTTTGGTGATGTCCATGGGTTCCAGACTTAAGGCAGTGATTGCCTCCAAAGGATTCGCAACAAAATATTGAAAATAAAAATATTTTGTTTGGGTTATGTTTATTTGTCAAATTACTTTTGACCTCCTAAAATGTGGAGTGTTTGTAAAGAAATGTGTACAATTCCTACATTTTCTATCAGATATTTTTGTTCAACCCTTCAAATTAAACGTTACAATCTGCACTTGAATTCTGTTGTAGAGGTTTCATTTCAAATCCAATGTGGTGGCATGCAGAGCCCAACTCGCGAAAATTGTGTCACTGTCCAAATATTTCTGGCCCTAACTGTATATCCAGGTGGACAGTTTATGCAGGGAGAGGGTGGAGGTGAAAGACGACGGCACGTATGTGCAGCAACCCGTAGAAGCGGAATCCCTGCAAAACGGTGCCGTCGTCTTTCACCTCCACCCCTCCCTGCATAAACTGTCCACGTGGATATAGGTGAATAAAAATGAACAAAGAAACCGATGAAGGACGCTTTTATCTTCAGATTATGTCATACATAAGTTTATCTCAGCACAGGAACATTTTTTTTTAAACATATCCAATTGTGGAAATTATTATTATTCCAAGATCTATTGATTAAAATTATCTTTATTTGTGGGAAAACCCCTTTAATGCAGCAGCCAGGGTCAACTACCTGGATAATTGTTACTCAAAGATGCTTCCGCTCTATGCTAGTCACTGCACTGGCTGCCTTAAACTATAGGATCCAATTGAAATTTCTTGTTTTCACCACAAATCTCTTCACAGTGTTGCATCTCCCTACATCTCCTCCCTCATTTCTATCAACCCACCCGTTCTCTTCGCTGTGGAAGAGATTTTAGACTAACATGTGCACTAATTCGACCCTCCCACTACTGGCTCCAAGACTTCTTCCAAGCTGCACCAATTGTCTGGAATGCTCTTCCCCTAGAAATGAGGACTATCCAGAATTTGCATAGTTTCAGGTAGGGCCACTTTACACACACCAACTTATCTGTCCAACTTCTGACCAACTTGCTGGGCGCAGTGAAATCATAGACACATTGCTCCATTTTGTGACTGCGTACAATGGAACAATGTGTCCATGATTTCACTGCAACCAGCAAGTTGGTCAGAAGTTGGACAGAAAAGTTGGTGTGTGTAAAGTGGCCTGTACTCCCTAAAATCACATCTGTTTATGGCAGCCTATCATGCTCCCTAATTAAAGTCAATTAGATATAGCCTATTCACTCCACCAGACCCAAAAGCATTACAAAAAATGGCTGGTGGCCAATTATGCAGCTGTTATCTATTCCCCATTTCCTCAAGTTGGCTGGATCATCATTGTAAATTTGCAACTCTAATTTGTGCCACCCCCACATCATTGTAGATTATAAGCTCTTATTAGCAGGGCTGTCATTATTTTGCTTTAATTATTGTATTTTTTTTATAACTGTTACTTATGACTATTTGTACATGAACCCCTGAATTTTAAAACACTGCACAATATGTTGGCGCTATTTAAATAAAAATTATTATTATTATTATTGTTACCTGGAATGATAAGCTGGTCTTTGTGGACACAGCAATAGGTTGTAGATAGGGATGAGCTAGTAGTCAAATACTCGGACTCTCTATAATCATACTGAGTAGATCGTAATACTCGGGTATTCGGTGCGAGTAGTGAGTCCAATATTAGTCAATGGGAAATGCGAGTAATTGTCTGCTGGACCCAAAAAAGCGGCCTGGGGGCTGAGGAAAAGGCTGAAATGCGTGCATGATTGCCGTAAGAGCGAGTGATGATGGAGACGATCTTCTGACAGCTCAGTGTGTAAGTGGTGTAAAGAGACCTAGGGGCTGTGTGATGGTTAGCGCAGGAAAAAGCCACCCATCATCATCATCATCACAAGGACTTCACAATTATAAAGTTTGGACTACTGTCATTGTTGTTCCACTGCCACTACACAATGTGCAGGCATATTGTCTCCAAAAATTAGCCCAAGGGGCTACATCATGGTTGACGAAGGAAGCAGGCTTCAAGGGCCAAACAATTATGAAGTAGGACTACTAGCATAGTTCTTGCAGTGCCCAATGTGCAAGCATAGCCATAGTGTCTCCAAAAAGGGCTGTATTATGGTTGATGAAGGAAGCAGGCTTCAAGGGCCAAACAATTATGAAGCTAGGACTACTAGCATAGTTTTTGCAGTGACCAATGTACAGGCATAGCCATAGTGTATCTAAAAATTAGCCCAAGGGGCTGTATTATGGTTTATGAAGGAAGCAGGCTTCAAGGGCCAAACAATTATGAAGCTAGGCCTACTAGCATAGTTTTTGCAGTGCCCAATGTACAGGCATAGCCATAGTGTATCTAAAAATTAGACCAAGGGGCTGTACTATGGTTTATGAAGGAAGCAGGCCTCAAGGGCCAAACAATTATGAAACTAGGACTACTAACACAGTAGTTGCAGTGCCCAATGTCCAGGCATAGCCTTAGTGTCTCCAAAAATTAGCCCAAAGGGCTGTACCATGGTTGATGAAGGAAGCAGACCTCACGGGCCAAACTATTATGAAGCTAGGACTATTAGCACAGTAGTTGCAGTGCCCAATTTCCAGGCATAGCCATAGTGTCTCCAAAAAGTAGCCCATGTATAGAAAGAGAATGCTGGGTCATGCTTTTCTAAACTTGTTCATAGTTCATCACCCCATCAGGAGTCACAGGAAACATTTGACCTCAACCTTGGCCACTCCGATGATCTGTTTGGTCCATACCCTTTTGTTGCCTCTTGCCTATCACTGCGCGACATTGAAGAGGAATGTGAGGATGTATCATCTGTTCATGGCCAAATATTTGAAAACCCATGGCCAGAAAAAAGCCACTTTCATCCATGTGATATACCGAGTGAAGAGGTGGAGGCTGATGGTGATGACACAGAGTTGCCATCTGGCCAGCCGACAATATCAACACGGAAGGAGGATGACATGGATGATGAGGTGGTCGATGATGAGTCCACCGATCTGACCTGGACCGTTAACACGCATAGCTAGCACAGCAGCACAGAGGAAGAAGATGGATACGTAGCATCAACAAAGGCACCAAGGGCTACTGGTTTGAGCAGAGTGCGAAGTGTGTCAACTGTTCCCTCTACGCCCCAAGTCAAGGCAAGAGTGCGTTTAGCCGCTGTCTGGAATTTTTTTTCAGATACTGTAGTCCTTCTGAACCAAATGTTATCATCTGTAGCATCTACCATACGAAGCTGAGCAGAGGCTAGGGCAAAGGCAACCAAAGCACCACGAGTATGCATAAACACATAGCAGCCAAGCACCCTAGTTGGTGGGCAGAACAACAGGGTACCAGATCGGTGTATGTGGGTCAAACCACTGCCATGTCATCTGTGATCAGTCCGTCCAAATCTGCTAGGCGAGAAGCAGCTGATCATACCACTTGCTCACAAGCTGCAGTTGCACAGGCGTAGGACAACTAGCTCATCCACTTGTTTGTCCCAGCCAAGCATCCATTTGTCCATGCCCCAGATCTATGAAAGGAGGCGTAAATACCAAGCCATGCACCCACAAGCACAAATACTAAACGTGCACATTGCCAAGTTGCTAGCCGTGGAGATGTTGCTGTTTAGGTTTGTGGGGACACAGTCTTTCCGTGATCTGTTGGCTGTGGCTGCCCCATGATACTTAGTTCCCAGTCGGCACTATTTTTCCTGGTGTGCCTCATCGTGTTACACCAGCACATCTTAACCATTTTAAAGCGTACTCTCACCAACACCGTAACTGGGAAGGTCCTCCTTACAACAGACATGTGAACAAGTACTTGTGGACATGGACGATACATCCCTGTCATGGCACACTGGCTCAACCTGGTGGAGGGTGGGACAAAGTCTCAAACTGGACCTTCATATATCCTATCCATGCCATGAATAGCGGGCCCAACATCAATCAGGGTTTACGCCTCATCATATATGTTCTGTCTCCCCTCTTCCTCCTCCTCCGCCTCATCATCCTATGCTGAATTACCCTCCACATCACTCCCAAGTTGGGAGCTGTGCAGCAGCGCATTGGCAAAGCGCTCTGCTGAAGCTCATCTGCTTAGGTGAAACACTACACACTGCAGCAGAGCTGTGGTTAGGAATAAAACAACAGACTGATCAGTGTCTCTCCCCAATGCAACTCCAACCCGGTCTGGTTGTCTGTGATAATGGGAGTAACCTGGTGGCGGCTTTAAAGCTTGGAAAGTTGGTATACATGCCATGCATGGCTCACATGCTGACCCTAGTGGTGCAGAAATTTATAAAAACATACCCTAACTTGCCGTACCTACTTGAGAAGGTGTGCCGTATTTGCACCCATTTTTGCCAGTCCTCAACCACTGTTGCCGGTCTTGCAGCGCTTCAGAAGCAATTCAATTTGCCAAAAAACGGACTCATTTGTGACCTGCCATCACGGTGGAACTCAACATATCATATATTGGCAAGGATAAGTGAGCAGCAGAGGGCACTTGCTGAATACCAGTTTAAACATGTCCATCA
The DNA here is from genome assembly GCA_033576535.1 of Allobates femoralis. Lineage (NCBI taxonomy): Eukaryota > Metazoa > Chordata > Amphibia > Anura > Aromobatidae > Allobates > Allobates femoralis. The sequence continues at coordinate 327,317,025 of JARQOC010000006.1, forward strand.
GACTGAGACTCAGCCAAGACACACATAACAACTGTTGAGCGAGTGTGGATCGCTGACATTTGTGAGGTGCTGGATAACTTTGAGTACTGCACCAAGCTTGTGAGCGGTGTTCAAACTATTATTAGCGTAACCATAACTATGCTATGACTGCTGAAAGAATTGCTGCATAATCTAAAAATGGAATCTCTGAGTGCCCAGCAGCTGGGTAAAGAGCAAGATTTCATAATGGGTGATCCTACACAGCCCAGCCAATCTCATCAGGCAAGCTTGGAGGATGAAGATGATGAGGAAGATGAGGAGGGAGAGGACTTCTGTTTCAGTGGTACCGAGGGGACGCTTCATGCTACAGAGGGGACTCCCAACCATAGCTTCATGTCTGTCCAGCATTGGTGGGCTGGAGAGGAAGAGGTGGAGGAGGAGAGTCAGTGTGAGAAGAGCATGGGTATTGTTCCGCCTTCTGGGGTCACAGAACATTTCCCTCTTTGCAGCTTGGCACACATGGCACACTTCATATCTAACTGTCTAAGCCAAAACCCTCGCGTGGTCCACATTTTCAACTATACTGGTTGGCCACCTTTCTAGACCCACTGCACAAGGACAAATTTCCTTTGCTACTGTTGCAGTCACCTAGGGGTTTTACAATTGAATCCTTCAAGAGGGTCATTGTTGCTCATTTCATGGCAAAATCACCCTCTGACACTGCTGCAAGTAGAGGTACCAGCTCCGTGCAACAGCATGCATAAATGGGGAGAGACACACACAGCAGTTCCAAAAGAGGTGGTGGTAAAATGTAAAATTACTGGGCCATCTTCAATAAACCGTCTCATCAGCAAGGGCGAGCTGGACCGGTAACAATGTCAAGGAGGGAGAAGTTGCACAAGATGGTCAACGACTATCTAAGGGACCATACCTACGTCCTTCCTGACGTTTCTGTTCCGTTTAATTACTGGGTATCCAAGCTACTTAGTTAGCCAGACTTCTCTTTATATACCTCGGAGGTGCTGGCCTGCCCTGCTGTTAGTGTGATGTCAGAGCATGTTTTCAGTGCCGCTGGGGCAATCATCACAGATACACACACACGGCTGACTAAAGAGAGTGCAGACAGGCTGATTCTGATAAAATTTAACAAGGACTGGATTTCGCAATAGTATTTAAGCCATCCTGATGACAGCATCCCAACCTAAAGTGACCCAAAATTTTATTTTAGGCAACTGGTGACCATGTCCATCCCTTCCTATACAAACCCCTTTTCTTCTTCTTCAAAATGTTTTCATCTCCTGCTTCTGCCACATGTACCTCATTGGTCGATGTGCTAAAAACAATGTTCAGTTAAATAATATTTCTCATCGGAGGCACTTATAATGAGACCCTCCTTCCTCCATCAACCATAATGCAGCCCCTTGGGCTACTTTTTGGAGACAAATTGGCTATGCCTGGTCATTGGGCACTACAACTACTGTGTTAGTAGTCCTAGGCTAGCTTCATAATTGTTTGGCCCTTGAGGCCTGCTTCCTTCATCAACCATGGTACAGCCCCTTGCGCTAATTTTGTAGACATTATGGCTCTGTCTGCACATTGGGCACTGCAAAAACTATGCTAGGAGACTGTGTCGTCGTGGACAATTTAGTGCTGCTACAAAATTTCGTGGAGGCCTTATCAGCCATCCAAGACAATATATGCTCTTGCTCTTCTGACTTCCAGACCCGTTTATGTTTCAGACCAGGAAATTTCACCAGGAACATAGATGCATCAACCTTCTTCTGTCTCCCAGATTCTGTGCCTTGTCGGGCACCACTGATCCATGTCCATGTCCGTGTCCCTTCACAACAGCCTTTTTAGGAATTTGGTGTTTTTCTAACATAACTGCAGATCTTCAGATGCAGATATTGGGGAGCAAGGAGCAGTTAGTTCTTTGTAGAAGGTAGCGTTACAGCCTAGTACTGCTTTGTGTTTCAGACACAGCACTGCAACGGCAAAAAAAAATGGCCCTGAGGTTTAAGGTGATATATTACGCGCGCCAGTCACCACACAAAACAGTGGTGCTAGCTGCATTTCAGTTGTGCAGTATCATGCATGCTACTCAGTGTGAACACAGTATCGCAATGGCACCAAAAAAATAGCCCTAAGATTTAAGGTGATATTTTACGCGCGCCAGTCACCACACAAGACAGCGGTGCTGGCTGCATGTCAGTTGGGGAGTACCGTGTGTGCTATTCGGTGTGAACACAGCACCGCAACGACAAAAAACTTGCCCTGAGCTTTAAGGCAATATATTACACTTGTTAGTCACCATACAAGACAACGGTGATGGCTGCTTGTCAGTTGTGTAGTACTGTGCATGCTATTCAGTATGAACGCAGCACCGCAACGGCACAAAAAAATTGTCCTGAGCCTTAAGGCAATATTATGGCGCGTGCCAGTCGCCACACAACACAGCGGTGCTGGCTGTGGGTCAGTTGTGCAGTGCCGTGCATGCTATTCAGTGTGAACACAGCACAGCAATGGCAAAAAAATTGCCCTGAGCTCTAAGGCGATATAGTACACTTGCGAGTCACCACACAAGACAGCGCTGCTAGCTGCATGTGAGTTGTGCAGTAGCGTGCGTGCTATTTGGTGTGAACACCGCAACGCAACGGCAAAAAAATTGGCCTGCAGGGATAATTGTGACCCCAAAAATAGCATGGAAAACTGTCACTACTCCTTGACCTCATACTTTCAACTCTGAGAAGAGCTGAAATATTGCTGACTCTACTATGTGGTACTGTAACACTCCTGCCTGTCTCCCTGTACTACAGTCACCTAGCACTACAATACTGGTAGCTCTCACAAGAGCTTTTGGGTTTTACTCAGGATTTCTGTACGATTTGCTCAAGCACAACTCTCCCTAGCAGCTACTCACACTCTCCCTACACTAGCTGTGTTCTGCATGAAATGTGCAGAAAATGGCAGCGGCAATGCTTATATAGAGCTTATGAGTCATAGGCTAAGGCGGCCGTCACACGGTTCAATATTGCTAACGATATCGTTTAAACGATCTGCTTTTTGATCGCTTAAGCGATATCGTTTGTGCATCGCTGCGTGCAATCAAGCGATTTTACAATGTAAAATCGCTTGATCGTGACATCGCAGATATGAGAGCCGGAGCTCATATCAAGCGATAAACGCTTGAACAATCTGCTTCATCGTGGTGTATGACACCACGATGAACGATCTCCCAGCGGCAGAGCCTATGCTGGGAGATGGTATCTATGGTAAACGTCGGGTTACTAAGCGCCGCGCGGCGCCTAGTAACCCGATGTGTACCATAGTTACCAGCGATCTCGCTGGTCCACATCGCTGGTGAGTCTGTCTGTGTGACAGCTCACCAGCGATGTGAGCGATATTGTTAGCGATCGCGCGTGCACGTGATCGCTTACAATATCGCTCACGATATTGCAGCGTGTGACGGCCGCCTATGACTCATGTATGATGCTGGGCGGGAGATCTGAATATTGCAAGGCGAGTAGTGAAATACTTACTATGTTCCGAGTACCGCGACTACCGCATTACTCGCCGAGTACCGAATACTTGCGATTATACTCGGTCATCCCTAGTTGTAGACAATTTTTCAGTACAGCATCTACCAATGTTTTTTTATATATATACCATAGATGTATTGTTACTATATTGTAGTCACACAAGAAGATTCAATCATTTTCTCTGAAAGAAGCAATTGATTGCATTTTGTATTAATCAAACAACTATAATGAACTGTGGGCCTTTAAATAAATCCCAAGCCTTCTCAGTCAACACTGAATAAAGCCGCAGCAGTCTAGCAAATCCATTATTCTAATAACCCATAGCAATTAGGAGTAATTGATTTGTTAAAAGCCAGTTAGCATGTACTGCAAAATTATGGGGGATTATACCCTGCAGTTTCTAAGTATTTAAAGGCTCTGGTTATGCTTAGGAATGGTGATCATATTTGCTGTAGCAGCCATAAAATAGCATCCCTGGCTTCAAGCATTTTACAAACCAAGTAATTCTCAATCAACACTTTTGTTGTGGTGCATATTTTCAAGATTTTCCTTTTGTGAAATTTCATTAGGTGCATAGTGTGTTGGTAGAAAATTACATATTTCATATTTTGTCCATGCACCAATTTGGCTGCATTAATGTTAGAATGGTTGTCAAGTAAGCTATTTCAAGCAATTCATCTATAGATGGATGACACGCTATCACTCGGCAGATCAAATATTGGGAGTGCATAAGGCCTAAGGGTAAAATAATGCTATTTTCTTTCTTTCCTATAGAAGTCATGTAATAGAATATGCCACGTTTCTCCTATAAAAGCATATAAAGCATAGTTTTTCTATGAGTTAGTGAGGAGCAGATTGATAATAGAAAAAGGAAAGATAGTACTCCAGCACATTGAAGATAAAAATTAAAACTTCATTTAAATTTAAGCCATTTACAATCCAAGTTCGTTTAAGAACAAACTATAGGTCCAAACATGAAGGCACCTTAAGTGTGTCAGACAACTAAAACCATGTCCATTGTGATAGGTGTGAAATCTTATTACAAACACTATATAAAATGACATACAGCCATGGCCAAAAGTATTGAAAACCCTGCAATTCTGTCAGATAATACTCAGTTTCTTCCTGAAAATGATTGCAATCTCAAATTCTTTGGTATTATTATCTTCATTTAATTTGTCTTCAATTAAAAAACACAAAAGAAAATGAAGCTAAAAGCAAAACATTGATCATTTCACACAAAACTCCAAAAATGGGTCGGACAAAAGTATTGGCACCCTCAGCTTAATACTTGGTTGCACAACCTTTAGCCAAAATAACGGCGATCAACCGCTTCCGGTAACCATCAATGAGTTTCTTACAATGCTCTGCTGGAATTTTAGATCATTCTTCTTTTGGCAAACTGCTCCAGGTCCCTGATATTTGAAGGGTGCCTTCTCCAAAATGCCATTTTTAGATCTCTCCACAGGTGTTCTATGGGATTCAGGTCTGGACTCATTGCTGGCCACCTTACAAGTCTCCAGTGCTTTCTCTCAAACCATTTTCTAGTGCTTTTTGAAGTGTGTTTTTGGGTCATTGTCCTGCTGGAAGATCCATGACCTCTGAGGGAGACCCAGCTTTCTCACACTGGGCCCTACATTATGCTGCAAAATTTGTTGGGAGTCTTCAGACTTCATAATGCCAAGCACACGGTCAAGCAGTCCAGTGCCAGAGGCAGCAAAGGAAACCCAAAACATCAGGGAACCTCCGCCATGTTTGACTGTAGGGACCATGTTCTTTTCTTTGAATGCCTCTTTTTTTTCTCCTGTAAGCTCTATGTTGATGCCTTTGCCCAAAACGCTCTACTTTTGTCTCATCTGACCAGAGAACATTCTTCCAAAACATTTTAGGCTTTCTCAGGTACGTTTTGGCAAACTCCAGCCTGGCTTTTTTATGTCTCGGGGTAAGAAGTGGGGTCTTCCTGTGTCTCCTGCCATACAGTCCCTTTTCATTCAGAATCCGACGGATAGGACGGGTTTACGCTGTTGTACCCTCGGACTGCAGGGTAGCTTGAACTTGTTTGAATGTTAGTTGAGGTTCTTCATCCACTATCCGCACAATCTTGCGTTGAAATCTCTAGTCAATTTTTCTTTTCCGTCCACATCTAGGGAGGTTAGCCACAGTGCCATGGGCTTTAAACTTCTTAATGACACTGCGCACGGTAGACACAGGAACATTCAGGTCTTTGGAGATGGACTTGTAGCCTTGAGATTGCTCATGCTTCCTCACAATTTGGTTTCTCAAGTCCTCAGACAGTTCTTTGGTCTTCTTTCTTTTCTCCATGCTCAATGTGGTACACACAAGGACACAGGACAGAGGTTGAGTCAACTTTAATCCATGTCAACTGGCTGCAAGTGTGATTTAGTTATTGCCAACACCGGTTAGGTGCCACAGGTAAGTTACAGGTGCTGTTAATTACACAAATTAGAGAAGCATCACATGATTTTTCTAAGGGTGCCAATACTTTTGTCCACCCCCTTTTTTATGTTTGGTGGGGAATTATATCCAATTTGGCTTTAGGACAATTCTTTTTGTGTTTTTTTCATTGAAGACAAATTAAGTGAAGAAAATAATAACAAAGAATTTGTGATTGCAATTATTTTCAGGAAGAAACTGAGTATTATCTGACAGAATTGCAGGGGTTTCAATATGTTTGGCCAACACTGTACCTGTATATGCAAGTTTTTCTCTCTATCTGACATGAAACCAGAGTAAACCTTTCCCTTAGGTTTTGGGATTACTATAATTGATTACATTTATCCAGAATAATGAGAGAGAAAGAATGAGTTAAGACATTTTTATTACTTTCTGCAAAGTCAAAAGTTTACATACATTTCATAAAAATTTGGTATCATTGCTCTTAAACTGTATGAGTTGGGTCAAACATTTTGGATATCCTTCTACAAGCTTCTCACAATAGTTAGTAGAAATTTAGGCTCTTTCCTCCTGACAGAACTGTTGTAACTGAGCCATAATTGTAGGTCGACTTGCAGTTGGACAGTTTCCAGGATTTCAAGCAGCCAATCATAGACACCCATTCTATGTGACAGCATCTGTGATAGGCTGTTGGGTCCCTCTGCAGTGAATACCCAGGAAGTTAATGAGTGGCCCTCGAAGTAGATGCGGTGGGACGGCGGGACAGCTAGACGTGGTAAGTATGATGCTGTTTAACAACTATTTGCTTTATTTTACAGCCCTTCCACCCCTTAACCAAGATTTTAATGTCCGGGTTTAGGATTCGAACTTAAGTTTGAGCCATGTTTGGCTCAAACCCAGACTTTAAAAAAAAGCCTGGGCGAGTGTGCCGAACCTGAACATTGGTGGGTTTAACCATCACTAATCTGTGTATCTCAGATTGTTAATAAACCTTCCACCTATCCTCATGCCAACTGATGATTCATTCAAGTCAAGCTTCCTCATGATCACGTCTGAATAGAGGTTGAAGAGGAAAGGTGAGAGGATGCAGCCTTGTCTTGTGCCTTTTTTTAACTTAAAATTGTCTGTGTTCCCATATCTGGTTCGTACAGTAGCTTCCTGTTTATCGTAAAGTGACTTGATCAATCTGATCAGTTATGCAGTACTCCTAGCTCGTACAACAATTTCCAGAGCTTCTCATGTTCAATGCAGTTAAACTCCTTGGTGTAATTAATGAAACACAGATAGAGTTCCTTTTGATACACCCCTGCCTTGTCCATGATCTATCTTATGTTGGTAATGATGTATCGGGTTCCCTGCCTCTGCGTAGGCCAGCTGGTACATCTGGAAGTTCACAATCAAGGATGTTGCCCAGTCTCTTTTGAATGATTTTCAGAAGCACCCTGCTGGCATGTGGGATCAGGGAGATGGTTCTGTAGTTGGCAAAGTCTTTCATGTCACCTTTTTTTGACAATGGGATGAAAACCGATTGTATCCATTCCCATGGTTATGAGCATGACTTCCATATCTTTTGACATAGTGCTGTTATCGCTGCTCTCAGGATGGGTTTCAGCAGTTCTGCAGGAATACTATTGATATTGGGTGCCTTGTTGTTTTGCAACTGTTTCATTGTCCATTCCACTTCACTATCCAGCAGATCAGGCTCTAGGTCATCTTGGACAGAGAGTTTGACTAAGGGGTCATTGCTAGCCATGGCATAGAGTTCCTCTGTGTATTCTTTTCATCTGACCTTAATGCCATGTTGGTCAGTAACCTTGGTTCTTTCATTGTTCTTGATGTTTCCTTGTCAGGCTATGAATGGCTTTCTCCCCTGTTTCACAAAAGTCCCTGGTATTCCCTTTCATGTATGCATATTAGAGCTTCATGCATGACTCATACAAAAAGGTGTTCTTATCTTTCGTGGAATCTCGTTGGAAGTCGGCATTCAATCGTCTCGCATCGTCTAGAAATCCTCTGACTTTTGCCTCTCTTCTCTTGCTAGTGAGTCGGTCGACAGGGTAAGGGGTACTCGGATACCGGGACAGGTTGCTACTTCAGTGGGGATCGCGGCTTGTCGGGTCCCGTTCCCGTGCCCGTGCCCAAAGGGGAAAACTATTTGGGGATGGCAATTATACGTGACGCCACCTGTGGTACCTGGTAATGTAGTTACCAGCGCTGCAGTCGGCCGCTGAGGTGATGGTGATGCAGCTTTGGTAGTACAGCTCCCCACAGGCAAAGCTTTTACCTCAGGGCAGTTGGGTGGATGAGGGGAGTAATAGCCTTTACCTCTCAGGTGTTGTTGAGACCTTTTAGGCGAGGGATTAACTAGAGACAAAGTCCAGATCAGCTCAAACAGTTCTTTTCACTGGTACCAGGCAGATATTTAAGGTACACGGTACAGTCCAGTTTCCAGAGGTTAGTTGCCACAGGTTTTGAGGTTCACCATAGAGTCTGTCTGAGACACCTTTCAACACTTTCCTTGGTCCTGCTCTTAAGGGCTCTTTTGGCTCTTTATTTCCCCACTCACAAGACTAGTCTCTGGTCCTCGGGGTCTGTTGCTGTAAGTCTCTATTCACTTGTCAGCGTCTTGAACCCGGCTATGGGACAGATGTTGGACTTCTTGATGGGATGCTGTGACTCCTTCTTATCAGGATCACAGAATGCCGATCAGTGGTTTGGGGTAAACCTGGCAAACCACCTCGGTTCTGGTACAGCAGTGGTGACCTGGACACTCCAGACGGCTGTCAACAAGTCTGGGGTGTCCCCTTTCTTGTCTGGGTACCTCTTTAGGTTTGAGGTACCCTCCTGTCAGAGCTGCTGTCTCAGCTGCGTCCATCCTCTTTCAGTTACTCTTACCATCTGACTGACTGCTCTTAACTGTAACTGACGTCACGTCTCCCGCTCAGCTAAGCTCCACCCCCTGGGACCTACTGAATATACAGTCCCTGGTGCTAAGGTGTCTATAGCTGGGCTTGTTGTAGTTTTATAGACAGACTCTTCAGGTCCCCCCTCTACCACACCTTCTATTTGGGGTGTAGTACCTCCCTGTGGCGTCCCGCCAGAGGGGCGCCACACTAGCAATCTGGAGGGTGGATGAGTTAACCAATTCCCTCCCTGTGCTCGCTCCTTGTGTGGCACTTGTTTCGATAACAATTCCTTTCACTTCAGCCCTCAACTGTATGGGGTTCTCTTTGTCATCTGTAAGCAAGTCGGACCTGTTCTTTAGTTCAACGGCGTACTGCAAAGGGATTTTGCTGACGTCAAAACACTTCTGTACAGCTGAATGCTTGTTCTGGCATAGAAAGAATAAGAAGGGGCAGATAATTTTGAGCCCAAGATATTAATGTTTCAACCAGAGCTGGGGTGCGTGGGGTACTCGGTCACCGGGGCTTCTGTGTGGGATGTCACGGATGGTCGGTATCCCCGGTGCCGTGCCCTGGCGAACAATTGTACCAGGTGTTGATGGTAAAACGGTGGGGGTGAAAGGGGTTATTTACAGGGGGACGTGACGCCACCTGTAGAGTCCGGTAAGGTGGTACCGGCGCTGCCGGCCGGCCGCTGAGGTGATGGAGGGGGGCAGCAGTGTGTGGTACAGCTCCACCTGTGGGGAGCATTTGTTTCAACCAGAGCTGGGGTGCGTGGGGTACTCGGTCACCGGGGCTTCTGTGTGGGATGTCACGGATGGTCGGTATCCCCGGTGCCGTGCCCTGGCGAACAATTGTACCAGGTGTTGATGGTAAACGGTGGGGGTAAAAGGGAGTTATTTACAGGGGAACGTGACGCCACCTGTAGAGTCCGGTAAGGTGGTACCGGCGCTGCCGGCCGGCCGCTGAGGTGATGGAGGGGGCAGCAGTGTGTGGTACAGCTCCCCACAGGTGGAGCTTTACCTCAGGGCAGCTATGATGGTGATGAGACGGTGAGGGAGGACAGTGATGGTAATGGTGGTGCAGTTCTTACCCTCTGCTGTTGATGTTGATGATGTTAAGTCCTTTGAGCTGCGGCAGGAAGAATAACAGAAACCAATTCTTGTTTTAACTTTGCTTTACTCGGTACCGGCTGATGGCATAACAATACACGGTACAGTTTGGTTTAGGGTGTTGTTACCAACTCAGGATTTCTCTTAAGGAGTCTTTAGATGTTCTTTCTCTGTCTTTCAGGGTTTCTATTCTCTTTCTAGATCTTTCTGTCTTTCCCACCTTTGAAGAGCTCACCCGCCAATCCTGCAGTCTGTGTCTAGTAGGCTTAAATGGACTATTACCGGTCCAAATGGGAACAGCAGGAACGCACAAGTTTCCCACCTGACACCGGGTTTCAGTCTTTCCTCACTAGTGTAGGACCGTCTTTTGGGCATGAGGGGTGAGGTAACTTGTGGTGCTGTCAGCAACCCGGTCTGGTTGGGCCTGCAGCTCGTCGGCTTCGCAGTCAGGGCTGAACTCCTGGCTGCCTCGGTTGTCCGTGTCACCTGTGAACCCTCAACATGACCAGCTGGTTCCTACCAGTCTTGGTCCGTTGCCATCTGTCCTGGGCCCCCTCATAAAGATGGGGTACCCTCCACTCAGCTGAGCCGCCAGGCGTGACCACACGGTCTGCCTTCCCAAGCCGTCTGAGGTAAATTCTTAACTGTCACTCTGCTCTATCCTAAGCTCCGCCCCCACCTGTGGAACCTACCATAAAGTCAGTTTCCCCTACACTGAGTGGTGCGGTCCTAAGTGAGTGCTAAAAATAGACTCCATAAGCATTAAATCGTAACCTGGCAACTTACAAGGAATAAAAAAAAAAAACACATTTTATATTTAAGTGTAATACCATTCTGTGGCGCATACCCGCAGGGGCGCCACACACCCCCTTGGTGAAACACACCCGTCCGCGGGTGTCAAACCAAATCAACCTAGAGTAAAATACATTTCACATATAACAATGAACATTTTTAACAGATATCAACAATAAGATTGCTTCTTTTCTTCCCTATTAGGGAGGCGCACTGCTTATACCGTTACTTTAACTCGACTATATTCTAGTCCATATTGGCCCAACTGGGACCAGGTAACAAGTACCTTGATTAATGTCCATCAAATGCTGAAAAAGGAAAAAGAAACAATGCAATGCAAGGAAAATATACATTTAAAACGATTCTGCTCACACTTTAAACAGTGCAATACCGGGTTAACTCTTTACTACTCAACTTTACTGACCCGGATTGCAAACCTCCCACTGAGACCTGCGTTGCGTTTATTTATCCCCACGATACCGGTCCCGGTGGCCCTGGGGAACTGCAGATAGATGGACTCTCCTCTCTTCAACCGCTGCTGCTGATGCTGGTACCGCGACCCTCCATAGCTCGCGGGGCCCGGCCTCCTCTGCGCCGCCGGCTCCTTCCTCCTCCAGATTCTTCTCTTCCTCCGTCAGCTCGGGCTCCACAAGGGATGCATAAACCGGTCCCAGGGAATCAGCAGCTGGGACTGCCATTGCCTCACAGCCGGTTACAGGTAACAGGTCCGGAGCCTGACCAGGTATATTGAGTCCGCTCCCGGCCGCATCCTGCTTAGTTCTTATAGTCCATAACCTGTGTGGGCTGGCGCTCGACCCGCCCCCTTGGTTGATTGAGAGCAATGGGGGCGGGGAGACTTTTTGGCGCCTCTTGAACGGCCTATGTTTATTGAGGGGCCGAGGCATGCCCCTAGGCCAGCACATTGTTGTTTATGCACTTTTAAGCCCGCCCACCACGAAGTTCCTGTGGGCAAGTCCTTCGGGCTTTTCCGGAGCCCGCCACTGCCTTCGTCACTCCTCGGCAGAGCAGAGGGGGGCGGGCCCCGCGAGCTATGGAGGGTCGCGGTACCAGCATCAGCAGCAGCGGTTGAAGAGAGGAGAGTCCATCTATCTGCAGTTCCCCAGGGCCACCGGGACCGGTATCGTGGGGATAAATAAACGCAACGCAGGTCTCAGTGGGAGGTTTGCAATCCGGGTCAGTAAAGTTGAGTAGTAAAGAGTTAACCCGGTATTGCACTGTTTAAAGTGTGAGCAGAATCGTTTTAAATGTATATTTTCCTTGCATTGCATTGTTTCTTTTTCCTTTTTCAGCATTTGATGGACATTAATCAAGGTACTTGTTACCTGGTCCCAGTTGGGCCAATATGGACTAGAATATAGTCGAGTTAAAGTAACGGTATAAGCAGTGCGCCTCCCTAATAGGTAGATACCAGGCTGGCTCATCCTGTTCGTGACGCCAATTTGTTTTGACCAGAGCTGGGGTGCGTGAGGTACTCGGTCACCGGGGCTTCTGTGTGGGATGTCACGGGTGGTCTGTATCCCCGGTGCCGTGCCCTGGCGAACAATTATACCAGGTGTTGATGGTAAAACGGTGGGGGTGAAAGGGGTTATTTACAAGGGGACGTGACGCCACCTGTAGAGTCCGGTAAGGTGGTACCGGCGCTGCCAGCCGGCCGCTGAGGTGATGGAGGGGGGGCAGCAGTGTGTGGTACAGCTCCCCACAGGTGGAGCTTTACCTCAGGGCAGCTATGATGGTGGTGAGACGGTGAGGGAGGACAGTGATGGTAATGGTGGTGCAGTTCTTACCCCTCTGCTGTTGATGTTGATGATATTAAGTCCTTTGAGCTGCGGCAGGAAGAATAACAGACACCAGTTCTTGTTTAACTTTGCTTTACTCGGTACCGGCTGATGGCATAACAATACACGGTACAGTTTGGTTCAGGGTGTTGTTACCAACTCAGGATTTCTCTTAAGGAGTCTTTAGATGTTCTTTCTCTGTCTTTCAGGGTTTCTATTCTCTTTCTAGATCTTTCTGTCTTTCCCACCTTTGAAGAGCTCACCCGCCAGTCCTGCAGTCTGTATCTAGTAGGCTTAATTTGACTATTACCGGTCCAAATGGGAACAGCAGGAACGCACAAGTTTCCCACCTGACACCGGGTTTCAGTCTTTCCTCACTAGTGTAGGACCGTCTTTTGGGCATGAGGGGTGAGGTACCTTTGTGGGGCTGTCAGCAACCCGGTCCGGTTGGGCCTGCCGCTCGTCGGTTTCGCAGTCAGGGCTGAACTCCTGGCTGCCTCGGTAGTCCGTGTCACCTGTGTACCCTCAACATGACCAGCTGGCTCCTACCAGTCTTGGTCCGTTGCCATCTGTCCTGGGCCCCCTCATAAAGATGGGGTACCCTCCACTCAGCTGAGCCGCCAGGCGTGACCACACTGTCTGCCTTCCCAAGCCGTCTGAGGTAAATTCTTAACTGTCACTCTGCTCTATCCTAAGCTCCGCCCCCACCTGTGGAACCTACCATAAAGTCAGTTTCCCCTACACTAAGTGGTGCGGTCCTAAGTGAGTGCTAAAAATAGACTCCATAAGCATTAAATCCTAACCTAGCAACTTACAATATATTACATATAGATGTTAAATGCAATACCACTCTGTGGCGCATACCCGCAGGGGCGCCACACACCCCCTTGGTGAAACACACCCGTCCGCGGGTGTCAAACCAAACCTGAAATACAAAAATGCATTTTACATATAACATTGAACATTTATCAACAATAAGATTGCTTCTTTTCTTCCCTTGCGGGAGGCTCACTGCTTATAACGTTGCATTAAACTTTAACTATAATCTAGTCCATACTGGCCCAACTGGGACCAGGTAATAAGTTCTTTGGTTACTGTCCATCAAATGCTGAAAAGGAAAAAGAAACAGTGCAATGCAAAGGAAATATGCATTTTAAACAATTCTGCTCACACTTTGAACAGTGCAATACCGGGTTAACTCTTTATTGCTCAACTTACTGACCCGGTTTGCAAACCTCCCACTGAGACCTGCGTGGCGTTTATTTATCCCCACAATACAGGTCCCGGTCTAGGTGACCCTGGGGAACTGCTGATAGATGGACTTTCTTCTCTCCAACCGCTACTGCTGGTACCGCGACCCTCCATAGCTCGCGGGGCCCGGCCTCCTCCGTACCACCGGCTCCTTCAGGAACTGGATGAAATCCTCCTCCGTCTTGGTGATATCCTCCTCTCCGGGCTCCACAAGGGGTGCATAAATCGGTCCCAGGGAATCAGCAGCTGGGACTGCCATTGCCTCACAGCCGGTTACAGGTAACAGGTCCGGAGCCTGACCAGGTATATTGAGTCCGCTCCGGCCGCATCCTGCTTAGTTCTTATAGTCCATAACCGGTGTGGGCTGGCGCTCGACCCGCCCCCTTGGTTGATTGAGAGCAATGGGGGCGGGGAGACTTTTTGGCGCCTCTTGAATGGCCTATGTTTGTTGAGGAGCCGAGGCATGCCCCTAGGCCGGCACATAGTTCTTTATGCACTTTTAAGCCCGCCCACCACGAAGTTCCTGTGGGCAAGTCCTTCGGGCTTTTCCGGAGCCCGCCACTGCCTTCGTCACTCCTCGGCAGAGCGGAGGGGGCGGGGCTTATCTTCCCGCTCTTTCTCCTGCTGTGACGCAGTTTGAATTTCTGAGGCGATGTAATGGCGGCTCGGCACAGTTTTTATAATCCACACATTTAGACAATAATAAAGTTCTTAAGGCACACTTCACCCGGTAGATACCAGGCTGGCTCATCCTGTTCGTGACGCCAATTTGTTTCAACCAGAGCTGGGGTGCATGAGGTACTCGGTCACCGGGGCTTCTGTGTGGGATGTCACGGATGGTCGGTATCCCCGGTGCCGTGCCCTGGCGAACAACTATACCAGGTGTTAATGGTAAAACAGTGGGGGTAAAAGGGGTTATTTACAGGGGGACGTGACGCCACCTGTAGAGTCCGGTAAGGTGGTACCGGCGCTGCCAGCCGGCCACTGAGGTGATGGAGGGGGGCAGCGGTGTGTGGTACAGCTCCCCACAGGTGGAGCTTTACCTCAGGGCAGCTATGATGGTGGTGAGACGGTGAGGGAGGACAGTGATGGTAATGGTGGTGCAGTTCTTACCCCTCTGCTGTTGATGTTGATGATATTAAGTCCTTTGAGCTGCGGCAGGAAGAATAACAGACACCAGTTCTTGTTTAACTTTGCTTTACTCGGTACCGGCTGATGGCATAACAATACACGGTACAGTTTGGTTCAGGGTGTTGTTACCAACTCAGGATTTCTCTTAAGGAGTCTTTAGATGTTCTTTCTCTGTCTTTCAGGGTTTCTATTCTCTTTCTAGATCTTTCTGTCTTTCCCACCTTTGAAGAGCTCACCCGCCAGTCCTGCAGTCTGTATCTAGTAGGCTTAATTTGACTATTACCGGTCCAAATGGGAACAGCAGGAACGCACAAGTTTCCCACCTGACACCGGGTTTCAGTCTTTCCTCACTAGTGTAGGACCGTCTTTTGGGCATGAGGGGTGAGGTACCTTTGTGGGGCTGTCAGCAACCCGGTCCGGTTGGGCCTGCCGCTCGTCGGTTTCGCAGTCAGGGCTGAACTCCTGGCTGCCTCGGTAGTCCGTGTCACCTGTGTACCCTCAACATGACCAGCTGGCTCCTACCAGTCTTGGTCCGTTGCCATCTGTCCTGGGCCCCCTCATAAAGATGGGGTACCCTCCACTCAGCTGAGCCGCCAGGCGTAACCACACTGTCTGCCTTCCCAAGCCGTCTGAGGTAAATTCTTAACTGTCACTCTGCTCTATCCTAAGCTCCGCCCCCACCTGTGGAACCTACCATAAAGTCAGTTTCCCCTACACTAAGTGGTGCGGTCCTAAGTGAGTGCTAAAAATAGACTCCATAAGCATTAAATCCTAACCTAGCAACTTACAATATATTACATATAGATGTTAAATGCAATACCACTCTGTGGCGCATACCCGCAGGGGCGCCACATTAACAGTACTAGTTATTAACCACACTTTTTGGTATTATAAAAGATTACTTTATTCAAACCTCTAAAAAAGTGAAAAGTGTAGTTCATACAATTAATTTTTTTTTTACAAAAAAATTACAAAAATAGGTCAGCAGATGGGAGTTTTTCTGAAAGTGTTTCCCCTAAACAGAAGGTACAATCAACCACCTTGCATTATAAAAGAAAGGGGTGCATACAATAATATTAAGCAGATAATTATAGGTCAGATACATAACAGTAAAGATTAGTGATGAGCGAGTACCAAAATGCTCGGGTGCTCGATGCTCGGGCCGAGCATCCCAAGATACTTGTGTACTCAGCCCGAGCACCGAGCCCAATTTTATCCTATGGGAGACCCGGGTATTTTTATAAAATGACCGTCGGCAGCATGTAGAAACCCCAAAGATGTCACAAAAGTCTCAGAAGAGTGCTCAAATGACATAGCAACACCATGGGGAAGACCCCTGGAAGCATTTCTCACTCAAAAGTCACAGCTGTGAACCATGTTGTCCGAGTTTCACGCCAATTTTACGGAGTCACCAGAAAACCTTCCAAAATGACACCAAAATGAATATTCAGGGTGGAAATGTTAAGGGCACATACCCAATAGTGAGATACAGCTGGTGTATGTTACTTTATGCGATTACGTGAAAGATTTTACGTGAAAACATTGTGCGGCACTCCGATGTCCCTGAGAAGAGACGAACATGAAGCCCTGTCTTGATATAATGTGCCCATTTTGAGGAAGTGGGTGTATTGTAGTATTTTCCTTTACCAGGGCAGTCCAAAATTGTGAGGTTCACCAATGACCCATGCATACACACATGCATGAGGGCCTGTAAACCTGAAGTGGGTGTATTGTAGTATAGCCCTTTGGCAGGGCAGCCAAAAATTGGGAGGTTCAACAATGCCCCTGGATACAGACGTGCAGGAGGGCCTGTAAACCTGAAGTGGGTGTATTGTAGTATAGCCCTTTGGCAGGGCAGCCAAAAATTGGGACGTTCAACAATGCCCCTAGATACTGATGTGCAGGAGGGCCTGTAAACCTGAAGTGGGTGTATTGTAGTATAGCCCTTTGGCAGGGCAGCCAAAAATTGGGAGGTTCAACAATGCCCCTGGATACAGATGTGCAGGAGGGCCTGTAAACCTGAAGTGGGTGTTATTGTAGCATTGCCCTTTGGTAGGGCAGCCAAAAATTGGGAGGTTCACCAATGACCCATGCATACAGACATGCATGAGGGCCTGTAAACCTGAAGTGGGTGTATTGTAGTATTGCCCTTTGGTAGGGCAGCCAAAAATTGGGAGGTTCACCAATGACCCATGCATACAGACATGCATGAGGGCCTGTAAACCTGAAGTGGGTGTAATGTAGTATTGCCCTTTGGCAGGGCAGCCAAAAATTGGGAGGCTCCACATTGTCCCTGGCTAGAGACGTGCATGAGGGCCTCAAGACATTTTTCCCATTGAAAAGGAGCGGGTCTCCTGTCGTTGTAATGCCCATTCTAAAAGAATGGGTGAAAAAATTTACCACTGGGGGTATACCTGAAACAACAGCCTAACTATTGTAATGGTCATCATGGAGGCACATGAGGAGAAGGAGGAGCAGTCCAGCGATTAGCCAAAGTCCAGAAGTGTGTACCCATGGGTGAGTGGAGGTACATGGCAAATTCCCATAACAAAATTTAAATTCCGCTGTCATTTCCTGGTGGTGTGGTGAAGTCTGGCCCAATCCAACCTTTGTTCATCTTCATCAGAGTCAGCCTGTCAGCATTTTCAGTTGACAGGCGGGTGCGTTTATCAGTAATGATTCCACCTGCGGCACTAAAAACACGCTCTGACAAAACGCTAGCGGCGGGGCAGGCCAGGACTTCCAAGGCGTAGAGAGCCAATTCATGCCACGTGTCCAGCATGGAGACCCAATAATTGTAAGGCACAGAGGAATGTCGGAGTACAGTTGTTCGATCTGCAAGGTACTCCTTCAGCATCTGGCCAAACTTAGCATTTCTTGTGGCACTACCCCGCACCTCAGGGGCTGTGGTACGTGAGGGGCTGAGAAAACTGTCCCACATCGTAAAGACTGTTCCCCTACCTCTGGCAGATTGGACTTGTGCCCCTCTCGGCCGTACACCTTGGTTGTCCACCGATTCCTGACCTATGCCGCTAGCGTTTTGTGAGGGGAATGCTTTGCCTACTTCCGTGACTATGGCTTTCTGGAACTGCTGCATTTTGGCTGACCTCTCCACCTCAGGAATAAGAGACATAAAGTTCTCCTTGTAGCGTGGGTCTAAGAGTGTTGCCAACCAGTAGTGATTGTTGGCCAAGATGTTCTGAACACGAGGGTCACGAGCCAGGCAGCTTACCATAAAGTCAGCCATGTGCTCCAGACTCTTAACAGCCATCACTTCAGTATCCTGACCAACACGATGACTGAACATGCTGTCCTCCTCCTCCTCCTCCTCATCACCTCTGTCCTCTGGCCAGCCACGCTGAAGCGAGGCTACGACTGGTGTGCATGTCATATCCTCAATTTGGCCAGAGAGTTGCTCCATGTCTTCATCCTCCTCCTCCTCGTCATAGTCCTCCACTGCACGTTGTGATGAGATGAGGCTGGGCTGTGTGTTATCACCCACACTCACTACTGTTTCTTGCTCCAACTCATCGCGCTCCGCCTGCAATGCATCATCTTTGTTTTCGAGCAGATACCTTTTAGAAGGCAGAGTAGCGGTATGCTGATGCTAATAATGGCGTCATCGCCACTCACCATCTTGGTGGAGTCCTCAAAGTTTTGGAGGACGGTACATAGATCGGACATCCATCTCCACTCCTCAGGTGTTATGTGTGGAGTTTGACCCATTTCCCGACGGCTTAGGTGATGCAGGTAGTCAACAACTGCCCTCTTCTGCTCACATATCCTGACCAACATGTGCAGAGTTGAAATCCAACGCGTGGGGACATCACACACCAGTCTGTGGGCCGGAAGACGCAAACGGCGCTGAAAGCCGGCAAGGCCGGCTGAAGCAGTAGGTGACTAGCGAAAATGTGCAGACAGGCGGCAAACTTTTACCAGCAGATCAGACAGCTCTGGGTATGACTTTAGAAACCGCTGAACCACCAGGTTGAGCACATGGGCCACGCATGGAACATGCGTCAGCTGGCCTCGCCTCAAAGCTGCCACCAGGTTCCGGCCATTGTCACACACGACCATTCCTGGCTTTAGGTTCAGAGGTGTGAGCCAGTGATCTGCCTGCTGTTTCAGAGCTGTCCACACCTCTTCTGCATTGTGGGGTTTGTCACCTATGCATATTAGCTTCAGCACAGCCTGTTGCCGCTTCGCAGAGGCAGTGCTGCAGTGCTTCCAGCTTGGGACTGGTGTGGAGGGTAAAGGGGATGAGGATGCGCAGGAGGAGGAGGAGGAGGCTGAGGAGCATGACATTCCGGAGCTGTAGAGTGTGGGTGAAACACTGACTGAGGTAGGACCTGCAATCCTTGGTGTGGGAAGGACGTGTTCCGTCCCTCGCTCGGACTAGGTCCATGCTTCCACAATATTAACCCAGTGTGCCATCAAGGAGATGTAGCGGCCTTGCCCACAAGCACTTGTCCACGTGTCTGTGGTTAGGTGGACTTTGGCTGAAACAGTGTTGTTCAGGGCACGTGATGCTTTGTGACACGTGGTTATGCAATGCGGGGACGGCACACCTGGAGAAATAGTGGCGGCTGGGGACCGAGTAACGTGGGACAGCTGCCGCCATCAGGTTGCGGAATGCTTCAGTTTCTTCCAGCCGGAAAGGAAACATTTCTAGCGCAAGCAGTCGCGAAATGTGAGCATTTAGAACTGTGGCATGTGGGGCGTTTGCAGCGTATTTGCGCCTGCGTTCAAAGGTTTGCTGAATGGATAACTGCACGCTGCGCTGGGACAAGGACGTGCTTGATGGTGGTGTTATTTGTGCATGGGCAACATCAGGTGCAGGGCCGGAGGCTTGTTCGCGGGCAGCATGGACAGGGGATTGGCTCGCACGCACAAAATGCGAAGACGTAGCAGTGACATCAGCAAGCACCGCTCCTCGACTTCCCACAAAGTCGGGTGCTTGGCTGACATGTGCCTGATCATACTGGTGGTGGTCAGGCTGCTAGTTTTCGTACCCCTGCTGATGCTGGCATGGCAGGTGTTGCAAATGGCCTTTTTAGAGTCATCTGGAGTCAACTTAAAAAACTGCCAGACTTGGGAAGACCTAACATTTGCACAGACACCTTGTGTCGTGTTGTTGTTCCGGGGAACGGTTGCTTGACTTCTGCCTGCGGACACCACCCTGCCTCTTACTGCCTGTTGGGATGCTACGCCTCCCTCCCCCTGTGCACTGCTGTCCTCGCTCTGCATATCCTCCTGCCAGGTTGGGTCAGCTAAAGGATCATCCACCACGTCGTCTTCCTCTTCCGCATCCTGATCCTCCTCCTGACTTCCTGGCAATTGTGTCTCATCATCGTCCACCCCTTGTTGAGACACGTTGCCAACGGTCCCTTCGTGAGAACGTGGCTGCTCAAATATTTGGGCATCGGTACGTACGCTCTCCTCATCACCCACTTCAACAGGAGCTGGCGAGAGGCCAGATTTTGCGAATGGATACGTGAACAGCTCTTCCAAGTGTCCAAGTGTGGGATCAGTAATGTCCGTGGACGTGTACTCGGCCTGGTGGTAGGAAGGAGGATCAGGTTGGGAAATGTGCAGTGCAGTATCACGGCTACTGACACTTGACCGTGTGGAAGACATGGTGTTTGTGGAGGTGCCAATCTGACTGGAAGCATTATCCGCTATCCAAGTAACAACCTGTTGACACTGGTCTTGGTTCAAGAGCGGTGTACTGCTGCGGGCCCCAAGAATTTGGGACAGGACGTGCGAGCGAGTAGATGTGGCACTTTGTTGTTGCGAAATTAGTGCTTGCACACGACCTCTGCCTCTGCCTGCACCACCATCACGTCCACTTCCTTGTTCCTTGCCAACGCCCTTGCGCATTTTGCCTGTATACAGCTAATACAGTCTCCTGACTGTTCTGGTCACAGGAAAGCTGGATATGGATATTAGACCCTGCCTGTATACAGCTAGTCAGCTACAACAGTCTCCTGTCTGTTCTGGTCACAGAAAAGCTGAATATGGATATTAGACCCTGCCTGTATACAGCTAGTCAGCTACAACAGTCTCCTGACTGTTCTGGTCACAGGAAAGCTGGATATGGATAGCCTGCCTGTATACAGCTAGTCAGCTACAACAGTCTCCTGACTGTTCTGGTAACAGGAAAGCTGGATATGGCTATTAGACCCTGCCTGTATACAGCTAGTCAGCTACAACAGTCTCCTGACTGTTCTGGTCACAGAAAAGCTGGATATGGATATTAGACCCTGTCTGTATACAGCTAGTCAGCAACAACAGTCTCCTGACTGTTCTGGTCACAGGAAAGCTGGATATGGATAGCCTGCCTGTATACAGCTAGTCAGCTACAACAGTCTCCTGACTGTTCTGGTCACAGGAAAGCTGGATATGGATATTAGACCCTGCCTGTATACAGCTAGTCAGCTACAACAGTCTCCTGACTGTTCTGTTCACAGGAAAGCTGGATATGGATAGCCTGTCTGTATACAGCTAGTCAGCTACAACAGTCTCCTGACTGTTCTGGTCACAGGAAAGCTGGATATGGATATTAGACCCTGCCTGTATACAGCTAGTCAGCTACAACAGTCTCCTGACTGTTCTGGTCACAGGAAAGCTGGATATGGATATTAGACCCTGCCTTTATACAGCTAGTCAGCTACAACAGTCTCCTGACTGTTCTGGTCACAGGAAAGCTGGATATGGATATTTGACCCTGCCTGTATACAGCTAGTCAGCTACAACAGTCTCCTGACTGTTCTGGTCACAGGAAAGCTGGATATGGATATTATACCCTGCCTGTATACAGCTAGTCAGCTACAACAGTCTCCTGACTGCTCTGGTCACAGGAAAGCAGGATATGGATAGCCTGCCTGTATACAGCTAGTCAGCTACAACAGTCTCCTGACTGTTCTGATCACAGGAAAGCTGGATATGGATATTAGACCCTGCCTGTATACAGCTAGTCAGCTACAACAGTCTCCAGACTGTTCTGTTCACAGGAAAGCTGGATATGGATATTAGACCCTGCCTGTATACAGCTAGTCAGCTACAACAGTCTCCTGACTGTTCTGGTCACAAGAAAGCTGGATATGGATATTACACCCTGCCTGTATACAGCTAGTCAGCTACATCAGTCTTCTGAACACTGTTCTTGTCACTGGAAGTTTGGACTCCGATCTGGATCACCCTGCCTATATCCTCCTAGATTAGTCCTGAGAAGGACTGTTCTGGTCAGCAGCAGTTTGCAGCCCTGCTTCGGATCTACCTATGAGGGCAGCAAATCTGTCCCTTAAGCAGCAGCAGACACTCTCCCTACACTGACTGTCTGGATGGCTGTGTGCAGAGCACATTGTGGCCGGGTCTTATAAAGGCTCGGTCACGCTTTGCGGGACGGCCAATCATTGCAATGCCACAACTAACAGGGCTGTGGCATTGCAGTGACTGCCAGCCAATCCCTGCATGTGGGCTGGCTCTCTAAAGAGTGCCAACATGCAGGGATGAGGACCCCGAGTACAGCACGAGTATCGCGAGATTACTCGGTACTTGCCGAGTAGCCCGAGTACAGTGATACTCGTGCGAATACCGAGTAGTCACAAGCGTACTCGCTCATCACTAGTAAAGATATATTCAAATCATATATACACAACATATGACTAGATAATGTATATTCCAATCAAGAATACACACAGTAGGAGGGGAAAGTAGGTGCCAGTGGGACAATTGTTTTAACCCAAGTGCGGAATGTGCCATCTAAAGGCATACGAATGTATTGCTATGTCTCTCTTAATAGTTCCCCACACGCTGACTAAACCACCCATCTAAACTGGTTCCAACATTATGCTACTAAAAACTGTAATTATGCTCACCCATAGTGCTAGTTCAAGGGGGTCGAAGTTCTTTCACGGGAGCCCATACATGTTTTACTGGCTGCTTCCTTGGGAGTTTGATCTGGCATAACCTGACTCTTACTTTGGTCATGAAAAGTTGGTGATCTGATCTACAGTCTGCACCAGGTAGAATCTTTGTGCAAAAATCGATCCTTTCCATAATTGCTGTCAGAGTATGTAGTTAATTCAATTGCATTTCTTGTTATTCTGGGATGTCCAGGTGTAGAGACGTCACTTTGGTTGGGTGAAAAAGGTGTTGTGATTGCTAGCTTGTTCTCCAGTCAAAACCGTACAAAACCAGCTTTGTTTCTTTCACCCAGGCCTTCTTTGCTGACCAACCCTGGTTCCTTGCCTGCTCCGACTTAGGCGTTGAAATCTCCCATGATGTAGATGAAGTCTTGCTTTGGGATTGAGTGCACTTTGGACTTGTCCATAGAAGTCTTCTATGTCCTTTTCTATGTCCTTGCAAGATTGTCTTGTAACCCTAGGCCACATCAGCAATTGAGTGCCCATGTGGGATTCCCCCCTTGCGTCATAACTGTCTCGGTTATTTTGGACCTTCCTTTTCCCCAGTAGCAAGATGGGTGCACCCCGCCAAGCACCATAATTAAAGCTTGTCGGTTTCTATTCATATGGTTTCATGGTGACATTATTACAGGGTAGGTCACCGAATCTTTCCCCAACCCTCCTCCTTTATCCGGACTTGGGACCAGCGTTTTCCTAGTTTCCTTATCCAGTGGTAGAGTTTTTTGGCACGTAGAAAAGGATTTTATCCAATTTCTTCAGTAAAGTGTCCTTTTGGAAAAGTTTGGTGTTTGGCCATTTTCTTTAATCATGGTTTCATTTTGTCGTGGGGTGCCCACCTCTGTACACGTTCTACATAGTCTCGGGAATAATGGACTGGACATTATTACTGCAGGGTCCACAAAGTGCCAATGATGTTTTTTTTTTTAATTCATAACATATCCGAATCATGGGGAAAATATAGTAAAATCAACTGAGTTCTTCGTCTATACAAATCATTTGGGGTTCAACTACAATGAAAATATGTTAAAAAATAATCAGCACAGGATCTTGGTTCTACAAATAACACGGTGATGAAATGTGGACATTTAGGAAGTGGTGTTTAAGAAAAGCTTTTCAGAACAGATTGGTGCTTCTCTATGAATAAGAAATAAAGTTGTAAAAATGAAGCAAAACACAATTATAAAATTTGGGTGATATAAAATTTTATAAACTTCTCTGTCTGCTATTATCTGTAGAAAAAGTCCTGACCGAAGCATTAATTCCCATCAGAGGAGGCCACTTTCATTAATAATTACTATAATTTAAAATGTATTAAATAATCATTTCCATCACTGGCGTAATTACAGTGGAACTGCAGAGAGCATATGTACTCGGTGACCTTGGTGTGGGTAGGGAGCAGACAACCATGCACTTTGTGAGTCTCCTTGTACAGCGAACATAAGCAGGTCTCTAGTTTAGTTTGCCATAGATTTCCTCATATCTGGTTTAAGAATCACATCAAGTGTCTCTGAAAAAGATGGGAATGAGCTGGACAGAAAATCCAATTACTGCAAGCATTGAGGGGCTGTCCGTTAAGAAGCGCTGTGAGGCCATTATGGTTTCAACATGACATTTCTATTTGACAAAGATGTCTCTTTCAAGCTGCTTGCTGTGTGAAGCCTCTCACGTATACTGTGTAGTATGGGGCATATTTTTACCCCATATTGCACAATAGAGATCCTATCATCTGAAGCCCAGAAGACTTTTAAATGTTATCAATCACAAAGGCAAAAATGTAAGACTACATTTCCCATTTTCACTCAGGTTTGCTAATGGGTTAATGAGAGCCATTTATCAAATAGATGACCCATTGGCCCACCAATATAGAAAGCTAACCAGAGGCCCTAAAAAGAGTGAGGAATGAAGCATGCTAATATGAGAGTCTCATACCGACTTATTAAGATTACGCTTACCAACTTTCTCTTAACATGAGCAGATGTAGGGTATCTTACTAGCCTTTCCAGTACATCTGACAGGCCAAGGAGACATACTGTGCATTACGTGGTGCTACTTGATTACGCACATTTTCGAATTTTATTATATACACATATTCAAGGGTCTAAACAAAACACTTTCGCTTGAATATTCAAAAAATGTTTGCTTTTTTTATGACACATTAGGCGTCATTGTTTGTTACTTTTATGGTATATTTACACGCGGCCACAGGAAGGTAGGAACAGGCAGGCATCGGACACAATTGTGCCTGTTGCCTTGAAAAGACCTCGATGTGACTGCATGTAATTCAGGACTTTCCTTCCTTCAGGGAAGACACAGGAAGGAAAGTCCTGAATTACACGCAGCCACATCGTGGTCTTTTCAAGGCAACAGGCACAATTATGTCTGATGCCTGCCTGTTCCTACCTTCCTGTGGCCGCGTGTAAATGTACCATTATGTTCTTTTTTTGCTGATATCATGAGGAAAATGTCATGGAAATGGGAAAACACCTGTCTATTTTTCAAATTTTTTTGCTTTTTTACAATTTTAAAATAACTCTACAAAATGATTATAAACTGTGTTCCTACTGTCTTCTTTCATCTCAAGATCCCATGATCACTAGGTCTAGAAGAGGAGGTGCTGTCAGTTCTTCCTAATCTGTATACACATCACTTGCTCATCTTCTATACACAGCGATCAGGATGGCAAGAATGATAATAAATCATATCTACATTCTCTGTGGGGAGTCAGCTGTATCTGATAATCTGATAGCACAACTGCACAATCTCCTGCAAGCTGCTTATATTGCACTAGCTGTGAGCCCGATTCTAAAGAATCGGGAGTCTAGAATTTGTATATAATTTTTTTGAGAGTTTTAAATAATAGACTTAAACACCAGATATATGACTAAGTAGGCGATGTAGGCAGAACCGTGAGGGTAGCAATATAGTGGAGGTGTAGAAAGAGTTAATGTCCGACTAACAGGACTATAACAGAGTAGGAACTTATAATGATATAAAAAATGTTATTGAAGGAGTTAATGTCCCACAGGCACTCCCACAACAGACTCAGCGCTGTAAGTTATATGCAAAATGGTGTTCAAGGGGTTAATGTACCAGTGGCAGGAGTTATAAACACTACCAAATATGCAGTTAATGCTGAACTGGTATATAATGGTTTAATTTCGCAGTGTAATTACAACTATACACTGTGTAATAGAAATAACAACAATAATGGAATATAAGGGGTTAATGTCCCTACTGGCAGTAGTAATAGAGACTACAAAGTATGGAGTTAAGGCAGAAATGGTATATAAGGGGTTAACCTCGCAGTGGCAGTACAACTACACACTGTGTTATAGAAATTACAGATAAAACGGAATGTTAGGGGTTAATGTTGCTACTGTCATGAGTACAATGAGAGAAGCGCCTCACTGGCCATTGAGATACATGGAGGACTTTGAGTTTGACTTTGAGTAAATTTGAAACTCAAAGTCCTCCATTATATCTCAATGGGAAGTGAGGCGCTATTCTCATTGGTCGCTGTGTGCTGGCGCCGACCAATGAGAATAGCGCCTCACTTACAGCGCTAAATTTGAAACTCAAAGTTCTCCATTATATCTCAATGGGAAGTGAGGCACTATTCTCATTGGTCGCTGTGTGCTGGCGCCGACCAATGAGAATAGCGCCTCACTTACAGGGGAAAATTTGAAACTCAAAGTCCTCCATTATATCTCAATGGGAAGTGAGGCGCTATTCTCATTGGTCGCTGTGTGCTGGCGCCGACCAATGAGAATAGCGCCTCACGTACAGCGCTAAATTTGAAACTCAAAGTCCTCCATTATATCTCAATGGGAAGTGAGGCGCTACTCTCATTGGTCGCTGTGTGCTGGCGCCGACCAATGAGAATAGCGCCTCACTTACAGCAGTAAATTTGAAACTCAAAGTCCTCCATTATATCTCAATGGGAAGTGAGGCGCTATTCTCATTGGCCGCTGTGTGCTGGTGCCGACCAATGAGAATAGCGCCTCACTTACAGCGGTAAATTTGAAACTCAAAGTCCTCCATTATATCTCAATGGGAAGTGAGGCGCTATTCTCATTGGCCGCTGTGTGCTGGCGCCGACCAATGAGAATAGCGCCTCACTTACAGCGGTAAATTTGAAACTCAAAGTCCTCCATTATATCTCAATGGGAAGTGAGGCGCTATTCTCATTGGTCGCAGTGTGCTGGCGCCGACCAATGAGAATAGCGCCTCACTTACAGCGGTAAATTTGAAACTCAAAGTCCTCCATTATATCTCAATGGGAAGTGAGGCGCTATTCTCATTGGTTGCTGTGTGCTGGCGCCGACCAATGAGAATAGCGCCTCACTTACAGCGGTAAATTTGAAACTCAAAGTCCTCCATTATATCTCAATGGAAAGTGAGGCGCTATTCTCATTGGTCGCTGTGTGCTGACGCCGACCAATGAGAATAGCGCCTCACTTACAGCGGTAAAATTGAAACTCAAAGTCCTCCATTATATCTCAATGGGAAGTGAGGCGCTATTCTCATTGGTCGCTGTGTGCTGGCGCCGACCAATGAGAATAGCGCCTCACTTACAGCGCTAAATTTGAAACTCAAAGTCCTCCATTATATCTCAATGGGAAGTGAGGCACTACTCTCATTGGTCGCTGTGTGCTGGCGCCGACCACTGAGAATAGCGCCTCACTTACAGCAGTAAATTTGAAACTCAAAGTCCTCCATTATATCTCAATGGGAAGTGAGGCGCTATTCTCATTGGTCGCTGTGTGCTGGTGCCGACCAATGAGAATAGCGCCTCACTTACAGCAGTAAATTTGAAACTCAAAGTCCTCCATTATATCTCAATGGGAAGTGAGGCGCTATTCTCATTGGTCGCTGTGTGCTGGTGCCGACCAATGAGAATAGCGCCTCACTTACAGCAGTAAATTTGAAACTCAAAGTCCTCCATTATATCTCAATGGGAAGTGAGGCGCTATTCTCATTGGTCGCTGTGTGCTGGCGCCGACCAATGAGAATAGCGCCTCACTTACAGCGGTAAATTTGAAACTCAAAGTCCTCCATTATATCTCAATGGGAAGTGAGGCGCTATTCTCATTGGTCGCTGTGTGCTGGCGCCGACCAATGAGAATAGCGCCTCACTTACAGCGGTAAATTTGAAACTCAAAGTCCTCCATTATATCTCAATGGGAAGTGAGGCACTATTCTCATTGGTCGCTGTGTGCTGGCGCCGACCACTTCCCATTGAGATATAATGGATGACTTTGAGTTTCAAATTTACCGCTGTAAGTGAGGCGCTATTCTCATTGGTCGGCGCCAGCACACAGCGACCAATGAGAATAGCGCCTCACTTCCCATTGAGATACATGGAGGACTTTGAGTTTCAAATTTACCGCTGTAAGTGAGGCGCTATGCTCATTGGTCGCTGTGTGCTGGCGCCGACCAATGAGCATTGCGCCTCACTTCTCATTGAGATACACAGCAGTCTTTAGAGCTGTGCATGGCCGGGCCCTTGGTTCTATTTTCGGCCACGGCGCTCGGTTCTCGTCGGTCGACGCCGGGGCGGGAGACTCGCAATGGACCTACGTGCCGGAGTTACCGTGGCTGCAACGACTCGCCACCCGGGAGACGACTGGCTAACGCCGGTCGTCTCCCGGCTGGCTCGCCGCGATCCTCCCGCATAGGGCGGCCATCTTGGTCCACCCTGTGCGGGTGGAGCTGGCCGAATATCCGACCACAACACTACGGAAGTGGCTTCAGGTTTGGCCGGAAGTGGCTTCGGGCTTTATATAATAGATTGACATTTTAGAATGGAAAATGGGGTCTGCTGGGACATTAAATGTCTATGGGTGGTACTGATGTAGTTAAAGAAGCAGTCCATCATTTTTTCCATCTCTGCATCATTCTTATACCTTGTGTACTTACTTCTATGTAATTCAACCTCCTTTTTGCTTCTCTTCAGCATTCGTCTTGATTCCCAGGCTTCACTCTGCATTGTTTTCACTATGCTCTGTTGATCCAATGATGCATCTGTGGTGCCCCTATGGCAAGGCGCCACAGGGAGGTACTGCAACCCAAACAGAAGGTGTAGTGCCTCCGTAGCCGTGGATATGGAGGACCCTACAGACTCTGCACCCTGCATCCATACAGTAGGCCACTTTAACAAAGGGAACTGGTATTCAGTAGGTCCCAGGGGGTGGAGCCTAGAGAGAGGGAGACAGGGAGTGACAACAGTGTCAGACAGATAGTGTGAGGAGAGCAGCAAAGGAAGACGCAGGGGACCCTGCGGCTGCAACAAGAGGGCACTTCTTGGGAGAGAGGTGATCCAGACACTGAAGGGGGTTATTCCAGGACTGGTTGGAGCCAGCTGGGGACCCAGGTCACCATCAGCATACCGGACCCGAGGCAGCTAGTAAAAGGTCTAACCCTAACTGCAGACCGGCAAGCTGAGGGCCCGACACAAGGGAGCCACAGCACCGCTAAATAAGCCCAATATCGGTCCCGCACCTGGGTCCACGACACCGACAAGTAAGAAACTTTAGGTAACAGACTCCGAGGACTAGAGATTTGGCTCAAGAGGGGAAGGCAGAGACAGAGGGACAGGACCAGGAACGCCATATTAAAGGCACCACTGCCAGACTCTTGAAAGTCCTCCAAGATCTGTGGCTACCAACCCTGTTCAACCAGACTGTATCGTGTACCATTTCCCAACTAGTGCAAGTAAAGACCTGTTTGACCTGATCTGGTGTCTGGTCTCCTTCCATCTGCCGCCCGGAGGGCTTCTACAACCTCCTCGAGGTGAGGACTACTACTCCCCTCATCCACCCGCTGCTCTGAAGTAAATCGCCACCTGCATTTACATCACCTCAGTGGCTAGCCGCAGTGCTGTTAACCCTATTACCAGGTACCACAGGTGGCATCATATTACCATTCCCCATCATCATCACCCCCACCCCGCCATTGAGGTTCCAGGGCACAGAACGGGAACCGACCAGCCATGATCCCCCCACCGAAGTAACCACCTATCCCGGTATCCGAGTACCCCCTACCCTGTCTACCGACTCACATCAGCCCAGCATCGAATGGGCATTTAGAGTTAGTACCAGTTTTGCCTGCTTTGGTTATGCAAGGAGGTGGACTGGTAGTCACACTAGTCTAAAGACAACAAGTTCACTGTTGTATGTGAATTGTGTCATGCTTCTTTGTATATAATGTAATTAGAAATGAGCTGACCCACTAATGTTCAGCTCGACTTTAAAAAAGGACCTGGACTTAAAGGGAACCTGTCAGCTCGTTTATGCCTCCCCAGCTATCACTGTCTGTAGCTGCAGCTTTATAATACCAGTCTAATCATCCCTGTCTGAGCTCATAGTGTAATGTGAAAGGTGAAAAAAAAGCATTTATACACTTACATTTCAGTCCCCACCTTGGAGGAGGAGGAGGACTGTCTGGCAGGATAATAGTTAACTCACTTTTAACTTGGATGGCTAAATGACCTGTGTGATGTAATGATCATGTGACCATAGTGGGCGGAGCTAAGCCAGCAAACGTTTTATGTTCTATGAGAACTTAGCTCTGCTTATTGTAGTCACAGGGTTGTGACATCACATCAGGTCTCCCAACATGTTCTAACATAAGGCTGAAATGTTAACTATTAACCTGCCAAACAGTCCCCGTCCTCCAAGCTGGAGACTGACTGCGTCATTGCATGAGGAAATGTAAGTGTATGCTTTTTTTTCACCTTTCACATTACACTCTGAGCTCAGACAGGGATGATTAGACTGGTATTATAAAGCTGCACAGACAGTGATAGCTGGGGGGCATAAACCACCTGACAGGTTCCTTTAACACCAAACCTCAAACCCTATATAAGTCAATGTAAGTGCTATAAATGGTGGTACAATTAAAACATTAGATGAAAAGGTGGTAGTTCGCGCGCTGCTGTCCGTCCATTGGTTCCAAGAAATCCAAGGAATCACAAGATGTTAAAAGCAATAACTTTAATGTTTATTTCTTACACATTTCGTGGAGCTCCAGACCACTTGATCAGAGATCCACAAAGAACCTTTGTGGATCTCTGATCAAGTGGTCTGAAGCACCACGAAACGCGTAAAAATAGACATTAAAGGTATTGCTTTTAACATCTTGTGATTCCTTGGATTTCTTGGAACCAACGGACGGACAGCAGCGCGCGAACTACCACCTTTTCATCTAATGTTTTAATCGTTTTCCTTGGGCGGAGTGCTGCAAGCCGGCTTATGCTTCAATAGTTGTTGTGACTCTCACAACAACATAAGGTTAGTGCAACAGCACACTATACAACACCCCGATTACACCTGGATAAGACCCTATGTGCGATTTTCTGCTTTTCTTCTAGTTTTCAATAAATGGTGGTAGTAAGGGCTGGGGGCTAAAGGAAGCAAATAAGGTTTAAAAAAGGAAAATTATATATACCGTGCTTCCATGACATATAAGACCCCTGTCAGACTGTTTCCTAGCCCACTCATTGAACCATATGAATATCCATATGAATATCCATTGCATCTCATGTTCACCCTCTGCGACAGAGTCTTTGATTGGTTGCAGTCATATGGCTATACTTGCCCCTCACCCTCTGTGCCGGCATCTTTGATTGGCTGCAGTCAGTATGCTGTTTCCTGCAATCATCACACTAACTCTTTGGCTCCTAACCTGAAGTGTACTGTAATATAAATAAATATTTTTTTTAAAATAATGTGGGGTCCCCCATTTGATAACAAGCTAGGGTAAAGCCATCAGCTGTGGGGGCTGATATTGGGCTGGGAAGGGACCAATATCATTCCACTCTAATAATATTAGTCCACTGCTGTCTTCTTTATCTGGACTGATTATCAAAATAGAGATGACCCCATGTCTTAAATAAATAATTGAAAAACTAAGTAGAGTCACCCATATTTTTGATGACTAGTTCAAATAAAGCAGGCAGCAGAGGACTGATATTATCAGAGTGGGAGGGCCGATGATTTTTGACCCATCCCAGCCAAAGAATATCAGCCCACAGTTGCCCCACCCGCTTTATAACTCCATCTTTCACAATGTGTGGTCTCTTCTAGCTCACCATCCCATGTCTCCAGAGGTCCGGCCCATTGTCAGCTGTCACTCTGCAATAGAGGTGCTCTATTCTTCCAATGTGCCCTCTGGGGCAGTCACTGCTCACCATTTATGTATAAAACGGATGTTTTGTTAGATTGCACTTGCTCCAATGTTATAGTATGTCTATTGTGAGATGTTGACTGGCTATATTGTGAATGATTACTATATATCGCATAGGCGGTGGTTCTCTGCGATGTAAGTCTAAAAATGTTTACTCTTGGATTTGTAGTTCCATGAGTTGTTAATGCAGTCTGGACTAAGTTTGGATGGACTGGCTATTCATATACCTCCACTCATGGGTGTATCTCATGGGTTTTAATGAGACTATTTGTTTGATCTTATAGTCTCTCTGTTCTTGGAATCAGATTACTTCCTGGAAGGCAAATAGTCTGGAGAGCAGATGTGCAGAGCCTGTAGTGACTCTCTCTGTTTAGGAAGCTGCAGAGCTCCTGAGGGTCTGACTTGACAGGAGTTAGTGTGTAGAGCAAGTCACAGAGCCTGGTCGGTGATCCCAGTAGGAAAATTTTCCTAAACATCTGAACTGACAGAAGTCAGTGTAATTTCAAACAGTTAGACAGTTAACATCATAGAACAGGGAATGTGTACTGATCAAGGTAAGTGATTGGATGGTGATACCTCCACTGGGATATTGCTGCAAGGGATGTATCCAAAGCAGTGCAGAAGTAACCATGATTGAAATGGACTGTATGTAGCTTCTTTTCTGTAAAGCTGAAGGAAGGCTCATGCTTGGTTTATGGAAAGCAGTTTATGGTGTGTCTTAATATGTCAGCTGTTAAAATGGTATCTCAGGCACACAACAAAGAAAAAGAGATTTTTTGCATCAATTCCTGTTTTTATTATCTTGTCAGTAATATGGAACGTTTCGGTTTCGCAGAACCTTCTTCAGCCAACTGACACTAAATGATAGAAACATATACATATATTTACATATAATGAGAAAATAAGTATACATGATGTATATGATGACAGTTCAGGCCAATCATATATAGGACATAATGAGAAAAATGAAGAGACAAATGAAAACAAATGTCATACTGACATATCTCATAGAGCAAACATATCAATACATATGTAACAAAAGGCAAAAACCCACACAAATGGAATTCAACTGAAGAATAATATAAATAGATCCCACTGTGATCAATCGTCACTTCTAAAGGAAGCCGCAACAATTACATGGATAACATAGTAAGTGAAAATAATGTAATAGAAAATAAGTCAGTGACAATCCATTTATTAATAAGGTATCTACCTGAGGAATCAAGGTCCTCAGGAACGTGCAAATCTATGTAGAAGTGTGAGTTCAGCCTTGTAACAAGGGCCTATGTGCACAAGGTATAGGTACCTGCAAAGCGTACAAGAAAGTGATGAGGAGATAAGGAATCATCATATCATAATCTAGAGGTACAATACCCTCTATAATGTAGAACATAACAGCAAGCAGTTACCTACTATTAAGGAAAAGAGTGACCAATCAGTGTAAAAAGACCATCACTTTCTTGTACGCTTTGCAGGTACCTATACCTTGTGCACATTGGCCCTTGTTACAAGGCTGAACTCACACTTCTACATAGATTTGCACGTTCCTGAGGACCTTGATTCCTCAGGTAGATACCTTATTAATAAATGGATTGTCACTGACTTATTTTCTATTACATTATTTTCACTTACTATGTTATCCATGTAATTGTTGCGGCTTCCTTTAGAAGTGACGATTGATCACAGTGGGATCTATTTATATTATTCTTCAGTTGAATTCCATTTGTGTGGGTTTTTGCCTTTTGTTACATATGTATTGATATGTTTGCTCTATGAGATATGTCAGTATGACATTTGTTTTCATTTGTCTCTTCGTTTTTCTCATTATGTCCTATATATGATTGGCCTGAACTGTCATCATATACATCATGTATACTTATTTTCTCATTATATGTAAATATATGTATATGTTTCTATCATTTAGTGTCAGTTGGCTGAAGAAGGTTCTGCGAAACCGAAACGTTCCATATTACTGACAAGATAATAAAAACAGGAATTGATGCAAAAAATCTCTTTTTCTTTGTTGTGTGCCTGAGATACCATTTTAACATTACGATATTTTCTCAAGAGCACCATATCCCAGTGAGCCAGGTTACCCTTTGACTATTAATATGTCAGCTGGACTATTTAAATAGAAAACCATATGCCTCAATCTAGCAACCAAGCAAGTATCCCCCGTTACATTCAGTGAGTGAATCACTATACTTTATGCAAGTCTATAGATGCATGCAAAACATGGGATTGCACTTATGTCATCTGTTAAGTGCAATATAATTCTCTATCTTCTTCACACCTGTGACCCAGTTCTTGCATGCAAGAGAATTAGATCACAGTAGCATAACACTTGGTTCATGCTCCCAGCAGAGTTTAAGCCAAGTGTCATTTTCATATAGCATTTGATTTTCTTGCATGAAAGAATATAGGCCGGTGTGAATGAGCTCTAAAATATATTAGAGCAGTAATAATGTCTAATTGGCCCCTACAGTAATTATGTCCCTCAAATGCCACCATAAACTAACAATATAAGTCCATGTAATTGATCCTTATTTAATAACTAGCTGTACTACCCGGGTACGCCCGGGTTAATAAATAACTGCTGTTAGCTATAACAAAATAGAATTTGAATATGTCATATTAATGACCTGTAGGAAAATAGAAGCCGAGCTGTGATTGTTTCCTAAAGCAGCCTAATAAATCTCAAGCCAAGAGTAAACCCTCTCTTGGCCGGGCAGTATATAAATATATATATATATACAGCTCATGTGACTGACATCTGCCTTAATTCCCTATATGGCACATGTGTAGCACATTGGCTGTTTTTCATCAGATGTTTATTTTTGGAAATTAAAGATACCAGACATATGATGCGAGTTGTGTGAGGCGATTTGTGCACATCTGTGTATGTCTGTGTGGTGTGTGTGTCCCTGGGGTGGGTGTGTCCCTGGAGTGTGTGCGTGTGTGTCCCAGTGGTGCGGGTGTGTCCCTGTGGGGGCCCTGTGGTGTGTGTCCTTTTGGGGGGGAGGGGTGCCCCTGTGGTGTGTGTACTTGTGGGGGGAGTGGTGTCTCTGGGGTGTGTGTCCATCCCTATGGGGTCTGTGTGTTCCTGTGGGGTGTGTGTGTGTCTCTGTGTCCCTGTGGGGTGTGTATGTGTATATGTCCCTGTGGTGTGTGTGTCCCTGTGGGGTGAGTGCATGTGACCCTATAGGGTGTGTATGTGGGGGGGTGTCTGTGTGGTGTGTGTCTCTGTGTTGTGTGTGTTTGTGTTCGGGTGCGTGGTGAGTATCCAATGTTGGGGCTCCACCTTAGCTGTTACTCTTTGTGTGCATGTGGTGTGTATACATGTTCCCGTGTGAAGTGAATATTCCATGTCAGGGCCCCACCTTCGTGACTATATGCTGGTAAATGCTGTTAGTCTTTGGTGCTGTCATTAAGCCCCTCTCATTCACACTGTCAACTGGTAACTGTCACTTTCTCTCCATTATGTAGATAGGGCCAAAATTGTTTGGTGAATTGGAACGCACGGGGTTAAAATTTCACCTCACAACATAGCCAATGACACTCTGGGGGTCTAGACGTGTGACTGTGCAAAATTTTGTGAGTGTAGTTGCGACGGTGTAGATGCCAGTCCCGGACATACACACACACAAACATACATACATTCAGCTTTATATATTAGATATGGTACATTTGTTTCTCTTGTAGTTTTGCTGCTTATTAATCAGATTTATATTTTTGAAGGATAATAGCATACTTGTGTGTGTTTTAGGGCGATTATGTGGCGAGGTTAGTGTATGTGTGGTGAAATGAGTGCTGAGGGTGGTATATGTGTTAAAGCACGTGGTAGTGTGCGGCACATTTTGTGTGTGTGTTCATATCCCCGTGTGTGGTGAGTATCCTATGTTGGGGTCCCACCTTAGCAACTGTACAGTATATACTCTTTGGCGCCTTTGCTCTTATTCTTTAAGTCCCCCTTGTTCACAACTGGCAGCTGTCAATTTGCCTCCAACACTTTTCCTTTCACTTTTCCCCCATTAGGCAGATAGGGGCCAAATTTTTGGGTGAATTGGAACGCACGGGGTTGAAATTTCACCTCACAACATAGCCTTTGATGCTGTC
Organism: Allobates femoralis; assembly: GCA_033576535.1. Lineage (NCBI taxonomy): Eukaryota > Metazoa > Chordata > Amphibia > Anura > Aromobatidae > Allobates > Allobates femoralis. Next base: position 327,353,173 of record JARQOC010000006.1, read on the forward strand.
AGGGTCCAGATGTGTGACTGTGCAAAATTTTGTAGCTGTAGCTGACAGCTGTCGATTTTCCTCCAACACTTTTCCTTTCACTTTTTCTCCATTATGTAGATAGGGGCAACATTTTTCATGAACTGGAACGCGCAGGGTTAAAATTTCACCTCACAAAATAGCCTATGACGCTCTCGGGGTCCAGACGTGTGACTATGCAAAAGTTTGTGGCTGTACTTGCGACGGTATAGATGCCAACCCCGGACATACATACACACATACACACATTCAGCTTTACATATGAGATGTCTCTATCCTGTAATAACTGTTAAAAAGGTTGTCCGGTCTATAATGAAAACTCAGTAGTCACTCTGATATATATATACGGTATATATGAGTGAACTTTTCCTGAACATGTTCACCATTTTCAAATGTGGCACGAACATTGCAGAATGTGTTCACAATCATGATTGTATGGGGTCAAAACGCTCGCCGGCAGACACGCTGGATGGGAAAAACACCTGACCATATGGTTAGGAGTGTTTCCAGCCATCAGGCCTACTGTTTTCTTTCTTTCTTTCAACCTGTAGAATTTTTTGAGCTTTAAAATAATTTTTTAAGCTTTGGAATATTTTTTCTAATTTTATTTTATATTGTTTGTTATTATTTTCATTTTTTATTTATTTTTTTTTTGGAGAGCAAATCTTTATTATTACAGAGGGTCAGCAGCATGCATGGCCATATCTTCTACACTTATTCACTCTCATGAAACACCATACTATGAACGTTACTTCTTGAAAATGAGCAATCAATTTATTTCATTTCATTCCATACATTTAAAATACAGATTTTTTTGCATGGGCACAAGTGTGTTATATATATCATTAAGATTGAACTTATCCTTGCATTGCTGCTCATTAGCCTTAATCAGCATTCCTGAAGAATTGGTGTTGAGTAGAATAAAATTGTTTGTTTCTCTTATTTCACCTCCAATCAAAATATGTCAGGCTTCAATAATCACTCTAAAAAACTGCAGGCCCAGGTGTTACATGTGGCATGGGGAATGGCATTTGTAATGTAAGATGTGTGCCTTCTGCAGCTCACCCCATAGAGGGGTTAATGAGGAGCTAGAAAACAACATTGTGTAAACATAAATATCCTTTAAGCGATTGTGTCCTAGCAGTAGAAGAGGTAGGCCCCTACGCAAAGCAAAGAGACATCACAGCGGAGCCCAGTGCCATTTTGGCAGTGCAGTTCAACTCAGCTAAACTGTGCTACACTTTGCTGACGTGTGCCTGCAGTACTCAGCCAGGGATATTAATGATGAATCAACAAAAAGATATGCCAGCTCTAGAGGATTTAATTTTCCTCACCACCCCAGGGGCAGAGGGTGCTGCAGGACCAGAATCAGAGCAGTCTGTACAGGAGACATATGTCACCTGGAGCTCCACAGCGCTACTTGCATTGGGCCTCATGTGATGCGAGGTTAGGTTCCAGCGCTGTGCTCCCATGCCAGAGGAGGGCCTGAGGAGCTCATAGTAAGGAGGTGAGCCGTTCTCCATGCTAGTTGGAAGCAGTAAATGTCACACTAAGGAGGATCCTGCAGCATGCCTGGCGTTATTACACTGCAGCCAATGCCGAAGCTGCTGGATCGGCAAATCCAGGAGCATGAGGAGGATGAGGAGGCCAAGAAGGATAAGGAAGAGCAATAGATACTAGAGGCAGAAGGCCCTGTTTCCCAGCCTTGTGTAGCCCCCTCACCAGAGACTTTGACTGGGAGAATGCCATGTGGGGACCCCTACTCCCTCCGAACAACTATCCGTTATGTTATGAACTACCCCGTTCTATCTCCTTTCTTGAGGAGATTCGTGTCTCGGATGCCTTCAATTCCTCAATTTCCCTTAATCCTATTCTGACTCCACTACTCCAACTCCCTCATACATGGTTCATGGTTAAGCAATAAATTTGTTGTAGTACAATGTGAACATCATGCTTTTAATCATTATTATGATACAATAGTCAAGGTATTTAGATGGAACATAATAATATTCAGCCCATTCTGCATTGAACTACTGTACCCAGTTTATTATATATTTTAGGAGTAGAAGTCAGTCAATTTTATACCAACTCTGACTTCACCAAAATAGTCACCGACTCCACAGCCCTGATATAAGCGAAGACTATTAGAAGTTACATTTGAGTTTTGTGACCTCTTATACTCTTATAATTTACCTTAGAGAGTAGATAACCCTACATACATTAAATGCAGTATAAATTAAATAGAACAAATGAAATTTAAATTTTACTGTGGAAATGTAATTGAATGCCCGTAATTTTATTTCACCCAAAGAATAGATTTCTCCATTTAAAATGTGAGTCCATTCAAAATGAAGTTCCTTAAGAGCATAAAATGAAATCCCTTCTATCTCACTTAGCTAGTCTTCATTACCAGCAGATCTACTCTTAGTAAAGCGTAAATAAATCCTCTTGGCCTTTAATAAAATTGTCTTGGAGTTATGGTTAAAGTGCTATAGGAATGAATAATAACCCAACAGGCGAAGGCTTAAAAATATTCCGAGTAAACTAGGCTTTTGCTACTCGAAGGAAATTAGTAAAGTAGCATCCTCACAATTCCACAAGACGTTGTTGTATTATTGGAGCCTCTCTATCCAGTTTATCAAGGGCCTTATATAATATAGTACATCTTACAGAGATATGCCCAGACTTGCTTGTATTGCCAAGAGCCTGAGTGTTTTCCTGGACCATAACTGTATTGGTTTAGTGTTTATTGCATTCCTCATCCAGGCCAGTAATTCCAGCTCAAGCAAAGGTGTTATTAACCTCATATTGCAGCGGGGAACACGCATCGCTGCTGTCAATAACTGTGAAGAAGTGATATTGATAACTGAGTTGGATGGCAATAGCCGCTCAGGCATGAAATAAAGCAGGTGACTGTCCTGAAGTTTCTGATTCTGCCCACATTCAATTTCATTTTATTTTCCTTAGGATAATAAAATTTAGCATTTTGTGTCCACGAAAAACCAATCTGTATGTGTATATGTATATATAATGATATATATGTATATCTATATATCAGTATAATATAAATTGCATCCAAGGAAATGGCTATCCGCCTTCATGTCTCGGTTATCAAAGATAGAATATAAACAGTTCTCTAGTATTTCATGCTTTTTAACTCCCTCTGGTCGAAATGCTCTAAATTTGTTTATAGGGCATAAATGTTTTATTCATCCGAGACAGTTCTGGTAGGAGAGGGTGTGAAGAAGTGTCACATTTATTACAGGAGATAATATAGTATGTTACTGTAATCTACAATTGAATGTGAATTGGACCTCTTCAAGTAAAATGTCACTTCAGTCTCTAAAATGTAGAAGTACAATAACTGGACTGATGTTTTAAAGAAAAGAAAAGATCTTTAGAGAAATATAGTGATGGGAAGATTGTCTCAAAATGTTTAGAGAGTTTCTTTTGAAAAACATTCTCTGATTGCAGTGTGGTTAGGGTCTAGAGCCAAATCACAGGGACTCGTTTATTTGTATATAGTAATCAAATTAAAGTGTCGTTGAGCGCCCAAATATCACGATGGTCAGACCTTAATATTCAAGGACATGCATGGTGTTCACAGGTAGAAAGAGGTGCTAAATAGAGACATACTCTGCACTATTTGTTACAGTACAGTACTCAAGATACTCATTGCTCGCAGAGTAATTTGGTATTCTCCTTGTGAGATTCTAGTCTCCTCTCGGCATGTTTGGCGCCTAGTTTTAAGCCACTAGACATGCAGGGATTGCCTGCCAATCATGGTCATTTTGTTATCTTTGCTACTGACATTAATGTGATTGGCCAGCCACATCACATCATTGTATATATAAAAACCAACAGAAAAACGACTTTCAGCCCAGATTGAAGAGTGTGCAAATTTATTACTAGTGATCAAGAGAGTACAGAGGGAAAAAAATATACCAAAAGGAGCAAATGGGAATTGGACAGTTGCTTCACTTTGCAATTTTATATACAGAGATGTAACATAGCAAATCATATACAATAGGTGACTGTAAATGTAAACCTTAGATAAAACTGCCTATGAGCACATATAACTATTAAATTATTTATCAAAAGGGCAAAGAGACGTATCTAAGCATTATAGTACAGCCTCATACCTCTAGTAGCATAATAAGATGTTGTATCCAACAGTTAAAGTGCGCAGTGCTGACATTGCATATAGAGTGATATGCATGTGATGAATGTATTATTGTCTATATAGAGTTGTTCATTGTCATTTTCCAATGTTGTTGGTTTCCATTTAATATGTCATAGTTTCTAGTGATGGCTAATTGGGCTTTGTCCCTTGCTGTAAGAATCTTTTATGGTGCTCAGCTATACTGCCAAATTGCATATGTAAAAAACAAAGAAACAACTTAGAAAAATCAGCATATTTATAGTTAAATGCTAATACCTTAATAAAGGTATGCCAGGATTATAGGAGCCATCGTAAGAACAACATAGTAAAACCCAAAGAAAAAAACGACTTTACAGCTCAATTTCGGAAAAGTGCAAATTTATTAAAGAGTGGTAATGGTAACAGAGGGGTTTACATAATCACTAAAAGGAGCACACAGGGCCAGAAAAATTACTTCACTACGACTCAGCTAAATATAACATTAACCTATCCAAAATAAAATTCATGTATATAAAGTGCAGATTGCATTAATAATTGCAAGATTAATACATACAGTGATTGTACACCATAATAGTCTAAGTACACATTAAGTAAAAATCCTCTTATTTGTGCACAGGGAATACATCAGCATTAAAGCTTACTGCGTCCCACAGCATGTACAATCAGCCTAATACATCAGGATAGGATAAATAAATAAACCAATTTAAGTCATGAAGCATTTACCTCAGGGTTCCAGCTTGCACCTAAGCCCTACACGTGTTTCGGAGTCCCTTCTTCACGGGGCGTGTTATGGACGGAAAGAGTGCGTGCTTAAAAAGGCCTCCCCACTAGTGATGAGCGAGTACGCTTGTGACTACTCGGTATTCGCACGAGTATCACTGTACTCGGTCTACTCGGCGGGTACCGAGTAATCTCGCGATACTCGTGCTGTACTCGGGGTCCTCATCCCTGCATGTTGGCGCTCTTAAGAGACCCAGCCCACATGCAGGGATTGGCTGGCAGTCACTGCAATGCCACAGCCCTGTTAGTTGTGGCATTGCAGTGATTGGCCGGCCCGCACAGCGTGACAGAGCCTTTATAAGACCCGGCCACGATGTGCTCTGCACACAGCCATCCAGACAGTCAGTGTAGGGAGAGTGTCTGCTGCTGCTTAAGGGACAGATTTGCGGCCCTCATAGGTAGATCCGGAGCAGGGCTGCAAACTGCTGCTGACCAGAACAGACCTTCTCAGGACTAATCTAGGAGGATATAGGAAGGGTGATCCAGATCGGAGTCCAAGCTTTCCAGTGACCAGAACAGTCCTCAGGAGACTGTTGTAGCTGACTAGCTGTATACAGGCAGGGTGTAATATCCATATCCAGCTTTCCTGTGACCAGAACAGTCAGGAGACTGTTGTAGCTGACAAGCTGTATACAGGCAGGGTGTAATATCCATATCCAGCTTTCCTGTGACCAGAACAGTCAGGAGACTGTTGTAGCTGACTAGCTGTATACAGGCAGGCTATCCATATCCAGCTTTCCTGTGACAAGAACAGTCAGGAGACTGTTGTAGCTGACTAGCTCTATACAGGCAGGGTTTAATATCCATATCCAGCTTTCCTGTGACCAGAACAGTCCTCAGGAGACTGTTGTAGCTGACTAGCTGTATACAGGCAGGGTGTAATATCCATATCCAGCTATCCAGCTTTCCTGTGACCAGAACAGTCAGGAGACTGTTGTAGCTGACTAGCTGTATACAGGCAGGCTATACATATCCAGCTTTCCTGTGACCAGAACAGTCAGGAGACTGTTGTAGCTGACTAGCTGTATACAGGCAGGCTATCCATATCCAGCTTTCCTGTGACCAGAACAGTCCTCAGGAGACTGTTGTAGCTGACTAGCTGTATACAGGTAGTGTGTAATATCCATATTCAGCTTTCCTGTGACCAGAACAGTCCTCAGGAGACTGTTGCAGCTGACTAGCTGTATACAGGCAGGGTGTATTATCCATATCCAGCTTTCCTGTGACCAGAACAGTCAGGAGACTGTTGTAGCTGACTAGCTGTATACAGGCAGGCTATCCATGTCATGATTTCCTGTGACCAGAACAGTCAGGAGACTGTTGTAGCTGACTAGCTCTATACAGGCAGGGTGTAATATACATATCCAGCTTTCCTGTGACTAGAACAGTCCTCAGCTGACTGTTGTAGCTGACTAGCTGTATACAGGCACGGTGTAATATCCATATCCAGCTTTCCTGTGACCAGAACAGTCAGGAGACTGTTGTAGCTGACTAGCTGTATACAGGCAGGCTATCCATATCATGCTTTCCTGTGACCAGAACAGTCAGGAGACTGTTGTAGCTGACTAGCTGTATACAGGCAGGGTGTAATATCCATATCCAGCTTTCCTGTGACCAGAACAGTCAGGAGACTGTTGTAGCTTACTAGCTGTATACAGGCAGGCTATCCACATCCAGCTTTCCTGTGACAAGAACAGTCAGGAGACTGTGGTAGCTGACTAGCTGTATACAGGCAGGCTATCCATATCCAGCTTTCCTGTGACCAGAACAGTCAGGAGACTGTTGTAGCTTACTAGCTGTATACAGGCAGGCTATCCACATCCAGCTTTCCTGTGACAAGAACAGTCAGGAGACTGTGGTAGCTGACTAGCTGTATACAGGCAGGCTATCCATATCCAGCTTTCCTGTGACCAGAACAGTCAGGAGACTGTTGTAGCTGACTAGCTCTATACAGGCAGGGTGTAATATCCATATTCAGCTTTCCTATGACCAGAACAGTCCTCAGGAGACTGTTGTAGCTGACTAGCTGTATACAGGCAGGGTGTAATATCCATATCCAGCTTTCCTGTGACCAGAACAGTCAGGAGACTGTTGTAGCTGTATTCAGGCAAAATGCGCAAGGGCGTTGGCAAGGAACAAGTAAGTGGACGTGATGGTGGTGCAGGCAGAGGCCGAGGTCGTGTGCAAGCACGAATTTCGCAACAACAAAGTGCCACATCTACTCGCTCGCACGTCCTGTCCCAAATTCTTGGGGCCCACATCAGTACACCGCTCTTGAACCAAGACCAGTGTCAACAGGTTGCTACTTGGATAGCGGATAATGCTTCCAGTCAGATTGGCACCTCCACAAACACCCTGTCTTCCACACGGTCAAGTGTCAGTAGCCGTGATACTGCACCGCACATTTCCCAACCTGATCCTCCTTCCTACCACCAGGCCGAGTACACATCCACGGACATTACTTATCCCACACTTGGACATTCGGAAGAGCTGTTCACGTATTCATTCGCACAATCTGGCCTCTCACCAGCTCCTGTTGAAGTGGGTCATGAGGAGAGCATATGTACAGATGCCCAAATATTTGAGCAGCCACGTTCTCACGAAGGGAACGTTGGCAACATGTCTCAACTAGGGGTGGACGATGATGAGACACAATTGCCAGGAAGTCAGGAGGAGGATCAGGGTGCGGAAGAGGAAGACGACGTGGTGGATGATCCAGTAGCTGACCCAACCTGGCAGGAGGATATGCAGAGCGAGGACAGCAGTGCACAGGGGGAGGGAGGCGTAGCATCCCAACAGGCAGTAAGAAGCAGGGTGGTGGCCCCAGGCAGAAGTCAGGCAACCGTTCCCCGGAACAACAACACGACACAAGGTGCCTGTGCAAATGTTAGGTCTTCCCGAGTCTGGCAGTTTTTTAAGTTGGCTCCAGATGACTCTAAAAAGGCCATTTGCAACACCTGCCATGCCAGCATCAGCAGGGGTACGAAATCTAGCAGCCTGACCACCACCAGCATGATCAGGCACATGTCAGCCAAGCACCCGACTTTGTGGGAAGTACAACAGAGTCGAGGAGCGGTGCTTGCTGATGTCACTGCTACGACTTCGCGTGTTGTGCGTGCGAGCCAATCCCCTGTCCATGCTGCCCGCGAACAAGCCTCCGGCCCTGCACCTGAAGTTGCCCACGCACAAATAACACCACCATCAAGCACATCCTTGTCCCAGCGCAGCGTTCAGTTATCAATTCAGCAAACCTTTGAACGCAGGCGCAAATACGCTGCCAACACCCCACAGGCCACAGTTCTAAATCCTCACATTTCGCGACTGCTTGCGCTAGAAATGTTGCCTTTCCGGCTGGTGGAGACGGAAGCATTCCGCGACCTGATGGCAGCTGCTGTCCCACGTTACTCGGTCTCCAGTTGCCACTATTTCTTCAGGTGTGCCGTCCCCGCATTGCATAACCACGTGTCACAAGGCATCACACGTGCCCTGAACAATGCTGTTTCAGCCAAAGTCCACCTAACCACAGACACGTGGACAAGTGCTTGTGAGCAAGGCCGCTACATCTCCTTGACGGCACACTGGGTTAATATTGTGGAAGCTGGGAGCCAGTCTGAGCGAGGGATGGAACACGTCCTTCCCACACCAAGGATTGCAGGCCCTACCTCAGTCAGGGTTTCACCCACACTCTACAGCTCCGGAATGTCATGCTCCTCAGCCTCATCCTCCTCCTCCTGCGCATCCTCATCCACTCATCCACTTTACCCTCCACACCAGTCCCAAGCTGGAAGCACTGCAGCACTGCCTCTGAGAAGCGGCAACAGGCTGTGCTCAAGCTAATATGCATAGGTGACAAACCCCACAATGCAGAAGAGGTGTTCACACCTCTGAACCTAAAGCCAGGAATGGTCGTGTGTGACAATGGCCGGAACCTGGTGGCAGCTTTGAAGCGAGGCCAGCTGACGCATGTTCCATGCGTGGCCCATGTGCTCAACCTGGTGGTTCAGCGGTTTCTAAAGTGATACCCAGAGCTGACTGATCTGCTGGTAAAAGTTCGCCGCCTGTCTGCACATTTTCGCAAGTCACCTGCTGCTTCAGCCGGCCTTGCCGGCTTTCAGTGCAGTTTGCGTCTTCTGGCCCACAGACTGGTGTGTGATGTCCCCACCCGTTGGAATTCAACTCTGTACATGTTGGTCAGGATATGTGAGCAGAAGAGGGCAGTTGTTGAGTACCTGCATCACCTAAGCCGTCGGGAAATGGGTCAAACTCCACACATAACACCTGAGGAGTGGAGATGAATGTCCGACCTATGTACCGTCCTCCAAAACTTTGAGGACTCCACCAAGATGGTGAGCGGCGATGACGCCATTATTAGCGTCACCATACCGCTACTCTGCCTTCTAAAATGGTCTCTGCTCAAAAACAAAGATGATGCATTGCACGCGGAGCGCGATGAGTTGGAGCAAGAAACAGTAGTGGGTGTGGGTGATAACACACAGCCCAGCCTCAGCTCATCACAACGTGCAGTGGAGGACTCTGACGAGGAGGAGGAGAAGGAGGATGAAGACATGGAGCAACTCTCTGGCCAAATTGAGGATATGACATGCACACCAGTCATACCCTCGCTTCAGCGTGGCTGGCCAGAGGACAGGGGAGATGAGGAGGAGGAGGAGGAGGACAGCATGTTCAGTCATCGTGTTGGTCAGGATACTGAAGTGATGGCTGTTAAGAGTCTGGCGCACATGGCTGACTTTATGGTAAGCTGCCTTGCTCATGACCCTCGGTTTAAGAACATCTTGGCCGACAATCACTACTGGTTGGCAACAATCTTAGACACACACTATAAGGAGAACTTTATGTCTCTTATTCCTGAGGCGGAGAGGTCAGCCAAAATGCAGCAGTTCCAGAAGGCCATAGTCACGGAAGTAGGCAAAGCATTCCCCTCACAAAACGCTAGCAGCATAGGTCAGGAATCGGTGGACAACCAAGGCATACAGCCGAGAGGGGCAGAAGTCCAATCTGCCAGAGGTAGGGGAACAGTCTTTATGATGTGGGACAGTTTTCTCAGCCCTCACGTACCACAGCCCCTGAGGTGCGGGGTAGTGCCACAAGAAATGCTAAGTTTGGCCAGATGCTGAAGGAGTACCTTGCAGATCGAACAACTGTACTCCGACATTCCTCTGTGCCTTACAATTATTGGGTCTCCAAGCTGGACACGTGGCATGAATTGGCTCTCTATGCCTTGGAAGTTCTGGCCTGCCATGCCGCTATCGTTTTGTCAGCGCGTGTTTTTAGTGCCGCAGGTGAAATCATTACTGATAAACGCACCCGCCTGTCAACTGAAAATGCTGACAGGCTGACTCTGATCAAGATGAACAAGGGTTGGATTGGGCCTGGCTTCACCACACCACCAGCAAATGACAGCGTAATTTAAATTTTGTTATGGGAATTTGCCATGTACCTCCACTCACCCATGGGTACACACTTCTGGACTTTGGCTAATCGCTGGACTGCTCCTCCTTCTCCTTATGTGCCTTCATGATGACCGTTACAATAGTTAGGCTGTTGTTTCAGGTATACCCCTGTGAAGGATGGATTATATCTTATCTATTAATCTTAGTTTTTATACTCATATAGCATTAAATGGAACAATAAGTTTTTTCTGTATTCAGGTACGTATCCAACATCTCTCTCTTTCTCTTCTTTTTCTCTTCTCTCTTTGTCTCTCTTCCCCCTCCATTTATTTCTTTCTTTCCTTCTTTCCCACTATGAGTCTGTGAACAAGGAGCTGTTTTGTAAACAAAGTGTCTTCTTAGATGCGTATGCTGGAAAAGAAGATATAGCTGTGCAGAAGCCTTGAGAATGGACAAGCTGATTGGTCACTACTGTGCCGGTTCCAGATTGTACCATGGGAAGCTAGAGATATTCTGCATACCAGAGGCCAAGAGAAGACATCATGACGTGATGAAGGATGGACTCAACACAGAAGACAAAGGACTAATTATTACTAACAGAGATAGATGTATTAGCCTAACTCCACCTAACTCCCATCTAATCCCACCTAACTCCCACCCTGCCATGGACATTTACATGCTTATCTTTTAGACTACAAAATGCCCTGTACCCGGATATTGGGTTCAGTAGTTGTTGCCGTGTATGTTGTCATTATTAAACCTGGACACGCTATGAGCGTGAACCGGACTCTCTCAGTCTGATTTACTCTTATCTGGTACCACGTGTTCATAGTCTAATTTGGGATGACTGGCGAGGGAGTGGAACAGTAAAATTTTCCCCATCACCCCCAGTGGTAAATTTTTTCGCCCATTCTTTTAGAATGGGCATTATAACGACAGGAGACCCGCTCCTTTTCAATGGGAAAAATGTTTTGAGGCCCTCATGCACGTCTCTATCCAGGGGCATTGTTGAACCTCCCAATTTTTGGCTGCCCTGCCAAAGGGCTATACTACAATACACCCACTTCAGGTTTACAGGCCCCCTTGCACGTCTCTATCCAGGGGCATTGTTGAACCTCCCAATTTTTGGCTGCCCTGCCAAAGGACTATACTACAATACACCCACTTCTGGTTTACAGACCCTCCTGCATGTCTGTATCCAGGGGCATTGTTGAACCTCCCAATTTTTTGCTGCACTACCAAAGGGCTATACTACAATACAGCCACATTAGGTTTACAGGCCCTCATGCACGTCTGTATCCAGGGGCATTGTTGAACTTCCCAATTTTTGGCTGCCCTGCCAAAGGGCTATACTACAATACACCCACTTCAGGTTTACAGGCCCTCCTGCACGTCTGTATCCAGGGGCATTGTTGAACCTCCCAATTTTTGGCTGCCCTGCCAAAGGGCTATACTACAATACACCCACTTCAGGTTTACAGGCCCTCATGCACGTCTGTATCCAGGGGCATTGTTGAACCTCCCAATTTTTGGCTGCCCTGCCAAAGGGCCATACTATAATACACCCACTTCAGGTTTACAGGCCCTCATGCACGTCTGTATCCAGGGGCATTGTTGAACCTCCCAATTTTTAGCTGCCCTTCCAGAGGGCTATACTACAATACACCCACTTCAGGTTTACAGGCCCTCATGCATGTCTGTATGCATGGGGCATTGGGGAACCTCCCAATTTTGGACTGCCCTGGTAAAGGAAAATACTACAATACACCCACTTCCTCAAAATGGGCACATTATGTCAAGACAGGGCTTCATGTACGTCTCTTCTCAGGGACATCGGAGTGCCGCACAATGTTTTCACGTAAAATCTTTCATGTAATCACAAAAAGTAACATACACCAGCTGTATCTCACTATTGGGTATGTGCCCTTAACATTTCCACCCTGAATATTCATTTTGGTGTCATTTTGAAAGGTTTTCTGGTGACTCCGTAAAATTGGCGTGTAACTCGGACAACATTGTTCACAGCTGTGACTTTTGAGTGAGAAATGCTTACATGGGTCTTCCCCATGGTGTTGCCATGTCATTTGAGCACTCTTCTGAGACTTTTGTGACATTTTTAGGGTTTCTACATGCTGCCGGCGGTCATTTCATAAAAATACTCGGGTCTCCCATAGGATAACACTGGGCTCGGTGCTCGGGCCGAGTACACGAGTATCTTGGGATGCTTGGCCCGAGCATCGAGCACCCGAGCATTTTGGTACTCGCTCATCACTACTCCTCACCAATCAGAGCAATGTGTCTCAGTGACGCCGCCACGTCATAGTTGCCTTAGCAGCACAATAACGCGGCGGCCATGCCAGGGATCACATGTATATCAATATGGGGAAGTGTCAGGTAAGGAAGGTTGCTGGTTAATATGCACCAGGGAGTGGCATTTTTTGGGGGCACAAGGGTATGGGTATGGGAAAGGGGCAGGGGGACAGGTTTGGGGAAGGGGAAGTTTTGGGGTGGGGCAGGGGTATGGGGTAGGTTTGGGTGGAGTGGGTTGGGGAGATGGTGTGGTGGGGGCAGGATTGATGCATATATTGAACATGCATACACATACAGACATACACTCAGCTTTGTTATAACTAAATACAGTTAGTCACTATGCCCAGGCAATGTCAGGCTCTGCAGCTAGTGTAAAATAAATGGAATGTTAAGGACAGATAAAAAACTTACCTAAGATGATGTATAAATATATCGAATTCCATATATAATTGTAATTGGATGTCAGAACATTAGGTCTGAATGAACAAAAAGAAGAAAACAGATAATAATTTAGATGGAAGTAGAAGCTACCGTATATAATTCCCTTGATTTTTTTGCTTTAAATTATTTAATGTATTTGATATAAGAATTAGTGATGAACGAGTCTTGAAAAATTCATTATAGCTATACTCGTAACAAGTACTTTGTAATAATTGCATATTCGTTCCGAATAGTGAGTACAATGCTAGTCAATGGGAAATGCAAGTAATTTTCTGCTGGACCCTACAAAGGGGTCTGGATAAAATGGCTGAAATGGGTGGGAAAGTGATGAAACAGAATGGGAAAGCCTGGAGAACTATGCCTGCAGGCATTTCTGACTCACATATGGTTCTAGGATTGTTTGATGCAGCATTATGCCACTTTTACAGATACGCAAAAACAACTACCAAACCTAACCTAAATTGCATTTTAAAAGGTTAAAGGGAACCTGTCACCTGGATCTACTCCCCTGACCTAACACTAAATGTCCCTACACCCTCCTAGCTGCTCTCTAACCATCCCTCTCTGCTGAAAATCCGCCCTATACATATGATTCTTGCTTACGTATCCTTTGGTTGACTCTATCCTATCACTATGCAGCATTGAAGAGGGTCGTTAAGAGGTGGCTAGCATTGATGCCCAAGTATTTGAGGACCCATGGTCAGAAGAAAGCCTCTTTGAGGAACCTGATTTACTGTCTCCAGATGTGGAGGACGATGATTATGAGACATAGCGATGACTCCATTACTGAGTTAGTCCCTCCGGATTCCTTATCTGTATACTTTATAAAGTATTTTTAACAGCTTACAGGGGAACTTGAGACATGGGGGACCCCTTTCCTGAATGCAGCAGACACGCTGCATTCAGTGCTGCATTCAATTCTAATAGCACTAGAGGGGTAACAGGTCCTCTTTAAGAATAACGGCATAAGCAAAGCCATGGTTGATGCCACTGAAGGTCATCTCATCTCTACATGTGGGAGGGCCCTCCTTAATACATTTGGGAGGGCCCTCCTGTATATATTTGGGAAGACTCTTCTCTATATGTTTGTGAGGGTCCTCCTCTATACATTTGGGAGGGTCTTCAATACACATGGGAGGGCCCTCCTCTATACATTTGGTAGGTCACTTCTATATTCATTTAGGAGGGCCCTCAATAAATTTGTGAAGGCCCTCCTTTATTCATTTTGGAGGGTGGTTACCTGGTGCAGCTTTAAAGGTCAGCAAGTTGCTACACATGCAATGCATGGCTCACATACTGAACCTAGTTGTTCAGAAATAAATAAAAACATATCCTGACTTGCCGTACATACTTCAGAAGGTGTGCTATAATATTGCCCATTTACGCCTTTTCTCTACCGCTTTTGCTGGTCTTGCAGCGCTGCAAAACGGCTTTAATTTGACAAGTCACCAACTCATTTGCAACCTGCACATGTGGTTGAACTGAACATATCATATGTTGTCAAGGATTAGTGAGCAGTAGGGATGGGCGAATCTACTCGCTAGGACTCGTTACTTGGCGAGTAGTAAGGGACTCGCAGGACTCGGTACTCTGCGAGTTTCCCAGCGTTTACTCGCACGAGTCCAATGCAAATCAATGGCAAACGCTGACAAAACTAGGATTGCCATTGTCTTGCATTAGACTCGGCTACTGTGCCAGTGATAGCAGGGAAACTCGCAAAGTAACTGCTGTTACTTTGCGAGCCGGATCCGGCTGTCTTCTCTGTGTGCTGGCTGCCGCAGCTCCAGGGTCCTAGAGCCCGCCTGCTCACAGAGATGATGTAGCAGTGCTGAGATTGTTCTCAGTCTGCTCATTCCCTGTGCATAGACATCTATATCTATGCACAGGGATGAGCAGAGAGGACATCGCGTTTTGGACTGCGTCGGACAGAAGAGGATTTTTTTAATTAAAGATGGAGTCCCTAATGGCCTTTTTTTTTTATTTCTAATAAAAAATTTTCTCTGTGTTGTGTTTTTTTTTAAAACAATTTAATAGAAATTCATGGCGGTCATGTCTAATATTGGCGTGACCGCCATAAATTTCGGGCTTAGTGCCAGCTGATAATACAAAGCTGGCCCTAACCTCTTTATTACCCAGCGTGCCACCGCCACCAGGGCCGCAGGAAGAGCGGGGTTCAGCGCCAGAGGATGGCGCTTCAATGAACGCGCCATCTTCTGGGCGGCTGCGGGCTGCAAATCGCAGCGGGCGGTGCCCAGAAAGCTTGGGCATCCCTGCGCTGCGGATTCCAGCCCCCAGCTGATTAGCTGTACCTGGCTAGACATAGAAATTGCGCGGAGCCCCACGCATTTTTTTTTTATTATTTCATGAAATTCATGAAATAATTAATAAAAGGACTCCCCTATATTCTTGTGTCTGGCCAGGTACAAATAGGCACCTGGGGGTTGGGGGCAGCCCGTCGCTGCCTGCTGGATCCGGCTGGTTCCAGAAATACGGCGAAGCCCACGTGAAATTTTTTTCTGACAAATCCATAAAACAATGTAAATAAAAGGGACTGCATCTTTATTAACCCCTGGACCATGGGCGAGGGGTTAATAAAGATGCAGTCCCTTTTTTAGGATTGTTCTATTGATTTTTCAGAAAAAAAATTACATGGGCTTCGCCGTATTTCTGGAACCAGCCGGATCCAGCAGGCAGCGACGGGCTGCCCCCAACCCCCAGGTGCCTATTTGTACCTGGCCAGACACAAGAATATAGGGGAGCCCTTTTTTTTTATTATTTCATGAATTTCATGAAATAATTTAAAAAAAATGCGTGGGGCTTCGCGCAATTTCTATGTCTAGCCAGGTACAGCTAAGCAGCTGGGGGCTGGAATCCGCAGCGCAGGGATGCCCAAGTTTTCTGGGCACCCCCCGCTGCAAATTGCAGCCCGCAGCCGCCCCAGAAGATGGCGCGTTCATTGAAGCGCCATCCTCTGGCGCTGAACCCCGCTCTTCCAGCGGCCCTGGTGGCGGTGGCACGCTGGGTAATAAAGAGGTTAGGGCCAGCTTTGTATTATCAGCTGGCCCTAAGCCCGAAATTTATGGCGGTCACGCCAATATTAGACATGACCGCCATGAATTTCTATTAAATTGTTTTAAAAAAAACACAACACAGAGAAAAATTTTTATTAGAAATAAAAAAAAAAGCCATTAGGGACTCCATCTTTAATTAAAAAAATCCTCTTCCGTCCGACGCAGTCCAAAACGCGATGTCCTCTCTGCTCATCCCTGTGCATAGATATAGATGTCTATGCACAGGGAATGAGCAGACTGAGAACAATCTCATCTCTGCTACATCAGGCAGCAGGCGGGCTCTAGGACCCTGGAGCTGCGGTAGCCAGCGCACAGAGCAGACAGGACTCTTATCTGTGCGAGTTTCCCAGCGATTACTTGCATAGTAAACGAGTCCAATGCAAATCAATGGCAAAATTAGGATTGCGTCAGGCTGAAGCTTCCGAGACACATCTGTGATTTGTAAGTCGCACACTACTCGCTATTACTCGCTTCCCCATTCATTAACATTGGACTCGCTAGACTCGCAACGAGTAGCGAGTCCCGGGCTCGGACTCACTAGAGTCAAGCGATTCCGAGTAATTTAGGATTCGCCCATCACTAGTGAGCAGCAGAGAGCTGTAGCTGAATACTAGCTTCAACATGCCCAATACATTGAAACTCAGCCACCACACATAGCAACTATCAATTGGTTGTGGATTGCTGACATTTGTGAAGCTCTTGAGAACTTTGAGTACTGCACCAAGCTCGTGAGCAGTGATCAGTCAGGCTATCATCAGCATACATATCCCGCTGCTCTGTCTATTGAAACAATCACTGCATAGTCTCAAAGAGGAAGCTTTGAATAACCAGCATGTGACTATGTATCAAGATTTCCCAATAGGTGATACTACCCAACCCAGCCAACATTCTGAGGGAACATTGGGTGATGACGAGGAAGATGAGGAGGATGAGGAGGGAGAGGACTTGTTTTTCTGTGCTACCAAGGGGACTCCTATTGCTACAGAGGGGACTCCAAACCCCTGCTTGGATGGGCTGGAAAGGAGGAGGTTGAGGAGGAGTAGACGAAGCAGCGTGAGGAGAGGATGCGTATTGTTCCTCCTTTTGGTGACACAGAACCTTTGGTTGCTTAAAGCTTGGCCCACATGGCACAGTTTATGTGTAAGTGTATGTTTTAAGCGCCTCGTGTGATACACATTTTCGCCAACAACTTACACTGGTTAGCCACCTTTCTCGACCGATGGTACAAGGAGAAATTTTCATCTCTCTTTTTGGAATCACCAAAGGGTTGCACAATGGAATCCTTCAAGAGGTTCCATTGTACATCACTTGCTGAAAACATCACCCTCTGACAACGCTGGTGACATATGTACCACCTCTTTTTAACAGCAAGGTTTAATGGGAAGAGACAAGCACACCTGCTACAATAGAGGTGAGGGGACAATGTGCACAAACTGAGCCATTTTGAATAAAGTAGCACATCAGCAAGAGCTAGCTGTGCCTGTAACAATGCCAAGGAGTTAGAAGATGAACAACATGCTCAAGGTATACTTAAGTGAGCATACCTGCATCATTCCTGATGATTCAATTCCCTCTAATTATTGGGTGTCCAAGCTGAACACTTGACCTGACCTCTCCTTATACGCCTTGGAGGTGCAGACCTGCTCTGCTGCTAGTGTGATGTAAGAGCATGTTTTCAGTTATGCTGGGGTAATCAATCATCACATGCCTCTCAACAGAAAATGCAGACAGATTTATTCTGATTAAATTCAACAAGGACTTGATTTCTCCACAGTTTGTAATCGAATCCCTCCAGATGACAGCAACCTAACTTAAATTCAACAAAAATGTTCATTTTTAAAAATAATCTTAACTAGAGATGACCAAACCTTTTAAAGTTTGTGTTTGGTTTGCCGAATGGGCATATGTTCACCCACTATACCGGCAACAAGGTCAATAAAATACTGAAACCCCATACCAAACAATGGTATCACTATAGTGGTATAGCCAAAACGGAGCCTTAACGTTGATGAGGAATAGGAAGATGATTAATAGGTGTAGGCATAGTGCTCAAAAGCCTAGCTAAATGCACAAACACACAACAAAGACCCCACAAGAAATGTCTCACCATTTGAAAACAAATATGCCCAGATTACACCAAAGTGGCATCAATTCACCCAGAATAAAAAAAGTAATTCAACATAATACATCTCTTATCATTCTGAAAATACTGCTGACATATGCAGCACCCCACTAGGTGGTTGGAACGCGTAGAAACAAAACTGTGTATGAGTGCGAAACCACTGGCACTTCCCCTGAGTTACCTGCAACCCAGTATGTTGTCCATGAAGCAAGCCCTGATGCCACCTGCACACAACCTGTAGTAGCACATATACAACAAACATTTATCATTGGATAGTGGACGTTTATCATATATACTTCTGGTGTCAAGCAAAATGTGACCTTAAAAATGACTGGGGGCAGGGGTGTAACTAGGTTTGCCGGCACCCGGGGCAGAGATCTGATTTGGCGCCCCCCCCCCTCAAAGTAGGTGAGGACCGGGTAGGGGGGGGGTTGGGGGGTGCTGTCAGATTTCAGCCGCGCCGCTCATATTGCAGCCACGGGGGGGTGGGTGCCGCCGGCGTGTGTGCAGCAGTCAGTGTGTGCAGGCAGTGTGTGCAGCAGACAAGTGCGGCAGGCAGTGTGTCCGGCAGGCAGCGTGTGCGGCAGGCAGCGTGTGCGGCAGGCAGCATGTGCGGCAGGCAGCGTGAGCGGCAGGCAGTGTGTGCGGCAGGCAGTGTGTGCAGCGCTGGCTCTAGAGGGAGCACAAGGACTACAGGTGGCAGCATGCTGCTGAATTATGTTAGTTATAAGAAAGGGTGTGAGGACCCAGACATGAATGTAGACATAGAGGGCAGATGTGACACCCACCTGTCTCCAGGGCAGCAGCCTCTTGGTGTTGGGGGTCAGTGCACTCAGCTCCGGGGATCTCTCCTCCATGTCAGGAGCGGAGTGAGCAGGACAAGTGCAGTGCGCCCGGCCGCCACCAGATGGCGAGGAGGAGGCGCTTTACAGGAGTCCTACATGTCTATGATGAGCACTGTCGGATTCCAGCCTCGCCCGCACCGCTCATATTGCAGCTGCAAGGGGTTGAGGGAAGGGGTGCCGCCGGCGCCCTCCACTGAGTGGCGCCCGGGGCAAAAAGTCCGGCTGCACCCCCCTAGATACGCCCCTGACTGGGGGCACAAGAACGAGTGCTTTTTAAAGGACATCAGCAAATTAAACTGCACTATTATACAGTACACAATGTGTGCTTAAAATGTAGCTCTAAAAGAGTTAATGAACTTATTGGTCTAATATGTAGATCGTGTAATGCTATTCTATTTATAATGTCCGTGCTCCAAAATATGTCCTTAAAGTATTCTCAGCTACTAGACACTGTATTTGACTGAATATTAATAACTCACTAGAACAATATTAATATTTTGGACTTCTTAGCATAGGGGGAAGAATGAATAGTGCGTGCTTTCTGGGAAACATTATTAAATGATAAGAGTACTGCTTTGGATTTTACAAGCACTATAGGGCTGTATTAATTGGTGAGCTTTTGGTTGCACAACCCTACCTAAATGTCACTACTAGTGATGGGCGAATCCTAAATTACTCGGAATCGCTTGACTCTAGCGAGTCCGAGCACAGGACTCGCTACTCGTTGCGAGTCTAGCGAGTCCAATGTTAATGAATGGGGAAGCGAGTAATAGCGCGTAGTGTGAGATTTACAAATCGCAGATGTGTCTCGGAAGCTTCAGCCTGAAGCAATCCTAGTTTTGCCATTTATTTGCATTGGACTCGTTTACTTTGCAAGTAATCGCTGGGAAACTCGCACAGATAAGAGTCCTGTCTGCTCTGTGTGCTGGCTGCCGCAGCTCCAGGGTCCTAGAGCCCGCCTGCTGCCTGATGTAGCAGAGCTGAGATTGTTCTCAGTCTGCTCATTCCCTGTGCATAGACATCTATATCTATGCACAGGGATGAGCAGAGAGGACATCGCGTTTTGGACTGCGTCGGACGGAAGAGGATTTTTTTAATTAAAGATGGAGTCCCTAATGGCTTTTTTTTTTATTTCTAATAAAAAATTTTCTCTGTGTTGTGTTTTTTTTAAAACAATTTAATAGAAATTCATGGCGGTCATGTCTAATATTGGCGTGACCGCCATAAATTTCGGGCTTAGGGCCAGCTGATAATACAAAGCTGGCCCTAACCTCTTTATTACCCAGCGTGCCACAGCCACCAGGGCCGCTGGAAGAGCGGGGTTCAGCGCCAGAGGATGGCGCTTCAATGAACGCGCCATCTTCTGGGGCGGCTGCGGGCTGCAATTTGCAGCGGGGGGTGCCCAGAAAGCTTGGGCATCCCTGCGCTGCGGATTCCAGCCCCCAGCTGCTTAGCTGTACCTGGCTAGACACAGAAATTGCGCGGAGCCCCACACATTTTTTTTTAATTATTTCATGAAATTCTGAGATTCTGACTCTGACTCTGAGACTCTGACTCTGAGACTCACTCTGAGACTCTGAGGGTGAGACTCTGACTCTGAATCTGAGACTCTGAGACTCTGACTCTGAGACTCTGAGACTCTGACTCTGAGACTCTGACTCTGAGACTCTGACTCTGACTCTGAGACTCTGACTCTGAGACTCTGACTCTGAGACTCTGAGACTCTGACTCTGAGACTCTGACTCTGACTCTGAGACTCAGACTCTGAGACTCTGACTCTGAGACTCTGACTCTGAGACTCTGACTTTGAGACTCTGACTCTGACTCTGAGACTCTGACTCTGAGTCTCTGACTCTGACTCTGAGACTCAGACTCTGAGACTCTGACTCTGAGACTCTGACTCTGACTCTGAGACTCTGACTCTGAGACTCTGAGACTCTGACTCTGAGACTCTGACTCTGACTCTGAGACTCTGACTCTGACTCTGAGACTCTGACTCTGAGTCAGACTCTGACTCTGAGACTCTGAGACTCTGACTCTGAGACTCTGACTCTGAGACTCTGACTCTGAGACTCTGACTCTGAAATTCATGAAATAATAAAAAAAAATGCGTGGGGCTCCGCGCAATTTCTATGTCTAGCCAGGTACAGCTAAGCAGCTGGGGGCTGGAATCCGCAGCGCAGGGATGCCCAAGCTTTCTGGGCACCCCCCGCTGCAAATTGCAGCCCGCAGCCGCCCCAGAAGATGGCGCATTGATTGAAGCGCCATCCTCTGGCGCTGAACTCCGCTCTTCCAGCGGCCCTGGTGGCGGTGGCACGCTGGGTAATAAAGGGGTTAATACCAGCTTTGTTATACAAGCTGGTATTAAGCCCGAGATTCTTAATGTCAGGCCACGTTTGACCCTGCCACTAAGAATCTCCAATAAAGAGTTAAAAAAACACAACACAGAGAAAATTTTTTATTTGAAATTAAAAAAAAAGCCATTAGGGACTCCATCTTTAATTAAATAAATCCTCTTCCGTCCGACGTAGTCCAAAACGTGATGTCCTCTCTGCTACATCCCCTGTGCATAGATATAGATGTCTATGCACAGGGAATGAGCAGACTGAGAACAATCTCAGCTCTGCTACATCATGTCTGTGAGCAGGCGGGCTCTAGGACCCTGGAGCTGCACAGAGAAGACAGCTGGACTCGGCTCGCAAAGAAACAGCAGTTACTTTGCGAGTTTCCCTGCTATCACTGGCACAGTAGCCGAGTCTAATGCAAACAATGGCAATCCTAGTTTTGTCAGCGTTTGCCATTGATTTGCATTGGACTCGTGCGAGTAAACGCTGGGAAACTCGCAGAGTACCGAGTCCTGCGAGTCCCTTACTACTCGCCGAGTAACGAGTCCTAGCGAGTAGATTCGCCCATCCCTAGTCACCACAAAAAAAGCATGGAAAAAGGTCCAGTGCGTGCTTTATAGCAGGTAGTAGTAAATGTTTGTAGTATTGCTTTGGCTAGGGCACTAGCACCGTAGCAACTTATGTGGACAGCAGAAGCCATGCTCTGACCCCAAAAACAGCTGGGAAAATTGACTAGTGCGTGCTTTGTAGCACGCAGTAGTAAATGTTTGTATTACTAGTGATGGGCGAGTCCTAAATTACTCGGAATCGCTTGACTCTAGCGAGTCCGAGCCCAGGACTCGCTACTCGTTGCGGGTCTAGCGAGTCCAATGTTAATGAATGGGGAAGCGAGTAATAGCGAGTAATGTGCGATTTACAAATCGCAGATGTGTCTCGGAAGCTTTGTCGGAACATAATAGATTCTGTATGGGTGGAGGCACACTGTCGTGCATCAAACACGGAGCGTGATTGATGCACGACAGTGATGCGAGTGATGTTTCATTGCTGTGACAGCAGCAGTGAAGCAGTATTGTATGTATAATTTATTATTTTTTGCAAAGTTACACCTATCAGCTTGATTTGACATGTTTTTACCATGTCGGCTGTTCAGGACTGCATTCTGCACTGTGCTACCGAGGGGGTTTTAACCCGGTGAATAAGGGGTTAATCAGACGCTGGTGTCATAACACCATCTTTCCAGGGGTTGTCCTCCCCCCCTGGATACATGGTGACATGACATTATGTGTCTGAATGGGTTAATTTTTCTGTAAACCAGGTTCAATTGTATGTCGGGTTTAGAGAAGTGACAGAATAAGCCGGTGATTTCTCAATGGAAGCCAGGGCTTCAGCACCATGGACAGCTCCTTACAAATCACCGGCTTATTCTGTCACTTCTCTAAACCCAACACACAATTGAACCTGGTTTACAGAAAAATTAACCCATTCAGACACATGATGTCATGTCACCATGTATCCAGGGGGGAAAGACAACCCCTGGACAGATGGTGTCATGACACCAGCGTCTGATTAACCCCTTAATCACCGGGTTAAAACCCCTCCGGTGGCACAGTGCAGAATGAACTCCTGAAGAGCCGACATTGTAAAAACATGTAAAATCAAGCTGATAAGTGTAACTTTACAAAAAATAATAAATTATACATACAATACTGCTTCACTGCTGCTGTCACAGCAATGAAACATTATTGTAACTGTATGGGGACTGCGGGGGGCCAGTGATTTTGACAGCACACGGCTGCGACTCTCGCACCATGTGCTGTATGGGTGCAAGCTAGACTCGCACCCATATACTTTTAATGGCCCCTCGCGCGAGGCAATTGCAGCTTGCTGCGATTGCACTCGGATTGCTCTCGCAAAGCGAGTTTAATGCCAGAAACTCGCATTAATGTGACCTGTATCATTGAAAGATACAGGTCCAAGTTTAATGCGAGTTTTTCTCGCATTAAACTCGCGCGAGTTCAACGCCAGTGTGCCTCCACCCTATTCGCGAGTCCCGAATACACTATACAGGACTCTGATTCGTAGACTCGCTCAGACTCGCTCAGACTCGCTGCTGACAGCGGGAATCCGTGAAGCGGTGCGATTGTATAAACGATTTGGGGAGATTCAAGCTACATAGCGATGTGATATAGCGAGTCTAGCGAGTGAGAAAAAGTAAACTCTGACAAAACTAGGATTGCCATTGATTTGCATTGGACTCGTTACTGTGCGAGTAATCGCTGGGAAACTCGCCGAGTACCGAGTCCTGCGAGTCCCTTACTACTCGCCGAGTAACGAGTCCTAGCGAGTAGACTCGTCCATCCCTATGTATTACTGCTTTGGCTAGGGCACTAGCACCATATTTAAAGGGACTGATGTGGACAGCACAAGCCAGGCTCAACCCCAAAAACAGCGGGGAAAATGGACTGGTGCGTTCTTTGTAGCAGGCAGTAGTAAATGTTTGTAGTACTGCCTTGGCTAGCACACTAGAACCGTATTAACAGGACTAATGTGGACAGCACAAACCAGGCTTTGACCTCAAAAACAGTGGGTAAAACGAACAGTGCTTTTAACAAAAGGCAGCACAAACTGCTACTACACTGTCTACTGGAAAATAGAGCTTTTCCGCTGACAAGAGCTGTGTTTAAAATGAACACAGGAAGAACAGTGTAACCTCTCCCTACCTAATCCACAATATCTCCCTCACTGTACTCTAAGTTTGTTTGGTGGCTTCATCTCTGAAAAGCGCAATTGTATTCTGGTACTATGGAGCTATTGACCGGCTCCTTCAAACTATCCCTGCTCAAGAATCTCTCCCTCTCTACTCTACACTGACCTAGTATACACTACAGGCAGCCCTCAAAAGGGCATTTGTATTTTAGAGAGGCCTAAACACTCTCCCAAGCTTGATCTCTCCCTATGCTTCTCAAACACTGGCCCCAGATGCAATGTGGCGGTGGCAGGGCTTAAATAGACCCTATAACGCTGCGCGGCCATCCAATAACAGTAATGCGACAACCAAGATGGCTGCAGCATTACTGTGATTGGTTAAGAAGGTCAGCATGTTTTGTGGCTGCAAAGGATGCACCAAAATTGCAGGGTGGGACTTCCAAATATAGCAAGGTGAGTACACAAATACTCGCACGGGTAAATTGAATACTGTACTATCCGTGTGAGTAGCAAATACTAACAAATACACTTGCTTATCACTAATAATAATGTATCACCTATAATTTTTGACGCCCGAGTACCATATTATTCACACTGGCTATACTCATAACGAGTAGGTTTTAATACTCACATACTTGTCCGAATAGAGAGTACCATGTAAGTCAATGAGTGATAGATTCCGCCCACACACATCTGGCTATTAAACAAGTCTTTCTGGGGCAGGGCAGGAGGGTGGGCTTTGTCAAATTTGCACAGCATAAAACACCTTGCAGTGCCCCCCAGAGAGAGCCTAAATTCAATCTGGGATATGAGACAATATGCGCAATAGGGTCTTTTCTCCTTAGCAAAGGGGGCAAGCCAAACAAGAAAACTGCTCACCTGGACAGGTTGTGTATACCCACAACCAGTTTGAACGCTCAGAACCAGCTGCTGCAGGATCCACACTTCCACAGACATCATGGTAGAAATAGTTTGTAGCAGGACAAAGTGTCGTCTGATCCGTGCTGCTGGGAAAGAAAGACCAGAAAGCCGGGGTGTCTGGTCTAAAGGTGTTTTTAATCCGACACGTTTCAGAGCAGCCTCTGCTCCTTGTCCCTGAGGAAGGAGCAGAGGCTGCTCCAAAATGCGTCGGATTAAAAACACCTTTAGACCAGATACCTCGGCTTTCTGGTCTTTCTTTCCCAGCAGCACGGATCAGACGACACTTTGTCCTGCTACGAACTAAATTTAATCTGCTCTCTCTGAGGTGCCAACTCTCATTGTTTACTGAAGGGAGCTTACAACTTATGTCAGATTGATAATGATCGACAAATCACTCACGAGCACCAGTTATACTCGCTGAGTAACGAGTATTGCGAATACCATACTATTCGTGCGAGTAGCAAATAGGTAACAAATGCACTTACTCATCACTACCTATAATAAATAGAGGAAATACTTTATGGTGGCATACACGTTGATTCCCTCTCAACCAGGTTCTTAGTTTTCCTTTTCATGAGGATAGAATGTCATTGTGTGATCAAGCTATCTGTAGAGCTAGAAAGAAAGGAAAACTTATCTATTATATACTTACCTTGCTGCATTAGTCATCAACTTCCATCTGGTTGTCCTCCTATTATGCACCGGTGGCAGCCATATTTGCACACCCAAGTAGTAATGGGTGTGCAAATATGGTGCCTGCTGATAGTAATGGCCCCTTGCACAATAGCACCAGCGGTACCATCAACAACTGACGACAAGAACCGAAACCAACATCACACATCGCTATCGCTTCTCCCCGCCTGCCGCCGTTGCCATATCTCAGGGCTGCACACACTAACAGAGCATGTATGTGCCCAGTCCAAAGATGGCACACAAATGAACTGTTTTCATGCCACCACCATCATTGGACACCCAGGTGTCCAAAAATGGCAGCAGCGTGACCAGCCAGACGCAACACACGGGGAGGAGAGGCTGAGAGAGCATACAGAAGAGGGGCAAAGAGAGCACACAGCAGGGAGGCAGAGAGAGTGCACAGGGGGCAGAGAGAGTGCACAGGGGGGCAGAGAAAGTGCCCAGGAGGTGCAGCAATAGCGCACAGGGGTGACAAAGAGAGTGCACAGAAGAGGTACAGAGAGCAAACAGGGTAGGCGAGAGAGTACACTGGGGGGCAGAGAGCACACAGCAGAGAAAGTGCACAGATAGGCAGGGAGAGCATACTGGGGGACAGAAGGAGGGCACAGGGGGAAGAAAGTGTACAGGGGGCAGAAAGAGTACACAGGGATGGAAGAGAGGGTGTTTAGGGGAGGCACAGAGAGCGCACAGGGGAGGCAGAGAGAGTGCACTGAGAAGCAGAGACAACGCACAGGTGAGGAAGAGAAAATGCACAAGTAGACAGAGAGAGCACACTGGGGAGGCAAGAGAGAATGCACAAGGGGCAAAGAGAGCACACAACGGGGAAGACAGAGGGCAGAGAGGGCCCACAGGCAGAGATCACACTGAGGCAGAGAGAGCAAACAGGAGGGCAGTAACAAAATTGTGCTGTTCCATCTGCCACTTCATTCATCTGGATGTCCTGCTATCATACATCTCCACCATATTTGCACACCCAAGTGATGGGTGTGCAAATATGGTACCCACTGGCATTACTGGCACATTGCACAATACCGCCAGCGGTGCCGCAACCACCACCACCCTATACCGACAGCACCTGAAACTGCAGCCACCGTATCCAGCAGATGCCATTGACGCATCATGACCTAAGTAAGTGCAGACATACATGCTCAAACTTACTCAAGCAGCCACCATCTTTGCACACCTGAGTATACACAGATGTGGTGGCATGACCCAGTATGCACATGCGCAATTAATCATGCCCCTACTATCTTTGGACACCACAGAAGGGTAAGACCACAATGCCAGAGAGACAAAGCATGGGGGAGTGCACAGGGGGTAGAGAGATCACACAGGGGGGCAGAAAGAGTCCATGGGGGGGTGAGAGAGAGCACACAGGGGGTGGGGAAAGAGCACAGAGGAAGGGTCAAATGCACAGGGGGAGAGAGAACACAGGGAGGAGAAAGAGATCACAGGGGGGAAACAGCTCAAAGAAGAGAGCACAGAGGGGAGAAAACATCACAGAGGTGAGAAAGACTTCATACAGGGAGGGAGCACAGAGGAGAGAAGCCAGCACAGGGGGATAGAGACCGCTAATAGGTGGGACAGCACACAGGGAGACAGCTTAAAGAAGGGAGGAACTAAGGAGAGAAGTCAACACAGGAGGGAAAAGACATCACACAGGGTGGTGAGCACACGTGGGAGAGAGAGCACAGGGGGAGACACGTCAAAAGGAGAGAACACAGACGGGAGAAGACAGCACAAGGCAGAGTGAGAGCCATTGTGCCCAGTGCCACAGAGCCCACTCCTATTGTGATATCACTGCCCTCCCAATGCAATAGCATCGGGCCCACATCTAGTGTTCTATGCAATGCAATAGATGTCCTTGTATTCTGAGTAATTTTCCTAGAATGCAACAAACCCACTTATGTCTTTTATAAATATCTCAACATCTTTTTGAAAACAGCAACACTTCCTACAAGAAAAGTGGTGGAAAGTAGTTGGGAAGACTCAGCATTAAAGCAAACCTTGACCGTAATGTTGCTCGTAATATGAAGCCATATTATGCAACTAATTGCACTGATTTATGTGTAACAATAACAGTCATGTCTGCCGCATTGTAACTATAAAATGGTAATGCCAGATTAGAATTGTAGGCTAATAATTTTTTTAATTGCTTCATGCCGCATCGATTACTCAATTTAGGAAACTGTTGTCCCAGATTTCAAGACCTGCATTGTAACACAAAAGCTCATAGAAGTGCAATATAAGCAAAGGTATTGCAGGAATTTATTAGATGCACCATAAAAGATTAACGACTGACACTGCTTCAAGCTAGTTCATGTATTAATGTATCATTAACTATTTAGCTGCTTTGCGCACATGCTTTGCCTTGATCACCACTCTAGCTAGTTTTTACTATATGACCACCATACATTTCATAAAATGTATTTTTAAAAATGGAGGCTAAAGCAAGGTTAACACTTGGTGAACTGTTCATTAAAGTGGTAGGGTTTTGAATGTTTCCCTATGGAAATAGCCAGTGGTAAACTGAGCACAATTATTAGGAAATTTATACTTTTGATGATCAATTTTACTATTGAACAATTAAACTGCTGTCAGTAAATCAAAAAGGTAATAAATCAGAAACTAGAATATTGAGGAAAGTAAAAGTGAGGTTTTGTCTTAGAAGAATACCTACAGTATGTATGCAGAATTATTGGGTAACTATTAGAATTATACGGAAATGAGATGAAAAACATACATTTTCTAATCTCAGTTTTATATTTTCTTCTGTGAAATTGAGAATGATAACCAAACAAATCAAAATGTATAAAAATACATTTCGGACATTCAAAAAGTATATATATCAGTGGCAATATAGCCTTTTGTTTTAAGAAGAGTCATAAGCCTTCTAGTCATAGAATCTGTTGACCATCAACTTTTTGAGCAGCAGCAACCAGAGCGTCCCAGACACTACTCAGAAGGGTGACTGTTTTCCTTTACTGTAAATCTTCTGTTTTAAAAGAGACCAACAATTCTTAATAGAGTTTAGGCCAGGTGAAGATAGAGCAATGTCATTATTCTGTCATTTCTAAACCTGTGAGGGCTTCCATGCCCCTATAACCACCAACAGTTGTGTGCACATATCAAAAATCCCTAACAGTCCCTTCATTATTTTTTCTACACCTATGCAGATCTTAAGAAAAAGTATTTCTAATGTCTGGCTTATGATATGCAAATTAGGCTTTGACTGGTCAAGAGGACATTAGTTTCTCGACTAGTAAGTCAAGGGGACTGTGGGCACAATAACATGTTTTACAAAAGCCGGCAACTCTACCAGCGTTATACAAAGCTGTGCATGCTAACATTTGATATCAACTCTGGTTGGCTGGCTTCCTCATTTAGAAAAAACAAACAAAAATAAGGTTAAGTTTGTGCAAAGGCCGCAAGGGCCGGGGATACTCAATAGCTGGGCCAACAGGCTTTCTAGGAGGTCACAGTGACTTTGGCCCAGCTCCGTGGCCCTGGCCATGCAATGAAGGGGGTATTTAAAGGGGACATGCGTCTTTTCGTGATGTCACCTACCTGTTGTATTCGGTCAGGGATGGCCCACGCTGTTGATTTGAACCTCTGGGGCAGATGGTGCAACAGCCGTGGTGGTATCGCTCCCCACAGGTGGAGCGGGGCCGAAGGGTAGGTGTAATAGTCTATGAGAACATTGATGGTCAGGGTGCACCAGGCGGCAGGGAGGGCATGCAGAATAACAGGAGGACACTGGGATGGCAGTTCTTTAACTATTACTCACAGTTTGGTAGTCCAGCCCAGCAGGGGCACTGTGTCCTCCGTATCAGCAGTTCAATCAAATTCCAGGTGACTTAGGTCCACTCCTCTGAGACACCCTGTTACGAGCCTCTCCTGGTTGACTTCCCATGCTGGCTTCTCTCCTCTCCTGCCCTGTGTCTTCATGCACAGTGTCCCGAGAAGGTGTCTGTGGGCCTTGTCAGATGACGGGCGATACGTCCCCAGATCATAGGTCTAACCACCATTTTTCAGAATGTCTACGGCTAGTGGTTACTGAGCATACTGCTCTGCAGCCTCCATTTTTCATAGCTTCCCCATAGAGTGTGTTTCTAGATCGGGCTCAGTCTCCTTTTGCAACTCCCTCCAGCCAGGGTTCCATGGTGACATTCTCTCTAGTCCCATTCCTCCCCTGGTATGAGCCTCCCCTAGACCTCCATCCTCTAGGTGTTCCTCTCTCCAACTGAACTAACTCCTCCTCCTCCTCTCTGCTTTGCCTACCTTCTCCTCCTATCCCCTCTACTTACTCCCTCCCCCAGCCTGAAGATGGGGCTCTCCCTAAATAATGTCTGCCCAAAATCCCCTGGCCTGGAGTTAGGATGGGTGATGGGTGCAGGTGTTCGTGTGTCTTGAATTTGTGTCCCCTCCTTACCTGGGAGTGGGATACCACACCTATGGCTTAGGTGCAGTACCTCTGTGGTGACAAGACTGCAGGGGCGCCACATTTGTGTATTTTTTCTGATGAAGAAGAGAGTGTAGGCTTTGAAATGTGTTAAATTAAACCGCAGTTGATATTAACTCTCTTAATCATGGACACATCTACATCTACAGTACATCAGAAGGGCAGCGCAAAAAATATCCATTTAACACTCACCTTCCTCATCTCTCTTACTCTTGGATCTACAGCAGCTCTACATTACATATGCATTATTACTTCAAACCGGTTATTATATCTAATATTTAATTATCTTCACCATTGGATATGACCGTATGCTCTTTATTTTATTTTGCATCATATCCCATTGATATTCCCATTTCTGACCTGTCTTGTCTGATATCTCTGCTCCTGAACTTGTCTTTGTATTCTGTACCTGTGCCACCTGCCCTGAGCTTTGACAATCTGACTACTCCTCTGCTTCTTCCTACTGTACCTCGTTCCCACATCTATAACAGTTGTTGCAGTCCCGAGGTCTGCCCTGGAATGGTACCTGGTGTCTTCCGACAACTCAGCCCATTCAAATCATTAGTGGCTCTGGTGAAAACCTAGTAGATACTTAAGCACATCCTTTCTGGGTAAGCCTGGCATGTAGCACAGTGGGTCCACATCCTTCAGCATGACATTATGATTGGACTATGGACCCTGCTGGAAAATCCAGACCCAGGTATCCCAAATCCCATGTGCAATTCTTGTATGAAGTGATGTGTTCTTGTTGGTAACAGATTACTCACGATACTCTCCAAATGTGTAACAAAATGTGTAACAATAACAGTTATTTTATTCAGGAATGATCAGGAACAAAATAATAAGCTTTGTAGATAAGCAAGAAATCGTTTCTGTGTGTGTCTCTCTCTGCAGTGTCTGTAGGCAGTTCCTTTCACATAGACAGAGGGATCTGAATACAGTCACATGCTCTTTCTGTGTAACCTTCTGGTGTTTTTTTTCTAACTTTATTAACAGCATACAAACCTAGCAACTAAACATTCATAGATAGGAATGGGGTTGTTGCACTAAACCTATTCCAACACCCCCACTCAACAACTACCTATCCTATTAGTCCCATTGCGGTTCTGAAGTCCTCAAATTTGACTCTTGATAATGGCTTTGTCATACCATCAGCTATCATCTTGTCAGACTCACAATATACAAACTCAGGTATTCCACCTTCCAGTAAATTACGTAAGTGGTGATGTTTTTCATCAATGTGCTAAGTCCTTGTACTAATCCTCTCACTGCTGACAAGTTTAATACATCCTTGGTTGTCCTCATAGATAACAGTTGGCTAAGCTAGTGGTTTGCTGAAATCTTCCAAACGTTGTCTCAACCGAATTACTTCTTGACTAGCATGAGCAGCAGACATACTGTATATTTTGATTCTGTAGAAGATACTGCAACTGACATTTGCTTTCTGCTGGACCAAGAAATTGAGGTATCTTCTTACTTGAACAAGTAACTACTTGTTGATTTCCGATCACTTGAATCTCCAGCCCAATCTGCACCCACATAACCCCTGAGAGTCAGATCTCTCGATGCAGATATCTTAAGATTTAGTCTTGAGTTTCTTTAAGATATTGAAGAATTCTCTTAATTGCATTCCAGTCTCTTTGGCGTTTCTGTCTTACACGTCACCAGAGAATTCCGGCCGTGGCTGTGAGATCCGGAAGGGTTGCGGTTGCTTTGTACAGAAGCGCCCCACTGCTTGTCTTTAACTCTCATTGCCTGGTAGCAGATCTTCTCCTTCCAACTTTAAGTAGGACGGATCCATTGGTGTTGACGCACCTTTGGCTTCTGACATTCCAAAGTGGTCTAGAACTGCGGAAATTTTAGAACTTTGGTTAAGAAGAAAACTCCCATCGTTCTCACTCTGGATTTCAATTTCCAAATAATATGTCACATTTCCAAGATACTTAGTCTCAAAGTACTGGTTGCAAATTTCTCTTAGCTTTCCAATTTCTTTTTCATTTGGATGAGATATGATTACACTACCGTTCAAAAGTTTGGCGTCACCCAGACAATTTAGTGTTTTCCATGAAAACACGTACTTTTATTTATCAAATGAGTTGCAAAATGAATAGAAAATATAGTGCAGACATTGGCAAGGTTAGAAATAATGTTTATTATTTGAAATAATAATTGTCTTCTTCAAACTTTGCTTTCGTTAAAGAATGCTCCATTTTCAGCAATTACAGCATTGCAGACCTTTTGTGGGTACTATTTAATGAAGCTGCCAAAAGAGAAGCTGTGAGACGTCGATGTCTCAAACTAGAGACTCTAATGTACTTGTCTTGTTGCTCAGTTGTGCAGCAGGGCCTCCCACTTCTCTTTCTACTCTGGTTAGAGACTGTTTGTGCTCTCCTCTGAAGGGAGTAGTACACACCGTTGTAGGAAATCTTCAGTTTCTTGGCAATTTCTCACATAGAATACCCTTCATTTTTCATTTCTAAGAACAAGAATAGACTGTCGCGTTTCACATGAAAGTTCTCTTTTTCTGGCCATTTTGAGAGTTTCATAGAACAAACAAATGTAATGCTCCAGATTCTCAACTACAGTAGCTCAAAGGAAGATAAATTTTATAGCTTCTCTAATCAATCAAACTGTATTCAGCTGTACTAACATACTTGTGCAAGGGTTTTCTATGGTTTTCTAAACATCCATTAGCCTTCTTACA
The DNA here is from genome assembly GCA_033576535.1 of Allobates femoralis. Lineage (NCBI taxonomy): Eukaryota > Metazoa > Chordata > Amphibia > Anura > Aromobatidae > Allobates > Allobates femoralis. The sequence continues at coordinate 327,386,164 of JARQOC010000006.1, forward strand.
CAGTTAGCAAACACAATGTACCATTAAAACACTGGAGTGGTGGTTGTTGGAAATTGGCCTCTATACACCTACAGTATGTATATATTGCATTAAAAAACAGACATTTGCAGCTAGAATAGTTGTATACCACATTTACAAAGTATAGAGAATATTTCTGATTCATTTAATGTTAGCTCCATTGAAAAAAAATTTGCTTTTCTTACAAAAATAAGGACATTTCTAAATGACCCCAAACTTTTGAACAGTAGTGGACATATAGAAGAACATACATCAACTCCTCCACAACACTTTTAGAATACAAACAAGGATCAGCTTGAGATCTTTAAATCCTTAAAGGGATCCTGTCACCCCCAAAACACCTATAAACCTATTAAAACCTGTCCCTACAGCATATTAACACTTTCCCTACACTCCTTTTACCTCCTAAATGCCCTTAGTCAAAGTGAAGAAAAACGTTATAATAGTACCTGCTTAGTGATGATAATGAGTGACTATGCTATTCATAGTCACTCATCAAGGCAGCCCCTCTTCTTCAGATCACGCCTGAATAGGCGTGATCTTCCTCATGGATTCAAATGTGCGCTCCCTGCGCGCCTCCCCGCGCTCCCATTACGTCCGTGCTTCAGGCTGGGGGCAGTATGACGCGATTCGCGTCATTTCCTGTCGCCGGGTGACGTCTCTACAACGGCGCAGCTTTCAGCTTCAAGTGCCGCACTGCGCATGCCTGCGGGAGCGCACTGCGCATGCGTGCGGGAGCCTACACGGCCGCTTTGTGTAGGCTCCCGCACGCATGCGCAGTGCGCTCCCGCAGACATGCGCAGTGCGGCACTTGAAGCTGAAAGCTGCGCCGTTGTAGAGACGTCACCCGGCGACAGGAAATGACGCGAATCGCGTCATACTGCCCCCAGCCTGAAGCACGGACGTAATGGGAGCGCGGGGAGGCGCGCAGGGAGCGCACATTTGAATCCATGAGGAAGATCACGCCTATTCAGGCGTGATCTGAAGAAGAGGGGCTGCCTTGATGAGTGACTATGAATAGCATAGTCACTCATTATCATCACTAAGCAGGTACTATTATAATGTTTTTCTTCACTTTGACTAAGGGCATTTAGGAGGTAAAAGGAGTGTAGGGAAAGTGTTAATATGCTGTAGGGACAGGTTTTAATAGGTTTATAGGTGTTTTGGGGGTGACAGGATCCCTTTAAGTAATCAAAACTTTGTTCATTTTGGAATTTTATGCTCTTGCCGACTGCTTAAGACCATAGAGAGATTTTTGCATTTTACGAACAAGGTGCTTTTCACCCTTTCTAATATATGCCTTGGATTGGCTCATACACAGCTCTTCTTCAATGTCATCATGTAGTAAGACTGTTTTGATGTTAAAATGTCTCATTGTTATCTGTTGAACTGCATCTACAGACATTAAAGTCCTGAATGTGGTTTGCTTCGCAAGTGGAGAAAATGTAGCATCATAATCATCATCATACTTTTGTGAGTACGTTTTTGCAGCCAATCTTGCCTTAAACCGGTGAACTTTACCTTCTGAGTCATATTTGTTTTTGAAGACCCACTTGCATCCGATAGCTCTTTTTCCTTGTGGTAGCTCAGTAAGCTCCTTTGTCTGGAGTTGGTGAAGGGACTCCATCTGTTCATTAGCGGCATTTATCCATTTCTGCTTCTCGTGGACAGGAAGATTTTTCCTTTTTTTTTGCCATGACTGTGGCTCTGGCTCAGAAAGTGTTCTGACGATATAAGAAAGGCATTTGGTTGGGATACCTTTGGTTGGCCTTTCTGATCTCCTGAGTGGAGGTTGACTTGGTTCTTCTGTATCTTTCTTGGTAGCTTCAGAGATTATCTAGACTTTAGTGTTTTCCTTTTCGATGTCTGCGTTTGGTGATTGAGATTCTTGTTCTTGTTTCTTGGGTTGAATAACTGGTGTAACTTCATGGAATTTGAGCGATACACAGTTCTCATCAATCACTACATCCCTGCTGAATCCTGTGTGCAGGATTCTGTATCCTTTTTGATTTGCGCTATAGCCCACCAGCACCCCTTGCTTTGCATGTGATTCCCACGTGTTACATTTTTCTTTGGGAACATACAAAGCACATGCAGACACAAACGCAAGTGTGAAGCCAGCCTTACATTGCTCTTATTTTTAGAGAAATCCTGTGTCTTAAATGCTGCTTCTGCTCTGGATACATAACTGCTACTTACAGCCTTTGTTTTTCTCTTGTACTCATCTACAAGCTTACCTTTGACATATACTAGTGTGAGCTCATCATCTGGCCGGGCATCTAGTGCAGTGACAAGTGTGTCATAACTTTCTGGAAGGGAAAACCAGTTAGAAGAAGTGCAGCAACATGAAAATCTTTAATTTCTTATCCAATACCCCTGAGGCGCTCCACAATCTCTAGGATGTTTATTATATAGTCTTGCATATCCTGGCCATCAATTAGCTTAGACTGATACAGCTTTCTCATAAGATACAGTTATTGCTAAGATCTGATCTTTCATAGACTTTCTGTAATTCATCCCACATCTTCTTTGCAGTTGCACATTTGCATATATGCACAATTTGATCATCATCTACACTGAGGGGGATAGTGCTTTGTGCTTTATGATCCTTCTCTAGCCAATCACCTGGTAATAGATAGGGCACTTGTTCCTGAGTATATCTTCTCTTATGAGCAACATCTTCACCTTGAATTTTCAGAACTGGTAGCTCTGGCTAGTTAGACTTGGCACTGTGAACTTGACAGGATTTCTGCTAGTTGACATCTCTGGTTTACATTGTTGCTCTGTGCTGCTTTTGGGCTTCTTTTGGGGCACTGTTGATCTGTGTTTCTCTTGGCCCATAACCTGTTGGCTGCAGATTATTCACGATACTATCCAAGTGTGGAACAATAACAGTTGTTTTATTCAGGAACAATCAGGAATAAAATAATAAGCTTTGTAGATCAGCAAGAAATCATTTCCATGTGTGCCTCTCTCTGCAGCGCCTGCAGGCAGTTCCTTTTACATAAACACAGGGATCTCACTGCAGTCACATGCTCTTCCTGTGTGACCTTCTGTGTTGTTGTTTTTTTTTAACTTTATTAGCAGCAGACAAACCTAGCAACTAAACACTCATAGATAGGAATGGAGTTGTTGTACTAAACATATTCCAACAGTTCTCAACATGAATCACAAAAAACAGAAAAACAAACGTATAAACATACTCTGTTGTAATGAATAACAGTATAAAGCAAGTGCTGCTAAAAAAGTGTAAAAAAAAACTGAGTATTTGATAGATATGTTTTTTTGCAAAAAATGTATACTAAACCGCTCTACCAAACGTCAAGGTAACCCATATCAGAGCAGTCCCTAGCTGATGTATTAAAACCTGATCATATGTATAGTACCTATATAAGCAGGATTCAGATGGGCCAATGTCTGATATGGACACGCTGCAGAAGACGGCTTTTTATGTGCATGGCTCACAAAGGAAGGGGTGGGGAGCTCCCTTATCTTGCAAAACAAGAAACCAATTAAACACAAACTAATAAGCCATGCACATAGTGAACAAACACTCATTTACAGGAATGGAGTTGTTGCACTAAATATATTCCAACAGTTCTCAAAAAGAGTTCGGGTCAAAGGATTGTTTTTTATTAATAGGTGAATGCTGGCATGTTTGAAGGCGGAGGGGAAAAAGCCAGATGAGAGGAAAAGAATAAAAATTTTAGTTAGGTGAGATGTGACAGCTGGGGAGAGAGACTGAAGGAGATGTGAAGGAATAGGGTCACTGGTGCAGGTAGTAGAGCGAGAAGATGCAAGGAGCCGGGTAACTTCTTCCTCTGCAATCAGATCAAAGACCAAAAGAGAATTGGATGAGGTACAGGAGGGAAGAAAATGCATGATGATCTGAGGCTGTGAGGAAATTTCCTGTCATATATGGGCAATTTTGTCTTTAAAATAGTTGGCCAGATCGTCAGCTGTGAGGTTGGTGGTTGGAGTTTGTATTCTTGGACTGGGAAGAAGTGGAACATGTCAAAGAGTTGTTTAGGATTGTTGGCTAGTGATATGATAAGGGTGTTGAAGTAAGCTTGTTTGGAAAGGTGAAGGGCAGCATTATATGTGTTTATGTTTTTAACATAAACTTATAATGGATGAAATCTTCGTCCAGGTTGGATTTTCTCCAAAGATGTTCTGCGCACCTTGAGCACTGCTGGAAAAACCGTGTTTGCAACATGTGCCAGGGTTGCCGCTGCCAGAGATGAATTGTTCTAGGTGCAGGAGGTGCAGCTTCATTCAGGGCATTTTGCAGTGCTTCATATAATATAATATTAAACATATATTTATTTTATTGGCACTTTAACAAAACTGGTGTTAAAACATTATAAACATGCTGTACAACTTGGGGGACAGAGTTTTTGTTAAAACTGGAATCTTATCTGACCTCTGTTAATTGAGATAAAAATCTATTTTTCAGGCTATATTTTTCTGGTTTTAACAGTGAAGGAGGCATTACACTATTAGGTCACTTTCATACGAAATGCTAAGTTAAACATGGACGTTCCTTTGGTATTAAGTTGTCCAAAAGTTCAATTACACCTTAGCATACACAGATTAGCAAAAGCCCCATGCTCATGGGACCCGGGCCAAGTGCCCATCTGGCCCATACATTAACATGACCCTGATGGCAACCAAGCTGCAGGGTTTGTGTAGTGCCATGTCTATCCTGCCTCAGTCTCTACCATGACTAGTCAACTGTCCTCAAGATCCTCAGACTACTGAAGTTAACCACCTGAGGCCTCAGTTTCTTCTGGTGTATCTGCTAAACTCTATCTTCCACTCCTGTCCCACTATAATAGAGGGCCCAAGAAGAACAAGATTAATTTCACCCTCCACACACCATTTCCCTTCCGATTAGTTTAGGATACAGTTGTGCTCAAAACTCACTCAGCTTTTATGCGCATGCTACGGTAGCTGTACTACCCGGCTATGCACGGGTTAATAAATAACTGATGTTAGCTATGACAAAATAGAATTTGGATGTGTCGTATTAATGACTTGTAGGAAAATAGAAGCTGAGGTGTGATTGGTTGCTATAGGCAGCCTAATAAATCTCCAGCCAATAGTAAACCCTCCCCCTGGCTGGGCAGTATATGTTACCTCACACATACACATAATAGACAGCTCATGTGACTGACATCTGCCTTAATTTCTATATGGCACATGTGTTGCACATTGGCTGTTATTAATAAGATGTTTATTTTTGGAAATTAAAGATAGCACACATATGAGGTGAGTTCTGTGAGGCGATTTGTGCACATCTGTGTCTGTCTCTGTGGTGTGTGTGTCCCTGGGGTGTGTGTGTCCCTGTGGGGTGAGTGCATGTGTCACTATAGGGTTTGTATGTGTGTGTGTCCCTGTGGGTCAGGGTCTGTGTGGTGTGTGTGTCTCTGTGTTGTATGTGTCTCTTTGTGGTGTGTGTGTGTGTCTCTGTGGCGTGAGTGCATGTGTCCCTATAGGGTGTGTATGTGTGTGTGTCCCTGTGGGGGGGTGTCTTTGTGGTGTGTGTGTGTCTCTGTGTTGTGTGTGTCTCTTTGTGGTGTGTGTGTGTTCCTGTGGCGTGAGTGCTAGGGTGTGTGTGTGTCCCAGTGGGGTGTGTGTCTCTGTGTTGTGTGTGTCTCTTTGTGGTGTGTGTGTGTGTTCGGGTGCGTGGTGAGTATCCAATGTTGGCGCTGCACCTTAGCGACTATACACTTGCTGTTACTCTTTGTGTGCGTGTGGTGTGTATACATGTCCCTGTGCGTGATGAATATACCATGTTGGGGCCCCAACTTAGTGACTATATGCTGGTATATGCTGTTAGTCTTTGGCGTTGTCATTAAGCCCCTCTCATTCACAACTGTCAACTGGTAATTGTCACTTTTCCCCTATTATGTAGATAGGGGCAAAATTGTTTGGTGAACTGGAAAACGCAGGGTTAAAATTTCACCTCACAACATAGCCTATGTCGTTCTGGGGGTCCAGATGTGTGACTGTGCAAAATTTTGTGGCTGTAGTTGCGACGGTGTAGATGCCAATCCCGGACATACACACACACATACACACACGCATACACACATTCAGCTTTATATATTAGACTAGATGGCGGCCCGATTCTAAAGAATCGGGTAGTCTAGAATCCATATATAGTTTATTTACTAATAGTTAGGGGAGTGCGGTGAAATTAATTGTGTGTATACAGGTGGCTCAGTGGGTAGCAGAGTATACGGTGGCTCAGTGGTTAGCACTGTATACGGTGGCTCAGTGTGTAGCACTGTATATGGTGGCTTAGTGGTTAGCACTGTATATAGTGGCTCAGTGGTTAGCACTGTATGGTGGCTCAGTGGTTAGCACTGTATACGGTGGCTCAGTGGTTAGCACTGTATATGGTGGCTCAGTGATTAGCACTGTATATGGTGGCTCAGTGGTTAGCACTGTATATGGTGGCTCAGTCGGTAGCAGAGTATACAGTGGCTCAGTGATTAGCACTGTATACGGTGGCTCAGTGGTTAGCACTGTATACGGTGGCTCAGTGGTTAGCACTGTATACGGTGGCTCAGTGGTTAGCACTGTATATGGTGGCTCAGTGGTTAGCACTGTATACGGTGGCTCAGTGGTTAGCACTGTATACGGTGGCTCAGTGGTTGGCACTGTATATGGTGGCTCAGTGGGTAGCAGAGTATACGGTGGCTCAGTGGATGGCACTGTATACGGTGGCATAGTGGTTAGCACTGTATATGGTGGCTCAGTGGTTGGCACTGTATATGGTGGCTCAGTGGTTGGCACTGTATACGGTGGCTCAGTGGTTAGCACTGTATACGGTGGCTCAGTGGTTAGCACTGTGTACGGTGGCTCAGTGGTTAGCACTGTATACGCTGGCTCAGTGGTTGGCACTGTATATGGTGGCTCAGTGGTTAGCACTGTATATGGTGGCTCAGTGGTTGGCACTGTATACGGTGGCTCAGTGGTTAGCACTGTATACGGTGGCTCAGTGGTTAGCACTGTATACGGTGGCTCAGTGGTTAGCACTGTATACGGTGGCTCAGTGGTTAGCAGTGTATATGGTGGCTCAGTGGTTGGCACTGTATATGGTGGCTCAGTGGTTAGCACTGTATACGGTGGCTCAGTGGTTAGCACTGTATATGGTGGCTCAGTGGTTAGCAGTGTATTTGATGGCTGAGTGGTTTTCACGGTGTGAAGGCTTAGTGGTTTGCAGAGTATGATGGCTCAGTGGTTAGCACAGTATCATGGCTCAGTGGTTTTCAGTGTGTATGTTGGCTCAGTGGTTAGCAGTGTATTTGATGGCTAAGTGGTTTTCACGGTGTGAAGGCTTAGTGGTTTGTACAGTGCGGTGGCTCAGTGGTTTTCACAGTGCATTGGCTCAGTGGTTAGCACTGCGCAGTGGCTCAGTGGTTAGTGTAGCATGGAGGCAGAGTGTTGAGCGCAAGATGGAGGCAGAGTGTTGAGCGCAGGATGGGGGCAGAGTGGTCAGCGCAGGATGGAGGCTCAGTGGTCAGTGCAGGTTGGAGGCTCAGTGGTCAGCACAGGATTGAGTGGTCAGCACAGGATGGAGGCTGAGTGGTCAGCGCAGGATGGAGGCAGAGTGGTCAGCGCAGGATGGAGGCAGAGTGGTCAGCACAGGCTGGAGGCAGAGTGGTGAGCGCAGGATAGAGGCAGAGTGGTGAGCCTAGGACGGAGGGTCGGTGGTTAGGGCAGGACGGAGGCTTAGTAGTCAGGCCAGGACGGCGGCTCTGTGGTCAGCAGAGGACGGAGGCTCGGTGGTCAGCACAGGACGGAGGCTCAGTGGTCAGCACAGGATGGAGGCTCAGTGGTCAGCACAGGATGGAGGCTTAGTGGTCAGCGCAAGACGGAGGCAGAGTGGTCAGCGCAGGACTGAGGCAGAGTGGTCAGGGCAGGACGGAGGGTTGGTAGTCAGGGATGGACGGCGGCTCTGTGGTCAGCAGAGGACGGAGCCTCGGTGGTCAGCAGAGGAGGGAGGCTGAGTGGTCAGCACAGGATTGAGTGGTCAGCACAGGATGGAGGGTCAGTGGTCAGCACAGGATGGAGGCTCAGTGGTCAGCACAGGATGGAGGCTCAGTGGTCAGCGCAGGAAGGAGGCTTAGTGGTCAGCGCAGGAAGGAGGCTTAGTGGTCAGCGCAGGACGGAGGCAGAGTGGTCAGCGCAGGACGGAGGCAGAGTGGTCAGCGCAGGACGGAGGCAGAGTGGTCAGCGCAGGATGGAGGCAGAGTTGTCAGCGCAGGATGGAGGCAGAGAGTGGTGAGTGCAGGACGGAGGCAGAGTGGTGAGCGGAGGACGGAGGGTCGGTGGTCAGGGCAGGACGGAGGGTTGGTAGTCAGGCCTAGACGGCGGATCTGTGGTGAGCAGAGGACGGAGGCTCGGTGGTCAGCACAGGATGGAGGCTGGGTGGTCAGCACAGGATTGAGTGGTCAGCACAGGATGGAGGCTTAGTGGTCAGCACAGGATGGAGGCTTAGTGGTCAGCACAGGATGGAGGCTCTGTGTCAGCACAGGATGGAGGCTCAGTGGTCAGCGCAGGATGGAGGCTCAGTGGTCAGCGCAGGAAGGAAGCTCAGTGGTTAGCGCAGGAAGGAGGCTCAGTGGTCAGCGCAGGAAGAAGGCAGAGTGGTCAGCGCAGGATGGAGGCAGAGTGGTGTGCGCAGGATGGAGGCAGAGTGGTGAGCACAGGACGGAGGCAGAGTGGTGAGCGCAGGACGGAGGGTCGGTGGTCAGGGCAGGACGGAGGGTCAGTGGTTAGGGCAGGACAGAGGGTCGGTGGTCAGCAGAGGACGGCGGCTCAGTGGTCAGAAGAGGACGGCGGCTGTGTGATCAGCAGAAGACTGCGGCTCTGTGGTCAGCAGAGGACAGCGGCTCTGTGGTCAGCAGAGGACGGCGGCTGTGTGGTCAGCAGAGGACGGCGGCTCTGTGGTCAGCAGAGGACGGCGGCTCTGTGGTCAGCAGAGGACAGCGGCTCTGTGGTCAGCAGAGGACGGCGGCTCTGTGGTCAGCAGAGGACGGCGGCTCTGTGGTCAGCAGAGGACGGCGGCTCTGTGGTCAACAGAGGACGGCGGCTCTGTGGTCAACAGAGGACGGCGGCTCTGTGGTCAGCAGAGGACGGCGGCTCTGTGTCAGCAGAGGACGCGGGCTTTGTGGTCAGCAGAGAACGGCGGCTCTGTGGTCAGCAGAGGACGGCGGCTCTGTGGTCAGCAGAGAACAGCGGCTCTGTGGTCAGCAGAGGACTGCGGCTCTGTGGTCAGAGCAGGTTGGAGGCAGAGTGGTCAGCGCAGGACAGAGGCAGAGTGGTCAGCGCAGGATGGAGGCAGAGTGGTGAGCGCAGGACGGAGGCAGAGTAGTGGTGAGCGGAGGACAGAGGGTCGGTGGTCAGGGCAGGACGGAGGGTTGGTAGTCAGGCTGGACGGCAGATCTGTGGTGAGCAGAGGACGGAGGCTTGGTGGTCAGCACAGGATGGAGGCTTAGTGGTCAGCACAGGATGGAGGCTCTGTGGTCAGCACAGGATGGAGGCTCAGTGGTCAGCGCAGGATAGAGGCTCAGTGGTCAGCGCAGGACGGAGGCAGAGTGGTCAGCGCAGGACAAAGGCAGAGTGGTCAGCGCAGGATGGAGGCAGAGTTGTCAGCGCAGGACGGAGGCAGAGTGGTGATGCGCAGGACGGAGGCAGAGTGGTGAGCGGAGGACGGAGGGTCGGTGGTCAGGCAGGATGGAGGGTTGGTAGTCAGGCCTGGACGGCGGATCTGTGGTGAGCAGAGGACAGAGGCTCGGTGGTCAGCACAGGATGGAGGCTGAGTGGTCAGCACAGGATTGAGTGGTCAGCACAGGATGGAGGCTTAGTGGTCAGCACAGGATGGAGGCTCTGTGGTCAGCACAGGATGGAGGCAGATGTGGTCAGCGCAGGATGGAGGCAGAGTGGTGCAGCGCAGGACGGAGGCAGAGTGGTCAGCGCAGGACGGAGGCAGAGTGGTCAGCGCAGGATGGAGGCAGAGTTGTCAGCGCAGGAGGAGGCAGAGTGGTGAGTGCAGGACGGAGGCAGAGTGGTGAGCGGAGGACTGAGGGTCGGTGGTCAGGACAGGACGGAGGGTTGGTAGTCAGGCCTGGATTGCGGATCTGTGGTGAGCAGAGGACGGAGGCTCGGTGGTCAGCACAGGATGGAGGCTGGGTGGTCAGCAACAGGATTGAGTGGTCAGCACAGGATGGAGGCTTAGTGGTCAGCACAGGATGGAGGCTCTGTGGTCAGCACAGGATGGAGGCTCAGTGGTCAGCGCAGGATGGAGGCTCAGTGGTCAGCGCAGGAAGGAGGCTCAGTGGTTAGCGCAGGAAGGAGGCTCAGTGGTCAGCGCAGGACGGAGGCAGAGTGGTCAGCGCAGGATGGAGGCAGAGTTGTCAGCGCAGGACGGAGGCAGAGTGGTGAGCGCAGGACGGAGGCAGAGTGGTGAGCGGAGGACGGAGGGTCGGTGGTCAGGGCAGGATGGAGGGTTGGTAGTCAGGCCTGGACGGCGGATCTGTGGTGAGCAGAGGACAGAGGCTCGGTGGTCAGCACAGGATGGAGGCTGAGTGGTCAGCACAGGATTGAGTGGTCAGCACAGGATGGAGGCTTAGTGGTCAGCACAGGATGGAGGCTCTGTGGTCAGCACAGGATGGAGGCAGAGTGGTCAGCGCAGGATGGAGGCAGAGTGGTCAGCGCAGGACGGAGGCAGAGTGGTCAGCGCAGGACGGAGGCAGAGTGGTCAGCGCAGGACGGAGGCAGAGTGGTGAGTGCAGGACGGAGGCAGAGTGGTGAGCGGAGGACTGAGGGTCGGTGGTCAGGACAGGACGGAGGGTTGGTAGTCAGGCCTGGATTGCGGATCTGTGGTGAGCAGAGGACGGAGGCTCGGTGGTCAGCACAGGATGGAGGCTGGGTGGTCAGCACAGGATTGAGTGGTCAGCACAGGATGGAGGCTTAGTGGTCAGCACAGGATGGAGGCTCTGTGGTCAGCACAGGATGGAGGCTCAGTGGTCAGCGCAGGATGGAGGCTCAGTGGTCAGCGCAGGAAGGAGGCTCAGTGGTTAGCGCAGGAAGGAGGCTCAGTGGTCAGCGCAGGACGGAGGCAGAGTGGTCAGCGCAGGACAGAGGCAGAGTGGTCAGCGCAGGACGGAGGCAGAGTGGTGTGCGCAGGATGGAGGCAGAGTGGTGAGCGTAGGACGGAGGCAGAGTGGTGAGCGCAGGACGGAGGGTCGGTGGTCAGGGCAGGATGGAGGGTCGGTGGTTAGGGCAAGACGGAGGGTCGGTGGTCAGCAGAGGACGGCGGCTCAGTGGTCAGCAGAGGACGGCGGCTGTGTGATTAGCAGAAGACGGTGGCTCTGTGGTCAGCAGAGGACAGCGGCTCTGTGGTCAGCAGAGGACGGCGGCTGTGTGGTCAGCAGAGGACGGCGGCTATGTGGTCAGCAGTGGACGGCGGCTCTGTGGTCAGCAGAGGACGGCGGCTCTGTGGTCAGCAGAGGACGGCAGCTCTGTGTCAGCAGAGGACGGCGGCTCTGTGGTCAACAGAGGACGGCGGCTCTGTGGTCAACAGAGGCGGGGGCTCTGTGGTCAGCGGAGGATGGCGGCTCTGTGGTCAGCAGAGGACGGCGGCTCTGTGTCAGCAGAGGACGGGGGCTGTGTGGTCAGTAGAGGACTGCGGCTCTGTGGTCAGCGCAGGATGGAGGCAAAGTGGTCAGCGCAGGATGGAGGCAGAGTGGTCAGCGCAGGATGGAGGCAGAGTGGTGAGCGCAGGACGGAGGCAGAGTGGTGTGAGCGGAGGACGGAGGGTCGGTGGTTAGGGCAGGACGGAGGGTTTGTAGTCAGGCTGGACGGCGGATCTGTGGTGAGCAGAGGACGGAGACTCGGTGGTCAGCACAGGATGGAGGCTGGGTGGTCAGCACAGGATTGAGTGGTCAGCACAGGATGGAGGCTTAGTGGTCAGTACAGGATGGAGGCTCTGTGGTCAGACAGGATGGAGGCTCAGTGGTCAGCGCAGGATGGAGGCTCAGTGGTCAGCGCAGGACGGAGGCAGAGTGGTCAGCGCAGGACGGAGGCAGAGTGGTGAGCGCAGGACGGAGGCAGAGTGGTGAGCGGAGGACGGAGGGTCGGTGGTCAGGGCAGGACGGAGGGTTGGTAGTCAGGCCTGGACGGCAGATCTGTGGTGAGCAGAGGATGGAGGCTCGGTGGTCAGCACAGGATGGAGGCTGGGTGGTCAGCACAGGATTGAGTGGTCAGCACAGGATGGAGGCTTAGTGGTCAGCACAGGATGGGAGGCTCTGTGGTCAGCACAGGATGGAGGCTCAGTGGTCAGCGCAGGATGGAGGCTCAGTGGTCAGCGCAGGAAGGAGGCTCAGTGGTTAGCGGCAGGAAGGAGGCTCAGTGGTCAGCGCAGGACAGAGGCAGAGTGGTCAGCGCAGGACAGAGGCAGAGTGGTCAGCGCAGGACGGAGGCAGAGTGGTGAGCACAGGACGGAGGCAGAGTGGTGAGCGCAGGATGGAGGGTCGGTGGTCAGGGCAGGACGGAGGGTCGGTGGTTAGGGCAGGACGGAGGGTCGGTGGTCAGCAGAGGACGGCGGCTTAGTGGTCAGCAGAGGACGGCGGCTGTGTGATCAGCAGAGGATGGTGGCTCTGTGGTCAGCAGAGGACAGCGGCTCTGTGGTCAGCAGAGGATGGCGGCTGTGTGGTCAGCAGAGGACAGCGGCTCTATGGTCAGCAGAGGACGGCGGCTCTGTGGTCAGCAGAGGACGGCGGCTCTGTGGTCAGCAGAGGACGGCGGCTCTGTGGTCAGCAGAGGACGGCGGCTCTGTATCAGCAGAGGACGGCGGCTCTGTAGTCAGCAGAGGACGGGGGCTCTGTGGTCAGCAGAGGACGGGGGCTCTGTGGTCAGCAGAGGACGGGGGCTCTGTGGTCAGCAGAGGACGGGGGCTCTGTGGTCAGCAGAGGACGGCGGCTCTGTGGTCAGCAGAGGACGGCGGCTCTGTGGTCAGCAGAGGACGGCGGCTCTGTGGTCAGCAGAGGATGGCGGCAGAGGATGGCGGCTCTGTGGTCAGCGCAGGACAGAGGCAGTGTGGTCAGCGCAGGAAGGAGGCAGAGTGGTCAGCGCAGGAAGGAGGCAGAGTGGTCAGCGCAGGAAGGAGGCAGAGTGGTCAGTGCAGGAAGGAGGCTCTGTGGTCAGAGCAGGAAGGAGTCTCTGTGGTCAGCAAAGGACGGGGGTCTGTGGTCAGCGCAGGAAGGAGGCTCTGTGGTCAGCGCAGGAAGGAGGCTCTGTGGTCAGCGCAGGAAGGAGGCTCTGTGGTCAGCAGAGGACGGCGGGTCTGTGGTCAGCGCAAGAAGGAGGCTCTGTGGTCAGCGCAGGAAGGAGGCTCTTGGTCAGCAGAGGACGACGGGTCTGTGGTCAGCGCAGGAAGGAGGCTCTGTGGTCAGCGCAGGAAGGAGGCTCTGTGGTCAGCAGAGGATGGCGGGTCTGTGGTCAGCAGAGGACGGGGGCTTTGTGGTCAGCAGAGGACGGCGGCTCTGTGGTCAGCAGAGGACGGCGGCTCTGTGGTCAGCAGAGGACGGCGGCTCTGTGGTCAGCAGAGGATGGCGGCAGAGGATGGCGGCTCTGTGGTCAGCGCAGGACAGAGGCAGTGTGGTCAGCGCAGGAAGGAGGCAGAGTGGTCAGCGCAGGAAGGAGGCAGAGTGGTCAGCGCAGGAAGGAGGCAGAGTGGTCAGCGCAGGACGGTGGCTCTGTGGTCAGCAGAGGACGGCGGCTCTGTGGTCAGCGCAGGAAGGAGGCAGAGTGGTGAGCGCAGGAAGGAGGCAGAGTGGTCAGCGCAGGAAGGAGGCTCTATGGTCAGCATAGGACGGCGGGTCTGTGGTCAGCACAGGAAGGAGGCTCTGTGGTCAGCAGAGGACGGCGGGTCTGTGGTCAGCAGAGGACGGCGGCTCTGTGGTCAGCAGATGACGGCGGCTCTGTGGTCAGCGCAGGAAGGAGGCAGAGTGGTCAGCGCAGGAAGGAGGCAGAGTGGTCAGCGCAGGAAGGAGGCTCTGTGGTCAGCGCAGGAAGGAGGCTCTGTGGTCAGCAGAGGACGGCGGGTCTGTGGTCAGCGCAGGAAGGAGGCTCTGTGGTCAGCGCAGGAAGGAGGCTCTGTGGTCAGCAGAGGACGGCGGGTCTGTGGTCAGCAGAGGACGGCGGCTCTGTGGTCAGCAGAGGAAGGAGGCAGAGTGGTCAGTGCAGGAAGGAGGCTCTGTGGTCAGAGCAGGAAGGAGTCTCTGTGGTCAGCAAAGGACGGTGGGTCTGTGGTCAGCGCAGGAAGGAGGCTCTGTGGTCAGCGCAGGAAGGAGGCTCTGTGGTCAGCGCAGGAAGGAGGCTCTGTGGTCAGCAGAGGACGGCGGGTCTGTGGTCAGCGCAAGAAGGAGGCTCTGTGGTCAGCGCAGGAAGGAGGCTCTTGGTCAGCAGAGGACGACGGGTCTGTGGTCAGCGCAGGAAGGAGGCTCTGTGGTCAGCGCAGGAAGGAGGCTCTGTGGTCAGCAGAGGATGGCGGGTCTGTGGTCAGCAGAGGACGGGGGCTCTGTGGTCAGCAGAGGAAGGAGGCAGAGTGGTCAGCGCAGGAAGGAGGCTCTGTGGTCAGCGCAGGAAGGAGTCTCTGTAGTCAGCAAAGGACGGCGGGTCTGTGGTCAGCGCAGGAAGGAGGCTCTGTGGTCAGCGCAGGAAGGAGGCTCTGTGGTCAGCGCAGGAAGGAAGCTCTGTGGTCAGCAGAGGACGGCGGGTCTGTGGTTAGCGCAGGAAGGAGGCTCTGTGGTCAGCACAGGAAGGAGGCTCTGTGGTCAGCAGAGGACGGCGGGTCTGTGGTCAGCGCAGGCGAGGTGGGCAGAGCCAGGTGGGAGCGGGGCAAGGTGGGCGGAGCCATGGCGGGAGTCCCGCGAGGTGGGCGGAGCCATGACGGCAGTCCCGCGAGGTGGGCGGAGGCATGTCGGGAGCCTCGGGAGGCGCAGGGAGAGAGGGAGAGAGGGGGAGAGAGAGAGAGAGAGACCGGAATCCTCCCGCATAGGGCGGCCATCTATAGAATACTGATACTGATACTGATTACAAGCAAACAGGTCACAGGTGAGGATGTTACTTTCATCTGACATTCAAACTCATTTGTGTCAAATTCTGTGCATGTTATAAGGCCAAAATGACCAGGGTATGTGAACTTTTAATCACAGTCACTTGAATGTTTTTGGTTGTCATTATGATTTAAAAAGAGAAACACAGTATTTTGACAATAAATGGCTTCATCCAACAACTAACCATGAGTGTAAAAATAGTTATTGTGTTATCATTCATATTCTCTGAAAAATGGCCAAGAAAGTAAAATATCTGCTGGAGTATATAAACATTGGAGCACAACTGTAGTGTTTCTTGTCTCTGTTTTCTGGACAAGCCCTGGCCTGGGTGAATCCCTTTTAGGAGAATGGTGGTTGGGAGACCCATGACGTTGGGAAGTTCCTAACAATTTGTTGAGCAGTATTCGGGTTTCCTGGCCAGACCACATTGGATGCTTCATCCATTTTGTCCTGAAGCAGAACTCGACCACCATAGCCCAGTATGCCATATGCTTCCATACCTTGTTGGTGGAGCTTAGTTGGAACAAAGTAGCTCTGGTAATGACCTCCTGGCAGGGTCTGTCCAGTCATATCAAGGATGAGTTAGCTGGCAGAGATTTACCATCCTCACTAGATGCCCTGATTCACCTGGCCACCAGGATTGATCTGCTTCCATGTATGAATCCTAGAGCAAGCTTCAGTGTCTCCTCATGCCAAGAGACCTCACAGACTGGCTCCTAGCTTTCAGATCCCTTTGCAAGTCATCCCACCAGCCTCTGAGTTTATGTAGGTGGAGTGGGCTAAGCTCTTTGTGTAAGAACATCAGCAGAGGCACATAGAGAATCTATGAGTTTACTCTGTAAGTAATGGACACTTTGGGAAACTCCAGCATCTAGAGTTGGACAGTTGGAAGACAATAGATGACAGTAATTTATTTCAAAAATTATTGACCAAAGTAACCCTGGAGGAGAGGTCTCTCACCATGCCTGCCAATCTGCATTCTGGCTCTGCAGATAATTTCATGCATCTTAATCTGGTTCATCAACTTCAGCTCCCTACACAATGGCTGGATCCTCCCCCGACCATTGCTTCCATTATCAGGCAACCACTGGCAAATCCTATTCCATTAGACACGCTTTGCATTGGAGTGCGTAAAACAGAAAATATTTTGTACTTTGTGTTACCTAGTTCTGTGAATTCTGCTCTCTTGGGCTTTCTATGACTGCATCTTTGTGCACCAGTTATTGATTGGTTTTCCGGACTAGTGTTTCACTGGGGGCTGCACTGTGCTGCAATTTGCCTCATCAAGGTTTTTCTCAACACCATGCCCACCATGCTTTTGAAGCTTGCTTCTCTTTCCATTCATTATGCCTTTGCCAATGTCTTCTATGAGATGTAGGCTGAGGTCTTGCTACACCACAGATCTTATGAGTGTCCTGTCAATCTCGTACCTGGCAAATCACCTCTCCAAGGACGCTTCTATCTGCTATCTGTGCCAGAGACGAGGCCCATGTCCAAATACATTCACGAAAACTTGGCCTAGGGATTTGTATGTTAATCCACTTCTCTGTCTGGAGCCAGAGAATATATTAATGACATCTTCTGGGACCTCCATGTTTCTGTGGTCTTTTAACTGGGTGATATCCTGATTTTCATCCCTGATGCTCCTTCCCACAGAAGATGTACCTGTAAAGTTCTACAATGTCTTTGGGAGAACAATGTGTTTGCCAAGTTGTCCAATTGTGTCTTTGAAAAAAATCTCTTCGCCCTTCCTTAGCTATATAATCTCTCAACAATGTCTCGAGATGGATCTTGGAAAGGTTTCTTCTGTGCTCTACTGGCCTCATCCATATGGTTTGCATGCCTTTCAGCGCTTCATGGGTTTCATCAACTTTTAGAGGCAATTTATTCCATGCTTCTTGTCCTGCATGGCACTCATTTCCGCCTGAACCAAAAAGGGAGCTAACTCCTTACTCTGGCCAGAGTCTGCTCTGTCAGCTTTCCAATGCTTGAAAGGGACCGTCATCAGTGCTCTGGTGTTGCACCACCTAGACCCAATCAGGCACTTCATCTTGGAGGTGGAGTACTCCTGTATCAGTGCTGGGGAATTTCAGCAAATAACATCTTCAGGAAAGCCTGTCTCTTGTTTGTATTTTCTCAAGCTGTTCTCATTGGTCAAGTGAAACAACTTTATTGGAGATCAGGAGCTTCTGGATGTCAAGCTGGCAACTGAGGAGTGGCAATATCTATTGGAGGGTACCATAATTTACACAGGCAATATAAAATACTATATCATCTTACAAATGCATCAAAAGGGGTGATATCCTCAATATTCATGGCAGAAAATCTATATAGTGATTACCACAAGGGAATTAGAAGTGAGAGTTTGGGAACATATTGAGCCACCCCTGTTATCTGGCTGCCACAAATGGTATTTCTTCTACATCATATGTGATGCCATGTATGAAGAGAATTGGAGCTCCCTCTGCTGAAAGTGAGAAGCATCCAACACAAACGAATATCTAACCAGGAGGCTGGGCATTGAAAGGCCTGGCTTTGGCTGTGACTAATCCTCTGGTTGAAGGGAAGTGTTAGTGTGGCGCCCCACTGGTTAGGCATCACAAGTGGGGGTACTGAACAGAAAAATGAGCATGTGGTTATTCCTGTCGCAAGTAGAATTCAGAACACTGTGGGAGGATTTGATCCCTGCACTCCCACACACCCACCTAGGCAACCAGGGGAGGTCCCAAAGTTTGAGAGCCGGAGTTGTAAGGGGAGCAGGGAGGACGCACGGGGAGTCTTCAAGAGTGTCTTCCCCGAGGAAAGATGGAAAACGGGAGCTTACCCGCGAGTAAAAGGGGGCTCCAAGGGAGGGCTAGAGAGAGAGAAGTAGCCCAGACAGAGAGGTTCTGACTTGTTCAGCCGGAGCGTACTGGTCTGACAACGCGGCCTGGAGTGTTTACCCTCTGACTGTACTTGTCCTGGCTCTGAAGACGTTATCAGGGTGCTCATTCCCTGGACGTAACACTGCTAACTAAGCAGGCATTGAGAAGAGAAGGAACAGGACAAGGGTTAGATCCAAGAAGGTACCACCAGAGACTTCCACAGATTCTGCATTCTGCTGCGACTACCCAGCCGGCCGTCCTGCTGGAGAACTGTAAGATGTATCATCACCTTGACCAGTTTTCAAGTAAAGAACCCGGGTAGAGTGACTGAGTCTCCCTGTGCTTATTCACTGCGCTGCTGCAATTATGACCTCCATCATCTGCACCTTCATCCGTACAGGTGCATCCCTGCCCCAGAGGGTCAGCTCCACCTGCAGGGAGCTATACCATCTCGGCTGCTGTACCATCACCCTCCGGAGGACTGAAGCAGCGCTGGTGCCCTTTCACCAGAATCTGCAGGTGGCGTCATAACAAACTTTATAAACTTTTATTTCTCCCATATTAATAACCACTGTTTGGACTAAGACCCCAGGGCCACGAGTCTGGGCAGGCCACCGATGACATCCCTACTGAAGCAGAGGGCCCAGATACCCGAGTCCCCATATCCTGAGTGCGTCATTAGCTGGCTAGTAAGGCTCGGTTAGCAAATTGGAAAGGCTCAGTCAGTAGTGAGCCGGGAACTTGCTCTGAAGGACCAGCTGCACAGCAGGACACCAGGCCCTAGGTTACTTAGGTTTATGGGGTCTAGTAACAGAAACTAGAGGTTTGTGGATTTTATGCTCACTATCTACTTAATTGGAACTTTCCAGGGCATCAGTAATACAGAGGGCCAGAGAACTGATCAGTATGGAGCACAGATACTAACAGCGCGTGCATTACATGCCTGGCTGGAAGTAACCCACACCAAACAGAGGGAGAACAGGGTGGCACAAAGGCACCTTGAAACCTACTAAACTACAGAAGTCATCAGAAAGTCCATTATACCCACCCAGTAGAGTGAACTACAGTGCTCATCGGAGTGGCCAGGTTACCCGCCTGGTGGAGGTTGTACTACTCTGGGTCTGCTTGAACATCTTCAGTAAAAGGTAAACCAAAGAGTCTGATTCTGTGTTCCTCCTTTCTCTATACAACTCATCATTACTACTACCACCTTCATCATCACCATCTCCTGGGAACCAACCCTAGTTGGGAAGGATTTAACATCTACATTACCACTCCATCTATCTCCCAGGGATCTCCTGCAGTGCCAGCCATATCTGGCAGATTATCCAAACTGACATCACAAACTCTATTTATTTCTTTATTATTTTAAATTCTCTATTTTTATTATCCCTTTTCAATGTAAGCCATAGCAACAGCAATGGGCACTGCCACCGTGATCCCGAGTACTGGTCCATCTGCTGAGTACACCAACCCTTTGCACTCCACAATATTAGAGACACTGACAAATTAAAAACCGCACATGAGGTGGAACATCAAAAAACTCTGCCCAAACATTTTAAACTATGTCACAGCTATTACTCTAGTAAATTATCCATCACAGCAATTGGTTAACTCAGTCTAGGGGTTAGATGTGGGGATCTTATTAAAGCTCTCACCCAATTGGAAAGCTTCTGGAAATATAGACTCAGCCCAGTGGCACCCAAAGGATTAAATGACAGCTTCGGCTTAGTTCTTTTCTGTAGCAGGGAATTTTTCATTGTGGGTGTTAAGGGCTTTTATATAGTTCCCAAATTCTTTCCACACCATTCTCTTAAAGCATGTGGCCTTGAATTGCTTCTTGAAGTCCCTAGCTACTTCAATGAAGTTACGATTAAGACTTCTGTCGAAACGCATTAATGTTTACTGCCTTACCACATGTGTCACCATATTAATGGAACAATAAAGCATCATGTTTTAATTTGAAGACATGGTCCTTATTTCATTATTTTTTGGACTTCCATGACTGTTGCTCTTGAAGATCCCTTGGACATCTTTGAGGTTCAGGATATCCTGAATATGAGAACCTTATATCTAGTAGACTGGAAGGGATTGGACATAAGGAAAGATCCTGGGAACCTGCAGAGAATATTTTGCAGCTGTCATCCTGGAAAGGTTCCTCCAAAGGTCTGGACAAAAAAAGATTGGGCATAAGTGGGGCTACTGTCATGCCAGTCCCTTGCATGCATCAAAGTGCTACCCTACTGACCATGTGTCTTACTCTGCTCCATCCAGTACCTGAAGGACCTGATCACAGTGGGTCCACACCCACCAGCATGACAGTTAATTTTCTTTTTTTTCACAACATGTTTTTCGCAACCCAGTTAACTATTTGCAACAAAAATATTGATGATTCTATGGTCACACCCTAATAGATAATTAATTTCAAGAGTGGTGCAAAACTTGGAAAGAATTTTTTTGATGTTTCAACATTAGTTAAATATCTTTTTTGGCCCTTTTTGCCTCAGGAAAACAAGCTGCCTAATAATTATGCACACCTGGATAAAACGTGTTGATATCCTTAGGATGTACCCTTCCTCATTACACAAAGACACATCATCTGATATACTTCATCCAATAAGTATTCAAGTTTATACAGCTTTGAATTTTAAAATAGTGATGATATAGGCAAAATACTTGTAGGGGCAGTCTAGAACAGTCATATTTTTCCCTGTTGGTTCCGTGGCTTCTTCTTCTTAAAGGGATATTACCAATATGGCCAAACCGAGCTTCAAGCTCTTGACGCTTAGGTAACTCTTGCAATAATTTCATTTCACAGTCTGCTCTCTCCTGTACTAGGACACTCTCACTTAGTCACTTAGTCCTCTGGTCAGTACTTTGACCAAACTCCCATAGATCATCATTCCTCTTAGTTGTGCTCTCTCTCTATAGCTTGTTCCTCATGATCCCGCTATCCACAGCATCAGTCTCCTCTCACTCCAGGGCTACCCACCACAAGATACTCTGTGGAATATTCAGACCTCAGGTCTGCCTACATCACAGGCTGAGCCATATCTGAATCCCTAAAAGAAAATACTCTACACTGTATCTTCACTATCCCATCCCACTATAGGCTAGTCCCAAAGCTATAACTCTTTCTTACCCCACTCTCTGCCTGTTGCTGGGAAGAACACAGCTTCATCACAGTACGGTGCAAAACAGTTTACAGGTAAACATTACGATGCATCCCATCATAATTCACATAGCACATTACTTTCACAATAACATGACACAATATGCAATACACTTTACTCCACAACAACAATGGTGTCTTCATAGGAGGAACATGACATTTTGTCCATCTCCTTACATACTTTTTTGCTTAATAATTGTGCACAAAAAGTAAGGTCACCAATGACCCTATTTCCAAAGGAGAAATGAAGCTTAGTCTTGGTTTGGAGTATACCCAGCCATGTCAAGCTGCAGGTCATGTTCTTTATTCAGATTAGTGCAAGTGGTAAAGAAAAATCTCTACCATCTGAGGATGCCCTTCTAGCTAAAGTGTATTGATGCACTGAAACCGATCAGGTCCCTCCACTGAAAAAACTGCTGCTGGCCAAACAGAAGCTAGTAACTGAAGTTGGCATGCCTCTGACTGTTGTCGCATGACGGTGACATCATCCAAGGGACGCTGAAGTCAGCTGCTAGTCACTGCACCAGATACAGAAGTGGAGTGTGACATGGCCGAAACCAGGAAGGGCCTGCAAGTATGGAAGGTAAACACAGAACTATAATTGACATGCTGCAAATTTTTTAAGTTTCGAAAATCTGTAAAAATCTGTAAGAAATATGCTGTGCTAAACAGTGCAAACATCGTCACAGCACAACCTGTTGTGTCCCACGAATGTGACCAACTTGTAATGTATTTTCGTATGTTATGCTTTGCATTCTCTGTTGCTAGGCAAATTTCCTGCTCCCTGAAGTTTGTCCCTATGCCTATCCTGTAGTTGATGATGTGTTAGCTTGCTACTCCCGTCTTCCCCAGTGTTCAGTTTGTTGTCCATTTTCTGGACCACGTGTGTACTTCCCTGTAAGGATTACTCTTTTCACCTGTTGCAGTGAACTTAATAACTAGATTTCAGAAGAAAATAGCTCCACTTCTACTGGTCTTTACTACAAGTCAGTGTGACTGAGTTGGCACTATCTGAGGACGCATGGCATGTGTACAACAGCCAAGGGGCCTTTCACACTTGCGTTTTTTTCCTGATTTGGAAGATCAGGAAAAAAACACATTCTTACAGTATTTTGTCCATTCACTTTAATTTTGTCAGGTAGAATCTTGTTGCTTCATGTTTTCTCCTGAAATCATTAAAGAGAATGGGCGAAAAAAATGAATCCTGTAAGAATCAGGTTTTTTCCTGATCTTCCAAATCAGGAAAAAAACACAAGTGAGAAAGGCCCCTTAGAGACTGATGATTAAAACTCTTAGAAATTCTTACTGCCTTGAATAGTCAGAATACAGCCAAAGTCACATTGATTTTGCGCAGCAAAAGCGCCAAAGTGTGCACAGGGCCTTAAAGAAAACTCTTTATGCAAGAAACATAATTTCATATCAACTATAAGTAATTAATTCACTTTTTGCATTTGTTTTGTGCAGTGAAATGCAGTGAATGCATCTCTCAAATAGAATCCCAACAAAGTCAATGGTTTTTCACTTTTTGCCATTCAGACAGGAAATTTGTGGAGTGATCCATTTCTTTCCTGAAAAAGTGATCAGTCCAAGAAAAGTGCTGTTAGTTTTGTGGCGTTTTTCTCATCCACTTCTCCATACCGAACTGTTCTAAATGGAGGAAAAAAATGACACGCCCCCCAGGGCTGTTGGATACTCGGAACGGGGTTCTGCTGTGGGAGTCAGAGGGGTCGAGACTCAGCTGCGTGACGCTGGCAGTGTCAATAAAAATTCGGGAATTAAGGTTTTGGGGATCGCTGTCATGACGCCACCCGTGATGTTCAGTTATTGATGGCCAATGCTGCGGTGCGGGTCCTCTGGGAATGATGAGATCGTAGCTAAGGTGTTATCAGTCCCCATGAGTGGAGGGGTTCCCCGAAGCAACTGGTATAGTCTATGGCAGTGATATGGCCATTGGGGTGCAGGACTGAGGGCGCAAAATAACCGACAGACACACAGTACGCAGTCTCCTTTACTACTGGTAGTTGCAGGTTCAGCCCAAGACACTGTCCACAGGAGATGTTAGGAATCTGGGTGGCCTGAAAGCAAGTTGCTGGTCTCCTCAAACAGTGATTTCTGAGGCCTCCCTGCTGCGCTCCACTTTTCTGGTCCTTGCTGCCTGTAGCTAAGCTGCGACCCTCTCTTCCTGTTTGTAAGTCTCACCCGTATGACAGGCAACGTGAACCCTTCCCAGGCCCCCCTCCTTTGGCAACTGACCTTGAGTTCTCTGATGCAGCTGTGCCTCCAGGTGCTTTGCTGTGGAGATGTGGAGTCTCCTGTCCTCCGGTTTTGGTTGCTGGGTCTATAGTACCCTCACAATCTCAGACTCCAGTATCTGTTTCTGGTGCTCTACTCTGGGGTGAGCCAGGCAACTGGCTCCACTCCCCATGCCTGTGTCTCTCCTTCCTCAGACCCTCTCCGACAGGTCCCTCATGCTTGCTGTTCCATCACTCTCTACTCTGCCTGGGACGAGCTTAGCACTGCTCCAGTCCACAGATCATCCTCACAGTCCTCCAAGGAACTGAACTCACTAACCCCGCCGCCTGGCCAGAATTTATAGGTGAGCTCCCCTAAACACGGGTCCAGAGATCCCCCTTCAGGTCTGTAGTCAGGAAAAGTGTTGCATGCTGTGGGCTTACCTGGTGTGGATAACCCTTCTTGCTTCCAAGCATGACATCACCCCACGAGAGAGGCAATGCCATTGTGGCAATCGGACTCTGGGGTGCCACAAAACGCAGCACCAAAAGTGGATCAAAAATGGATTAGAATAGGATGATCCATTTGTGGTGTATTTTTTTGAAATGCTGATCCAGTTTTGCAGGAGAAAAAGAGAGATAAATGCACCAGAAGAAACAGCGCAAAAATGCTGTGTGTAAATGTAGCTTAGAAACACAGAAGCCAAAAATATTTGTTTAAATTGCACTTCAAAGAAAAGAAAACAATTGCATTATGTGTTTTCTGGGATTAAAAAGACATAACTGCTTCCTTTGAGGAACAGGGTAACCCTTCAACATGGGTTATGAGTAGCATTGCAGCTAAGTTACCTCTACGGGATTCAGTTGCAAAACCAAAAACGACCCATAGACAGGGGTTGTGCTTATTTCTTAAAGAAAGCAGCCATTCTTTACTCATAGAGCAGTCAGAATAGATACATTTGCAGCACAAGAGCTCTGCTACATTTCTATGTGCATAGTTATATCCATTGCCATTTAAAGACCATTATTTTGTGCCATTGATCGAATTGTAGGCAGTTTGTTTCTACATTTTGCTATTTCACAAACAAAAAGCAAACATCAAACTCCACTTGGTTTTGGAAGCACGGATCCATTAAATCAGTGTTGGTAATTGAACATGCTGCTGGTTTTAATTTATTCTACTATCCATCGTGTATCCACTCATCTGTGCCAGCGCGCTCTTATTTTACACATGTAGACGCCCCTGGAGAAGACTTGAGCTGATCTTCCAGGTATAGAATATAAATATTAAACATGATATTGACTCTGACAAGGAACTCACATGGCAAAGAGATTCTAATTATTTGCAGTGCATGATATATAAGAAAGAAATGAAATGTAGATTTTGTAGCTAACATTTATAGTACATTTGCAATTTTAGCATATTCCCAGTTTTAGACTGCATTCATTCATACGAATATATTATACTTGTACAATAGCATGAAGAAAGTATTCATACCCATGAACTTTTCCCCTTTTTTCACATTATACTCACAAACCTAAATGCATTTTATTCAGATGTTATATGATTTACCATCATAAATAGAAAGTATTTGTGAAGTATAAAGGAAATGAGGCCTAATTTTCTAAATAGTTTAAAAATATAAATCTGAACATTGTAACATGCATTTGTATCCAGCCTCCCTGTAGGTGAACCTATGTGGCGCCCCACCGGGTAAGCCGCCACCAGAGGTACTGCATTACTGCTTAGAGAGTGTAGTGCCCCTGTTCTCTAGGTGTCGGGATGGTGCAGGTGAGCACAGAAAATACACACACATGCAGTAACAGGCCTCCGGGATTGTGGTTGGACCTTGAGGTAGGACCCAGGCCAGAAAAGGATGACTTCTCCAGAAGGGACTCTCCTTCTGTCCCACACCACCTTTCGACCCGTTCCTCGTTAACCAAGAACTGAACCGTTTCTTTCGTTTAATAAGAATTAAGGTTCACTTCAGTCAGGTTAACGACAACAAAGACACAACTATTTCTGTTCCTGAGGAAACAACACAAGACACCTTCATCTTGAGGGATCTTGGCATTAGGATCCCGAGCTCGTTCCAACCTTTAAGATCATCACATCCGGTCGAGACGTATATCTCATTGGTATCTCAATCTGTAGATATGTATGTAAATAACATCAAAAAAGGCGATTACCACCTTAGGCATAATCTAACAAAAGAGGAGTCTATAGCTCTCAAAAGCCTAAAAAATAATGATAAAATAATAATTAAGCCAGCAGACAAAGGTGGTGCCATTGTTGTCATGGATAAATCTTACTACATATCGGAAATTCACAGACAACTGGCAGATACATTTACATACAGACCAATCCCCAATAATCCTACTTCCACCATCCAAAAGAAAATTGAAAATCTAACTAATTTGTATCTACTACAGGGCACCATTGATGATAAATTGGCAGAATATCTGCATAAAAAAGATCCCATTACACCAGTATTATGCATTTTGCCTAAAATACATAAGAATCTAGAAAGACCCCCAGGAAGGCCAATTGTGGCCTCCACTGATTCAATACTCTCACCTCTATACATAACAGTGGAGAAAATCCTAACTCCTTTAATTCCTAATATAAGATCATTTGTAAAAGACACCTCCAACTTCCTAAGCCATGTTCATGAAATGACAAATATCCCGGATGATACCATACTGGTCACACTTGATGTGAACAGCCTGTATACAAGTATTGACCATGACAGGGGTATTGAGGCTGTTCACTGGTTCCTTAACCAACATACCACCTTTAGTGAACCACAAAAAATGTTCTGCATAGACATTCTAACACTGGTTCTGAAAAATAATAATTTTCTCTTCGAGGACCAGTTCTTTTTACAGGAGTGTGGGACCGCTATGGGGGCCAATATGGCACCCCCGTACGCTAATATTTATATGGACAAATTTGAGACAGACCATGTATATACGAATCATCTATTTAAAACCAATGCCATTACATGGCTCTGATACATAGATGACATTTTTTGTCTATGGACAGGTCACACTGACTCACTAACCAGGTTTGTTGAAGAAATTAACCAGGGTACAACCAACCTGACTTTCACCCTACACCACGATTCTAACCACATTAATTTTTTGGACACACTCATTTCGAAAACTTCCAATGGCAAGCTGACAAGTGACCTATATGTTAAACCGACTGATCGCAACAGTCTCCTACACTGGTCAAGCTGTCACCCGAGACACGTCAAGAAGGCCCTACCAAAATCTAAGCATCGTAGAGTTGAACGTATCGTTTCAGACCCTGTTATTAAATTACAAAGACATGACGAGATGACAGAAAAATTTCACAAAAGGGGATACCCGTTAACAGATTCTATGCCACAGTCTTTAACTTATCAAAGACCCAGGACGGTAGACAACAGACTTAAATTTGTGAATACTTTCCATCCTTTCTCTCCACTCATCAGAAAAGCGGTCCTGGACCATTGGCCCCTACTTAATAAAGCTTATCCGGGCATCGAGGAATTTAAATTACCACCACTCGTCTGTCATAAGAGGACAAGGAATCTTAAAAATTCACTAGTCAGGGCTGACATTGGGTCTCAGCTACAAACTCTTAAACAGAGAACATTGAGTACCCCCAAAAAAGGCACTTTCCCATGTTTGGGTTGTGCACAATGCACGAATGTGAGTAAGGGTGAATCATTTACCCATCCAATGACAGGCAAAAGATTCAACATTAATGGCTATTACACATGCAACTCCAGTTATGTCGTCTACCTCATTAAGTGTCCCTGCGGTCTCGGATATGTTGGGGAGACCACCCAGCATATCCGAGATCGCATTTCTAAACACAAGTCGACCATCAGGTGCAAAAATACATTGCTACCAATCCCTGCCCATTTTATTGAATACAGACACTCCATCAGTCAGTTGAAATTTCAGGTGATCGATCACATACCCATACCAAGGAGGGGGGGGGAATAGGGTACGCATGCTCAGGGAACGCGAAGCGTATTGGATTTATCATCTCAATACCCTCTCCCCTAAAGGCTTAAATAGGGAATCTGAAATGTATTACTGAACTTGAGTGTTTTATCTCATATTCTTAGATATAGAGGTAGCCTAATTCATTATTTATCTTGGAGTTACAATAGGGTGTTCTACCTGTTATGCTGTTTATTAGGCTATAAATGTATTTAACCATATTTTCATAAGTTTTGAAGTGTGTTTAGCTCAATGATTAGAATGTATTCTAACTTTATTTCTTTGCTCTTAGGCAGGACTATTCTGAATATTAATGAAGGTCTTCACAGCCCCTGCAGTCACTGCAGTATCACCTTCACTCCAGAGCACAATTATCTTCAGCACCTACAAAACCGTTTCTCTAAGGTGCACAGCATTTGTAGGCACTACCCCACCATTAAAATGGCCGCTGCCAGCACTGTGACAAGGATCCACCACCTCCTATTCTTATTCCTCTTCCTGGAAGGTCTTTTTCTATTTTCGCCGCTCGCGCATGCGCAGTACCCGCATTCGGTCACTGGTTTGACCTTCTCAAGGTGGCGTCCGCGTTCGCGCATGCGCACTGCGCATCAGACGCCAATTAGCTTCACGCCCTACCAGGAAGCACTGGAGGGTATATAACATGATCACACTTGGTCACACACACTCCTGGCCTCCCCTGCAAACACTATGGACACAAGGTAACTGCTGCACAACTTTTTCTTGCTGTTTTCTCATTTGTGCCTGTTTTTTCTACCTATTTCTAACAGCCTGCCTTTTTACCTTATCTTACAGGACAGGAGTCATATACTTCCTTATGATTTAAGGGTATGTGACCCCTAAGATTTCTCTTAACATATACCTTCATTCCCTCCCTGAATTCTTTTTCTTTATTTCTCTTTTTCTAGCGACCAGTTCAGTTGTTTCTCTGGTACTCTTCTCTATTAAGGATAATCATTAAGCGATTCTTTGAGGTAATGCCATATATTTCGCTATACACCTTACCCTATATAATGCTGTTACCTTGGGCATAACCTCTTTTATATCATTTTTATACCTAGGTTATATTCAATATTGGACTTTATTTACCTCATCCTGTCCTTTGTCTTATATATCTCTTTCAGTTTTCTATAAACAATCCGATTCATCCTTCTTTATACCTTGAATTGAATTTCCTTTTCTACTGGATCGTCTCTACATCTACCTATATCAACTCTCTGAGTTTATAAGGTAATTTACCTGATATTTAAGTTTTTATACTCTCTTCATTGTTCCTCTTGCCCCCTCCCTCTTTTCCTTTGTTCATCTGTGTATACTGTTAATTGGATTTCCCCTCTTTTCTTTCTCTTCTGAGACCTCTATGTCTTTTACCATCATCATATTTCCTCTCACTCTTCCTCCTATCCTTTGTTTTTCCTCACCTACCACTTCACCCCTACACGCCATCATTCACTTACGGACGTGCCCACCACGTTTTAGTGTGCACGCTATTGACTCCATCACACTCCAGCAATTTTGTACCAGACCCCGCATATAGGTTCTTTTTTCTTTGATCATGTTTTTTGTATTTTGTTGAACAAATTGTGACTTCTTTTTGTTGTTATGTTTAATTCAGCTCACTTCCCTGAGGAAGGCTCATGTTGAGCCGAAACGTGGGATGATTTCGTTTCTGTACAATAAAATTATCAGCACAAAGAAATACTTTTCCTGTTCATTTTTTCATATTTGAGTGTGCCGAGGCTAATCTAGTATTATTAGAAAAGGGTGACTGGACAGTGCAGTAAGAGAGACAGTAGAAGGAGACTGGAGGAGTAACATTGATTGTGGAGGAGGGGTAGTCGGGAGCGTCGAGGCGGTGTGGTGCTAACTCATGTGGGTTGAAGCAATGCTCCCCCGCTCGCCCACGGGAGGGAAAGACTTACTGACGAAGAGAGAGAAAAGCCCTAGGGGTGCATACGAGACATAGATTCCCCGTATGCCCGAATCTGATGAGACAGAGGGGTTGGTGGACAACACAGGGACCTGGCCCTAAACACGGTGCAGATGCTTTATGCCCAAGCTGTAAATCTAGAGGCCCTGACTTCTAACAGGAGCTGTGGCCTAACACCTGACACATCTTGGGGAAGGCAGCAGAACTAGAGAGCAGTGCCCGGGAGAGTGACCTAATGGCATCTTCGAGGGACACAAATAAGCACTTGTGGCTGTCGGTACCTGAGCTCTGTGCTGCGGAGAGCATTGAGAGCCTGGAGGGCAGAGTGATGCTACGCTCTCTTCAGAAGAGAACTACTCTCTATAGCGCCAAGAGAGAGGAAACCCACCAGAGACTGAGAAACTTAGAGAGGACAGAAAGGGCACCAACCATGGCTTGACTGCACTGACCCGCGTCTGGAGAAAGAGCAAACTAAAAACTGACAGGAGTTGTACCCGGTGGCCATGTTTAACACCTGAGTAAAGGTAATGGAACTGTTAAGAACTGTGTAAGAGCTAGCTTGCAAAAATGGCGATGGGAGAAGAGCAAGTGCCACGTGCAGATTGAGGGCGTGTCTAGGCCCTCATCGTGGCAAGAACCTTGAAGAAGGCGCAAAATAGCAAGCCCGCCCCGAGTACTAAAGAAAAGCCAAGCGGGCCTGCTATCAAGAGTTGCTGACCCCACCTAGAGGAGGAGACGAGGCTTGAAGGGTAAGGCCTTAGAGAGCAAGAAAGAAGAAGAAGTGCGTGGTGTGAGCAGCAAGGATGTATCATGACGGACAACAGTTTTGGCACCCTGGCGGTCGGACAAGAGAGTGCGAGAGCTCCCAATGCAGATGGGGAGGCTAGAGACTGGGTACGGTTTACTGGGCCCGAGGACTTTGAGGAGGCTATGTAAGAACTAAGCCACCTGTTGAAAGCTATGCAGTTGTGAGTCGTGAACTCTTGGAGACGGTCTTAGTTGCAGAAAGCGGCACTATGAACCCTGGTGCTAGAGCCTCCAGTACCACCAATAGCTGCACCAGTGGAAGAACCTACAGCAGCAGTGCCACAGCAAGAACCGTCAGCAGCGCCAGGGCTGTATTTGGAGTTCCTGCTGCCCTAGGCACTGTCAGCAGTCATGCCCCCCTCGCCCGGTCACACCGACCAGACCACCCCCATACCCCCGGGCGCACTCCCCCCGTCGCACCCCCGCTTCCTTCGTCGCGGTGTGAATATTGATGGCCTATTATAAAGAAAGGATTTCAATATTAAATAATTAAATTAATCAATTACAAACAGATGTTTAGTGGATATGATGTGCATACAAAGAGCTACTACACAATGCGGCCAGCAAAATATTCTTGCATAACTATTATGGCGGCATGGTGGCTCAGTGGTTAGCACAACAGTTTGTAGCACTGGGGTATGGGATTCAAATCCCACCAAGGATGACATCTGTGAAGAGTTTGTATGTTCTCCAAGTGTTTGAATGGGTTTCCATCCACACTACAGAGACATACTGATAGGATGTTTACATTGTGATTCCCAATTATGATGTATGTAAAGTGCTGTGGAGTTCATAGCGTAAAATAAATGCAAAAAAATATTTCTTAATATTATGTCACAATACTAGGATCTGAAGATCTTCTATTTCGAGGTCAAGAGCTCTCTGATGCAATGTTGCTGCCTGTCTCACTGTCTTCTTCTTTTGACACAGTGCGGTGGACAATAGAGCATTAACTGGTTAATAGCAAGAAGTATGGTGTGTGTACTAACTGAGCCATAAACCCTCCCCATACCATGTTCAACAGACATTGTAGGATTACTGTATGGATTTTATTATTAGAGTACAGAAACACTAGCGTGAAACTCGAACGAGTTATAAAACGTGATTTTATTGAATTGCAGTCGGACCAATGTTAATCAATGTCTGAGAGCAGATTGGCGTGTGTCAGACGCTTTTTTCTCATCCAGATTCTGGAAGAGAAAAAAGTCGCAACATGCTGCGACAGTATGTGTGGCGCCCCTGCGTCCAGGAGGCCACAAAGGGAACTGCAGCCAGGCAGGTAGGACACTTGTTGCACAACAACACCCTCACAGCCCACACAACCCACGTGTAGGAGAAGGCAGCATCCAGCCCTGAGATTAGATACTCTGTGACAGAGGTCCCCAACTCCAGGCCTCAAGGCCCACCAACAGTGCAGGTTTTCAGGATCTCCTCAGTATTGCACAGGGCTTTGAATCATTACCTGTGCAGATGATCACATTAGCACCTGTGCAATACTAAGGAAATCCTGAAAACCTGCACTGTTGGCGGGCCTTGAGGCCTGGAGTTGGGGACCTCTGCTCTATGAGATTGAGGGGTGGTGGATTTGGAGGAGTGGGTTGGGCACACCCGTAGTCAGGTGACTTGACAGTATATAGGAAGGGGGACGCGGAAAGGAAGGCAGTAGGCCGAGGTAGGCTGAGGAGCAAAGACTGAACATCACACGTCCTGTGAGTGTAAGGCCTAGGAGCGCAGAATCTGTACCGAGCCAGTGTGAGCTGGAGGAGAGAGAAAGCCCGTCCGAAGCTGAGACCACCAGGAGTGTGAGAGACCGGAGAGGGATGGTGTAACCCGGACCCTAGGAACGCAGCTGAAGCTACTGACTGCAGGCGGAGTAGCCCTCCTATGATACCGAGATGAACAGAGAGAAAGGAGCCTGGTAGAGCCTCAGACTCGAGGACTGCTGGAGGCTGGGCTGAAGTAGAGTGTCGGCTTTAGAGGGGACCGTAGTTTATCTGGCATCCCCAAACAACACGACAGGGGGTCTTAATTCCAGATTGGGATCCCTACCCTAAAGGACAGGCAGCTCAGTGACAAACTAAGGACCCACAGGGGCCTGAGTCACCGCCATACTGTCCGGCGTTTCACACACACCCGTAGAGACGGAGACCGTAATAGCCCGGAAAGGACACTAAAGACTGTGTGAGGGGTCACAGAGAGAGAGAGGCCTGGCTGCAGGGAGTAAAGGGAACCCGGAGAGGGAGAATGTGCCCGTGTATTGAGAACTGTACTTGAACTTTGTAAGAACTGTAACTGTGCTGTAAAGTGACTTGAAGAACTGAGAGTAAACACGGAAAACCCTGGAACTGCTTCCCTTGTGTTTCTGCATGAAAGTGATTCTCTCCATACAGGATGCAGCCTGTCAGCACCAGCAGAGAGGAGAGATCCCTGCAGCGTCTGCAAAGTAAGTGTGCTACACACTCCACAATAGACTTAACCCTTACTGCCCCGGGGAACACAGTTCTACCCACTGGAACTATTACACCTAAGCTGCTAATCCTTCATCCCCGGAGGTTCTGCAGCAGCGGCGGCCCCATCACTGGCCGCATATGGTGGGTGGCGTCACGACTGACATCCCCTGTAAATATCCCCTTTTATTGCCGAGCCCGGGACACGGACCGGACCAGGACCACCCGTGACTTCCCCAGCAGCAGACCGGTCCGGTACCGAGTACCCCCGTCCCAGTGGGCCCAACATATGCAATTCATGCGCGAGACTCGCCAATGCAAGTCTATGGGTTCGACAAAATCACTGACCACACACGGACCATCCGAGCCGAGAGGCATCCAATTTTTTCACTGATACATTATCATTCTGTAGCTGAGAACACTGTAAAATGTTCCTGTAAATGATTATACAGTATTAACTGCTGAGAAAAATAAACAGATTGCACACGGACAGCACTCGGATGTGATCTGAGAAAAATGTCGGACACTTGGTATGACGAAATGGACTCCTTCAATGTAGAACATATGATGATTTCTTATGTAACCCAGACAGTATGGTATTTTGTTGCAACTTATAATATGCCACTCATGGGTTGAGTTCTTAAAATGTTGCCAGACAGTATTTTGTATACCCATTCTTCCTAGAGTCTTGAAGATGTTTGATGATGTTGACGTATGTAATGCAATTATCTCTCCTCTAGAAGGTCAGAGGGACTTAATCCTGTTAGAATGCCATTGTAATTACGATGTGGATTGTTGACTCTATGTAAATTTATCCTGCTAGGTGCTAGGTGAACCATCTGTACTTGGCTCTCCTTTGAGAGGACTTAATCCTACTAACATTCCATTGTACGGCTATGTCAATGAGTATGTGGCTCTACCTAGACAGGACTGCAATGCTACTAGAAATGTGTTATAAGGATTGAAAGCGAGCCAATAAAAATACAGTCTCATTCCAATCGTGAAGTCCCCAATATCCTGCAATGAGGGTTGAAGGTATACAAGGAGACCTGTTCATTAACCAGAGAGAGTTAGATTCCGTCTAATGACCTCAGTCTAGGGATTTTCAGTCCCAGCTAGAGGTCCACTAGATTGGACACAGGCAGCTAATCTTGGATCTTCGAATCCGATTGGCCACCCATAACCCCAGGCCTAGGCATTTCGGTGCCGACCGAGGGGATCAGAACCTGATTTATAAATTCACAAAGACTTCAGCATCGAATTATCAGATTCGGCTGTGATGACAAAAGCTGCATAAGGAAGCAACCCAGGTTGGGACGATCCAGTCCTGGCTACAGACTTTGCTGTTGCCTGTTACATTTTGTGTTTTGCAACTTTTCAAAGCAATATATGCCAGAATTGTATTAAAACTCCTTTGATGAATAAGGACGATCAAGTATAGTAGTCAGATTATACAATGCATTCACCTATGCAGTATACAAATTCTGTGTCCAAATAAAAAATAAAAATACAGAAGGATGCAAAACAATATATAATATACAGTACAAGAAATGTAGGAACAGTGACTTGGGATTTTAAGGAGAGAGCTGACCAGTCCCTCACCACCTCCTGGCTGCTTCTTCTGCACTACTCTAGTTGATTAATTGGTCTTTCACATGTATGTGCATAGGGAGAGACCTGTCAATCACCTGAGGTGAGCGGCAGACAAATCAGCTGTACTTCACAAAGATTTGAATGCAGACAATTTCTCAGTTTACTAAGTGCAGCAAAAAATAGTTCAAAAGTTGTGGTAATTGTGGTAGTATACCACAGAGTGCATAGTGCTGAAGAGCACAATCTCCTTGTGCAGGACACAGTGAATATAATAGGAAGATCTGGGAGTGGTCAAAACGTCACTATCTACTGTTGCATTTGTCCTCACAATTTTGGAACTATTCTTTACTGCACTTAGTAAATATGACATTTTCTGCACCCAAATCTTTTTGATTTGCTTTTGTTCTCTATTCATTGAAGTCACTTGGGATAAATAGTCAGGACAACCAGCACCGCCACCACCACCACAATGCTGGGAGCACACCAAAACATCGGTGGTCAGGACTCATGCTACATTCTGACTGCAGCCAGCAGACTTTCTGCAGGCTGCAGCTTGTCAGCCCCA